>OY728130.1:1593448156-1594685102 GCA_963277665.1 Viscum album | reverse complement strand
TATTAAAAATAATTTTCATAGATATTAAAAAAACTTATAAATAAAAAAATACTTGGTTGGTAGAAACCATTACTAGAAGAATGAAGTTCATGTGGATGCATTATAACTCAAAATGTAGACACAAGTTATCAAAATCTCATACTAATTTAGTAATAGTAGAATAAAAACACATGGTTAGAATACATTGAAATTGAAATTTAAATCACATAATTTATAACATATGTATCATTATGAAAGAAATTTGGTTGTGAATACACCATATATATGAAATCATGTCTCACAATATCATACATGTCTCATTGATTTGAAAATTGAGAGAAATAAACCCTTTCATTATCATTATCATTCAAATTGAAACCCCATGAGTGGTAGAACCTGACATGGATTTTTAAATCCATTATATTTTATAAAAAATTATTATAAAATAAATCTATTTCTAATATATATAAAACAATTTTTCATGTGGTGAATACACATCATTTCACAATGAAGTAAAACTAATATGTATAAAACCTTACATTAAATCATGAATATCCAAACGCACTCTAACCACATCAATACATAAATACCTATGTTAATTAACTATTTAATAATCATACTCATATATATAAACTTTTAGTATCATCATTTACAATTAATTAAAATAATTATATTAGTGAGTAATCTTTTACATTCACCATCATATGTTATTTTCTTCGATTGTTTTCACAGTACTTGTTTTGAAATATAAGAGTAATTTCATTTATATAGATTAAAGTTACACCATAATAATATCATTATTGGAATAGGAATTTATTTTTATAATTTTTTATATTATTTAAATTCCATTTCATATGTATTTTAGTTATTATTCACAACAAATAATTCCATAAAAATATTGTTTTTGTAATTTTCATGAATGGGGTGTGGCATCATAAAAATGGGTCAAATATTAATATTACTATTATAGAAGGATGATAATATTTATTTATTTATTATTATCCTATATCACCATTAATTATATCTACTTAGTTATCCATGATGGAACTTTATAAAATTTTTCTTACAGATGGTTATATTGACCAAAAAAAGAATAATTTATAATCAATGACTGAGTAAGAATAAGAATATGATACTTTTGGAAAAATGTCATTATCAAAGAAGAATAATGATATTTTTTATATTTTAATAAATTGGTGAACCATATTTTAAGATATTTTGATACATAATAATATACTAGAGTGAAAAAATGTATAACAATATTGGAGTTGGATGTATACTTATATTCATAGGTGATATTTGTTTTCAAAACATTTAGATGAAAATAAGGAATGATTAATAGTATTATAATTTTCACAATGTTATAAATATTATATTAATACATTAATTATTTTTTATAACCATCTGTTAATGTTGTTGATTAAAAATCATACATTCTATTGATGGAGTTGGTAGTATGCTCGTATGGATGATGATATATTGATTTTTTAATGGTTTCAAATGAAGTCAGAATACATTTAATCCATTAGTATAGTAAAATTTTATGTTATTATTATTTTATATTCTATAATTATTTTATGTAAATATCATGTTTAAGGGGGAAAAATTAATATAATAAAGAGTTATTGGTTGAGAATATTATCTCTCCCTTTGGATGTTAACCATTGGGTTACACCATAAGGCTTGTTGTCTAGGTCTTTTCAAAATGTAAATTATTATAAGAAAAGGTGAATAAGTTTAATAGTTTTGAGGGATGTTTTTTGGGTGATATAACGATTTATGATGAGTGGATAAATGGGGTATAAGGGATCTCCCTTATGGTTAAAAGGTATTAAATCTATGATAATATAACTTTTTAATATAAAGTGATAACTTTTCTGATCAGGAATTTTTAGACTAAGTGGAAACTGATGGATTGGGAGTCGTTTTATGTTTTAACATCTATAAAATATTCATTGGAACACATGTTTTGAATATGGTTTTATAATTTTTACTCTTCTAGTTATTCACATATAATTTGTTTTTGTTTTTATAGTGGTAAATATTATTTAACAATGTAAATCAATATTAATTACTAAAAATAAAACCAGACATATAAAGTAACTTAAAAATATTAAATATTAAAATTAAATCTATTTATTATTTATAATTTATATTTAAAATAAATAATTATTTTCATAGTATCTAATGTAACACGTAAAACCAATTTTTAGAAAAAACGTTATTCTTAAGAAGAAATATTATGTTTTAAGTATATGATCAATGTAATTGATTTTTAGGAGACTAATTTAGTCACTAATACCCAATGGATAGTTATTTGTCTATAAATGAAATAAAAAACCAAATATAACGTTGTAAAATTTTTATTAAAAGGATCATACTAAAAATAATTTCTATTTGAAAAATAATACTTATTTTTCCAATTATTAAATACAAGTTTTTAAAAATAGACATACAATATTTAAAAGAATTATAATACTCCATAATTAAACTTTACAACATTAAAATTTTTCTCAATTTTTTAAATTTATACATACTTTTTGATGTAGAAATTAATGAAATAGTTTTACTTAAAATTGTATTTCTTTACTACTCACATAAAAATACATTATTTCCAAAAAATAAAAAATAATAATCCTATGATAAAATGAAATTTTAAATTAAAAAAATAAAGTTTAATTTTTAATATTAATTGTTTTAAATTTTATAATTGAACAATTAATTAGAAGAATAATAAATATAATGAAATATGTTTTCCCAAAAACATAGCTTTTGGAAATATTAACGAACTTTCGGATATTTACTATAAATTAATAATTACACCACTGTTAATGTATTTATCAAATAAAAACATATTAAAATATTATATGATTATATATCATTAAATAAATAAAGATATATTTAAAAATTAAATTTCTAGAAAACACATTTTTATCATGAAAATATATTATAAGCTATTTAGCTACAATAATTGGGTTTAAACAATGCATTATTAACAATGATGAACATTATTTTTATTTAAAAGAAAATAATGTGAAATCTATAAAATATATATGATAAATAGTTTATTCGATTAATGATTACATTTAATATGATCTAAATATCCTCCTAAATCACCCATCAAGATCACAGTGTAAGGTCTATACATATTATATATTACAATGGAAGGCATCAGTGTGTTTTAGCAAGAATTAATCTCAATGAAATTTTCAAAATATTGAACATATGTAATATATAATTTTACACACACATTAATTGTTAATGTTTGTACTTTGATTGGTCTAGATAAATCCCTAGTGACACCACTACTTTCCCATGATCACCCATGTTAAAATTAATGGGATTTATTCAACTCCTCGATGTAATAACATATCCTATCTGTATGGTTTTTATAATTTAATTGTTTTTATTTATAACCACTAATTTAATGATTATTTTATAAGATATGGATTTAATAATTTTATTTTAAATTATCCTAGATTTATTTTAGTTTACTATATAATGTTAACAAATATACTCAATATAGTGCTTACTTATTTTAAAAATTCTATAGAAATATTCTTTCGACTTACAATATTTTAGTTAGATTATGGATTAGATAATAATCTTATTTGAGGTATATTAGGATGAAATCCGTAGTATGCATGACTATGGGTGGTGAATGAATTGAAAATTAAACTAATAGGATGGGTTATGGTTATGGAAATGATTATATATGTTATGAAATATTTTGGGTTGTTTTAATGCATTTAAAAACAAGGGATAGAAATATTGATATTTTAATGGTAATTATAACAGCATATTTTATTTTAATGAAATGAATTTGATAAAAATAAATTATTAATGGGGTTTAATGAATTAATGTTAAATTCCAACTACTAATTGAAATGGATCATGATGATAAATCCAAATGCTGGTGTGCATTAATAGAATCTACTTTCCTAAACCTTAATGGTGGATGTATAATTTCATATTGGATGATTTATAGAGTTGGATCTAAATCGATGTACATTCCTAATGATTTTTAAAAAAATATATCTATTCTTCTATTTCATGAAATAATACACTCAACCACAAGATTAATATTGGAAAATGTTGTAATAATGATTTGGGAATTGTTATTTTTATAGAAAACAACAAGTTTCATAAATATATATGACATATTTATAAATGAATATTTACTACATAAAATTTTAAGTCATGCCAAACCCTTTTAGGTATAGAATATTTGTATATATGAAAATATAAAAAACTGCTTCATCAAATATCTACATCTTCTCCCACTTATTTTATAATAACAATAACCCTTTTTAGATATATATTACATAATATCATTCTTCAAAACCAAGGAAAAAAATTAATAATAATACGGTGAGCTTAGATTCTTAGTAAAGGTAATCAAGGGATATATTAATGATAACATAATCATAACAAGATCATTGGGGTATAGTAATATGAACTTAATTATTGAAATCAAAACACTACATATCAAATATCATAATGTTAATTCATGGAATAAAAAAAAGTAATTCATAAGATTTAAATCCCAATGGAATTAAAAAATATGAATCATTAAGGGATAAATTTTCTATAATACATTGATTTTTTCCATAAATATTCTTATAGAAAATCATGTATTTATTACTGTAGGATTAACATCCAAGACTATCATTGTAGATTGGTTTCACTCCAAAAACCATCCAAGAAGTTAAAGATCAATCTCTAGAATATCATATAGGATTTATTTCAATATCCAAATCATTGAAGAAGTCATAGTTTAATCCCATAACTATTATATTAGATTAAGTCCATTACTGACTCAGGATCATTCATCATTATATTCTTGTTTATTTCATTAGATATCAATCATTACCTAATGTATTAGATAGAGATATTGGTCCAAAATTGAACCTATTGAAAATAATATATGTGTGTGATAAAAGAGGATAAACAATTGATCATATCAAAAACAATGAAATGAAATGGGGTTCATAAATATTTCATCACAACATGAAACATGGAAACAAATTGGGTTTTATATACTTTTAATTAACAAATAACAGTATAACCCATGGAATAGAAATGTGTTTGAATTAAAATTTTATACAATATTCATAAAACATCTTGAGAACATTGACGATATAGGCCTTGGATAATAGCCACAAAAAAGATTAAGTGAAATCTAGGTTTATTTTATTTTATAAATATAATTACCCTTAAATTATCATTAAATCATTCTTCAAGGAAATAAAATTTTTAATTTAAAATCACCCATTCAATAAAATATTCGAATATAAATTCTATTTTTTCTATTGAAAAGAAAATGGTAAACTTTTAAAGAAATATTTAATTAATGTCTTTTTATTACTATTAGAAAATTCATTATTTTTTAACAAAACATTCATTCAATACATTTTTTCTATTAGTTGTAATGTATCTTGTTTGGTAACTGAAAAAATATATTTACTTTCATTTTTTAAAAAAATTCAATCCTGTGTAACAATGGATTTAATAAATAATATTATAAATGAAAAAAACTTCTTCAAAACATTTTAGTAATAATATATATGAATGATAAAGTAACATCTATTAAAGAGTGTAGAAAAATAAGATTTTAATAAAAAAAACATATTTTAAGAATTTTGATTACTTAAGATGAAGAAAATGAAATGAAAAAATATTTAACATCAGTAAAAACGGATATGATCATTCATGTGTTTCGTTGTGGTAGATTATAATTTTTCAAAATCTGTGGAATATACTTAATCTATATCTATAAACAATGATATTGTATCATAAAATATTAACATTGAGTCTGACATTCATCGAATGAAATATATTTTTCTCATCATTGATGGGGAAATTTTGGATATCCACTAAAGGGGTATAGGTTTGGTATTTTTGTAAGACCAGATCCTCTAATAAGTGGTTGGGTATGTTAGGAAGATATTTTGGTAGGCGGTGGTCAAGGTATAAGCCGCAATTTGGTGTAAGGAAGTGATGGATGGGGTTATCTTTTATAATTCAGATAGGGGAACTTCTCAAAGTTCAAAAAAAATTAAATTAAGATACATTTATTATCAATCCAAATTACTCCAAATGAAAAATAATTATATGATATCGTAGGAAATGTTAGTAATCCTTTCAAAAATAGAAATTTGGATGATATTTATTATCATTTTAAATATTCCTATTTTGACTAACCCTTATTTTACATATTTTAATTTTAACTATGGTTAAATATTTTCAACATTAATTGTTTTTATCTTTTTATAAATAAGATGTAAATTATCCCATAAAAGGATGACTGGTTATATTTTTAAATATATCATATGTACCTTATCTTATTCCAAGATTTTTACAATTTTATAATAATTTAATAAAGTATTATTTTCATAAAATAACATTATTTTAAATTTTTTGACTATTTATTCTATTTCACTTAAAAAAAATAAAAAAAATATGGAATTAGAATATAATATTTTGAAACAAAACAAATATATTATATTAACCAATAAAATTCATGTAACACTATAACAAAGTCAAATCACATAGCTTTTATTATTTTAAAAATAATTTATTATATATTTTCATTAAATGAATAAATTATTTATTGGTTAATCTTAAGAATATAATTCTATGATATCGACCTTTTCTAGAGTCATCTTAAACATGTGTTCAGGAAATTTTGTTGTTTTTCTATACATTTGTTTGGATTTATATTATGGCGTGCATTTGGTGGGTTTTTACAAAGTTGAGGGATAGGGGGTTGTTCATGGTTTGTGCCCATTTTTAAAAAATAGGCACCAAAACTCAGGTTACCATGTGACCTCAGAGAGTGATGTTTTCATAGTTATCACACTATTTCCATAACAGCACACCACTAGTAAGGAAAACTATGACCACAATTTTATTTCTTCCAAAAATTCTTTTAAAAAATATCTAAACCCCCAAAACATCCACATTTCAACCTAGTCTAGGGAATGATGTATTTTGAATGATCACATAGCATTTTAGAGGGATTATAAGTTCGTTTAACCTCTATTCTTCAAGATTCCAATTCTGAATCAAATATCAGCTTTTCTCTTAGTAAGTTTAATTCATCCCAATGCGTATCCCAACCATTTTTTATTCTCCTCTTGATTTTGTAGAGTTTATCCTCTATTTATATAGATATAAATCTATGTGGTTACATCAAGATATATGTTTTTAGATCTATATCTAAATTTAATAGATCTTGAAATTTTGATATCTTGATTTAGGGATTTAGATCTGCAATCTCAGATATATGTCATTATGCTACTCTGATTTTGGGGATTTTTGTATGGAAAAATTCTATCAATGAACTATGTTAATTGGTAAAAATACAATTCCCATAGTCTGGGATTTGATATGTATATGAACAATTGTAGAATTTCTATCATCCTATAGAAATTTATTTTCTGAATTGGGTTAATTAGATTTACCAAATTATTTCTCGAAGCTATGTTGAATGATTTCATTAATTGGGGAATTAATCATGAGACAAAGGTACTTCCTTATTAGATAATGAATTTGGGGAAATTTATTATAATAGGTAGGTTTTTGTAATATATATAATTAATCAGAAGATTAATTAAAAGATATTGAAATGTCTATGATGATATAATTAATTATGGACTAATTAGGCGACTTTAATAATATGATCAAGATAAATAATTGTGGGATTAATTATTGAATGTTAATATTATAGTGGGACAATTGATTTTGTAAAATTAAATATGGATTATTAATTGTGATACTGATTAATTAATGGATGAACTAATTAATGGTTTTAAGTTCTTAGTTAATTGTTGACTTAACTAATGGAATGGATATATTTAACTAATTATTTAATTAGTAATTTGATTGGAGTGGATAATTAATTGGTAAGTTAGTTATGTGATAAAGAATGGGAACATGGAAATTCTAAATTAATATGTTAAAATGGTAACCTGGTCATGATACTTATGTTTAAAGAGAATGAGAACATGGTCATTATAAATTGATAAGTATTCATGGTATCATGATCATTATGCTTATGTGTAAAGAGAATGGGAACATGGTTATCCTATTGAGTAGTAACCATGTATCATAATCATTTTACATATGTTTGTGATATTTCTAAATTCTGAAATGTGTCTTATAAATGTGAAATTAAATAATGGAAATAATGGTACTCTAAGTTATGACCTCACATAAGAATTTTCGAACTTCAGTATGAGTCGAATCAGTTACTAATATATCATAGCACCTTTCAATACATCGAGCATCAGAAAGAAGAAGGTATTGAGATACGATATTACCTAGGGAACACATCCGGATCTAGTATGAGAAAAAATTATTATTGGGGTATGGGTATCCTTGGGAACATTGGAGTTAATGTAGTTAGATATGAATAAATGATAATATAATAACTGGTAAATTATTATTTTTAATTATTTATTATATAAGTTCATACACTATCATTTGTACTAGACTTGTTTTAGACACAACTAGTGGTGGCCTAATATGTTTTACACACACCCTATTTGGGCTTCCTGCAAGGTACCTGGATATACTATTTTTTGTAGGACTTGATAAGGGAAAATTCCCTAGGATTAGTGGCTGATATGGGATGGATCATAGAGAAAGGACCCATACATTATACAGGACCCATTTGGGTATTAAATGTATCTTTATTTCTATATTCATTATAGAAACTTGAAATGTATAATGGCATAGCATGTTATCACTTTTCAATTGGGTATTGTATTTATGGTTTTGTTATACTGTGACATGATTATTGTTCTGATTATATAGTCTTACACTATTGTTTATTTAATTTTGTAGGTGTTTTACTCTGATAATAGAGGATATACTCATTCCTTGAATGACATAACAAATTATCACTATTATTCGTATGTCTTTAGTATACAGGGAGGTGTGCATGAGGTCATGTGGAGAACCTTCTCGGGGCACCGTCGGGTGGCACCAAAGATGGGACGTTTCAAAGTGGTATTAGAGGCCCCATATTCTTTATTTTTCTTTTGAATTACTATTTTGGGAAATTTGGATAAGATACAAGGAAGGTTTGGGCTTGGTAATGAGCTTGTGCATTGGAGTTTCAAACTCATGTACATGGGATAACCCAAGTACCGAGGGTGGGATTTTTGTTAATGTTCGTTTCTGTTACTATTGAAAAATATTTCACCTTGGGTGACACACATGTTGTTTGATTTTAATATTGTTTAATATAATTGTCGAGTGATAATTCATGGCCTAGTATGGAATGATAGTGGAGTCTACATGTATCATTCTAGTCACTCAGGATTATTGGGACATGAATCATTTTTGGCACAATGGGGAAATGAGTTATGGGTTAATTGACGAACATGAAATATTTTCCGTTTTGATAGATTAAAATGAAAAAATGGCACCTAACATGAATTTAAAATGGTTACAAAAATTATGAAAAATGATAATAATTGGGTGTCTCAATGAGAAACAAGATTATCATAGTTTGTTTTACTTTTTTAACCAAAACCTACGTGTAAGATAGTCTAGGGAAATGATAGTGCCTCAGTTGTGGCTATGTGGTGAGATGGGGGAAAAGGGTTGTAGGAATTATTTCCTTTTATTTAAATTTTATAAGGTTGTGATTTGAAAAATAAGACATGTGTTTTCATTTTTAGAGAGTATGCCTTCATGACTCATGTTTAGGGGATGGCCGAGGTGCATTCCAAGTAATTTTTTACTATTTGGGAACATGGGGAACTGATTGTGCCAACTAAAGATGAAGAGGATTAGTTTTGGGAGAACCTATCCCACATCATGTAATTCATGGAATGTGTCCTAGGGAAGGTGGTGGAAAGTATGTTTGAGTTGATAAGGCTGTTTCAGTTATAGCACCCTCTGACTTTTAATGGATATGGTGTAACAGAGGGAGATGAAATCTTGGTATGAATCCACAAATACCATACCTGAGCATTTTTAGTATTCACTTGAGTAGAGTGTCAAATTTGTTGCTTATATTCTACGGGGATCAGCGAGGAATGGGTGGGACATTCATGCACGAAATGGGTATCCGACTAGTATGTTGTGAAAGGAATTATGGGGGAGGTTTGTGGAGAAATTTTATCCAAAGATTCCAAGACAAGAGAAAGATATCGAGTTCATGGATTTGACACAAGGGATGATGTCATCAATGGACTATGATGGATGCTACATAGATCTGTAATTAATTTCTCCATAATTTTCAAGAGATGAGGAAACTTAGATGAAACCTTTTATGGGTGAAATACTGTGTGAAATGGAGTACGAGGTTAATGTCTTCAGGCTGATGAAGTTTATAGAGGTGGTGGATCATGAAATCATAATTGGATGGTTCCTAAGGAATTCATCCAGTGATGGATATGAAGTTGTTACAAGACTATTAGGAGTGCTACTTCTAAGGGGAAGAATCACTATTGTGACAACTTTATCCAAGGAAGTGGAAAGAAGATTATGCATATAGGTGGGTCAGTTTGAGAAGACCATACTAGGGTGATCTATCATCTATGTGGTAGGTTGGGACACTAACATTGACATTGTTATTGACCACCAGTATAGTGTCGATCTTAGGTCAAGATAGAACATCTATATAAATTCTATAGGTCACAACGATTCAATGGTATGGATGGAGGATCTAGGAAAAGTCAAATTGTAGTAAGAGGACATTCTAAAACAAATCAGGCAGGCAGTTAGAGTTCTACTAGATGAGGTGGTAGAGGTAGTGGATGTGGTTCTTATAAGTAAGAGCACCCACATTAGAATGGTGGTGCTACTCAAGGGAGTCGGGAAGCATCACATGTAAGAGGGGAAGCATAGTTACATATTGTACAAAACAATTACTTATAGTGAGGTTGGACCATTGAATGTGAGAGGTACTATTATTGATGATTCTACTTTATGAATTTACCTATTTTATACTCATACCTCTCATTCCTATATATTTGAAAAAATTATTAATGGTTTGATCATGGTGGTCAGTCTAATTACTATAGACACACCATTCGATGTCCAACATAGATATATCTATCAATGAAAGGGATTTTCGTTAGATATCAAGGAATATATTCTCTTATAGGATATCTATGTCCTTGATATGATGGTATTCGACTTAAATGTGGGTATGAACTAGCTACTCATATACTGATCCCACATCAACTAAAACCATTGGAGGGTTATGTTTACATCTCCTAAGGGTGATGAGTATATTCATCATGCAGAAGAGGATATCTTTGAAGGCCGAGTAGGAATGATTAATCAGAAACTAGTAGAGCTCACTTCCCAAGTTTCTAGTCTTCTATTGGATGATGAGGGTGTCCGGAAATATGTATTTCCACCTATAGTGGAACTATTTAATTAAGTCTTTACTAAGTAATTCATTTTACTAAAACCTAAGAGAGATGTGGAATTCACTTTTAAATTCATGATGAGGGTAGAGCCAGTATCTATTCTACGATATAGAATGGAACTGATTGTGCTTCAAGTGATTAAGAATTAGTTTGAGGAGTTACAGTATAAAGTATTTATCTGTCCATGTACATCTCCATGGGGATCACTTATTTTGTTCATAACGATGGATGATAAGAGTTTGTGTTTGTGCATCAATTATCAGAAGTTGATCGAAACGAATATGAATAACCAATATACACTTCCACATATAAATTATTTATTTGACCAATTGAAGGGATGTTATGTGTTCTTAATGATCGATTTGAGATCATGGTATCATCAGTTGAGAGTTAATACTTCTAATATACTGAGTTTTTCATTGCAAAGAAGGTATGTTTTTTATGGGTTTATGTTAATAACATTAGGGTTGAAAAATGCACCAGTAGTGTTTATGAATTTGATGAATAGAATCGTACATATGTATCTATATCAGTTTGTGGTGGTGTTTGTGGAAATAATCTTAGTATACTCCAAGACTCATGACGATCATGCCCAATATCTTTTCATCATCCAAGGTACACTGAGAGTGCATTAACAATACACCAAGCTATCGAAGTGCTAGCTTTGTATTTACTAGGTATACTTCTTGGGGAACATTATCTCTGAGGAAGATGTGCTAGTGAACCCAAAGAAGGTTCATGCAGAGGTCTCTTGAGAGAAACCCATGAATGTTTTAGATATCTGATGCTTTATCAGTTTAGATAGATATTGTAGAAGATTCATCCATGACTTTTACCATACGACTGCACCACCTTTTTCCTTGACCAAAAATAGAGTATATTTGGTTTGGTTAGATGCATATGAGATAGATTTTAATGATCTTGTAATTCCCTGAAATTAATTACCTAGAGTCGGTGCATTATTATATAACATTGGAATGATCACAAGGGATTAAATCCTGAAAGACTGATCAGTTTAGTATCCTTTTATTTACCAGAAACAAACATATATTTTACATTTCATTATGAAATGAAAAAAACAACATTATATCTCCTATTAACTGATTCATCTCCTTTATATTATCCCTACAATTCATTCATAATATATGTCTTCACATCCTGGGAAAAATAAAACATAGAAAGGGTTCAGCTCAGGTGCTCAGTAAGGATAACAATATAGCAGATACATTCATAAATAAGAATAAACATTTAAGGCAATGTATAAGACTAAAACACAATCCTTTTAAACATAAATTACGAAACCTTACATAAAGTATAACACATCCAATTCATAATAAGTTATTCATAGACATATTCTACTTGAAACATTATTTGTTAACCATGTTCTCCATAGTTATATACATTGACTAAAACTAGAAAACATCATGTGAGCACTAATTATCATAGTGAAAAACCATGTAATAATGAAAAATAATTACATAAAGATTAAAAAATTATGAAACCTTGCATAATGTATGACACATAAGATTCATAATAGGTTATTCGTAGACATATTCTACTTAAATCATTGATGATGGAACATGATGTCTTTTTAAATTCTTTAATCATATCCCCTGGCAGTGTCAAACCAGGTATGCAGCAAGGCCCATTGTCATGTACCAGATTACTACATGTAAGGCCCAAAGCATATTGTAAATGTTGTTACACCAAGGTACATCTTTTCCATAGCCACATACACATATATTATCGACACATTGAATTATTTATAAGAAACTACTATCTCCGTCCTTTAAAAACATTCTAGGATATTTTTATATAATTTGTCTTTTCCTTAGAATTATCCAAAGTTACATCCTTTGAAATATCATTATAAATATTCAAAGGGATATCACTATGGTTTTATAATCTTATTTTCTTATGTTTTACAAAAAAAATTCCTTTGATAAAAATAATAGAAACCTAGTAATAACATAAATGGATATTACATCATATTAGATGTATATTATGTACATTAAAAAATTAAATCCCCAAGGATTGTAATAATTTAGTGTCTCTAGAGACATTGATATAGAATATTTTATCCTAGTGAAAGATATTCAAAATATACCACAAATATCTCCACCATTAGTAATTGAACCCACACCAAACTTCATTTCCCAATGAAAGGAAGAATAATAATATGGTGAGATCAAATTCTTATTAAGGGTAAATAAAGAAAATGTATAATTATAACATGAATATTAGGGTATGGAAAATGAGAATAACATTTTATGACCATACCCAACATATTAGTTATCATAATAAATATTAGTAGTTTATAAGACATTGATCATAAGTGAATTAAGAATATAACTAATGAAATCAAAACATAGGAATAATAATTATAATTTTTTGAGAGAAATTTTTTTATAATGTTTTGAACATGTATATATTGAAACTAGTTCACTCATTAAATGGGATGGGAAATATAGCCCCCACATCAACTTAGGGACATAAAACTAGGTCCACACATAACAATATGAACATTTAATTAAGTTCCATCATAACATTATAGACATGATACCCGGTCCAAGAATTAAATTTTGAACATGTAATCAGGTTCCCAGATAACATTGTGAATATGAAATCAGGTTCATGAATAAACATATGGAAATGAAACGATGTCCATGAATAACATTGTGAACAATTAATAAGGATCAATCATAACATTGTGGACATGTAATATGGTTTAAACATAAAATAATGGACATACAACCTACTCTATGAATAACATTGTGTACATGTTACCAGGTTCACACATAAAATTGTGAACATGAATTTTGGATCTTACATAACATATATATTCACAATTATTCCATAATTACCAAATCCATAGAATGGATATATAGATGTTTACCATGACCTAATAGAATCATACATAATATTTTCACAAGATTATAAAAAATAATCATATCATAACTAATGAAATGAGATAGGGATCATGAAAAATTATTCATTTCATTACCTATGGAAAAGATGCTAGTGTTATAATCACCTCCTGTGAAAATAAGGGTATTTCAAAAGAATATTGACCAAGAAAGTGACCTTAGTTTCATAAACATAATTTCATCAAAAGTTAAACCATTCATAGAAGAAATATTAATGTAATCATTGAATCATTCCCCCAGAAAATATTTGGTAACACTAATGGATGTGTTCATATATAGGAAATAATTTTTCAGTATCTTTAAAAAACACCACTTGAGATAAATATCATTTATTCTTTGAAAATTTACCTCAAAAACATAAAACCTTTTGAAACCCATTTCCATGAATATAAAATTTAAAACATATAAAAAATTATTTTAAATAAATTTGGAAACCTTTTTCTGTGTAACCCTATATATAATGATTGAAAATTATTTAAACATTTCTTCCAAATAAATTATTCTTGAAAATCTTTTTATTTGAAAATTGATTAGAAATATTTTAATGGATGCTCTGAAAAAACCATAAACCATTTTTGAAAACTATTTTCATTGAATGAAACTTGTAAAAAAAGTGTAATATTTAGAAATTTTTTTATTAAATTTAACTTTTAAATGTACAATGAAAACTTCAAGGAAGTGATAGTTGCGATAGTTGTATGTCCATAGATTCCAAAAATTTCCTTTATTACATTAAATCTTATTAAAAGTTCCTTGATGAGGAAAAAAATATTCCTTATAACACTGTACAAGGTAAAAAAATGTGAATAAATTTACTTTATCATCATTTGATAAATGTAAAACAATTATGAAATAAATTTTAGAAATCATGGTTTTTAAATAATGTATATTTTCACCGGAAAGGATAAATAATGTCATATTTTCATTAAAATATTTCCTTACTTATCCTATGTAACAAATAGTGGAAAATTTAACTTATAACTGAATATTTCATGTATAAAAAGTGAGGAAGATACTACATTGGTCTTCTTGAGAGATGGATGATGATATTTAATCCATAAATCACAATCAATAATAATCTCTAAAAGTTATGAGATTGTTTCAACAAACTCTTACCACTTTATTACATGGGAACACACTCGCCATGTAATAATATAAAACTAAATGAAGCTTAAAATATCATGAAAATAAGGAGATTCATGATATAACATTTAAAAAAGAAATTATATACACCTCAAAGCATAAATTAAGATGATAATGAAATATGACTGTCAAAGAAGGAAAATTGAGAAAAGAAATTCGATGATTTTCTAACATTTGAATCATAAACCCCATGAAAGAAAGATCATAAATTGTATGTGTAAATACCAATAAATTTTAGTACAGAAATAATTGAATACATCCTTGGTAATTATACACACCACACAAAAGGAATGTGGTGCCAATAAATTATGTATCAAATAGATATAAAAATTGATATTGAATCCCTTTTCCATGTGTCTTGACTGTTAAGTCATAAGAATTCCTCTGAATTTTATGTCTTTTGTTTTGTAATTCAAAAATTTATTTTTACTCAATTATCAAATAAAGGATTTATCTTTGAATATGTTTTTATTTATAATGTACTAACTCTAGACATCATTCCCACTTTATTTATTGTACTAAATTTGTCCATCATTCGTACTCTATTTATTATACTGACCATGTTTATCGTACTCGCATTGTGCATCATACCCACATTGCATCATATTAGTATTTTGATCCAATAATGATATTACTCATGTTATACATATATCACATGAATGATTTTATTTATCTTCCCAAAAACATGTTTTATATCTTTCGTACTCATGTTATCATGTTTATATACCTATTGTTTTATCCAAAACAATGTCATGGAGTTAGTTATAAACTAATCAAAAAGATATTGTGTTTTCTGTTTCAATATGACCATTACAATTCTTGGTGTCCATTTCCCTCCATGTTTTTTAGATAAATATGACTGTTGTAGAAAATATGACCAATGGAACCTCGACCCTATAAATAGGAGGTCATTTAAAGTAGAGAAAACAACATCTTCTACATCCAAGTTCTAGAAAGATACTATGTGACTTATCTTTTTCTTTATGCAAAAGACCTGAAATTGAAAACTGTGAAATGCTCAATCATAGTTTTTTTATTTCAAAATGTTCTTTTATTTTTTGTGTTCTTCCGATCATGTGATAATAGAAGAGTGCTATAGAATATAAGAAAATGGTGAAACTGATCATCGTGTTGAGGGCTTTTAGTTGTTTAAAATACAGTGGTGCTGATTACCTCTAAAATCAAGTGTTTGTGGGCTTAGAAAGATGGACATAATGACAATAATATAGAGGGATTCTCCATTTTGGTAAGATAGACCAATTATCCAAGGTGGAAGGATACCCTTCTCTTTGGGAAATAAGAATTGTAATACCTTTTATTTTTCCCCTGCTTATTGTAATAAAAAGAAAATCTTTTTATTTATTCTTTCTATCTGTATTATTTCATATTGAAATTTTTTCAACTACATTTTATTATTTTTATATCTTATTCTATATCCTATATGGTAGAATCATTTATACATTCTATTACTCTGATATTAGTATTCAACAAGAATACAATTGTTTCATAACTTTTGGTACCATAACAAATTCATTAGACCGAGAGTCAATACAATTTTTTGTTTTGTTTTATAAGAGGAATTTTGAATGGTTTATTTTTGTTTTATGAAATTAAGATCACTCCCTGAATTTTTTTAATATCTATTTTTAAAATTAATATCCACCCCCTTCTTGTATTTGAGTTATCTCATATCCACTTTGATCCAACATTTACTATCATCAAACGTGTACACGATTCATGTATAATAAATGATAGTATATTATAAATATTTAAAATAATTGTATTATTATTATATGTAACATCATATATGTTTTTATTATGACATTATATTACCCTCTTTCTGATAATCCTATGTTAAGGTTTTACTTCAAGTAATATTCTCTTTGTTCTTTGAATGTGTCTTAAATTGTAATATCATTGTCCCTTATACATATATCAGGATTTACATAATGTAAAAAATGACATAAATATAATATATATTCATTATATATTTAATATAATAATATTTAAAATATATAATTTGCAAATTTGATACACCGTTCAAGGAGATGGTAAGTCATACATATGCTTGAACGTTGTTTCTGTTTTTTTGTTGTATTGAAGTAAAGAAGGAAAATGACATATACGTATCTATATATTTTTATATATCATTATTTCATTAGAATTACTATTTTATATACATATTATAATTTCACTAACCCATCATTAATATATTCTATATAGTGTGTGAATGAATCACATCACTTTGAGTGGGTGATAGTCCACACATCCTCAAATGAATTTATCGTGTTTACCATAATTGGAATGTAAAAAAGGAATGAATTGTAAAAGAAATAAATAAGGATAAATAAATAATAAATATTATATATTAAATATATAAACATATCTTCCATAATAATTTCTACCATGGGAGGTTTTAAAAGAAATAATGAAAAATTGTAATTTAGTGAGGTGGTAGTTCTCCAAACACATATCCAGAGTATTTGTTACGCATTAGATAGATTTGAGTGTTAGTATAGGTAAAAGCATAGCATAAATACAATATATGTATATTATTTAAACATTAGTTGTTATTAAATCTTGGAATAAACATAGGGGGGAATGAAAATTAAAAAAAGGATCTTGAGAGAAGATGTTACCTCATAATCGAGTAAATCATTTTGGTTTGCACCAAAAATATTCCTTGGGATTAATTTTTTACAAAGGAAGGCTTAAAATAGGAAATTAGGGATTTTTAAATCTGTATTGTAAAGATATTTTTAATACATATGTTTTTTAGAGGTGTGAAGAAGAATTAAATGTGGTGGCCTTTTATAGTGAATGGAAAAGACACACTTGACATTTTTGAAAATAACTTAGCTATACCGACATTTTTATCTACAAAATGTCATAAGAACCAATAAAACCTCCATAATATAATGTTCATGGAAGAATTATTTATCGTAATGTTGTCTTGTAAATGTTTATAGGAATTTTTTATGACTTAAATTTATGGGTTAGTAATTCATTAACCAAAGTTTTATCTTAACCATTGTAATTAATTTTAATCACATTCAATAATAATTTTTTTTCAAAAACTAATTTTACCATATTATACATTATAAATTATTCTAATTCAAAATATTGAAACCATTTTAAAAATTTATAACCATACAAATGGAATAAATTAATTTACAATTCATTCCACTGACGGAAAGACATTACAGGTTTATAAGTAAAAACGTCCAAACATTTGCTAATTTTATATTCCCTACTTCAATCTGAAATTGATTAAAAACAAGTAAATTTGATTAATTGATAAAAATATGATCTAATTATACTTTCAAACAAACTTAAATCTTATTTAATACTTATAAATAAATTATATTAAAATATATTTTTGATTTAAAATTTGGTATTTTCACTATTCACCCAACATTGATGTTTCTATGAAAGATCCAAAAATATTTATCTATGATAATTTAAAATTTAAAAATTAAAAATAATTTCTATTTTATAAAATTAAATTTATAAATTTCTCTATTATTAATATCATTATTTTACACATAAGCACATTAAAATCAGTTTATTTTAGGAAATAGTTTTTATAAACATATAAGCACTTTACCAAAAATTATATATTACATTATTAGTAGGTTTAATTTATGAAACATATTATAAAAAAATTATTTATTACTATTCATATTACATTGATTAACTATTACATTACAATTATATAATTTAAATAATTATGACAATAAAATGATGCTTCATAAGAACTTGGTGAAGAGTGTAACGTACACCAAGTCAGTGTTTTGTGTAGTGCTATCAATGTTAGTTCTTTGTGAAAAGAATGTTTTGAAATTGGGTTTTAATATATATATATATTTGATATTTTTTAGAATGTAAAACATAAAAATATTATACTAATTCGAAATATATATACTTCAAAAAACCATGCGTTGTTACATGAGTGGTATTCTTTCATATCACAATTGGTATATGATCCAGAATTTTATTTATTAATATTCATAATGACTATATTTCTCTAGTTTTGTGACCTCTATGTTTTGATAATTTTTAGGATATGTTATGTACTTCATTCGAAGTAAGGAATTGAGCACATCAGAAACTTTAGAATGATTATGTGGAAGCACTAATCAAAGAGGTACCATCCTTAGACATTGAAGAATTTTAAAAAGAATGATAACCCTAGGAATAACATGAAATTTATTCCAAATCTCCTCAAACTCTTCTTGGGTGATATTCATTGGAATAAATTGTACTCAACTTGAATCTCTATATCTTTATACTGATTTAAGAATAAATTTTTAATGACTATGAAATTTAGTTCTATGATATTGATTGGATATAACCATATAATTCATTTACCAAACTTGATCATGTCCCAATAGATTTATATCTCTAACATAATCATTTCATGATATATTTTTTCAGTTCTTATCATAGATGGATTTATAAGGATCAATAATAATTCTGTAGTGAAATATATTATTGTATGAACATTCAACTGAAGGAAGGTTTTGATCCCGCACACCTTTAAAATTAATAGACTAAGCTCTAAGCAAGTCCCCTAGAGTTTTAATGGTTATGTATGTATGAATATCCTTTATGGAAGGTAATTTGTTTAGAAATATCACTCTCAATTAATATCCTACTAATGACCTATCCAAATCATCAAGGTAAAACTCAAAACCTAATCAAATATAATAGATAGTTGTAAACCAAGAAATAATACCAATTCATTAATGTATAACTAATTTTGTGGATAAAGATATAAATATTCAATCATGGAAATGCTATGTAGGGGCATTGT
Source organism: Viscum album (assembly GCA_963277665.1). NCBI lineage: Eukaryota > Viridiplantae > Streptophyta > Magnoliopsida > Santalales > Viscaceae > Viscum > Viscum album. The sequence goes on along the minus strand of OY728130.1, from coordinate 1,594,664,841 downwards.
AAGGTGATCTACTATAATCCAGATATAAATATTCCCGTTCAATTTTTAGGGGAGTCTGAGGAAAAATTCTTACTGATGTTTTCCCATATCTATTACTCTATGGGTAATGGTTTTAATATCCCAATATAATTTTTATCCCATAATTATCTTTCTAACATACCAAAAATGGAGATATATACTCTGAAATATCTATCTTCATTTAATCCCACAAAAAATTATCTTTCAAATCTATATACATCATTATATTTATAGTTTGAATAAAGAATGATTAACTATGAAATTCATCAATTAATTCCTTATTCAAATCAGTTATGGTTGGAACACACACATAGTTCATTAATATAAAATTTCCATAATAATCATGGTAGAACATTGGATTCATTATCACATTATTTTATAGCTACATAACTATCTTCTTCATAATTTTATTCATTAATTAGATAGATGATTGTATACTCATTTGAGAAAGATAATATTTTTATAATCATACAAGATGTCAAGATCCATAATTTTATCTCGATAATTTTTTGATTTTCTAAACCTTAATATAGAAAATTTAGTAGGATCCTTTCAAATAAAAACAGCTTCCACCTTATTCTCTTTTACATTGTATTAATGTATGGTGAAGTCACAAGCATTAATCAGGTCCAACCATATTCTTTAGAACATGTTCATCTTTGTTTGAGTGTAAATATATTTTATATGCAACATAATGTTACCTTTATAACTTGTTTTTCCTAATAATTGTCATATGTTTACTACCTAATTAACTAGGTAGGGTTAAGAAAGAAATGTGGGGATATGTGTAACCATGAAGTCACAGATTTGGTGGAATTTATAGTAAGAAATTTGTCAGTTCTACAACCTGCTAGGGATTTACAAGCCATGTAATATGGTTATAGAATGTATAAGTGATAAATAAAAATAAATCCATTTTATGATTTAGATGTTCCAACCATTTAATATAGTTTCACAACATGTAAACCATAAATAAAAATAAATACATTTTTATCCAAATGCAATGGTTTTTTTGGCGATTACAAGAATTATCAATTATATAATGTATAATTGGTTTCTAAGTGCAATAGAATTTTTTGGTGATTGTTCATTGTGGAAATCATGTTGTGTCTTTTTGAGTAAGCATTCTTTATACCTCTCTATATACATATCAATTAATTCTTTAGATTTTGGTGTATAATCCTGAGTTCTATATGTCTAAACCTTGTGTTATGGAATATCATTTCTAGGATGAGTTCCTAGATCTTGTGTGCCATCATTCTGGTTAGCGAGTTTTGTTGTGGGCATTGTGTTTCTATGAGTTTGTTATGTGGTTTCCTATTTTGTTTCGAATTTAATTAAACATAATTTCATGATTTAAATTATGTTTGGTTTAAAATGAAATTTACTAAATCTAATAACTTACATTAAATTTTTTTATAATAAAAACCTAATTCTAATGAATTGGGGTTTTAGTTCTCTTTGGCATGAAATTTTGAAAAACCACATTCATGTGAATTGTGGGGTGATTGTGAAATGGATGAAAACTTTTTGAAAATTAAAATTTTGGATTTCATTTTGAAATTGATTTTTAATTTGTTCAGAATGGATTTTTTAAAATGGATAATATTTTTTTAATGGAAACCGAATGGTTTCATCGAAAAAATCTTTTTTTATTAAAATTCCATTATGGTTTTTAAATAAATTGTATTTTGATTTGAAGTGTGGGGAATGGGATTTAACTGTTTTTTAGGAAGTAAAGAAATAAATTTCCCATAATTATTCAAAATTTATTACATTAAAGGCTTAGGTAGTTAGTGATTTATTGGGACAACACATTATGATTTACAACCTTATAATAATTTCTATCAGATTCATCGCATTCCATAGATGATAGTGATGAGTACACTGTCCCTTATGCCCAAAGCGGTGCATGTATATATTTGATATTTTATTGTTTTGGGTCCCCCATGGTTTCAAACTTTCATACCTATTTTCCACATGATCTTTTTCCTCAATTTTTTGTATTTCAAATCTATATTCCATTTCTCTAAATACTTTACATGACATTCAAATTTTGATAAAATGTTTTATATAGAAGTTTCATTCAATCAATTTTTTAAAAAGTTCCATTTGTATAAATCATCATTTGTTTAATAGAAAATTCCATCATGTGAAATGTATTTACATCAGTTGAAATGTGAGGCATGGATTTATAATATATTTCCCTCATATAAATTAAGAAGCATATTTTGTTTAAGTACGCTTCAGTGAATGCCAACCCTTTTTGTTTTTAAAATTGAAATAATTTATTTGGATAATTTGATTTTGCCATGTTATTATGGAATCCATAGATGAAAACATAATATGATTCGGCTCAAACCTTACTTGTGCCTTTGGGTGTCTGTTGATTATGTCCTTCTGGGTTTGAGTATTGGAAATTGATCTTTTGAAGGTGGATCCAGTAATTGAACTAAGGACATTGTGAGTTGAATCCTTTGGGAAATAGGTAGTTTGTGTTCCGGTTTTTATGGTTTTGCATTACTTGGTTATAGTACATGGTCAGATTTATTACTGTTTGATTTATGGTACATTACTCCCAGTTTATATTCATTTGATATGCATATTGTCTTTTCTCTTTTACTCCAACATTTCTTCCGGAATTTTTTCCCACAATTAATTTGAATGATTCTAGGTGCCATTCTCCTACCAATGGGGATCAAGGATACCATTATGGATATGTTAGTTCCACATTGATTATCGGGCTACCATGGTACCTGGGATAGCTTATGATAAAGTGGTTTCATAGCTCCTAGTTGAGCATTTTTATTGAATTAAGTATGCATTGTTGTAATCTTGCTGGGTCTTAGAACGTAACAAAGATTGACATCAAGGCCAGTTCTCACTATAATGAACTTTTTATCACAAATGGTGGTTACAGAAAGATCTTATAGGGATTAATTATGGTAATTTCCCAATTTTTATTTTTTAGATTGAAATTAAAATCCATTTTATTATATCTATTGGAATTAACTTCCCCTACATCCTTTTTTGAGTGTAAATATGATGTCTTTCTATTTTTCTACTAATGTTGTGATGAATTATGCCACCGAGATGATGTGAAACAATATTCAGGAGGAAGATGATGTTGAACCTTAGTGAGTTAACCCTACTATACACCTTAACATGGTAGAGATTATTTTTTTCTCTTTCCAAGCTCTGGGATAAATACTAAATCTAGTTCACATTCAGGCACTAGCTATGGAACCTTATTGGGACGTCCTCAAGGTCTGTTCTCAAGAAGTCCTCTTCCAGAAGCCATAGCTGTTAAAATTCTCAAATGATCCTCATGATTAAGACCAGTGGTTGAGTAGGATGTATTTCTTGTTTTATTTTTTGGACAAACCTGATGAAATCAAGGAAAATTGATCCCTTTATGTGATGGAATGATAGAGTAGGTTATGGTGGGACCTGATGGTAATGGTGCAGAAGAAAGAGGGGATAGAGTGGAAAGATATCATAGTTATTTTCACCAAATATTTCTATATAGAATCAATGTTGTTGGCTACATCTAAAAAGTTTTTTATACATGAGGAGGCTGATAGAAATATCATTGAAAATGAAAACCTTTTTGCTGAGGTCATGTGTATCACACCAAAGGTAGTATTAAAAGGATGGATGAAGGCATGAAGGATTGAGATGAGACTTTTTCATGATATTCATTCTTAGGTTTTCTTGTTGAATCATTCTTTTTATGCTCAGGTACGGGATAGGGAAAATATGGTTAAGATAGACATGGATAGAAAATTAAGGTCATCGAGACATTCATTATCTCATACTAAGTGTGGGAGTTCCTTTAAGGGAATGAGGAATCATGATGATTATGATAGAGGTTCTTGAAATCAAGGTATTTGTAGACATATTAAAGTACCTAACAGATGTCCCTTGGTTGGATACCAATATTGAAAAGTAGGACATTCGAACAGGGTTTTCACTGAGGCACCCAAAGAATTATGCCACCTTCTAATGATTGGGGAACTTATAGAAATTCCAGAACATTTATTCAAATCTAAATAGTGGAACAAAATAATCGTCTCTTATAAAATATATGGAGGAATCACATGCTTCATGTGAAAAAGGGTTCATTCCATAGACATCTGAAATAAATCTTCTTCATGAAGTAGAAGAGTCTCCAAAGGAAGTTGATATGAGTCAAATGATTGTGAGTGCTACCATTACTATAACATCATAATTAGCATCTTCTCTATTTTATACTAGTGCATATCATTCATTTATTTCGACCCATATTGTTAATATGGTAGATATTATAATCAAGATTTTATATTGTTCAATGTATCTTACTAAACACCATGGAATGAAGAGAAAATAGGGTCTATATAGTCCATATTTTGTCTTCTCTCTATCAGATGTTGGGATTTATTATAGTTTCATATTTCTTGACATAAAATATATTAACATCATTTTTGTGATGGATTATATCATTTTCAATAATGCATGAATTTATTTTTATATTCAATGGGTCTCCTTCACGATACCAGATGGTGTACATTGTGTATTATATGGAGAATGTGACCCATGGTCCAGTAGAGTTATTCCATCTTCTATCATGTTTTTTAAATGAATGTAATTTTTTTCATATGATCTACAGTGTGAATCATTGAGTGATGATCTCCCTCTAGTGGTCATCATGTTTCCCAACTTGTTTTTTTCAGACTTCTATAGTTTCCTAATGGTAAGTGAGATTGAGTTTTCCAATGAAATATTGACTAGAATGAAACAATTTTATATTCCCTCTAACCACATGGAGCCATATTAAATGAATTATTTGATATCCCAGATGAACAAAATCCTAGAGAGTGGAATTTTCCCCCAGAGTGTGTCTCCTTGGGTGGAAGTTCTACTTTCTATAAAAGCTGGTCGTTGACTCATCCTTTGTGTTGATTACCAAAATCTCAATCGAGTATCCAAAAAGAAGAAATACCCATTTACATAGATTGATGATCTATTTTATCAATTGTATGGGATGAATTAGTTCTCAAAGAATGATCTTATATATCGTAACAATCAACAATGGAAGAACAAGTATGACATTCAGAAAACATCCCTTTAGAATAGGTATATCAATTATGAGTACATTATCCTAAACATTTCTCTAACCAATGCTCATGAAATTTTCATAGATTTAATAAAAAGGATATTCCATGAGTACATTGATAACTTCTATGTAGTTTGTGTCAATGGTAACCTTCTTTAATATAAGTCCAAGGAGGAAATCGTAGAATTGTTCTGATTTTTCTAAGAAATCAAGGAATTTACACCAAGCATTCAAAATGTGATAGCTGGATTTGGGAAGTGAAATTCGTGAGACACATGGTGATGGAACAAGGAATATCAGTTGATCCTGATATAGTGTAGGATTTTATTAATTGGTATAAACCATGTAATGTCTTCTTGATTCGAAGCTTTTTAAGCTTAGTCATATATTATTTCTGGTTCATTGATGATTTGAATCACTTAGTAGGGAGTGAATTTTACCACTAATTATCAATTTATGAATTCATTTCTTGAGATGAATTATCTTTTGAAAACTGTACTGGTGATTAATCTTCATGAGATCAAGAAAGGAAATGTGGTCTTTTGTGATGCACCAGTTTTAGGCATGGGTTGTGTTCTTATGTAGTTTTATCATGTATTTTATTATGGATCTTATCCTATTTGGTTACACTAGAATAATTATCCTTACCATGACCTTGAACTAGATTTATTTGTTATTCATGTGCTTAAATTTTGGTGGTATTACCTTTACAGAGAGAGGTGTACAATGTATTCGGGCCCCAAGATCTTATGCTATATGTTCTCTCAAAAAGATTTAAATCACTTCCAAAAGTTATGGATGGAATACATATATTATTTATATTTCAACATCTCTTATGACTTGGGGAATGCAAATTTCATTGAATATGATTTGAGTAGGACACTTCTGACCCATGAAGTTAAAGAATCTTTAGAGGAGTGGGATTTTATGGCTCTTTTTTCATAGTTGAATATTGGAGTTCTGGAGAAAAGGGATACTATTTAATTAGATAACATTCATTTAACATACAATCTTATAGTATTAATTATTTATGTCTATATTCTTGATGAAGAGTTATAGATAATTAAGGTCTCTCTTTATGATGGGCAGATAGTTACCTAGTAGTTTTTCTAAAAATAGGTCACTCTGTGCTATCAGATTCATTTTTTGGTACTTTAATTGGTAAGGAAAGTTGTGAATTGGTATTTCTGGAGTTCATAGGGAGTAGTTAACCAAATTTAAAACTAATAAGTTTTATGAAATGTTTTGGTAGTTAGAGTTTCCATGTATGAGGCGATGAATTGATGAGTTTTTTTTCATTTTTATACATGAAACTAGGAAAAGACCGAGAACCAGTAACCTTTAGGTTCACTTCATCCACTTCAAATTCCTACTTGTATGTGGGATGATATCTCCATGGATATTGTTCTTGTGTTTCCATGTACATAGGGAAAGAATAATATGATATGGGGTTTGATTGATATACTGATGAAATTAGCTCACTTATTACCCATTCCTGATACAGACAAAGTTAAGGTGTAATGAAATGTTTATATGAAAGATATTCTTTTGTAATCTTAAAGATAAATATTCTATATACTCTCGTATGAATCCTTGGTTCACTTCTCTATATTGGAGAGGCCTTCAGGAGGCATTGGGATTTTATATCCATTTGAGTACGACATTCCATCAACACATAGATGGCCAGATAGAAACACCTATACAAATTCTTAAGGATATGATTTACGCTTGTGTCCTTGACTATGGTGGGTCATGGGATGATTATTCAGGGATGGTTGAGTTTTATTATATCTATAGTTACTATTTTGTGATCAGGATGACTCCTTTGGAGGCCTTGTATGGCCAGATATGAAAATATCCAATGTGCTAGTCCGAGATTAGTGAAAGTTCAGTGGTTAGTCCAAGCATTGTTCAAGAGATGATAATAATAGATTAGTTTATTCTTAAGAGAATGATGATGGAAATGATCAGATTTAAATATTATGTTGATCTTCCCCATGGACCTTTAGTGTTCTCAGTTGGTGACCAAGTGATCTTTAAGGGTTCACCTTGGTTGAGTCGTCGATATCTTGGTGGGAAAAGGGAAGCTTTCTCATCATTTTTTGGACCTTTTGAGGTTTCTTAGAAAGTTTGGAATGTTTAATATTGTATGGAACTACCATTTTAGGTAACATAAATACATAATGTTTTTAATATATTTGAGCTCCAAAAATATCTATCAGATCTATCTTAGGTTCTATGTTGGCACAATATTAAAGTTGAACATGATTTATCTATGAATGAAAAAATATTAAGGTTAGTTGATTTTGTAACCAAGGTACTTCATGGGAGGAAGATACCTTTGGTTTGGGTTATATAGGAGCACAATTAGGATTCTCAAGAGAAATGGGAGACTGAGGCACTAATGAGAGAGCAGTGGCCTCATCTTTTTTTCCAGGAAGCTTCTTCATAGTCTTTATAGGGAAGAATGATTTTTATGGTTGGGAGGTTGTAGAATAATGTTACATGTATACCAGGTATGTTATAAACCTTGTCATTGTATTCCTTTTTCATTGACTAGTTAGGATTGAAATGGAAATGGCAGGATACCTATATTTCTCTAGTTAGGGGTTTTTTAAAACTTCTGGCATGAAATCTATTAGTTCTATAACTTATTAGATATTTACATGCTGTAAAATATGGAAATATGAAATTTAAACAATGAATAAAAATAAATCCAATATCTATTATATATGTACATGCCTTTTAATATGGTAAAATTATGTGTAAACCATAAATAAAAATAAATCTATTTTTAATCAAAATATGATGGGGTTTTCAGAGATTACGATACATATCAATTACACAATGTGTATTTGGGTTACACATCGTGTAAACTCATGATAATTATATATAAAAAGAATTCCTGACTGATTTATCATTTTATTTATTCCTTCATTTTTCCTTCATCTAATCCTAGATCCATAACTAGGTTATTTTCGGAACCTCCATCCCCTTTGAACCTTTCATGTTAGCGATTTATCGTCTTGGTGATCATAGTGTGTCATTCGTGGTCAGCATTCTTTGTTCCTCTCATTTTCTCAATTATACCATCCATGGATTTTGATGTCTCATCTTGAGATTGATGGATCTGATCCCTATGTTGTTGAAACTCTTTTCTAGGTTTAGTTCCAAGATCATCTGGACCTTCGTTCTTGTTTGTGGGTTTTATGGCCGGGTGTTCTATTTTTGTGAGGAAGGTAGGTGGTTCTGTCTTTGGTTTCCAATTTTGTAAAAATTTATTTCATTATTTAAATTATGTTTTATTTAAGATGAAACAACACAAATATAATTAATTTCCTTCAATAGTTATCTTCGAAACACTATTTCCAATGAATTAGGGTTTTTGTGCACTATGGTATGCAATTGGGAATGCCCCCAATTATTTTGAATTGTGGTGTGTTTGTAGAATAGATGGAAACTATATGAAAATTAAAATTTTGGATTTAATTGTGAAATGAATTATGAATTTTTTTAATTGGTTTAAAATCACACTTTTTATGAAAATTGATTATAATTGTTTTTAAGGTAACCAAGTGGGTTGATTGTAATAGGGTATGTTTTTAATTAAAAATCTTTTGTGGTTTGAAAAGATAAATTTTTCATATTTCAAATGGTGGGAATTTAATTTAATTTAATTTAATGTAGTTTGGAAATAAATTGACCATCATAGTTTGTGCTTGAGTACAGGAAATCCTTTGGTATTTAATGTGTCATTTGGACAAAACATTATGATTTATAACATTTTTCAACATTAAATCAGCACATCCCTTTCCATAGGCAATGGTGATGAGTCTCATCTTCCTTAGGCCCAATGGGGTGTATGTACATAACTTCCATTTCATACTGTTGGGCCCCTATATCTTGGAATACCCATACTTATTTGGAACATGTCATTCATTCCCACATGTTTGTATATCTAATGTATATTCCATTGTTATAAAATGATTTACATGCCATGTAAATTTATATAAACTATCTAATATAATAGTTCATATTTAAGAAAATTTTGTAAATGTGCCAATGGTATAATGCACATATTGTTTAATTAAAATTACCATAATCTGAATTTATTTCCATCATTATAAATGTGAATCATAAATTTATAATCCATTTACATCCATTGAAATGTAATTCATGTAACACCCTAAGATTTTATGAGAAATATTTTGTTTTTATGTATTATATTATATTTAACACCAAAGGAATCTTTCACTACACACAACACAGTCTTGGCTTGTGTTACACACAAGAGAAACCTTTATCGATAGATTGTGTTGTACGCAATACCGAGTTTCAATAAACAATTATATGTTATTAAAATATTATATAAACATTCCGTTATGAATAGTAATACCCAGTTTTTAAAATTTTATAAATTTTATCTTTCAAAATGGACTTCATTTTTGGATTCAAAATATCGAAAATAGCCTAGAGTAAATTTTTGGTATTTTTTTGAAAACATTCAATTTCTGATTAATAGTGAAAAACACTGAGTTATAGTTTAAAACCAATTTTTTTTAAATAATTATTTATTTTATTAAAATTCATTTTAGGTCAAAATAGACACAAAATACCAGTATATATTCATTGTAATTCATTGTTTTCAATTTTTAATAATTTTAGATATATAAAATTTTTATAGAACTTTTCACCGTCTTTTACCCACCTCCTAGGTGAATTTAAAATTTCACATAAAACCTAATTTTACTGCTTATATGAGTGGAATTTCAGAAATCTAAGAGACATAGTTTATATCAGTATGTAAAATGTTGTTCAATGAGAAGAAAATAATTTTTTTGAATAGTAAATTTTAACTTTTATTTACCTCGTTTAAAAGTAAATAAGGTAATTAAGGTGAAAATGATATTATTATTACCCTAACACATGTCCTAATTCTATTGGATAAGTTTAATTAGACCAAAAAAAACCTTAGGAATAAAATATGACAGTTTAGGTCCACTTGGATTAGATTAGGACATTTATTATTATTTAAATCAAAGAAGAGTTAAAAGTATTAAAATCAAAGTTTAATAAGTAAAACATTTTTAATATATGGTAATACATAATATATATTCGACTATAAATATTCATTAGTAAGATAATGAGATTTCCTATATAATGTTATTTTATTTATAGTTTTTAGACATTTAATAATTTAATTTATTTACGACACAATGATGATGCATTAATTACCTCATTAATGAATTAGTAACATAATTGGTATTATAAATACCCAATTAAATGTAATTTGAGACTTTTTATGAATTAAACTAATTTTATAGGTTAATATAAAATATTAGGGTTAGTTATATGAATTTTTTTCGAAGTAATAATGCTGTTATGAATTTTTCAAAAACAAAATACCAAATAGTGTCAAAATTGACATAAAAGAGTAAAACAAATATTAAATTATTAATTGATATTCTATTTTTAAAAATCTAATGCTCAGCCAAAAGACTTATATAATTATATATATGTCATTAATTAACCAATTGGGGTTCTATTGGTAGTTTATAGTTATTTTATTAACCATATAGTGTAAGAATACAAGAAGACACAGTAAAAGTTAAATTATTTAACATAGAGTTAAATCTAAATGATAAGGTAAAAATTTATACATAAACATGTCTAAAACATATTGGTTGAGAGGATTTAGACCCATCCCCACCCTATCCTCGAAAGAAGTCACTTTTGAGCTATTATAAACTAAATATGAATTTATTATCAAATAATATTTTATGTTTTTTCTAAGGTACCCCTCACCCCTCTTATAAAAGGGAAATCCCCCTTCTCCCTAATTCACACCTAAAAGCCATTAATCTCGGTAAAAACCTTACCAAATACCCTCCATTCATCCTAGAGGCCATCCTTTAGTCATAAAGCCTACCTAATTATCCCTTTTGATCAAATCAAAAGGAAGAACCCGAGAAAGAGTTAAATATCTCACCACCTATTTCAAGATCTTTTCTTCTTCCACATCCTCCTTCTTTGTTGTTTCCATTATAAAATAATAACTCTAGTATCTTATATATAATGTGATGTTATTATAAATGGTACAACCATGTTAGTTATTTTATCCATCATATGAATGAAAAAGTCACCACACGTGCATATGTACGGCTTACAGTCTCCACGTCGTGTTGTAGTTTGTTATTCAAACATTTCATCATTTGGATGGGTATGATAATGAGTATAAATGATATAAATAATAAATATGACATTATTATAATTATTTATATATGATATACCATCCAATTATATACTATTCTAATATCAAAAGAATGATATCATCGCTCGTGTGTACGTACATCCTACCATCTCCACGATGTGATGTGACTCATTCTACATGATCTTACATGAATAATGATTATATAAATGAATTGAATTAATAAATATTATATACATTACCCTAATACCATTATGTAAATTAGGTATCTATTACCTAAAAAGAGGAATAAGAATTTAGTTGACAAAACATGCATAAGAACATAATGCAATGAACACCCGAATAGCAAGTAGCAATGAAATATTAATAATTATAAAATTAGAATAAGACAATATATGATATCATAACAATTAATATGATTCTGTAATAATTAAATGGAATTATTTAAATCATTATACAGGAGGTTCAGATACGTACGAAGCATATCGGACCTAAGGTAAGGGAAAATCTCACAATCTCATTTTTATCTGAGATTGTTTATACTTTAGAATATACTGGGGCATATTTATCAACCACATCCATGTTTCATCAATATGTAATATTATTTCAATCCTCCTACAATAGATTAAATACAATTTTACCTATTGGTGAATTTATAGTGAAATATATGAAAGGAATCTTTTTTCGTTTTCAGTACGAGAAACTTTTTGACTTTTCTGGCCAAAGTACGAGAAGAATGTTTTTTAAACTTATACGGCATGAATGGATTTTTATGATTTATTAGAACATTAATTCCATGAAGCTTCATTTACAATTTTTCATGTTTATTTTTCATTAAATTCTTTTAGATTTAAATTATTAGACATGTTAAGAAAGGAAAAATGTTTTTGAAGTAGAAAGGATATTTTCCTCAAGAATGAAGTTCAAGTGTTTTATCAAAATTTTTTCCATCTAAGATAATATAGGGTTCTATTTAAATCCCTTTTTTTATATTTATTTGATTATTTTATGATGGAATTATTTTTATGAAGGCCTTTTATCTAATATGGCTTATGTTAGGATGGCATGATGTTTAAGAATCCCCTTTTTATTCCATGGATTATGCTATGATATAAGATTTATGATTTTGTGGAACACATAAGAATAGTTTAATTATGATATGGTTGGGACCTAGATCTCCCCCCAAATTCATTGGGTAAAGATTTATATCTCATGAGATAGACATGGCAAGAATGGAAAGTAAATCCAGTTTAGTGATACATGATAGGAATGAGGAGTGAACACAGTTCAAAAATGGACTTTGTCTACTATGATAGTCTTGGAAATGAGTATTGACTAATAAGAAATGATATTATTTGATTATGTGTGTATGCCACAAAGTTTCATGTTTTATGTTATGATTATAGGGATTACATTTCACTACTATGATTTATCCGATGTTATGACATTATGATCTATTTTGTAGGTTAATATTTTCAAAATTTTATGTTATTATGAATATGATATGATTGATATTTCCTTTGCTTACCATTACTGATAATTTGAGCTCACCCTTTTGTATGTTTTCATTTCCCAAGGGCATGAAGAAGGATATTAAGTATGATATTTCAAAAGGGACTCTAGACAAGATGAAATAAATGGGAGACAATGTAGATGATTTATGAACCATATGTTTATGTTTCCTAGTTTCTAAAGACACTATACCTATACGGTAATATCATGGTTTTGTTATATTTTGTAATAAGTATCCTTCAATTCTGAATTAATAACAATGTATGTAATGTATGGGTCATTATAGTTGGTATCAGTGGAAAGGTATACTCATCCTTTGGAAACTAGGATGTGAAAGCCTTAATAAGAACCCTAAGGATATGTCTAAGAATAGAACACAATATTAGTGTTTTAGAAATGTCCATGAATAACCTATGATATGAACATATGTGTGAAATTTTATTCTTCATTATGTGGTTTTCCAATTATGATTAGTTTTTCTCACAGTATGCTTATTGGTTTTAGGAAATGGCTGGAACTAGAAGGAACAGTGTAAATGAAAAATGTGACATGAAATCCAATGATTGTCCCCCTAAGCAACCAAATTTTATGGGAGATGAAATGAAAAATATTGTATCCATGCTCACACAACATTCTCAAGCTAAGAATCATGCATGACTTCCAAATGAGAAAATGAAGGAGAAAAATTCTGTTGAATCCCTCATGAGGCATAATCCACCCTCACTTAGTAGTTCTACTGATCCATTAGTGGAGGAACAATGGATCAGTACCACTAAAAAGATATTTTCAGTTATTCAATGTTCTAAACATGATAAATTCATCTTAGCAGTATATAATTTGGAAGGTGATGCTGATCAATGGTGGAATATTATCAATAATAAGAGTCAAAGAGACTAAATTGAGTCCATGGAATGGGATGAGTTCAAGAATATATTTTTCAATAAGTACTTCACTCGTATTCTTCGAACAAAGATGGAGAAGGAGTTTCTTCAACAAAAGAAAAAGGATGATGAATCTGTTGGTACCTACGAAGAAAATTTTACAAAACTTGCAAGCTATGCTTCATGAATTATTATCTAACCTGAGAGTAAGATTGATCGATTCTTTAGTGGCTTAAAACCATGTCTTCAAAGGGCGTTAGCCATAAGGGACTTCAATAGCTACGAGTAAATTGTTCGATGTTCTTTCAAGGTTGACATGGAGATTAGAGTAACCCTTTAGTCATATGGGTTTGATAAGAAGAGGAAAATGGAATTCGAAAGGAAATTTAAAAACCACACTAAAAAGAAGATGAGTTTTCCCTTATGCTAAAAGTGTTGAAAGAAACACGGAGGGAATTTTCTTAAAGGTACAAGTAAATGTTTTAAATGTGGAAAAGAAGGTCATCAGGCATTTGAATGCTGTAATGATTGGAAAAATATGTCTTGTGATGTGAACAAAGAAAATCCTACAGAGAATAAAACTTCTACACATCAATGTTACAAGTGCAAGGAAATGGGGAATTATGATAATAAATTCCCTAATCCAAGGGTTTTTGATGATTATCAACGTCAACAGACTCTTAAGGCCAAAGATAAAGGAAAGTCACGTGAAATTTCTATCGGTGATGTAGAGTACGATAACGAAGTGGTGAAAAGTACACTTACCATGCACTCTAAAGTTGCAAATGTTTTATTTGATTCTGGATCTACCCACTCTTTTATTTTTGATGAATTTTCCAAGGGTTTCATTGTACTACCTCAAAAAATAGTTTTGATAACTCTTAATGGCACAACGGTTGCATCAAAAGATTATCATTCTTCTCCAATTGATGTTTGTGGTAAAGTGCTTCCTCCAAATCTTGTGATCCTTCCTATACTAGAATTTTATGAGATTCATGGAATGGATTGGATTTCTTTATATGGAGCTCATATCGATTTCCAAAGAAGGGAAATCACATTTCATATTCCCGATCAATCTATGATCATCTATCGTTGCAAGGATGAATATATCCTTCCAGTGGAAATTTCTTCAATCTTATGGGTCTTGATTCCAATAAATGATGGTTATTTATCTCAAATGGTTTGAGAGAAACTCGTGATTAAGAATATGACCATTGTAAGGGAGTTTGATGATGCCTTTCCAGAGGAATTTCCAGGTCTTCCGCCAAATCGTGATGTTGATTTTTCAATAGAACTCATACCGGGTGCTATGCCCATTTCAAAGACACCTTATATAATGGCCCCAATTGAGTGGTAGGAATTGAAGAAGAAACTCCGAAGAGAATCTTGATAAGGGATTCATACGGCCTAGTGCATCACCTTGGGGAGAACCAATTCTATTTTTTAAGATGAAAGATGGATCAATGAGACTCTGCATTGATAATCGATAACTTAAAAAGATCACTATCAAGAACAAATATCCTCTCCCACACATTGATGACTAATTTAACCAACTATAGAGTGCTCAATAGTATTCCAAGATTGTTATTTGTTCAGGTTATCATCAATTAAGGGTCAAATGTGAGGATATACCAATGATATATTTCCGTACAAGGTATGGACACTATGAATTTATACTGATGCCATTTGGTCTTACTAATTCCCCTACTATCTTCATGGATCTAATGAATAGAGTTTTTAGAGACTATCTTTCTTAGTTTTTGGTAGACTTTATAGATGATATTCTTGTCTATTCAAAGAGAAATTAAGAACATGAAGATCACTTGAAAATTATATTAAAGACCCTAAGAAAAGAGAATCTTTATGCCAAATTTACCAAGTGTGAATTCTGGCTTAAAAAATTTTCATTTTTGAGTCATATAATCTCAAAAGATGGGATATATGTGGATCCAGCAAACACATATTTTATCGATAGATGGTTGAGACCAATAACTATAACTAAGATCCAAAGATTTCTTGGTATTTATGGATATTATCTACATTTTGTGAAAGCTTTTTCATGATTATGTAATCCACTCACTAGGTTGACTCAAAAAGAATTTATGTTCATTTGGATGGAGGAGTGTGAAGAGAATTTTAAGGAGTTAAAAAGAAGGTCATCCAGTTCACCTGTTCTCACACTGCCTTGTAGTGGAGAATGTTTTTTGATCTAAAGTGATTTACCCAAGAAGGTATTGTTTTGTGTTCTCAGAAAAAATGATATGGTGATAGGTTATGCCTCACAACAGTTTAAAATTCATAAACAAAATTATCCAACTCGTGATTTTGAATTAGGTGCGGTAATAATTTCATTAAATATCTGGAGACATTATCTTTATGGTGAAATGTGTGATATTTATACTGATCATAAAATTTTAAAATATATTTTCACACAAAAGGAGCTGAATATGTGCCAAAGAAGATGTTTGGAGCTGATTAAGGATTAAGACTTCTCAATTCATTACCACCCTAGGAAAGAAAACAAATTGATAGATGGATTAAGTCTACAGGTCCATGCTAGCTTATCCATGATGAGGATCACAAAAGATCCACTATTTATGGATTTACAAATGATGGATCTTGGAATTAAAATGGAAGGGGAAAAATAGTATCCTTCTCAAATGAATGTTAAACCATCTATACATGTGATGATTAAAGAGGCACAGAAAGTAGATGTAGAGTTACAAAAAAAGGTTAGAAATGTTCCTGAATTCCACATTGATTTTGATGAAATAATATGGTTCAGGAATCAGGTTTGTGTTCCTCCCAAGCCAGGATTAAAGAAGGAAATATTGGATGAAACTGATAGTTCTTCATTGTCTATTCACCCTGGAAGCATGAATATGTATATGGACCTGAAGGAGTACTTATGGTGGGATGGTATAAAAAGGAATGTTGCTGAATATATCTCTCGATGTTAGGTTTTTCAGCATGTTAAAGCTGAGAGACATATGTTTAAGGGGATGTTACAACCATTACCCATACCATAATGGAAATGGGAAAAGATCACTATGGACTTTGTCACTGGACTTCCTAAAACATCCAAAGGCAATAATGATATCTGGGTTATAGTTGATCATCTTACGAAGTAGGAAAACTTCATTGATATTAGAGAAGATTTCTCTCTTGATCAGAATGCTAGGATATATGTAAAAAAAGTGGTAAGATTTCATGGAGTACCAATTTACATTATATCTGATCGGGATCTGAGGTTTACCTCGATGTTTTGGCGATGTCTTCAGCATACTCTAGATACAGAGTTGAGTTTCATCACCGCTTATCATCCTTAGACTAATGGTCCTTCTGAGAAGACAATTCAAACTCTAGAAGATATGTTGAGAGATTTCCATGAGGATTTCAAAGGATATTGGGATCAACACCTACCTTGGGTGGAATCTTCTTATAATAATAGCTTTTACTCCCGTATAAAGATGGATCCTTATGAAGCTCTCTATGGAAAGAAATGCAGAACTCCAACTTGTGGGGATGAAGTTGGGGAAAGAAAGATATTAGGTCCGGATCCTATTGATGATATGGAAGAAAATGTTATATCTATTTAACAACACATAAGAGCAGCTTAGAGTCGACAAAAAAGTTATGCCGACAACCGAAGAAAAGACCTAGATTTTGATGTGGGTGATAAAGTGTTCTTACGAATATCTCTTTACGAAAGTAGCTTACTGATTGGCGCTTCCACCAAATCTCTTTCATGTTCATGATGTGTTCCATGTATCTCTCTTGGGAAAGTACATACCTGATCCTTCACATGTACTAAGATCAGAAGTTGTACAACTGGAGAGAGATCTTTCTTATGAAGAACAACGAATAGAGATTTTGGATCATAGGGAAAAGGTTCTCTGAAACATTACCATTCGCTTTGTTAAAGTTTTATGGAGAACCAATGATTATAAGAAGCTATATAGGAACTTGAGGGTATGATTAGGGAGAGGAATCTTCATCTGTTTGTTACGAAGTGACGAATTTCGAGGGCAAAATTCTTTTTAAGGGGGGTAGAATTTAACACCCTAAGATTTTATGAGAAATATTTTGTTTTTATGTATTATTTTATATGCAGCACAAAAGGAATCTTTCACTATACATAACACTGTCTTGGCATGCGTTACACACAAGAGAAACCTTCCTCGATAGCTTGCGTTGTACGCAATTCTGAGTTTCACTAAATAACGACATGAAATTAAAATATTATATAAACTAGCCGTTATGTATATTAAAACCCAAATTTTAATTTTTTTTAAATTTTATCTTTCAAAATGGACTTCATTTTTTTATTTTGAATATCGATATTATCCATGGGTGAATTTTTGGTATTTTTCGGAAAACATTCGATTTTTTATGAATATTGAATAACACTGAGTTATAGTTTAAAACTGAATTTTTATTTAAATAATTATTTAGTCTATTTAAATTTATTTTAGGTCAAAATAGACTCATAATACCTATATAAGTTCAGTTTAATTCTTTGGAGTCAATTTATAATAATTTTAGATATATAGAACTTTTATATAACTTTTCACCGTCTTTTACCCACCTATTAGGAGAGTTTGAAAATTCACAAAAAACCTAGTTTTTCTGCTTTTTTGAGTGGAATTTAAAAAATATGAGAGACACGGTTGGTATTAGTAAGAAAAATTTGGTTCAATGAGATGAAAATAATCTTTGGTCAATAGTAACTTTTAAGTTTTATTTACTACAGTTAAAAGTAAATAGGGTAATTAAGGGTAAAAATTATATTATTATTACCCTAACACATGTCCTAATTCAATTAGATAAGTTTAATTCGACCAAAACCACCTTAGGAATAAAATATGACCATTTAGTTCCACTTGGATTAGATTAGGACATTTATTATTATTTAATTCCAAGAAGATATAAAAGAATTAAAATCAATGTTGAATAAGTAAAACATTTTTAATATAGCGTTATACACAAGATAAATTATACTATAAATATTAATTATAAATATAATAAATTTCCTACATAATTTTATTTTATTTATATTTTTTTGAAATTAAATAATATAATTTAATTATCACACAATGATGATGTTGTAATTACATTATTAATGAAATATTAACAAAAGTGATATTATAAATACTCAAATAAATATAATTTGAGACTTTTTATGAATTACACTAATTTTATAGGTTAATATTACATATTAGTGTTGGTTAGATGAATTTCTTTCGAAGTAATAATGTGGTTGTGAATTCAAAAAAAACAAAATACCAAATAGTGTCAAAATTGACATAAACGAGTTTTTAAAAAATAATATTAAATTATTGATTGATATTCTATTCCTAAAAATATAAACATTTTCAAAAAGAATTATATAATAATATATATGACATTAATGAACCAATTGGGGTTATATTGGTAGTTTATAGTATGTTTATTAACCATATAGTGTAAGAATAAAATATGACACGATAAAAGTTAAATTATTTAACTAATAGTTAAATCTAAATGATATGGTTAAAATGTTAGCCTAAACTTGTCTTAAATTTTTTAGTTGAGAGGATTTAGACCTATCCCCACCCTATCCTTGAAATAAGTCACTTTCTAGCCATTATAAACCGAATATTAATTTATTATAAAAATAATATTTTAAGTTTTTCCTAAGGTGCCCCTCACCCCTTTTATAAAAGGGCACTCCCCCCTTCTCTCTAATTCACACCTCCAAAGCCATTTTCCATAGCAAAACCCTGCCACAATACCCTCTCATATGCCCTCCCTTTATCCTAGAGGCCTTCCATTAGTCTGAACTCCAACCTAAGGAGACCTTTTGATCAAATCAAAAGGAAGAACCCGAGAAAGAGGTAAATATCTCACCACCTGTTTCAGGATCCTTTCTTCTTCCACTTCTTCCTTCATTGTTGTTTCCATTATAAAATAATAACTCTATTATCTTCTATATACTGTGATGTTATTATAAATGGTACAACCATATTAGTTATTTTATCCATCCTATGAATGAAAAAGTCACCACACGTGCGTATGTACGGCTTACCGTCTCCACGTCGTGGTGTTGATTGTTATTCAATCATTTCATCATTTGGATGGGTATGAAAATGAGTATAAATGATATAAATAATAAATATTACATTATTATGATTATTTATATTTATATATGATATACCATCCAATTATATAACATTTATTATCAAAAGAATGATATCATCACTCGTGCGTACGTACGGCCTACCGTCTCCACGATGTGATGCAACATGTTCTACATGATATTACTCAAATAATGATTATATAAATGAATTGAATGAATAAATATTATATATATTACACCAATACCATTCATTAAATTAGGTATCTATAACCTAAAACGTGTAATAAGAATTTATTTGACAAAACATGCATAAGAACATAATGTAATGAACACCTGAATAACAAGTAGCAATGAAATATTAATAATAAGAATATAAGAATATGACCATATATGATATCATAAAAATGCATATGATTCTGTAATAATTCAATGACACTATTTAAATCATTATATAGGTTGTTTGGATACTTATGAAGCATATCGGACCTAAGGTAAGAGAAAATCTCACAATCTCATTTTTATCTGAGATTGTTTATACTTCAGAATTTACTATGGCATATTTATCATCCACATCCAAGTTTACTCAATATGTAATATTATTTCTATCCTCCTACAATTTTTTAAATGTAATTTAACCTATTTCTGAATTTTTAGTAAAATATGTGAAATGAATATTTTTTTCATTTTCAGTACGAGAAACTTTTTGACTTTTCTGGCCAAAGTACGAGAAGAATGTTTTTTTAAACTTATACGACTTGAATGGATTTTTATGATTTATTAGAACATTATTTCTTTGAATCTACCTTTAAAATTTTTCAATTTATTTTTAATTAACTTTTTTTAGTTTACAATTATATGACCTATTAAGAAAGGAAAAATGTTTTTGAAGTTGAAAGGATATTTTCCTCAAGAATGGAGATCAAGGGTTTTATCAAAATTGTTTTTCGTCTATGATAATATAGGGTTATATTTCTATCCATATTTTTTACATTGATTTTATTATCTTATGATGGAATTATTTTTATGATGTCCTTTTATCTTATATGGTTTATTTTATTATGGCATGATGTTTAAGAATCCCCATTTTATTACATGGATTATGATGTGATATATGATTTATGATTTTGTGGCACACATAAGAATGGTTTCATTATGAGATGGGTGGGATTTATATATCCCTCCAATGCAATGGGTAATGATTTATATCTCATGAGATAGACATGTCTGGAATGACAAGTTAATCTGGTTCAGTGATACAGGATTGGAACATTGAGTGAACTCGGTTCAAAAATGGACTTTGTCCACTATGATTGTCTTGGAAATGAGTCTTGACTAATAAGAAATGATATTCTATCATTATGTGTGTATGCCAAAAAGATTCATGTTTCATTTTTTGATTATTGGGATTAAATTTCACTACTATTATTTATCCCATGTTATGATATTATGATCACTATTGTAGGTTATGATTTTCAAAATATTATGTTCTTATGAATATGATATGATTGATACTTCCTTTGTTTACCCTTTCTGAGCATTTGAGCTCACCCTTTTGTATGTTTTAATTTCCCCAGGTTAAGAATAAGTGTATTAAGTAGTATATGACAAATGGTATTGTAGATATGATGAAATAAATGGGAGACAATGTTGATTCTTTATGAACCAGTTGTTTATATTTCATAGTTTCTAAAGAATCTATACCTATACAGTCCTATCATGGTTTTGTTATATGTTGTAATAAGTATGCTTCAATTATGAAGTAATAGCAGTGTATGTAATGTATGGATCATTATAAATTAAAACATTATATATATAATGTTTTGAATTAAAATCCAATTTTTTTAAAATTGTAAGAATTTATTTAATCAATTTAATATTAGCATCCTATTATGGAATCTTTGGGAGAAATCCTACCATGAATTGGACCCGACCATACTTTTTTATTTATGTGTTGTTCGATTATGTTCTTCTAGATTCAATCAATATAAAAGGATCTCTTGGAGGTGGATCTAGCTGTCGAACAATTGACATGGTATGTTGCATCCTTTGGGATGTGGGTAGTTTTCCATCCAATTTTTCTAGTTTTATGGTACTTTGTTGTTGTACTTTGGGTTTTTTTATTACTATTTGAATTCAGGTATATTAATTCTTGTGTAGTTTATTTTGATATGAATACTATCATTTCTCTTCACATCCTCGTTATTAGTGAGAAAAAATGGTTCCCACGTTCAGTTAGTATGATGCCAAGTGTTAGATTCTGACCCATGACAATCAAGAATGCCCTTTAGGATATGTCAGTATTGGATCAGTGGTTATGTTACCAGGGTACCAATGCTAGATTAGGACATTATAAACTTTTTATAAGGATATACATCACAACATTATTCATTGATAAAATTCCCATACATATTATATGAAAAAATTACCACAACTAACTCTAAATCAAGAGTTGGATAATTTTTCACATTATCAATAAATTTTCATAAGGTATAAGCTATAACTTTATTGTTCATCAGGTGTATGTATCCCAGTAAATTCTATGATTTGTTACTATAGATTAAAAACACTTATCCACTATAGGGTAGCGTGATAATAGGTGAACTAATTATCCTTCTATTCGATTCATTAAAACATTTCATATATTCATTCAACCGAAGGAACATGGTTCCCTTCCAAGTGAACATGGTGATTGGATTAAATAGTTGTTAAGTATTATCTATACGGTGCCGATAATATCTATCCAAGGAAAGAAAAATATATATCATAGTAATAGTGGATGGTCTTGGCTACTGATCGATAACTTATATCATTAAAGGTTATACTGATATTCCATCAAAGGAGAAGATATAATCCAAGAATGAATCTTTTTAAGGACAAAAATCACAATTGGTCAATTTTTAATAAAGAATATCCTTCCTTAGTGTCATTATCATAATAATAAAATGATCTTCATAATAAAACTTTCTATTTGAATAAATAATAATATCATCTATAAAGGCTTCCTAAAAATGATCATGGTAATATATAATGACTATATTATCTAAATCAATGAAGATAATGGGGGTATTAGTATGCCTATATTGAGTCATTATAATTTCATTGTTTCCTTAACTTGTATAGAATGATGTATTTGTTATATATTCCTTATTTAATCTCAACTTATGATATACAAAATGAAAAATGAGGTTCAAAAGGTATAGATCTCCACATAGTGGAGAAAATAATTAAAAATATGAGGTAGAAGAAACTTGTTCATGATAGTTATGTTTTAATGTTCTTGATAATTAAAGAAAACTTTCATTGATTTATCTTTAAACTTATAACTATGAAATAGGTACAACCCAATGTGATTCACATGTCTAAAGGAATCCCTTTCTATGAATCTCATGGAATTTATTCTTCAACTCATTTGATATTATTAGAGACATTCTATATAGTGTTTGGGAAATATGTGTATCACCAAGTATGAGTATTATTGAAAAACCCATACCATGATTTCATGTAAGACTACAAAACTCGTCTAGAATGACATAAATAAACTCCCTCAACTAGGTATATCTTTGATTTTGAGTTTCTTCATAGCTATATTAGATAAATTCCTATTCTATATAGGACTCATGACCAACACAATGGATAAAATTTATATCAAAAGTTTAATTTTATTCATGACAAATATAGTTGATCAAAGATCGGATTTCAATATTAGATATAATTTACCATTTATAGTAATTAATTTTTGTTTAATGTAAGGAAATCCAATCCATTCTGAAAAATATTTCAAATTCAAGTAGAGAACAAATAACAACATTTCAAGGAAACACATCCTACGAACTTCAACTAGAGAAAAATCATATATTTGGGATTTGATCATTATACCATTAGGGATTTTGACTCCTAAATCGACATATAATATTTGAGGTGGTAATATGAGAAACATAGAAAAGTATTTAAATATAATATAGTGGGTAGATCTAGAATCAAATAAGGAATTAATAGTACTAAATTTGATGGTAAGTGTAACTTTAACCATATTCCCCCCCCCCCCCAATCAGTTAAGGTGATCACCTGTGATTTACCTTTGTCTCTAGGAATAAGATGTTTTCAATGTCGATCATCAACATTAAACTTAATATATTGTAATTATTATAATAATACCCATATTCCTTCATTTAAAAAATTAGTGAGTGTGTGGTGAATTATGCGAAACTTTCTCCCTGTTGTCATCATTACCTAACTTCTTCCCATTACTTCAGTATTAAATTTCCGAATAATCTTCCTTTATACACATGAAAAATTAAATATTTCCATTAAAAAAATTTCCCATATTTTTTCTTCTAAACATAAAGTGTAAATGAAGGTGGAATTCTTTCTCTCTATGGTTTTTAGTATTTATTCTGAATTAATTTTTTTATTTATTATAAAAACCCTGAGAGTGATTTGTAACTCCAATATCCATCAATAACATGATAGCACATCAAACAAATTATCCATAGCTATTGAATTGACATGTGTATAACACCCATTAGAGATTGGTTTTAAGCCACAAAAAATTTATCATCCTTACGTTCATGTGGGATGATAATACCAGAATCATACCTCACTTATATTTTGAAATTTACCTATTATGTACAAATAAATTCATCATACCTCTTTATAAAATCAAATAATTTATTCTCTATTTTTTATTAAGAATATGAGGAATGTTCATATTGAAAAACAAAAATTTAAAATCATAAAACTCCATAGATTTAATTTATTCTAGGGATCATCTTATTCTTTATATGATTTCAACATTGGTCTATTACACCTTTCAAATGATAAAAAACAACATAAATTTCCCATGTTCAAAATACAGAAGAATTTAAAATACATTTTCAATAGTTTTAATCAATTAAACATTGACTAGTGGGTCTATGGACTATATAAAAGAAGGTTGAAATTACCTTATGAGTGGCAGAGTAGAATTTTATTTCCTCTATTGACAATTAAGAAGATCAGTATTATTCATATTTTGAGAATGTTGTGTGATTCTAGAAATATGAATTTTATTTATAGATCACAAAATTGTTTGTTTAGAATGAGGATAATCATTGAATTGTCCATCAAATTTAGACATAAGAAGATTAATTTATGTTATATCCACTGAATAAAAACATAAATCACAGTTTGAGCAAAATTAATCATGGTGGGAAACCACATAATCATTAAAAATAATTTATATGTTGTCTAAATCATATTAACTATTAGCTTTTGGATAGGTCATTCAAGATCATTAACAAAACATTATGATTTTATCATATACTTAGACTTATCCCTATGATTCTTAATATAGACTTCAATCTATTTTATCAAAGAAAAAACTAAAAAATGCATTAATACCAGCTATAATGAACCATACAATTCATTCATAGATATGATATCATAATAAATGAATATTAATTTCATAAAATTTTAATGCATGATAATAATATTCCAGGCCTATTATCATTTCGAACATGGCAACATAATCAACCGGTTCATGAAATATATAAAATTTCCCCCTTATTTCTTCATAAATAATACCCATCGTAGGCATATCATACTTAATACCTTTCATCATAACATGGGGATATGATAAAATAGAATATGACGATCTTTGATGCTTAGTAAGTATAAATAATAGATATATTAATGATCACATAATAATAACATGATAAAATGGGTATAATAACATGATGATCAAACATTAAGCTGATAATCTTTTTATAAAATATCATAATCCTAATTAATGGAATATATATTTAGTTCTTATATGACATTAATTAAAATAAAATAAGATAAAATGAACCATTAAATTTTATCTTTGGTGTAATAAATAGATTATAAATATACAAATATGCAAAGAAAATAATTTTGTTAGTATATAATGCTTCTCTTACCGAACTATAAAAAAGGATTTGGTTCCCTCACATGACTATTATAGTATCCAGGGTTCACTCAAAAGACTATCATAGTTGATTTGGATCAATGGATAAATCATCATAGATGACATGGTTCACTCCAATTAATATCCTAGTGTAAAAAATACCTTCCAAATCTAGGTTCACACCGATTTACAGAACTGTTTTTCTAATGAGATTTCAATATTTTCCCAATTAATTATATGTAGATATAATTCCCACCTATAACATGTTTAAAATCATACATATGTTTTCTAGAAGATATTAAAGCGGTTATAATAATAGGACAAATGAAAATAAAATAGGTTCATAACAAATTTATTATATGACAACTCATGGAAATGAAATTTATTTTATAAGAATTTAATCATTTTATCATATCATCACCCATGGAAGTGAAATTGGTTTCATAAAAATTTGGTCATAATATTAAAAAACCATCTTGATAAAGAGTAAGGATTGTATCATTGTATTATATCCCCATTTATTAATAATTCAAATCATGGTTTGATGTCTTTGATGATTATAAATACCATTGAGCGATCATTACAACATTCTTGAGGAAAATTAACTATATATTTTCAAATTAATAATATAAAAAACTACATAAATATAATGGAAAATGTTTTTTTGAAAAGAACCATGTAAACAAGTAAAATTATATTATATTATAAACATAGTATTGATGGTGGGAATGGTTTTCCATGTCATATATTCTATAAAAATTCCTTCTATACATTTTTTCGATAGTTATAACATACTTTATCTGGATAATAGTCAATATATTTATCTCACGTCATTTCATAATAAATAAAAAATTTGTTAAAATGAATTTCTAAAATCATATGATAATAGTTATGAACATGTGTAAAATATTTTTCCTAAAATTATAAATGGAATAAAATGCATTTTTAAAAAATGATTTAAATGATGATTATTATATTTAAAATCGTATTTTTTTTATTAAATAAAATTCAGAATATGAATGGTGAAAATTTTATGTGTATGAAATATCTATTGTAGATTAAAAATCATATGATTCAAAAGAGGTTGACTATAATATTTCATCATTATAGGAATATTAATATTTAATCCGTATAAATTGATATAATATAACATAAACCCCTTACCTAGAGTTAGCCATTATTCAAAATTAATCTGACCTCATCTTCCTTGAAATGACATTATATCTCCTCTAATGGGATTTAGGGTTGGTCTTTAGGAAAAAATGTAATATAAAATGTGTTTAGGGATATTTAGAGGAGTTTTTTTAATTTGGTAGAGTTATATAGCCCAAGGATGTTAATATAAGTGTGGGTGAAAGATTCTTTTTATAGTTAAGGCAAGGGGTACTTTTGAAATTTCCCAAAATATTAAATAAAAAAATTATTCTAAATTAAAATTTTGGGAATTATATCTGAATTTAAAGATAAAGTATGATGGGTTTTTAATACCATCAACTAATCAAAATTATAATTTTTTTTGGGGTCATTTTTAACATTATCATTACTATTAACCCATAGTTAACAAATTTTATTTTTATCTAAGTTAACTATTTTTTTAATATTAATGGAATTATTACTTGTAATATGTAAATTGGCCCATAAATGGGACAATTATGAAATTTTAGACCATTTTCTAGTCAACATGTCTTATTTCAGGATTTTGATAATTTTTAAATAATTTAATGAAATATGATTTTGATAAAATATCATTACTTTCAATTATGATACTATTATTTTAATTGGACTTAAAACATAAATAAGATGTTTTAATTCAAATATTAGACATTAACATAACATTATTATGTCATAATGAAAAATAAATTTACTATGACTCTATAAAATACTACAATTATTTCAATTTTAATATTTTAAAAATCAATTATTATTTTCTCATTAATTGATTAAATATAGATGTGGCATGGTTTAAAAAATTTATGAAATAATATGGTACCAAAAAATTATGAATAAATTATAGCATTAATAAAAAATAAATATCAATCAAATTACTATTATGATTTATTTATAACTCATTTTCATCCCAAGTTTATCTCATAATGGATATTTAAAACCTAGAGAATGAAATTTTATAACATTCCTTGATTTAAATAATATATTAGACATCTACATAGACCAGTTTCCATTCAGCTATTAAATTTAGATACTAATTTGATAAGTGTGTAATTTAATTTATCTAAAAATAAATAAGATGGCGAATTATGGCCTTATCCCATATTATTAATCTATATTAACATAATTTACCCGTTACCGAGGTGATAAAGTTTTTACCATTTTTATTGAAAAAATAGGGAATTATTTACCAGAATTTAACATCCTGATTCAAAATATTTAATTTATTATATCTAATTTTATACCTATATATCGATGAAATTAGTTTTAATTTATTTTCTAAAAACGTGAAAAAATAAGATTTTTCAAAAAATTCATTTGTAAGCATAACACGGGTTTAATCATATCGTCTATCAAGAAAATATTTATTGAATATTTTAAATTTATAATGAAGTAAATAATATTTTCAATCAATTTAAATCAATCACCAATAGTTATTAATTTAATTTATTAATATAAAAATACATTTGACACATAAACCAAATTTTCATTATTTTATTCATTATGTTTTGAGTGATACTTGTTGAGAATGCTATTATTTTACAAACATTAGTTATGATTTAGATTCAATTTTCACTTGGATTAATTATGAATCATTTAATTTTGAAATAGTTTTCCTAAGGATGATCCTACTAATACTTCATATGTATAATATATTATTAGGCTAGTAGGAGCAAGTTGGTGATCTATTTTGGAATCACTAGATCATGGTTATTTTTTTAGAGTTCTAAAAGGTCATCTTCTTTTACTAAGATTTATTTTTTTTATTTCATTTCTCTTGAATAGTGATAAATTTATAAAATGGCATTGGTTAAACTTAATTACGTGATGGTGATTATTGGTGGTATTATCTTATCTCTAGTACAAAAACTATATAATGTGGGTAATGCTTAAAAATTATGTTCATTTAATAATAGTGATCAGTGGGGGGATCATAACATGAGGCATAATAATCATGTTTTTCAATCAGAATGATATCCTAGAGAAAAACATTGATATTATTTTTACTAATATAAAATTATACAATATATCGGAATGTAAATAATTGAATAAAATGGATTTAGTTACATGAAATATTAAGCGAGGTTTTCCTACAAATAATATTCCAAAGACGGGTCTTATTTGGAAATTTGTGCTTATTACTTCCTAATGATTGAAGGGATTCCATTTGTATTATAGTATAATTTCTTCTCGGGATTATTCATTATATTGGTCATCACAAATGATACAATATTTTGGATATACTATACTGAGGTGATCATGTTCAAATGAAATGGAAATTTTTCCTTATTGGAAATGCTCGTTGTCAGGTATTGGTAAAAATTATTTTATTATGCCTATATCATAATGAGAAAGCCTATTAGGAATATGTAACTGTACATAACTCGGGTGTGTTACTTGTATTTTAATTGTATAATCATAAATTCGTATTCATTAAATATATAAATAGAACACCATATGAACATTGTAATGAATGGTATATTAATTGATCTAAAAAAGATACGAATCAAGTTTTATGATAAATTGAATGTTCAAAAATGATTCAAGAAACTTTATGGTTATGTATCCACACAATGATCAAATTTTCATAGTGAATTGATACGGAATAGGAACTAAATATGAATATCTCTATATGGAAACATATATCAATGTATCATTATGTGTTTATGAAAATATGTAATCTGAAATAGGGAAAGATGTATATCAGTGGTATTCTTAAAAATATCAGTTATTTTCTATAATATTAAGAAATCAATGTATTTTACTATTGGGATAATTTTAGATCATACTCATTTAGTGGGTTGGGATTTATCCCTTGTTTTCTTGGGTAAGTTGATCTATAAATAATATCATGGCTTATGCTAGGGATAAATATTATTTCCTACATTATTTTCACTTTTAAAGTCTCTTACACACTATTTTTGTTCCTAATATATCCTAACATCTGGCTTTATAATAAATGAATCTACATTTTATTAGGCCCACAACATTATGTTTTCAAATTGATTTGTTTTACATCACTCCTTTTACTATTTATGGTCTTTTAATTTGTGATATAATATCTTATTCATTCGTATATAAACCTAGTTAGTCTCGTTCAAATTTTCCAAGTGAAAATGAATATTCCTACAATATATGAGAAAATTTTGGCCCGATGGGAATATGGAAAGAATCCAATATTGATGTCAATTTCTAATATGTTTAAAATTTTTAATTACACCCAATTTCATGAGTATGGATGAATATAAAATTGAGACAGATATTATATTCTAATACATAATAATAAATTCGGAATACACAATAACATAAATTCTATTGATATACCAAATCCATTTGAACATGGGAATACTAGAATACGTAAATCAAGAATTGATATATTTGAATATTGCATGATAGAATTGTAACCTAAACACTGGGATTACCACAGTCTACATTCATTTAATGTTTCCATTTCAAAATTATTTGAAAAAACTACGAAATTTTATTGTTAACCATATTTTTAGAATATATTTCACTGTAGTGGTTTTGAGTTTTTCTGGAATTAGTGAATCATTTATTTTATAAATTTATATTTCCTTATACATATAATAGTGGGTTTTATAATAGGCATGTGTACCATAACTATTACAAAAAGTGGTCCTTCAAAATAATATTCATTTGTTAATAAGTACCATGTCGAATTAATGGTGATTTGAATGTCTATAACATAAATTTGGGTGGATGGAAAATGAAGTCATCTTAATGTGTTTTAGAGTGTATTTGAAATTCAACATTATGTATTAGGTATGAAATTTTTGAATACAACACATGAATCATTGAAATATATTAATGGAATGAGATCCTAATATACAATGGTTAATTTAAATTTTGTGTGAAATGATAGAGTTTCAAACACACAGGTATAATGATGAAGAACATGGATAAAGTGTAGTCTCATGATATAAAAATAAAGAATCACTTTTTATCCATTGAATGTAAAAAATACGAACATATATTATTCATGAAACTCAATTTTAGGATAGAGGTGAATAAAAAATTACATGAATGAAGAACATTCCAAAACCACCTGAAACTATGAGGTTTGCACTCTTTTGTAATTAGGGATTAAAAATTCCTGATATTAATAGTAAATTAGTTTCTTGAATAAAGGAGATTATGTGTTTGTAGGGATTATGATCCAATATATATGAAGATATTTAGAACATATAGAAAAAATTATCATACCCAAAATGGTCTTGTAATATTCCAAACATCAAGGTACTATGGGGAAACTGATTAAAAACGAAATTATATCTATTCATATGATACATGATTTTTGTCTAACTATATATCCCGAGTATTAAGGAATCAAGGCACACATAGTACTAGAAAAATGGAAATTTGGACATAGGATTGATAAACGCTAACATTGATGTGAGAAAATTTAAATGCTAAGATAATAAGACATATGAGGTCGTATATAAGATGGGCAAGACATGAACAAAAAATGACAATTCTAATATGATCATTTTTTCTTAATTATTTACTTATACATAAATCAATATATTAAAAATAAAACGTACATTGATAAATGTTCATACAGTTTTGGGTAATGATGAATGGTCAACTCCATGAAGTTTAACATCTTTCTAGTTTGATAATTAACCCTAAAAATTAATATAATGTGTATGGATCTTTAATCTCACAAATCCTGATGCTCTCAGTGTGTTTATACCTTCCCTTCCCTCTAGGGTTTCTATGCTCAGCGCAACAGTGCTCCTCACCTCGCCTGTTTATTTCATAGGATTTTCTTTTCTTCCCCATCCTCAACCAAAGCTGTTGCTAGTGTGGATTTTGTTCACCTCTCAACGTCCCCCTTGACAACAAACCCTTGTGCATCAAACCTCTATCTGGGTCCATGTGATGATGCTTTAGATGGCCTGGGTCAGCACTGGTGGTGGTGTCCGGTTCTCTTCTTCTCCTCTTCCATTGATGGCCAACCCATCGGGTCCGACTCCATCTTGGTTGGGTTTGATGAGGGTCTCAGGTTATCTTGGGATGGTGCTGGAGGGGGCCCAGTTGCAGTCTCAGTCTTGTTTCTTTTTCGGTTTTTCTTTCCATTCATTTCCTCCTTATCTTGGTCCTTCTTTTCTTCTTATTCAGGTTTTCTATTTGATAGTGGGTTTCAGCTTTTATTTTGGTGTTTGTTTATAATTTATGTTTTTGTGTGGATGTATAATACTGTGATATTCTTTAAAATGGATACAGGTATGTTTGGCTTCTTCAAGCCAGAGGACATGAATCTCGGTGGAAGAATATATTTTCCAACTCTACCCTGGCCTCAATTTCTTCCTCCCCTCTCTAGGTAGGTCTTGCGTGGTGGTTCCTCAGTACTTTGGGAAGTGGTGTTCGGGTGGCCAAAAGCTTTCCAGGAGGATGTTTTATGGGGTCGGCCCATGAGGCAGCAATGGAGTACTGATGTATGTGAGGTTGATTATGGTAGATCAGTGTTATCTTCTACTGGTTTTTGGTTATTCTTTCTTCATGGAGACAGTTGACTGGCGTTGATCGGCTCTGGTGGATGGCTTCTCAGGCGCACTTGTGTGATGATGAATGACAACGATGTTGAGGTTTAGGTCGGCGTTATCATATGGTGTGAGTCAAGATGGTGATGGAGGCTGTCAGCAAAGGTAAAGGCTTTGGTGGGAGCATAGTGTGTGTGGGTTCGTGGCCCGATATCGGTTATGAGGCTTTTTTGTCTTTTGAAATTTGAATTTTGGAAAACTTGGTATGTGTGCGGTTTTTCCTCTCTGAATTATGAAGTGGGTGGGTTGTGATGTTGTATTTCCTTGATGGGTTTTTTTCGTATAATTTTGTTAGGGTTTACACTAAGCCTTGAAAGTGTCATTTGAAAATATAAAAATATAGATTATATATTGTGAATGATATATATATGTGTGTAAGGTGTCATGGATTTTTTTCATTTAATTATAGGCTACAATATAAGAAACTAGATGAAATATTGATCATGATTATTTTGTATTATTAACATATAGTGAGTATAATGAGAAAAGGTGTGATATTGGGATATAGGTATTGCCATTATTTTTGAATGGATTTTAGTCCTAGAATAAATAGCTGAACTTGTTGTAGGGAAATGTACCAAGACCTATTATCTTTGGGAATTTCTAAATGTACAATTTATGTATTTATTAATCTTTGGATACATTAGGATCAATGGGAATATAAACAATGATTAATCCTAAATCCTTTTTATGGGGTTTTAATGGATAAATTTGGAGTCTATCATTAAGGGGTTGTTAATGAAAAATTGTATTCATTCAATTTAAGCCCACATAATGAACATTTTAATATTATTCATGTTTTAGGTTAATCAAAATAAAATTTTAAGTGGAACCTATTAGTTTAATATAATACAAACAAATTAATGTGTTATCCCATTTTTTATGGTCATAGATCTTAATCTGCTATTTTGAGTAATGTAAACATTTGTGGCATGGAGTATGATCACTACTGTGGGTCCATTAACGTCAATCTGAATAAATTTAACTCCACATGAATAATTTTTGAATCCACTAATGATAGTAATGATTGAAATGGTGAATATTTTAAGAATATTTGATAAAGAACATGATTATCAAAACGTTAGGAAACACTATATGTTCTAAATATAGATTGTTTTGAATCATACATATTTCATTGAATAGAAAGTCAAAATGAATGGGGGAGGAATCTATCTAATAATATTACACACCACATTGTTAAATTGATGATTTTAATCCCAACATGAATTTACCTTGAATAAAAAACTTGGTATGGGAATAAATAAAGAATGGGGAGAAAAAGGGATGTGGGAGGGTATAATATTAGGTATTTTGGAAATCCTATATATATAATATGGGATCAATAATAAATCCATACAAAGTTTTTGAGTTGGGAAACTCTTTTAGGGGAAACCGTGGACAGATAATGTGTGATGATTTATCATGAAAACAAGTGGGAGATGAAACCTAACATGAATTTTAATTTACTCAAATGAAAATGTGGAATAAGAAATTAGGATATAGAGAGAAAATGGGTATGATGGATAAAATATTTTAATGTACAAAAAACATAATTATAATGAATTGTTGAAATAATAAATCAATTAAATTGGAAGTATCCTCTTGTTCCTTAGATAGGTGACATTGGTGAGTTTACATATATTGTGAGAACAAGAATGAAGAAATTTTTAGTTTTTTAATATAGTATAATACATTGATTATGAGTGGTAAATAAAATCTAATTTGGGTTGGTTGGAAATAGATCACCCGCCTATAATGAGTAACATATAGTCCATTAAGGTAAATCATAATGTAAATGAACGAAGGGTTGAATGATAGAGTGTCAAGGTTATTTTTTAATGTATGAAAGAGCACCATAATATGACAATATGGAGGGATTACCACCATAAATCTAGAAAAAGAATTCTTAATTCAAGAATAATAAATCTGTATGGTATATAACCTCAAAACTGGATGTTATTATTGAGAATATACATAAATGAAACAATTTATGAATTTTCAAATCTGAGAAAACTTATTTTTTAAAAAAAATTATAAGACATATCATCCTGTCTAAGGGATACAATATGAAAATAAAATTCACTTAAGAACATCCAATATTTAATGGCTGAATGAAAACAAATAAGAGAACCAAAAATCAATTTATGTTATTCAGATGAATGACTACTCTTTTGTGGGAACATTGAAAACTATTTTATTTAGACAATACACAATGATTAAAATATCAAGAAAACATAAAACAATGTACCCCCAACTTATTAAATTATATAAAGGTTCAATAGGAGTAACCAGTTTGACTAGCTTCCTATTCTTCATAGGGTGTATTCACACTAGATCTAACAATCACCAATATCCCTTCACATAGTAAAAGACATCCCATAATATAACTAGATCATATAGTGAATGGCATACACATCAAAAAAATTGTATGAGATATATATGAACTAACTTCTAAATAACCCATGAATAATACTCACTAATACAATAATCTGTATTCTAAACATAAAAATTTACCATTATTCAAGTCCTTTATGTACCCCAAAGATTTTTTGATTTTTTGAATTAATTTAATCTTTTATATTCTTTATTTTACATGCAACTCTTATTTTATATTTAATTAAACACTACAATAATTTTTTATTTTGTTACACACAATATAGATTTTATTGTGCTTTATACACAACATCCTGTTTAAACAAAGAGTGTTATATATTTAAAATAATATTATTTAACATGATAGTTATGACCCAACACATGAAATGATCGGTATGAATATGATTACCTAATTTATATAAATTTTTTTTACACATGTATATATAATAAATTCCTTTCTAATAAATAAATTATAATTTAAAATAATAAATATTTTAGAAAATTGAAAATCTTTTTATAAGAAACTATTTTTTTCAAAAACAAATGTTTTATAACTCAATAAAATAAAAAAAAATAATTTTGAATTAATTTAATGAAATTTTTTTAGTATATATTCAATCAAATATTTAAAATTAATCTTATGTTTTTTCTATACAAGATATAATAATAAATACAATTTGACACTTAAAAAATGAATTTTTCTCGAAAACAATTTTCCTTTTTTTTTGATTTATTTATCTTAGAAAAAATTTAAACATTTGTTAAATTTATTTCTATAAATCCAAATTACATTTTCAATCTTCATGTAAAAATTTTTTTAGGTTGAGTTTTTTGTATTTTTGAAAAAAAATATTTTTTTATTAATATTGAAAATAATAATGCTTAATTGAAAAGATTCATTTCGTTTAATTAATTTATAATGATTAATTATTTTTTAACTTATTTTTAATGTATAATTAGTACAATTATCTAAAAATTGATCTAATTTAGGTCATTTAAATAATTTTCATATTGAATTCAGTTATAAAAATTGTGTATACTTTTGAACATTTTCTTCTTGAAAACCTACTTTATCTTCCCTTATACGAGATTAATTTGAGATTGTATTTTTCAAATTCTATGATTGTAATATGGAGAAAAATGGATTCCATATTTTTAATCATAATAATTTATATTATATAATATGTTCACCTGAACTGTTGACCAAAATAAATAGTGAATGTAGTAAAAATTAATTAATGCGGTTAAGATTAAAAATGGGTTTACCATGGTGTTAAATGTAAATGATAAGGGTAAAAATGACCTAAAATTTTCTAAAAACATTTTTTTTGAAATATTTCAACCATTAAACTGTTATGGTTTACAAATGGTCCGTTTTTTTCCAAATTGAATTACTAAAAAAATGGGATTACACAAATATTTTCAAAAATACTTATTCTATCCTCTCACCCACTTATAAAAGGAAAACCCTATCCTCTCTTAATCAAAAATTAAAATCAATTTTGTTTATCCATACCCATTGCATATAATTTCACAACATAACTTATCTCATCCTATAAGACTTTGTATTGATTGAAATCCAATATATATGGATATTTATGCAAAACAATGGACAATTCCCAATGAAGGGGTAACGTTTATCAATATGATTTTTTTTCTTTCTTCATCCAACTCCATCAATTCAAATTATAAAAAGATAATATGGTAAAACCCATATATTTCGTATAATAAGATGTTTCTAGGTTAAGGGAATCATGTAAAACCATCACAACTTCCACAGAATGGGTTATGAATTCATCATTTGTGTGTACAAAGAACTACCACCTTACGAACCGATGCCATTAGTTTATCAATTACTACATCTCATGGATGAAAATAATAATTTATTTAATGGTTAGGAATAATATTTATGTTTTTTTATGAAGCTATTATGATTCTATAATTATTATATCACAAAGGAAATTATATTCTCAGTTATTTTTTATGATAACATCAATTGTGTCTATGGTGGAAAATATACTCACAAACAAATTTTATTCCATCACAAGTTACATGAATGTTATTGTGGATGGTTTTTAATCCCCCTGGTCAATATGAATTATTGTTTTTCCAAAAAAATTAAATTTTAATTGATGAATTGTTCTACATGAAACACTAATTCAAGTTTGAATTACACATATTTTGTTTGTCATGTAGTATATGAAACACTTGGTTATCTTGTGTGACAAATGACACTGAATTTTAAAAAAACCATGATATATTTTTAGTATTTTAAATTAACATCGACCATTATAACCTACGAATGTGATTTAGAAAAATTAATAGTAATAAATAATTCTTAAATAATCATTTTAATTGGATGACATAAAGGAAACATATTGATAATAAAATACATAAATTTTAATAAATTCGTAATATATATGAATATATTATTTTATCAAAGAATTTATTTTATTTATTTTTTGGAAAATATTGAAATTATTTATTCAAACATTAATAATATTAATTTGATAAAATAAATAAAAATAATAATTAATAATGTCAAAATTCCCTTATGATTATTTTTTTGGGGATTTTTCAAAAAGCTTTAATTTTGTTTGATGAATATTGAAAAATAAATAGTTTTAATTTAAAAATATTTTTTTTATTTTACTTCTTTTCAATTGTAAATTATATTTAAATATGTTAATTTAATTAGATCAATTATACATATATTAATCCTTTTTTCCATTTTAACCAAATTAATAAGGAAATTAAATATAAAATCCCTATAAACCTTTGATCATTTTTTCTTTAAAAACATACTTTATCTTAAATTTTATGAGATTAATTTTAAATGAATTTCTTCTAATTATTTGATTTTAATTATAAGATATTTATTCTTTATTTTTAATCACAATAGTTAAAATTTTATAATTTTTTCAGGTTAGATTTTTAACAATTGTTATTAGGGAATACAATTAAAATTAATTATAATGATTAAGATAAAAACTAGTTTTCTTAGTTGTTACACATTAGTATAAAATGATTAAAAATGAAAATCAAACATTTCATAAAACAATTTATGGGAAACAATTTTCATTATAATTTATAGAATATAGAATAGGTCATTATTTTTTCCAGATTATAATAAACCGACCTGAGAGGAATTCACTCTTATAGAACAATGGAATGTGTTCCACTCACCTTCTTGATAAAAGGCCACCCCCTATTAACCTCTCTTTATACCTTCAAAACCAGTTAGAATAGACATGAACTACCTAGATCACTAATAATATTCATTAATCAAATCCTTGATGCTTTAATATTGGATGAAATCCAATCTTTTCCTTTAGCGAAAACGAACAGAATATACTCGAAAAAGACGTAACATTCATCAACGGACATTTTTGGTTCATTTCATCCTCAGAACCCTTAAACTCAATTTATATTAGGATTCGGTGATAAAATAATTAACATAATAATATAGATATGTTCTTATATTTTTTGGTTATGTCCAAAAAGTATATACAATTCCATTAAATGGGTTATGAAATCATCTTTTGTGTGTTTGATAGACTACCGCCTCATGAATCAATGTCATTTTTTCCAATTAAAACCATTAATTAATAGTAATAATGATATAAATACTATTTAAATATGATATCTACTATATATACTAAAGCTGGGAACCTCACAGCGGACGTTTTGGCTCCACATTTTACCATGTCACCCAATTTTTGTTTCCTTTTACAACTATGCCCTTCTCTATAATCTCGCACACCCGCAATACCCCCCGATTCTCATCTCCAGAAAACCGAAAAACGCGAACCAACATCGCGATTAGGGTTTCCTTATTCCATCATCTTCCTCCCACTATGAGCTGAATAATCACGCTTTTTTCGAATCCAACTCATGATTTCCCTCTATTGTTGCTAGGGTTCCCACTAAATATTGACGTCTCCCTTCATAAATCTCCTCTAGAGCCACACTGCACGACATTGCGCCTCTTCCTAGGCTTCCGTTCTCCTCAATGACATCTCCATCAACCATGGTATCCACATTATTCTACATTCCACTCCACCACCATTTCTCTAAAATCTACAACTTATTACAGCTCGGTCTACCCTCAATGCATCCTACAATATTCATCTAGTTTGATTTATTCCTTTCAGTTTATTTTATCCAACGTACATCATTTATGAAGACAAGGGTTTTTCTAAAACTATTTGTAATCATAAAAATTATACATTTCATTCGAATCTAAGCTCGAGTGGTCTTTCGGATGCTGGAAGCTCATTTTCATCGAGTTGGTTTACGACTTCTTACTGCTCGGTCTACCCTCAATGCATCCTCCAATTTTAATCTGGTTTGATTTATTTCTTTTAGTTTACTTTCTTCAATGTGATTCGTTTATACAGACTAGGCTTTATATTATATTTATTCTACCTTGCCGTTTATTAGTGTTATATTTTTCAATTTATTTCTGGATAGATTAAAATATGGATATCAAGAGTGAGATTGATGATGAATACATGATGAAAGACCAACTATAGTCTTTTTCATTTGAAGAAGCTAGCAGTGAGGGAAACTTAGGTGGAGTATATTCTATGAAAAAGGTCAATGAACATCAGCTGAAGATGCAATTTTAATGAATTGGGTTAGTAAGAATGGTGAAGGGAATTGGAATGCTGTCCAAAAGAACTCAAGGATTTGTCTCTCAAGGAAAAAATCACATATCTACTTGTATCGCTTCATATTTTTCATCTGAAACTTTCTGCTGCTGATATTTTGTGTGAGGATTGTTATTTTTCAATGTCTAACAAAACCAAACCAATTAATTTAATCAGGTTCAGCAAAATGATTCTCGTCATATGCAACAGGTTCAATTCTATAATACTTTAGAATTTTTTTTCTTCCTTTTAATAGGTTCTATTGGGGTATGTTTTCACGTTTCAGTTAATTTTTACTCCTTGATATCGTGGATATGTTGCAACTTCCAGATTTTACAAAACAGATAACCTTTTTTGTTTCAAGCAAGGGAATAAAAAATTATTCGCTGATTCTATAGAGAAAGGGATTATGTTGCGGGAGAAATGTTTGAAGTTGTACCAAAACTACTACCATGGAGGATTGATGAAGTTAGGTGTCATTGGAGAGGTGAAGTTATTCTTTTCTGATTCATTCTATTTAAAGTACCATCTAGTGTCCCATTTCACAATGAAAGGTAATATTTTACATGGTAGATCACTACCAAAAAATGCATCACTTATGAATATGTGGTGGTCATTTAACATACTTTTCAATATTTTAATTAGTTTACCTACGGATTTTCAGTATACCTGCATAGATGATTTTTCAAAAACCAATGGTTTTACATACTCTCATACAATAGTCAAATTTACTGTTAATTTAATGATTGTAGAATATATATATGTATTTAATCATTGAGTTGCAGGTATTTAAATAATCTTTTATGTTACTGAGCATGCTCCACTGCAAATTTTGAGTGCTCTGACCTCTACACCAGGCTTCACTTCATGGTACTGGGATCATGTTCACTTATATTGGATTTTTTAATTCATTTTTTCCCTAATTAAAACATACTATGATTTTTTTCTTTGTATAGTTTGCGTTGTGTTTCTTATATTGATTTCCAGAGATGGTTTTGCATCGAAAATATGTTTTTATTTGGGAAAGTGTTAGTTCTGATGAGGTTGTTACCTGATTTTGATGGTATTGTCACAACTTTCTTCTCTTTACTACTGCTTTTATGTGTAAATGAAAACTAGTATTTTATTCGTTTGTGATCTTTCTAAGGCTTACTGGTGTTTTTTTCTTTCTACAAATTTTTATGTGTTAATTCGATTGATTTCAAATTATGGTTTCGCATTGAAGAACAGGTTTTTGAAGGGAAAAAGTGATGGTTCATTTGAAGTTGGTACAATACAATCCTACACCACATAATTTTTAATTTTATTCAATTTTCCAGACTAATTATTTGTTTCAGGTTTTCATCTCTCAATGTGATGGACTTAATCATGTTGTTCATGTTTTGAAAATTAGGATTGATCTCTACAAAGCTCCTTAAATTCATGACCAGAAATCTTATCCTTTTAATTTCATCATTTCATTATTGGTCGAAGGTAACTTTGTATTTCACTTTATTTAGCCTACATGATTCATTAGTGTCTTATAGTCTATTAGCATCACCTTTATGTCTGCATCAATTTTAATGGATTCAAGTCACATTTTAAAAAAAGTTACATAATAGAACTGTAGGATGCTTTACTTTCTATATTATGGTAAATTAGAATATCTTTATCTAGAAATTTTTTTTCCTCCCCCACTACCCCTCTATACTCTCTATACTTACATACATACATATGTATTTTTTCATGCTTTCATGTATTTATTCCAACATTCCATGCCAATATATTAGAATTTTTAGTGCAGATATAGAAGCATGAAAAGGAATTTAAAGAATCCAAATTGGCTAACTTGTAAAACAATAACATTGAAGAAATTCCCATTTCTAGAGGTACCCACATTCATTCTCTGCTCATTACTGAGAAATATTCCTCATATTCAAATGCACAATAATATTTGGATTGTTCAGAGTTTTTGTCAATTATTTAAGAGAACTAACACAGCCACTTAACATTATGGATTCATCATTTTTCATTGCTTCTGATGTGCACTTATCTCTTAGTCCTGAAAAAATAGTATTCCTTGTCAGCACTACTAATAAAACATTTTTTGTCATGAATTCATGGGTTACACCAAAACCTATTAACAATACCACTGTTTAATTTTAAGGAATTCATCAGTTTGACCTATTAACAATAGATAATGTTCCACAGCTTGATGTTGTAGATAGTTGTAATGGCATCATGAATTACTTCTATATGAACAACATTCACAAGGACAACTGGAGTTACACAACTCCATGAGTCATTTCATTGAGATTTCAAT
Source organism: Viscum album (assembly GCA_963277665.1). Taxonomy (NCBI): domain Eukaryota; kingdom Viridiplantae; phylum Streptophyta; class Magnoliopsida; order Santalales; family Viscaceae; genus Viscum; species Viscum album. Next base: position 1,594,623,046 of record OY728130.1, on the reverse strand, counting down.
CTTCCAGTCCTAGGTGCATTTCTTTTCTCAAAAATCTCCAAATATATTTTTAAGAGGTAATTATATGTAATGGTATGAATTTTCATCCCATTAGTACATGTTTGTTAAAAAAATCATTAAAGTAAATGGAATAAAAAGTGGAAAACATGTTCGTTGTATTTGGTTTGTAGTTATTTCTGTTTATCTCACTTTCTCTTTATCATTTACTACCAAACAAGCAATAATTTTCAATTGCTTTTTTGATGTAATATCTATTGAAAGAAATTTGATTTACCTTTCATAGTGAATGATAATTGTGAAATTGATGGTTCCTTATCAAAAAAATGAATATATTCTTAACATTATTGTTACATTAAATGAAATATAAAGATTAAATTTCATACCAAACATTGCAAGGTTACTATACTTTCTCTCACTTTACATTCAACATGACCAACAACCTTGAATTCAATATGGTAGGTTGAGAGAATTTGAGTAGCATGAAAAGGTGAAATGTTTTTTATATCATTTGAGAATTCAAGAAAATTGACAGTACATATATTTTTTGTGGCTTATATTGGTTGGGTGGTTTGGTTGGTTGGGTGTGTTCTTTTTCATGTAGTTTTGTTACTTAGTTTCTTCCACCTATATTAGTTTTCTTCACCATTATTTTTCTTTTGTTTCCTAATTTATAATTTGACCAAAAATTATATTCTAAAGTGTGATATATACATTTTTTTTCTATCATCATTATGAGTTTCATGTGGTGTTTAATATTCTAAATTTCATTAACACGTTTATGTGACTTTAATTTTAGTTTTTCTGTGTCAAAAGTTGACTAACTACTATCTTTTGAACATATTTTTCAAGCCTTGCCAAGGTTGAATTTTCAAAATATTATGGGAGATATTTGGTGTGATTTCTCTCCATTATGGAATATTGATTTGAGGGTAGAATTCAAAAAGAGATGGAGAATTAGATCTGTGGCTAATATCTAAAGAGTTGTCGGACATACTTCATTTTTTATCATCCATGCATTAGATAAGATCATAAAAATTGATCAATTTTCATGGGATTATTGAATGAATTTATTTGATTTACATGCAAGGAGTAAAAACGTAATATGTGGAAATATTACATGATCTGAATTTTAGTGATTATTTTAATTTGTGTCATGGTTAAAGATACAGTCGTAGTTTTTAAAAAATAGAATAGATATAAATATAAATATAAAATATTATATAAATAAACTAAATATCACCATGTAATAGTAAATATGATTATGAAAAGGGATCATATAACCCCCCTTGCTATATTAGATGGTATCTTCAATCCCTACTATGAACTACCGAAAATAATGTGATACATAATTCCCCAAAAATTATAGAATGTCATACATAATTCCCGGAAAATTATAGTAAAAATCATAATATATGTACAACATGAGCTATATTTTCTTGAAGCTTTTTTATGATGATCATTAATTTTATATCGAACTTCGACAAATAATTATACTATAGTTAAAGTAAAACGTAGAAATTCAATGAACAACACCAATTTTAGAATGAATGGTCTCAATCTTACTTAAATGGTGATAGGGTGAGGTCTCTCTACTATTTGTAGAAAAACTATAATGGAATAGGGGAGTAGCGGTTTATTTTGATGTCATGTTTTTATTTATTTTTAATTATTAGTTTCATATACTTTTATTAAATGAGAGTTGACTTGTATTTAAATTTTTTGTCATTATATCGCTTATTATTTTCGCAAAATTTTCTTTGAGTGATATGTGTTATGTTTTTACTTTATATATAATACTTTTCAATAGAATAATTTATTCTATATTTTTTTTGTTTATTGTTCCATTTGAGGGTTGTATGCCCTTAAATCCATCATTAATTTTCTTAATGTTCAAAAATGGATTTATCATTTTAAACGATGATTTCATTCTTATATTTGAATTATTCATGCTGAAACTAATTTTTTTCCTTATAAATTATCATAATTGTTTTCTACTAAATTAATGATGTCAAACCAATTCTTTAACTTGTATTACGAAATAGGATACTTCCATCTTAGTTTTCTATTAATTCTTATTTCACTATACAAACCATTATTTCATTGAATGTTTTTTTGAATGTAGTTCATTCATGTAATTCAAATCTCCATTCTCCCCAAAAAAAATTAATTCCTTTATATTTATCCTTAAATTTTTTCTTCTATATTGAGGATGTCTCCATATTTTTTCCACTTTTATTCCAATGTTATGTACATATAAATTTTGTTTTAAATATACTCAATATTAATAAACTTAATTAAATCTTATTGAAAATAATCGTTAAACAAAATCACAGTGAAAATGCACGGGGGAGTACTTGTATATGATATATATAATGTAAATATAATTATTTAATTATTATATATCATGTACTCATTATTTCCATTTTGTGGGAAATGATTACATCGTTCGTGTGTATGATGAACAATATCCTCACAAAGCAGTACAATTCCTTCAATATTTACATTGAATGTATCAATGATGGGTTGAATATAAATAATATAAATATATTAAATAAAAATAATTCTATGATTATAATATATTATTTTATTTTCTTTCTTTCAAAATAAAAATAAAATAAAATAACAGCATTCACGCAGACAAACAACCTACCATGCCCTGAGATGGGGCATTTAATTTCCTATCACTATATATTATTGATTACTATAAATACATATATATTGAATATATAATATATTTATATCATGGATTACATTATTAATATTATTATATCTTGATTTATGAAAAATGACCAAAAATAACAAGTCAAAAAAAATATGAAAAAGAAATCGGTTTTTAATGAAATATAAAATTAACATGGAATTATTAATATATGGGTAATAAGAAGTCATAAAAAACATATATGGTGTGATATATAAAGAATAATAATATGTGAAATATGTATAATATATTTATTTTTATTATACATGATGTTTTAACTATTATGATTGAAATCAATACTTAAGGTAAGTGGATTTCATTTCTCACTTATATATTATAAAAACATATTAGATATTCACAACTGATTATTTGTGTGTATATAATTCCTATAATATGATATATCATGAATCTACATCATTTAAAAGTAATTAATTTTTTAATTTACATTATTTTTTCAAGGGTTTTATGATTAATAATTTACACAAGGATTAAGGGATTTTGTGTCCCAATTTTTCTTCTTCATGACATATGTTATGGTATTCATATTTATTATTAAAAGATGTTTATTTAAATCCCCATAGAATAGGAATATCCCAATTTTATTCATCATAATTATATTTTAAGATTCATTTTATTTTATTCTTTCATAGTATTTTTGGTTCATGTTTACCAAAGTGGTAGGGATTTTATGATACAATCTCTTCATTTCTCAGGATTATAATTATTAAGTCTTAAGTTATGACATATTATAAAATAACACTAAATAATTATCATTAATTTTCTTCTAATATAAATATTCAGAATATATTCATGTAATGGTACCATTTATCCACTTTTTTTATAATGTAAAAATAATAAAATTAATTAATTAAATATGAATTAATTTCTATTTTTGGCCAAGAAATCTATTTTTTTCAATTCTATGTTTTCTAAAATGTTTTCAAAAAACGTTTTCTTACAATAATTTAATTTCTAGAATATTTTTTCCCAATGATTCTTTTATTACATGTTTTTTTCGTAAATTTATATTCATTTCATTTTCTATATTAATATATTTTTATCTTTTATCAAATATATAAATGGAATATTTATTATAACAAGTCCAACATTATCAGAATTTTCCAACATCAAGAACAATCATTGCTTAAAATATTCCATAAAATGTTTTTTATTTCATTTTAAATAGATACAAATTTCAATATTTTTCTATTTTTCTAAAATCATTTTTCAGTGAGGGGAAGTATATTTTCCTCAAGAAATGTTTTAAATGATATTTGAAATTTATTATTTATCTTTGATGATATGCATTAATATAGTCTATACCATATTAGGGGTGTGATAAATGGATTCCATTCAAGTTATTTCACTGAATTGATTATTTCTTAAGGTCATGACGTTTATGAATCTGATTTCTCTTCCATGGAATATACCATAATGAAATTATTATGAAATATGATTGTTTTCGTGGGTTATAATATCATGAGATTATTTTTAAAATTATTATTATTTATTGGTTTTATGATATAGTGAAATGTTTGTGATAGCCATTTCATTTCATGGGTTATGAAATGATGAATATTTGTAATCTTGTTTCACACATAAATATGGTTTTTATAAAGATATTTTTGGGACCTATATCTCTCTTAGTTTCAATAAGTAATGATTTTTATTTCTCATGATATAGAAAATGCATAAAACAAAGAGTTAGATGGGTATAGAAAGAAATGGCGAGAACATGGAGTGAACCCAATACAGTATGACATGGCTTTAACAAGGAGTGAAATAAGTACAATAAAATTTGTTTCCTACTATTATGGCCTTGTAATTGTGCCTTTACCAACAATGAAATGATTTTCAATGCTTATGTTTGGGACAAATATTCAATTACTTATAAAAATTGTATGCACTTATGAATGATGCTGTTATATTATATTATGATTCATCTATTTTGAACTATCAATATTTATTCATTGAATCATATATATGGTCATTGATATGGAGGTTATGGTTTTCAATACTTAATCTCATGTTATCATACCCTTATGTTCATTTAATAATTTTTTACCCTTAATGAGTATTGGATCTCACCATTTCTTATGTTTCATTTCCCTAGGTTATGATGATTTGTTTTATGTATTATTTTTATATGGTGGGTGAATGTTATAAAAAATTTAGTGGGGTACGGTGAGAACACATTTGCATGAGTCTTTACATTTCCTTGATTCAAAATGAACTAAACTATTATGCCCACTATGAATTTGTTCTTTTAATTGATTGAATATTAATTTATAAGGATGCCATATCCCTATATCAGAATACTTGGTTGTTATAGTATGTATAAGAAGAATGTTTTTGTAATCCTTTTCAAACTAGGAAAAAAAATACTGAGATCCTTTGGGATAGTTCTAATTAGATTTATTGTTATGTCATCAAGGATATGTCTTACGATGAGGTAAATTAAAGATTGTCTTCTAGGGTATTGGTAATGGACATTATGAGAGTTTTATAATCAATTACATATCTGTCTGGATAATACAATTAGAGGTGTCTATGGAATAAATTTAAATAGGTTTAACAACCCAAAAACCATATTGAGTGTGACTCGATCAAGAACTAGTTTATGATAATGGGCCTTTTGAAAACATCATTTGACACTTATGGGGATATTATTTGGAAATTAGCCTACTCTATGTGAACCTTCATGAAGGATTTAAAAAATGATGACTATAAATAAACTAGGTTAAACCAAAGGATTCATATATTAAAAAATATTGAATCATGATTTAGATATCAAATATGTAATTTTTCATTATTATTTGGTTTCCCATCATGATTACTATTTTTTACATAATAAATTCTAGTTTTAGTCAATGGACAGAACCCAAATGAACAACATTAATTCTGAGTAAAATAAAAAATGAAATTATTTTCCTCATGATAATCCAAATTTCATGATTTGCAGAATAAAATTTTTTATTACTATTATCATGAAGCTTTCTCAGGAAATGAATGATTATGGTATTCTTATAGAATAATTGATTATACAATGTTCTATTGTTTCCTTCAAGAGTAAATTTCCACTTTCAGTTAGGGGAACCATTGATCCACTACATACTGAATAATATATTAGTACCACTAAAAATATATTTTACATTCTCCAATGCTTGGAACTTAAAAAAACATTTTTAGTGCTTACCACGTATATGATGAAGAAAATAAATAGTGGCTTATTATGAAAAATATGAGGAGACATTATTAAATTAAATCTAATGATAGGGAGGAGTTCAAGAAAAATTATAACGCTCTGACCCTAGATACCCAGAGTCGGTGCATTATTACATAACATTGGCATGATCACAAGAAAGATCAAGTCTTGAAAGACCGATTAGTTTAGTATCCTTGGAAACACTAGATATAATTATAATGTTTACATTACATAAATAAGTGAAAAAATAAAACAATATATTGTCTTCATATGCCCTCATACTATCCCTGTATGTCATTCATAAAATACTTCTTCACATCCTAGGAAAAATAAAACATAGAAAAAGGGGTGAGCTCAAATGCTCAGTAAGGACAAAAATATAGCGGAAACTTTCATAAATAAGAATAAACATTTAAGTCAATTTATAACTAAAACAAATGCCTTTAAACTTGATCTTCAACATAGTATGGAAAAAAAGATGAAATAATACCATTTACTTATTCACATGGATATTTCACTAATCGAATAATCACATGCAATATCAATAACCCCTTTCATAATAATGGAATGCATAATTCCAGACTATCATAACCAAATATCCAAGGCCTCGTGCCAAGTCTACAAATAAGATTTTTCCAAGGCCTTGTGCCAAGACACTAGTTTGTCTCATGAGACCTACCGATGCAAAATTTTTTTTGAAGATACTTACATTTAAAATTGATCAAATATACTCCAGTGTTTTTCTGAAAACATTATGCAAGCTTATGAAAAACAAATAACTAATTCTGAGACTTCTCGACTAATTACAGGGCATGATGGGTCGATGCCCAATCCCTTCCTATCTACCACACTCGAGAGTCAGTTTTTCTGAAAACATTTTTAAGCTTGCGTTAAATACGTATACATTTGCACTGGATTTTCATATATTTGAGAGAAATATATCTATTTTTGAAATCATTTAATGGACACATAATTATAAAATAAAACATTTACTTTGAAAATATTTTTATAAACTTGTAAGGGAAGCTTCGAAGATTTTATAATGGTGGAAAATAGTTGTACTCGCCATATAAGTATAAAAAAAATTCTTACCTTAATTCAGTCGTAAAGGTTAAAAAGCACCTTGTTTGGAAAACGACGGAAAGATTCCTTCATAAACCTCTTATAAAAAGTCAAACAAGGGTATAAATTACATTAACCCATATTCTAGTAAATAGTAAAAATGTATTGAAATAAATTTTTAAGAAACATGGATGTGGATGATTAAGAGATCCCAGTAGATTGTTACGTATAAACAACCTCGGATAATGAAGAGATTGTGAAATAAACCCTTACCTTGTAATTTTCCTTGGGTGGGGGTAGGTTAACCTCTTATATAGTGTTGAAATAATTGTTATTAAATTATACAAGATTCATATACATTATTATGATAACATATATGATCTTTTAATATTGATATGTTAATAATATCTTAGTATTATCGTTGTTTCAGGTGTTAACTTACTCGTTTTCTTTTATATGTTTTGTTACATAAGCCGTGTTTGTCATGGATAGGTTGTATCGTAATCATATTCAAAATGATATCAAGTCCTTATATACTATTATTAATCTTCAAATGAGAATTAGACTTGAAGGGATACGATGGAGAATGAATCTCATCGCGTTCGGGGAGACGGTAGTCCGTACGTACGCACGTGTGAAAATATCATTATTTTCATATTAAAATAATATATAATTGGATGGTATATCATATATAAAGAATAATTATCATGTTATATTTATTATTTTGATGAATTTAAAATCATTATTATACCCATCCAAATAATAATATATTGAATAACAATTACACCACGACGTGGAGACGGTAAGCCGTACGTACGCACGTATGGTGACTTGTTATTCAAAGGATGGATAGAATACTGAATATGGTTGTACCATATTTATAATAACATCACATTATATATAAGATATTGGAGTTATTATTTTAGAATGGTAATAACAAAGAAAGAATAAGTGGAAGAAGAAATGAACTTGAAAAAGGGTGGTGAAATCATTACCTCTTCTTCGGGTTCATCCTTTTGATTTGATCAAAAGGTCTCCTTAGGTTGGTTTTATAATCAAACTAAGGCCTCTAGGTTGTATTTAGGGATGTTGGTAGAGTATTTGGGAAGGGTTTGTCCAATCCAAAAGGCTTTTAATGTGTGAATTAGTGAGAAGGGGGAGTGCCCTTTTATAAGAGGGGTGAGGGGAACCTTTGGAAAAGCTAAAAATATTATTTTATAATAAATTCATATTCGGTTTCTAATGGCTCAAAAGTGGATTATTTAACGGTTAAGGAGGGGATGGGTCGCAAACCACTCAACCAATAGAATTTAGACAGGTTTGGGTCATTATATTAACCATATCTTTAAGTATTAACTGTTAGTTAATTAGTTTCAGTTTTACAATGTCTCTTTGTATGTTTATATTATATGGTTAATAAACATACTATATACATCCAAGAGACACCCAAGTGGTCTATTTATGATACACCTATCATTATATAAGTCTCTTGGCAGAACCTTGGATTTTATGGAATTTAATATCAATTAATAATATAATATTTTTTTAAAAAACTCTTTTTTGTCAATTATGACACTATTCAATAATTGATATTTGTAAAACTCATAACATAATTATTACTTCGAAAAAAGTAAATTAAATCAATCCTAACATGTCATATTAATCTAGAAAATTATTGGTATTTATTAAAAGTCTCAAATAACATTTATTTGGGTATTTATAATATCAATTATCCTAGTTTTTCATTAATTAGGTAATTACTACATCACCATTGTGTCATAAATAAATTAAATTATTTAATGTTTAAAAATTATAAATAAAATACCATTATGTAGGAAATATTTTTATATTTATAATTAATATTTACAATCGAATTTATCGTATGTATAACCCTATATTAAAAATGTTTTAGTAAATAAACATTGATTTTAACTCTTTTAACTCTTCTTTGAATTAAATAATAATTAATGTCCTAATCTAATACAAGTGGTCCTAAATGATAATATTTTACTCCTAATATTGTTTTTGGTCGAGATAAACTTTCCCAATAGAATTTGTACATGTGTTAGGGTAATATTAATATCATTTTTACACTTAATTACCATATTTACTTTTAATCGTGGTAAATAAAAGAAAACATTTACTATTCACCAAAAATTATTTTCATCTCATTGAACTAAATTTTACTCCTTGATATTAACCATGTTTCTCATATTTTTTAAATTCCACTCACAGAAGCAGTAAAATTTACTTTTATGAAAAAATCGGTTTTTTAAACTACCACTTAGTGGTTTCACTATTTATCAAAAAATGAAAGTTTCCAGAAAAATACCAAAAATTAGGCCTAAGCTATATTTGATATTATGAATTCAAAAATGATGTATATTTTACCAAATTCAGAACATTTAACACCCCAAGATTCCTCGGTACTCTTCTCTTTGAATAATACAGTAGCGTGTGTTGTACACAACTTCGAGTTCTAACACACACCACAACCAATCAAAGTAGCCGTTATGAATAGTAATACCCACCTTTTGAAACTATATATATTTTATATTTTAAAATGGACTTCATTTTTGGATTAGGAATATCGAAATTAGCCTAGGTTGAATTTTTGTAATTTTCTGAGAACTTCCAATTTTTTATGAATAGTGAAAAATACTTAAAACAACTTTTTTAATCAAAATAATTTATAGTGATAAGTTATACTATTGAGTGGTTTTAAAGTATAATTATAATATATTTTTACCATTTTATCTAATGGTGTTCATTAGAATTAATTTCACTTTGAAATTGGACATAAACAATTGTCAATCTTTTGATATATATTGTTTCTTAAAAACACGCTATTTGTTGTGACAGCGGGAACTAATTATAAAATTAATTAATGAAAATTATATGTTTGGAATTTTCTAAAATAGACATCATTTTTGAAATCGGAATATCAAATATAGCTTAGGGTGATTTTTTGGGATTTTTCTGGAAAACTTCAATTTTTGATGAATAGTGAAACCACTAAGTGGTACTTATAAAAACAGATTTTTCATTTAGATTAAATATTACCACTTCTGTGATTTGATTTTCAAAAATCCGACATAAATGGTTGTCATTAGGAAGTAAAATGTGGTTCAATGAGATTAAAATAATTTTTTGGTGAATAGTAACTTTTAAGTTCTTAATCGCGATTAGAGGTAATTAGTGTAGTTTAAGGTAAAAAATAATGTTTTAATAATATGAGATGAGCTTGACACATGTCCTACCCTCATTGGATGTGTCATGGCCGACCAATAAATTCCATGAGTCAACTTGGGGACCCCATGGAGCCACTTTAGTTGGAAAATGACATAAATACCGTTTATTTCATGTTAACGTAAACAATGACACAAACATGAAATGTTTTACTAAAACAATTTTTACATGGGGTTATACAAGTAATATTTTGGACTATAAATAGTCATTGGAAATTTAAATGATTCCCTACATCATAGTATTTTTTTTATAATTTTTATACATTAAATAAATTAAATTATTTATGACATCATGATGATGCAGCGATGACCTCATTATTTAACGATTTAAATACAATAGAAAGATAATGTAATATCTAAGACCTAAACATGTCCAAAACCTATTGGATGGGTTGATTTTGAACCCTTATCACCTTATCCTCTAATTATATCAATGTGGGACCTCTTAAATCCGAATTCCATTTTAAAATAAAGTGACTTTTCTTTACTTTCCAAGAGCGCCCCTCCTCTCCACTTATAAAAGGCCCCCACCTTTACCACCTTACTCACACTTTCAAAGCCTTTTGGCTCAGCCAAACTCTACCCAAATACTCTCCCAACTTACCTCCCTTACTCCTAGAAGCCTCACATTGGTCAGAACTCCTCCCAAGGAAGCCTTTGGCTCAAATCAAAAAGAGTTACCCGATTTTAAGGTAATGTCTTCTCTTGTGTTCTTTTATTTTATTTTTATTCTCCAACCCCCTAAACTCTTTTTATTCATTTATTTTGTAACAACACCAGTATCCTCAATATACTAGGATGTTGTTATAATATGGATTCGAGATACACTTACAAACACCTACATCTAATGGTTAAAGAACATATTGTTTCTATGGATGGCGAATTTCTGCCTCACGAAACGATGATTGTTCAATATTCTTTTAACACCTCTAATGGTGGCCATTTTGATGACACTATTTTCATATATGATATATATATTATGTTTATGTTTTCCTTATGCTTCTTTATTTCCCATTTATGGCATACTTTATGATATCCATTATGGGTAAACGCGATAATTTCATTTTAGGAAGTGCGGACTACCGCCCCCTCAAAGTGATTTGAATCATTAATGACATATCTGGGATGCATAAAGGATGGAGTAAATGGTATTATACATTATATTATACCGGAATTATATTATACCTTTATATAACTATAATTTCATTCCATTAAATACGAAATAGAAATGAAAGTAGTGTTCATGCGTAAGTACGACTTACCGTCTCCATGAACAGTGCATTTCATTTCATACATCTAAATGTTACGTAATATTATGAATGAATGTATATACTGGATATATATGATATATATGATATCTACATCATGAATATAATTCTGGATATAATGGATATTTCACCACATGAACAACTTGTAATTATAAGAAGTTTATTGTTGACTCAAGTACCAAAGATCGACAAAACGACCGTTATTAACTTAAATAATTACATAATGTTCATAACATTGTAATAAGTGATATTAAAAGGATAATGAAATTGAAAATTGTTCTTAATAAAGTAGATATTAACTCTAGTTTATTATTCAGGAGGTTAAAGAACGGTCGAATCAAGTCAGACACAAGGTAAGGGAATTTCTTAACCCAACTTCCATTCTTTGGGTTAATCTCCTACTTTCAAATTATGTCATGATATTATTATGTTCTATTTTGTATTTTTACTTTCGTTATGTGTACCTATAGTGAATAAACATAATAGATCTATTTTATTTTAAAAACGATCTTTTTAAGTACTTCGTCTCAATCTCCTTTCATTGAGGCATATTTGGTTTTATACACAACTTTCATTTATACGGTGTATAAACCCCTTTGACTTTTACGTTTATTCAAAAGGAATATTTTTATATGAAGATTTTTACTAAACGACAAAAAGGAATGTTTTTCTTGTTGTACGTATACGGCGACAACGACTTCTCTGCCGCCATGGCCATTATTTGGGTTTCGGCTTCCTCTACAAGCCATACTTTTTTTTAAAGAAAAATAAATACCATTTTTTACTTTTCTTTTATTTTGGTATTGAAAATGGTTTTGAAAGTCTTCTTATTATATCAATCTGTAGTATTTATATCTTGTGATTGAAATGTGGAAAGGTTATGTTTCCTTTATTCATATTTTATGTGATATGATTATGTTGTGGTTTATGATATGTTTAAACCTATTCATATGAGGAATGCATTTGACTTAATAAGTGATGGGTGGAGCCCGATATAGATCCTCGATGCATCGGTAGGTCTCATGAGGCAAACTAGTGTCTTGGCATGAGGGCTTGACAAAATCTTATTTGTGGTCTTGGCACGAGGCATTGGCTACGTTGTTATGATAGTCTGGCATTATGCATTCCATCAATATGAAAGTGGTTATTGATATTGCATGTGGTTATTCGACCAGTAGAATATCCATGTGAAGAAGTAAATAGAATTATCTCATTTTACTTATTCCATATTACGTTTATGTTCAAGTTTAAAAGGCGTTTGTTTTAGTTATACATTGCCTTAAATGTTTATGTTTATTTATGAAAGATTCTGCTATATTGTTATCCTTACTGAGCATATGAGCTCAGCACTTTCAATGTTTTAATTTTTCCAGGATGTGAAAAAGTATATTATGAATGACCTGCAGGATAATATAAGGGGATATGAAGAGAAGATGTTGTAGTTTTTTTTTTACTTTTGGATGTAATGTAAGACTTATGAATGTATCTAGTGTTTCCAAGGCTACTAAACTAATCGGTCTTTCGAGGCTTGATCTTTGTGATCATACCAATGTTACGAAGTAATTCACTGACTCTGGGTAGCTGGGGTCGGGGCGTTATAGTTGGTATCAGAGGCAGTTTAGCACTAACCTTGGAAGCCAGATTTAGATAAACTCTGATTAGAGCACATAGCCCGAATATAGACTTTGAGGATTAGTATAGAAAAACTTCCTTGAATTTTGGTATTATAGAGATTTTGTGAGTTTTCCGAGCAATAAATCCCTGTATGGATACGAGCAGGTAGAGACGGCTCTGGAACAGATGTACCTAGGGGTAAAACCCGAAAACAACGCTTTGAGCTAGACTCGAACGGGAACTGGTGCATGACAACGGGCCTTGCTGCACTCTTGGTTACGACACTCCTGAGGGATATGCTTGGGATAATTCTCGTTTTCATTATAATCCACTATACAGGTTTATGAGTATATACTTCCTCAAAGAAAACATTTTTATGATTATGGATTATGTCCATAAATAGTTCAATTTATGTTAAGTATTTTACAAGTACGGAATTATGTATTTTGATTCATAAACTAATCTAATTTTTTCCATTGTTAAGAAATGGCGCCTAGTGGAAGGAATGAAAACCGTATCAATGAACGCACTCCGTGTAGGGATTTCCCTCCTTCTCATGAAAATTATTGTGGATATGGAGATACAACTGGTGCTGATCAACTTATTACCATATTGGTACAACTCACTCAGGTTATGAATAATAACCTTACTCGTATGGAGATCCCTGATCCGCAACGTGGATGATCAATGTTAGACCACTTCATGAGGCAACAACTGCCAACATTTAATGGGGGTACAAATCCATTAGTAGCTGAGAAATGGATAAACTCCTTAGAGAAAATATTCCACGCCTTGGGGAGTTGCGAAAGGGAGAAGGTTGTCATGGCAGTTTACCGCCTCACTAGAGATGTCGATCAGTGGTGGTCGCTGATTCAAAACACAAAGGGAGATGATGACGTATCGAATATGGAATGGAGGGAGTTCAAAGAGATTTTCTTAGAAAAATACTTTCCTCATGACCATCGAGCAAATATGGAAAGGCAATTTCTGAGTCTGAGGCAGAAGGAGGACCAGAATGTTGCAAAGTATGATTCTAACTTTACAAGGATAGCAAGGCATGCTACAGATTATATATGTAACCCAAGAAGTAAGATTGATTGTTTCTTTGATGGGTTAAAACCATTTCTCCGTCGAGCTTTAGTATCACAATCTTTCTCAACATACGAGGATATAGTCTCATGTGTTATCAAGACAGAAAAGGAATTCTCTATGTCTTATGACAACAAAGTAAAGCAAGAGAAGAATAGAATGGTGGAACAAAAGACAGATAAAGGGAAAAAGGGAAAGAAGGATTTTCCATTATGTGATAACTGTGGGAAGAATCACCCTGGTACTTGCCTAAATGGAATGGGAGTTTGTTACAAATGTGGAGAAAAAGGGCACCAGGCTCGTGATTGTAAGGGAAAGAAAGAGGCTATCAATGTTGAATGCTATCATTGTAGGGAAATGGGTCATTATGCAAATGAATGTCCTAAGCATCAGGGAAACTTGCCTCAAAAAAGGCCAAGGGATCAAGGCCAATCTTATTCTGTGACTACAGTTGAAGCGGAATAATTAATGTATTGGTGCTTTTGGACTCATGGATTATATTCTGGTTATTAGAATAATGTGATATATATAAGGATTGTACTGCAGTACATGTTGATTTCATTAAGGTTTTAATATGATGAAGGTAATCATATTTTTGTATGTGACAATAAGAGAAACTTTACCTTGTTTGAGGAATCTGATGATACAATTGATTTTGGAATTTAGATACCTTTTAGAGAAATTCTGGACAGAGGTATTTTGGATAACTATAAAGGTTGGAATGGATTAAGTTCATCTTTGGATAGTATTGTTTAAGGTTAAAACATTTCTGAAGATTATTTTTGGAATATTATAATACTATAGTTTTAGGAAAAGGACAACATGTAGGGTGGGGCATCACCCGTCGCCTCGGACAAAGCTGCAGGAATAGAACCAACAACCATAGTGAGGCATGCCTTTATTACCTACCACTGTCCTACAGGAAGTCGCTGGCTATTAAAAAATAGTTTTACTAATCTAAATGGTATGTGTTAATATTTGGAACCTTATACAATTAGGATAAATACAATATTTTTGAGTTCTATTATATTTTTGAGTGAAATATGAGTTTGTGGTAGAAATTAGTCGAAGGTTGAAACTCTACTTGTCAAGAATAAATATATATATATACCTATATCTTATTTTATGAATAAATTAATTCTTAAACTTTATTAAAGGGATATTAAAACAAAAAAATGTGTTATCCTAATACCTTATGTCTTGTTAAACTGATGATATTTTAAATCAACATACATTGAAGACTTTGAGGCCCTCAATTTGACACTTGTTTGTGATTGATGACCTCAATCACTCCCTGCAAATATTTACGTTTTCCCTCCAATTATATGCCTCGAATTGCCACCAATGTTCTCCTAATCGAGATCATAACTGGGTGGTGACGTTTTCATTACCCTTTCCCTCTTATTAAGGATAAATTTTATTAACCTTATTTCCGATGTGGGTTTCCACAAAGGTATTTTCTATTTTCAACGTTTTATTTTCAAAGAAAAATATCAAATTGCGAGGATGCAATTTATTGAAGGAGGGGAGAATGTAACACCCCAAGCTTCCTCGGTACTCTTCTCTTTGAATAATACAGTAGCGTGTGTTGTACGCAACTTTGAGTTCTAACACACACCACAACCAATCAAAGTAGCCGTTATGAATAGTAATACCCACTTTTTGAAACTATATATATTTTATATTTCAAAATGGACTTCATTTTTGGATTCGGAATATCGAAATTAGCCTATGTTGAGTTTTTGTAATTTTCTGAGAACTTTGAATTTTTTATGAATAGTGAAAAATACTTAAAACAAATTTTTTAATCAAAATAATTTATAGTGATAAGTTATACTATTGAGTGGTTTTAACGTATAATTAGAATATATTTTTACCATTTAATCCAATGGTGTTCATTAGAATTAATTTCACATTGAAATTGGACATAAACAATTGTCAATCTTTTGATATATGTTGTTTCTTAAAAACACGCTATTTGTTGTGATAGCGGGAATTAATTATAAAATTAATTAATGCAACTTATATGTTTGGAATATTGTAAAATAGAAATTATTTTTTAAATCGGAATATCAAATATATCTTAGGGTGAATTTTTGGGATTTTTCTGAAAAACTTCAATTTTGATGAATAGTGAAACCACTAAGTGGTACTTGTAAAAACAGATTTTTCATTTAGATGAAATATTACCACTTCTGTGATTTGATTTTCAAAAATCCGACATACATGCTTGTCATTAGAAAGTAAAATGTGGTTGAATAAGATTAAATTAATTTTTTGGTGAATAGTAACTTTTAAGTTATTAATCGCGATTAGAGGTAATTAGTGTAGTTTAAGGTAAAAATAATGTTATAATAATATGAGATGAGCTTGACACGTGTCCTACCCTCATTTTATGTGTCATGGCCGACCAAAACAATCCATGGGTCAACTTGGGGACCCCATGGAGCCTCTTTTTTTGGAAAATGACATAAATACCTTTTATTTAATGTTAATGTAAAAAATGACACAAACATGAAATGTTTTACTAAAACAATTTTTACATGTGGTTATACAAGTCATATGTTTGACTATAAATAGTCATTGGAAAGCTAAAATGATTTCCTACATCATAGTAGTTTTTTTATAATTTTTATACATTAAATAAATTAAATTATTTATGACATCATGATGATGCAGCGATGACCTCATTATTTAACGATTTAAATAAAATGGAAAGATAATTTAATATCTAAGACCAAAACATGTCCAAACCCTATTGGATGGGTGGATTTTGAACCCTTATCACCATATACTCGAATTATATCAATCTGGGATCTCTTAAATCCGAATACCATTTTAAAATAAAGTGACTTTTCTTTACTTTCCAAGAGTGCACCTACTCTCCACTTATAAAAGGCCCCCACCTCTACCACCTTACTCACACTTTAAAAGCCTTTTGGCTCGGCCAACCTCTGCCCAAATACTCTCCCAAATTCCCTCCCTTACCCCTATAAGCCTCACATTGGGCAGAACTCTTCCCAAGGAAGCGTTTGGCTCAAATCAAAAAGAGTTACCCGGTTTTAAGGTAATGTCTTCTCTTGTGTTCTTTTATTTTATTTTTCTTCTCCAACCCCCTAAAATCTTTTTATTCATTTATTTTGTAAAAACACCAGTATACTCAATATACTAGGATGTTTTTATAAGAAGGATTCGAGCTTCACTTACACACACCTACATCTAATGGTTAAAGAACATACTGTTTCTGTGGATGGAGAATTTCTGCCTCACGAAACGATGATTGTTCAATATTCTTTTAACACCTCTAATGGTGGCCATTTTGATGACACTATTTTCATATATGATATATATATTATGTTTATGTTTTCCTTATGCTTCTTTATTTCTCATTTATTGCATACTTTATGATTTCCATTATGGGTAAACGCGATAATTTCATTTTAGGAAGTGCGGACTACCGCCCCCTCAAAGTGATTTGAATCGTTAATGCCATATGTGGGATGTATAAAGGATGGAGTAAATGTTATTATACATTATATTATACTGGAATTATATTATACCTTTATATAATTATAATTTCATTCCATTAAATACGAAATAGAAATGAAAGTAGCGTTAATGCGTACGTACGGCATACCGTCTCCATGAATGGTGCATTTCATTTCTTACCTCTAAATGTTATGTAATATTATGAATGAATGTATATACTAGATATATATGATATCTACATCATGAATATAATTCTGGATATAATGGATATTTCACCACATGAACAACTTGTAATTATAAGAAGTTTATTGTTGACTCAAGTACCAATGATCGACAAAACGACCGTTATTAACTTAAATAATTACATAATGTTCATAACATTGTAATAAGTGATATAAAAAGGATAATGAAAATGAAAATGGTTCTTAATAAAGTAGATATTAACTCTAGTTTTTTATTCAGGAGGTTAAAGAACGGTCGAATCAAGTCGGTCACAAGGTAAGGGAATTTCTTAACCCAACTTCCATTCTTTGGGTTAATCTCCTACTTTCAAATTATGTCATGATATTATTATGTCCTATTTTGTATTTTTACTTTCATTATGTTTACCTATAGTTAATACACATAATAGATATATTTTATCTTAAAAATGGTCTTTTTAAGGACTTCGTCTCAATCTTCTTTCATTGAGGCATATTTGGTTTTATACACAACTTTCTTTTATACGGTGTATAAACCCCTTTGACTTTTACGTTTATTCAAAAGGAATCTTTTTATACGAAGTGTTTTACTAAACGAAAAAAGGAACGTTTTTCTTGTCGTACGTATGCGGCGACAACGACTTCTCCGCCGCTATGGCCATTATTTGGGTTTCGGCTTCCTCTACAAGCCATACATTTTTTTAAAGAAAAATAAATACCATGTTTTACTTTTCTTTTATTTTGGTATTTAAAATGGTTTTGAAAGTATTCTTATTATATCAATGTGTTGTATTTATATCTTGTGATTGAAATGTGGAAATTTTATGTTTCCATTATGCATATTTTATGTGATATGATTATGTTGTGGTTTATGATATGTTTAAACCTATTCATATGAGGAATGCATTGGACTTAATAAGTGACGGGTGGAGCCCGCTATAGCTCCTCGATGCATCGGTAGGTCTCATGAGACAAACTAGTGTCTTGGCACGAGGCCTTAACAAAATCTTATTTGTGGCCTTGACACGAGGCCTTGGCTACGTGGTTATGATAGTCTGCCATTATTCATTCCATCAATATGAAAGTGGTCATTGATATTGCATGTGGTTATTCGACCAGTAGAATATCCATGTGAAGAAGTAAATGGCATTATCTCATTTTACTTTTGCCATATTATGTTGATGTTC
Source organism: Viscum album (assembly GCA_963277665.1). NCBI lineage: Eukaryota > Viridiplantae > Streptophyta > Magnoliopsida > Santalales > Viscaceae > Viscum > Viscum album. Next base: position 1,594,603,986 of record OY728130.1, on the reverse strand, counting down.
ATGTTTAAAAGGCTTTTGTTTTAGTTATACATTGCCTTAAATGTTTATGTTTATTTATGAAAGATTATGCTATATTGTTATCCTTACTGAGCATCTGAGCTCACCCCTTTCAATGTTTTAATTTTTCCAAGATGTGAAGAAGTATATTATGAATGACCTGCAAAATAATATAAGGGGATATGAAGAGAATATGTTGTAGTTTTGTTTTACTTTATGATGTAATGTAAGACTTATGAATGTATCTAGTGTTTCCAAGGCTACTAAACTAATCGGTCTTTCGAGACTTGATCTTTGTGATCATGCCAATGTTACGAAGTAATGCACTGACTCTGGGTAGCTGGGGTTGGGGCGTTACAGTTGGTATCAGAGACAGTTTAGTACTAACCTTGGAAGCTAGATTTAGATAAACTCTGATTCGATCACATAGCCCTGAGATAGACTTTGAGGATTAGTATAGAAAAACATTCTAGAATTTTGGTATTATAGAGATTTTGTGAGTTTTCCGAGCAATAAATCCCTGTCTGGATACGAGCAGGTAGAGGTGGCTCTGGCACAGATCTACCTAGGGGTAAAACCCGAAAACACTGCTTTGAGCTAGACTCGAACGGGAACTTGTGCACGACAACGGGCCTTGCTGCACTCTTGGTTACGACACTCCCGGGGGATATGCTTATGATAATTCTCATTTTCTATATAAACCACTATAAAGGGTTATGAGTATATACTTCCTCAAAAAAATATTTTTATGATTATGGATTATGTCCATAAATATTTCAATTTATGTTATGTATTTTACAAGTATGGAATTATGTATTTTGATTCATAAACTAATCTAGTTTATGCCATTGTTTAGAAATGGCGACTAGTGGAAGGAATGGAAACCTTATCAATGCACGCACTCCGTGTATGGATTTCCCTCCTTCTCAAGATAATTATTGTAGATCTAGAGATACAACTGGTGCTGATCAACTTATTACCATATTGGGACAACTCACTCATGTTATGAATAATAACCTTACTCGTATGGAGCTCCCTGATCCGAAACATGGAGGATCAATGTTATACCACTTCATGAGGCAACAATCGCCAACATTTAATGGGGTACAAATCCATTAGTAGCTGAGCAATGGATAAACTCCTTTGAGAAAATATTCCATGCCTTGGGGAGTAGCGAAAGGGAGAAGGTTGTCATGGCAGTTTACCACCTCACTGGATATGCCGATCAGTGGTGGTCGCTGATTCAAAACACAAAGGAAGATGATGACGTATCGAATATGGAATAGAGGGAGTTCAAAGAGCTTTTCTTAGAAAAATACTTTCTTCATGACCATCGAGCAGATATAGAAAGGAAATTTCTGAGTCTGAGGCAGAAGGAGGATGATAATGTCGCAAAGTATGAGGCTATCTTTACAAGGTTAGCGAGGCATGCTGCAGATTATATACGTAACCCAAGAAGTAAGATTGATAGTTTCTTTGATGGGTTAAAACCTTTTCTCCGTCGAGATTTAGTATCAAAATCTTTCTCAACATACGAGGATATAGTCTCATGTGCTATCAGGACAGAAAAGTAATTCTCTAAGTCTTATGACAACAAAGTAAAGCAAGAGAAGAAGAGAACGGTGGAACAAGAGACAGATAATGGGAAAAAGGGAAAGAATGATTTCTGATTATGTGATAATTGTGGGAAGAATCACCCTGGTACTTGCCTAAAAGGAATGGTAGTTTGTTACAAATGTGGAGAAAAAGGTCACCAGGCTCGTGATTGTAAGGGAAAGAAAGAGGCTATCAATGTTGAATGCTATCATTGTAGGGAAATGGGTCATTATGAAGATGAATGTCCTAAGCGTCAGGGAAAATTACCTCAAAAAGGCTAAGGGATCAAGGTCAATCTAATGCTATGACTACAGTTGAAGCGGAATAATTAATGTGTTGGTGCTTTTGGCCTCAAGGATTATATTCTGGTTATTAGAATAATGTGATATATATAAGGATTGTACTGCAGTACATGTTGATTTCATTAAGTTTTTAATATGATGAACGTAATCATATTTTTGTATAGGACAATAAGAGAAACTTTACCTTGTTTGAAGAATCTGATGATACAATTGATTTTGGAATTTAGAGACCTTTTAGAGAAAGTCTGGACAGAAGTATTTTGTATAACTATAAAGGTTGGAATGGATTAAGTTGATCTTTGGATAGTATTGTTTAAGGTTAAAACATTTCTGAAGATTATTTTTGGAATATTATATAACTATAGTTTTAGGAAAAGGACAACCTTCAGGGTGGGGCATAACCCGTCGCGTCGGACAAAGCTGCAGGAATCGAACCCACAACCATAGTGCGACAGGCCTTTATTACCTACCACTATCCTACAGGAAGTCCCTGGCTTTTAAAAAATAGTTTTACTATTCTAAATGGTATGTGTTAATATTTGGAACCTTATACAATTAGGATAAATAGAATATTTTTGAGTTTTATTATCTTTTTGAGTGAAAGATGAGTTTGTGGTAGAAATTAGTTGAAGGTTGAAACTCTACTTGTCAGGAATAAATATATATATACCTATCTCTTATTCTATGAATAAATTAATTCTTAATCTTTATTAAAGGGATATTAAAACAAAAAAAATGTGTTATCCTAATACCTTATGTCTTGTTGAACTGATGATATTTTAAATCAACATAGATTGAAGGCTTTGAGGCCCTCAATTTGACACTTGTTTGTGATTGATGGCATCAATCACTCCCTGCAAATATGTACATTTTCCCTCCAATTATATGTCTAGAATTTCCACCAATGTTCTCCTAATAGAGATCATAATTGGGTGGCGACTTTTTCATTTCCCTTTCCCTCTTATTAAGGCTAAATTTTATTAAGCTTATTTCCGATGTGGGTTTTCCACAAAGGTATTTTCTATTTTCAACCTTTTATTTTCAAAGAAAAATATCAAATTGTTATGACACAATTTATTGAAGGAGGGGAGAATGTAACACCCCAAGCTTCCTCAATACTCTTCTCTTTGAATAATACAGTAGCGTGTGTTGTACGCAACTTCGAGTTCTAACACACACCACAACTAATCAAAGTAGCTGTTATGAATATTAATACCCACTTATTGAAACTATATATATTTTATATTTCAAAATGGACTTCATTTTTGGATTCGGAATATCGAAATTAGCCTATGTTGAATTTTTGTAATTTTCTGAGAACTTCCAATTTTTTATGAATAGTGAAAAATACTTAAAACAACTTTTTTATTCAAAATAATTTATAGTGATAAGTTATACTATTTAGTGGTTTTAATGTATAATTAGAATATATTTTTACCATTTTATCCAATGGTGTTCATTAGAATTAATTTCACTTTGAAATTGGACATAAACAATTGTCAATCTTTTGATATATATTGTTTCTTAAAAACACGCTATTTATTGTGACAGCGGGAATTAATAATAAAATTAATTAATGAAACTTATATGTTTGGAATTTTGTAAAATAGAAATCATTTTTGAAATCGAAATTTCAAATATAGCTTAGGGTGATTTTTTGGGATTTTTCTGAAAAAATTAAATTTTTGATGAATAGTGAAACCACTAAGTGGTACTTATAAAAACAGATTTTTCATTTAGATGAAATATTACCACTTCTGTGATTTGATTTTCAAAAATATGACATACATGGTTGTCATTAGGAAGTAAAATGTGGTTCAATGAGATTAAAATAATTTTTTGGTGAATAGTAACTTTTAAGTTTATAATCGCGATTAGAGGTAATTAGTGTAGTTTAAGGTACAAATAATGTTTTAATAATATGAGATGAGCTTGACACATGTCCTACCCTCATTGGATGTGTCATGGACGACCAAGACAATCCATGGGTCATCTTGAGGACCCCATGGAGCCACTTTGGTTGGAAAATGACATAAATACCTTTTATTTAATGTTAAAGTAAAAAATGACACAAACATTAAATGTTTTACTAAAACAAAGACATATTTTTAACTATAAATAGTCATTGGAAAGATAAAATGATTTCCTACATCATAGTATTTTTTTTATAGTTTTTAGACATTAAATAAATTAAATTATTTATGACATCATGATGATGGAGCGATGACCTCATTATTTAACGATTTAAATAAGATGGAAATATAATGTAATATCTAAGACCTAAACATGTCCAAAACCTATTGGATGGGTGGAATTAAAACTCTTATCACCTTATCCTCAAATTATATCAATGTTGTACCTCTTAAATCCGAATACCAATTTAAAATAAAGTTACTTTTCTTTACTTTCCAATAGTGCCCCGCCTCTCCACTTATAAAAGGCCCCCACCTCTACCACCTTACTCACATTTTCAAAGCCTTTTGGCTCGGCCAAACTCCTCCCAAATACTCTTCCAACTTCCCTCCCTTACTCCTAGAAGCCTAACATTGGGCAGAACTCTTCCCAAGGAAGCCTTTGGCTCAAATCAAAAAGAGTTACCCGATTTTAAGGTAATGTCTTCTCTTGTGTTCTTTTATTTTATTTTTCTTCTCCAACCCCCTAAACTCTTTTTATTAATTTATTTTGTAACAAAACCAGTATCATCAATATACTAGTATGTTGTTATAAGAAGGATTCAAGATACACTTACACACACCTACATCTAATGGTTAAAGAACATACTGTTTCTGTGGATGGCGAATTTCTGCTTCACGAAACGATGATTATTCAATATTCTTTTAACACCTCTAATGGTGGCCATTTTGATGACACTATTTTCATATATGATATATATATTATGTTTATGTTTTCCTTATGCTTCTTTATTTCTCATTTATGTCATACTTTATGATTTCCATTATGGGTAAACGCGGTAATTTCATTTTAGGAAGTGCGGACAACCGCCCCCTCAAAGTGATTTGAATCGTTAATGCCATATGTGGGATGTATAAAGGATGGAGTAAATGGTATTATACATTATATTATACTGGAATTATAATATACCTTTATATAATTATAATTTCATTCCATTAAATACAAAATAGAAATGAAAGTAGCGTTCACGCGTACGTACGGTCTACCGTCTCCATGAACGGTGCATTTCATTTCTTACCTCAAAATGTTACGTAATATTATGAATGAATGTATATACTAGATATATATGATATATATGATATCTAAATCATGAATATAATTCTGGATATAATGTATATTTCACCACATGAACAAGTTCTAATTATAAGAAGTTTATTGTTGACTCAAGTACCAAAGATCGACAAAACGACCGTTATTAACTTAAATAATTACATAATGTTCATAACATTGTAATAAGTGATATAAAAAGGATAATGAAATTGAAAATGGTTCTTAATAAAGTAGATATTAACTCTAGTTTATTATTCAGGAGGTTAAAGAACGGTCGAATCAAGTCAGACACAGGGTAAGGGAATTTCTTAACCCAACTTCCATTCTTTGGGATAATCTCCTACTTTCAAATTATGTCATGATATTATTATGTACTATTTTGTATTTTTACATTCTTTATGTGTACCTATAATGAATACACATAATAGATCTATTTTATTTTAAAAATGATATTTTTAAGGACTTCGTCTCAATCTCCTTTCATTGAGGAATATTTGGTTTTATACACAACTTTCTTTTATACGGTGTATAAACCCCTTTGACTTTAACGTTTATTCAAAAGGAATCATTTTATATGAATTGTTTTACTAAATGACAAAAAGGAATGTTTTTCTTGTCGTACGTATGTGGAGACAACGACTTCTCCGCCGCAATGGCCATTATTTGGGTTTCGGCTTCCTCTACAAGCCATACTTTTTTTTAAAGAAAAATAAATACCATGTTTTACTTTTCTTTTATTTTGGTATTGAAAATGGTTTTGAAAGTCTTCTTATTATATCAATGTGTTGTATTTATATCTTGTGATTGAAATGTGGAAATGTTATGTTTCCTTTATGCAGATTCTATGTGATATGATTATGTTGTGGTTTATGATAGGTTTAAACCTATTCATATGAGGAATGCATTGGACCTAATAAGTGACGGGTGAAGCCCGCTATAGCTCCTCGATGCATCGATAGGTCTCATGAGACAAACTAGTGTCTTGGCATGAGGCCTGGACAAAATCTTATTTGTGGTCTTGGCACGAGGACTTGGCTACGTGGTTATGATAGTCTGGCATTATGCATTCCATCAATATGAAAGTGGTTATTGAGATTGCATGTGGTTATTCGACCAGTAGAATATCCATGTGAAGAAGTAAATGGAATTATCTCATTTTACTTTTTCCATATTATGTTGATGTTCAAGTTTAAAAGGATTTTGTTTTAGTTATACATTGCCTTAAATGTTTATGTTTATTTATGAAACCTTCTGATATATTGTTATCATTACGGAGCATCTGAGCTCACCCCTTTCAATGTTTTAATTTTTCCAGGATGTGAAGAAGTATATTATGAATGTCCTGCAGGATAATATAAGGGGATATGAAGAGATGATGTCGTAGTTTTGTTTTACTTTATGATGTAATGTAAGACTTATGAATGTATCTAGTGTTTCCAAGGATACTAAACTAATCGGTCTTTCGAGACTTGATCTTTGTGATCATGCCAATTCTACGAAGTAATGCACTGACTCTGGGTAGCTGGGGTCGGGGCGTTACAGAACATATCAGTTGCATTAATTAATTTGAAAATTAATTCTCGTCGTCAAAACAAATAGAGTGTTTTTAAGAGATAATAACTATCAAAAGATTGAAACTTGTTTATGTCTGATTTAAATGTGAAATTACATCCAATGACCAACATTGTATGTCACGACCCCCTCCCCACAAAGTGTACCCCTCCTGGGCCGTCAATGTGAAAAGGGAGATAATGACCCCCGAGTCCCGCCTCCAGTAGGCCCCGAGTTGGCGACTAGCACCGAGGGTATAATAACATACAAATGGGAGGCATTACCCTCTAAGAGAACACATGCAGAAGAGAGAGATAGAATAGACTCCAATAAACTCCAACTTATAACTGAGATATAAAAGGAAACCAAGTACATATATGAAATGTCATGCAAAAGTACTACAACTGAAAGGGAAAACTAAAAGTACCCAAATGAAAGTAAAACGATAGCGACCACAAGCCCGAACAGCTCCTCCTCCAACCACAATCTAGATGTAACCAGCTTGACCTCCAACCTGCTCCAAGTGACCTGAAAAACAGTTTATATGTACATAGGGTGAGTATAATAGTATACTCAGTAGGATCCTCCCCAAGCCTCTCGTGCAAAAGTAAAGAAAGCATGCTAAAGCCCAGTGAACAACAAGTGAAACTAACTCGTTACCTAAACTGGTATACTAAGTTCCCAACCTCACCATGGCTACTCTCACCAAGTAACGCATACAAGAATATAGCATATAGTAAAGAATATCAAGGGTACCCCGCTACTACTTCCCCATTGGTTTTCCGCTTTTCCCCAAAGACATACGTCCTGTACATCTCTCTCCAAAGTCTTGCTCGCAGACACCTGGGCTAAGCTCCACAACCTGCACCACGTGCACCACAAAGGCTTGCCCGCATACACCTGGGCTAAGCACCACACCATCCTCACAACCAAAGTAACCAGGTAGTTTCTGGGAGCCACCATATCTCTTATAACATGTATCATACGTCGAGTATTATACCTCGAGCCATCACAGCCCATATGCCGAGTAAGGATACTCAAGCCATCACAGCCTATACACGTTACACCTTTAGTAGTCCATAGGATAATATATCCATAATATATGTGTGTGAAATAACCACAAGCCATTATAGCCCTCTACACACAAATATGGGTAAAACTAACCACTGTTCCTACTAGCACAAAGATCTACCAAGAGAAGAGAGCGGGACCAAATGGGGTAGTCAGCCATTCAACCTCCCATCAGAATGTTGGGGAAAACACCTCCCCAGGGCTCAGAATCCCCGGGGTGTTAGTTGCCCTTACCGACAGGGTGGAGTAGCGTATAGAAACACAAAAAGTACAAAATATATATAACTCACAACCACACTATGGGCATTACCTAGTCATAGGCAGAACTGCAGCTAACGTCTCTCAGACTCTAGGATGCTACTTCTAAGACTAGGTATCCTATAAGCACACAACCATTTGGAGAGCTTTATTAGATTACTCCATTCTCATTTTATCAGTTCCACAATACGTTAATTAATTATTTAAACATTAATTAACCATGAGAAATTTACCACATTAAACTAAATTGGCATCGCATTCAAAAACTGCTCCTTTTTAGGATTCACATCACTATTAAATTCCAGTTTCTCCAACTTCGTGGATTATCACCATTTAAACAAACTTTCATTATGGAATTACCTTCCCCATATTCCCAGGCATTATAGAAAAGCATACTATGCTACTAAACACAAAGGGCTCAACACGGTGAGTAGATATACTACCTGTCGAGTCTTTGCCGCCTATAGCAAGAGCATAGACCCATCCTCCATCGAGAGGCTAAACACGGAAAGCACGTGGCATACCCCGCATGTCTTCGCCTCCTTCGGAAAGAGGGTAAGCAAACCCAGCTGCCTTGAGAAATGGGGAAAGGTAAAGCAGATAAAAAACCAAACCAAACCACCAACATCAAACCATCACATTCATCTCATACCATCATCCTTGGTGTCCTCCCCGACACCCACATGCATAAACCGATGCATCTCTCCACACTAGGCGTCATCCGCTACCACAACCACAAGTCCACATGCCTCTACATATCACAACAGCCATCCAGGCTCACATGAAATCACAAGCAGCAGGAAATCAAAGATCGCAAAATGGGCTCTCATCCCTTTAACAAGGCATTCAACCTTCATACAAAATGAGCACTCAGAGCTCCAAACCACAAGGCATTTAGCCTTACAAGCAAGCGGGTAACTCAGAACCCTTTTGAAATTATCGAACTAATAGTTCTTTAATCCATCTTGAATTAACAGATTCATTAACATGCCTCTTTATCTTTAGCCAATTATTTAACAAATAATTCTGGCTTTACGTTATTTATCAATTTCCATCATGAACGAGCAACTAATTAAAGAAAATCATAGATATCACTCTATCTAGGAAAAACATAAGGCAAACCGTTATCACGGTACAAAGCAACAACATGCGATCAACCAATTCTTTTAATCTGGTTCAAGTATTTAATTAGGTCAATTTCATTGTGATCCAAAGGGTTAAATCATGCTAATTCTACAGTTGCACATAAACAATTATAGAAGCCATGAATCCCCTACCTCGAAGAGTTCTTGACGTCCTTTATCCACACAATGGGTCACAGTCCTCTTCTCCTCACGACAGCTGCATCCACTGGAGGATTCCACGGTATGACAGTACCAACCAACCCCAAGAAAACCCATTAGAACCCTGGAGATTACATGCTAATATGGAAGGAAGAACAACAGAAGGTGATCCTCGAAGGAACAATGATAAAACACACCTTATATGGAAGAATGATGGACACAGCTTGGTTGCATCAAACAGAGCGGAACTGATCCGAGTGACGTTTGATTGTGAAAATCCTATGGGAAGGATTGAAAGGTTCTAGCATCTCGTAGATGAGAACCAGGAGGAAGAACAAAAAATAATGATATCTCGTTCCCTTTAAAAAAATAAATTAGAGAGGTGACGGTTTAAGATCTGATTTATTCTCCATTGAAAACGGATCGCATTAACCCACGCAGTTTGACCAAGTAAAAACATCCTGGCCTTAGGAATAAATAAATATAGAATTTATGGCCTTTGAATCGGCCTTAAAGTTCATAAAATAAGGTTTTAAAAGTATTTTACGTCAAAGAAAACGTCAAATTTACGAAGCTGGAAACACTGTTCACATACTCAAAATTTGGCAAAGTATGGAATCGGTAGCTCTCATAAAGTCTGGAAACACTGTTCATTCGTGAAATTTGGCAAAGTATGGAATCGGTAGCTCTTAGGTTTCTGGAAACACTGTTCAAGTCTACCGATAGAAGTCCACTGATAGAACCTCGCCAATAGAAACACTGTTCAAGTCTACCGATAGAAGTCCACCGATAGAACCTCACCGATACAAACACTATTCAAGTCTACCGATAGAAGTCCACCGATAGAACCTCACCGATAGAAACACTGTTCAAGTCTACCGATAGAAGTCCACCGATAGAACCTCACTGATAGAAACATTGTTCACTGAACCTCACCGATAGAAACATTGTTCACCTACTGATACTGTTCATAAAACTGGAAACACTGTTCCCAGAACTAGAAATTTGGCAAAGTGTTAGCCGAGCTACTGCTGGACTACGGCTACCAGTATACTGAGCTATCAGTATGCCGCGACTACCGGTAAACCCAGCTACCGGTAGGATGCGGCTACCGGTAGACCGAGTTACTGGTAAGCGGCGGCTACCGGTAGGCAGCAGCTACCGGTAGACCCAGATACCGGTAATCAGCAGCTACCGGTAGACCGGCTACCGGTAGGCAGCAGCTACCGGTAGACCGAGCTACCGGTAGGCAGCAGCTACCGGTAGACCGAGCAACCGGTAGGCAGCAGCTACCGGTAGACCGAGCTACCGGTAGACCGGGCTACCGGTAATCAGCATCTACCGGTAGACCGGCTACCGGTAGGCACCAGCTACCGGTAGACCGAGCTACCGGTAGGCAGCGGCTGGGTGATAAGTCACCTTGACCTCCCGGAACACCTCCAACACCACATTTTCACAAAGTAATGGACCAGGGAGGTCCGAGCCATTACATTGTATTAAATGGTAAAAATATATTCTAAATACACTTTAAAACCACTCAAATTAATAATTTATCACGATTAATTATTTCAATTAAAAAAGATGTTTTTAATTAAAATTCAGTAATATTCACTATTCATCAAAATATGAAAGTTATCTGAAAAGTACCAAAATTTCACCCTAAGCTAATTTCGATATAATAAATCCAAAAATGAAGTCCATTTCGAAAGATAAAATTTATAAAATTTCAAAAAGTAGGTATTACTATTCATAACGGCTAGTTTGATTGGTTGTGGTGTGTTAGATTCTCGAAGTTGCGTACAATGCACGCCATTGCATTATTTAAAGGGAAACGTACCGTGGAAGCTTGGGATGTTTCATTGTAAATTTTTGATGTCCCCATTATAAAAAGTAAATTTATTTAGTCAAATTGAATTTATAAAAGTTTAAAATATTGGATTTAAAAAGGGTTCACAATTAAAAGTTTGTAAAAGTGCAATACTAAAAATGAATTTGTTCTTACATTATGTCTAAGAAACTCATAATATGGATTCTAAAATTATAAGGATTATATAAAGTTTATAATTTAGTTAATACTATTCATACCCTCTTTTGAACGGCTTGGTTAGTAAGTCATGGTGCGCTTGAATTCGGTGTTGTGTGTAGTGCATGTTATTGAATTATTTTGAAAAAATAACACACTATGAAATCTTGGGGTGTTACATTATCCCCTCCTTCAATAAATTGCGTCCTCGCAATTTGAAATTGTTCTTCGAAAATAAAAGGTTGAATTTAGAAAATATCTTTGTTGGAAAACCCACATCGGAAATTGGGTTAATAAAATTTAGTCTTAATAAGAAGAAAAGAGAAATGAAAGGGTCACCACCAAATTATGATCTCTATTTGGAGAAAATTGGTGGAAAGTAGAGACATATAATTGGATTAAAAATGTAAATATTTATAGGTAGTGATTGAGGTCGTCAATCACAAACAAGTGTAAAATTGAGGGCCTTAAATTCATCAATCTATGATGATTTAAAATACCATTGGTTCAGAAAAACATATGGTATTAGGATAACACATTTTTTGTTTTAAGATCACTTCACTACAGTATAAGAATTAATTTCTTCATTGAATAAGAGAAGGGGAAAAATATATACTTGACAAGTATAGTCTCATCCTTTAACTAAGTTCTACCACAAACTCATATTTCACTCTAAAAGATAATAGAACTTAAAAAGTATATTCTATTTATCCTATTCGTATAGGGTTAAAAATGAATTTATAATTCATCTAGAAGAACCATAAAAAACAACATTATTCAATCCAGGACATCACATGGGTCAGTGGTGGGTGATACACCCTTGTCGCCCTTCGGTTGTGGGTTCAAGTCTCGCGGCCTTGCCGGATGCGAAGGGTTGCCGCTTGACCTCCGGGTTGTCCTTTTATGGAAATCCAAAATAATCCAAACTAGAACTATCCAAAATACTTCAGTACAAAATTTATAAGGAAGGTAAACACAATGAATATCCTTTTTTCCCCGTAATAACATGTGAACACCTTCATCATGCATTCTTTTAAAACACTGCAACATCCTGTATTACCATAAAACCTTATTGATTACATTCATGATCCTTTATTCCTTAAAGAATAATAGATATACTCCTTCAATCCAAAAATGTTGTAAACCCAAACAATGATAGAATATAAAAATCATTAATATGTTTTGAGGTATTCAATAATATCCAATATAAATTATCCAAATCAATCATGTATTATTCTAAAATCACTACCTCGGTATCAGAACCATATTATGGTTTATCTTTCTCTCAACCATATATTTTCCAAAAATTTAACCAGCTATTGAGTCACTTTTCTTTGTTCCACACAATCCCAAGTCCTTAATGAAATAGTGCTACAGTAAAATCCTTATATACTCCATAATTATTATAAAATGTACATTGTTGATACAACACTCAAATAACATAATCAACATAATAACTCTAATCATTCGTCTTCATCTATGGTAGTACCATAACATGATTATTATCCAATAACATCATTTGCAGCATAGTCTGATGACTGGGACATAGCTTCGCATAGTGTCCAAACTCCTTGAAAATGAAGCATTGTACATTTGAAACCATTTTATTTCCCTTGCAGTCATGTACTTTGTGCCCTTTTTCTCCACATTTATAAAAAACTCCCATTCCTTTCAGGCAAGTTCCAGGGTGTTTCTTCCCACAGTTATCTCATACGGGAAAATTCTTCTTTTCCCTCTTCCCTTTATCCATATTTCTCTCATCCATCCTTTTCTTCTCTTGCTTCCCTTCAAAGTCGTAGGACTCAAGAAACTCTTTACTTATCTTATCAACACATGATATTATTTATTCATATGATGATAATACATGGGAGACTATTTATCTTATAAATTCGGGCTTATGACCATGAAAGATATGATCCTTCTTTCTCTTTGGATCATGTGCATTGCTGGAGTTCCCATTCCTTCTACTGGGCGCCATTTCTAAACAATGACATACACTAGATTAGTTTATGAATAATAATACCTAATCCCAAACTTGTAAAACACATATCATAAATTATATAGTTTATGGATATAATCCATAATCATAAAAATATCTCCTTTGAGGATGTATATACTCATAAACCCTTCATAATGGTTTGTAAACAAAATGAGAATTATCCAAAGCATATCCACCGGGAGTGTTGTAACCAAGAGTGTAGCAAGGCCCGTTGTCGTGCACCAGTTCCTATTCGAGTCTATCTCAAAGTGGTGTTTTCGGGTTTTACCCCTAGGTACATCTATTCCAGAACCGCCTCTACCTGCTCGTTTCCAAGCATGGATGTATTGCTCGGAAAACTCACAAAATTTCTTCAACACCAAAATTCTAGGAAGTTATTCTATACTAATCCTCAAATTCCATCTTAGATCATTTTTCTATAATCAGTGTTTATCTAAATCTAGCTTCCAAGTTTTATACTAAACTTCCTTTGATACCAACTGTAACGCCCTGACCCTAGATACCCCGAGTCGGTGCATTATTACATAACATTGGCATGATCACAAGAAATATCAAGTCTCAAAAGACCGATTAGTTTAGTAGCCTTGGAAACACTATATATATTCATAATATTTACATTACATCAATAAGGGAAAAACTACAACAATATATTGTCTTCATATCCCCTCATACTATCACTGTAGTTCATTCATAAAATACTTCTTCACATCCTGGGAAAAATAAAACATAGAAAAAGGGGTGATCTCAAATGCCCAGTAAGGATAACAATAGAGCGGAAACTTTCATAAATAATAATAAACATTTAAGGCAATGTATAACTAAAACAAAAGCCTTTTAAACTTTAACTTCAACATAGTATGGAAAAAATAAGATGAAATAATGTCATTTACTTATTCACATGGATATTTTACTAATCTAATAATCACATGCAATATCAATAACCCCTTTCATAATAATGGAATGCATAATGCCAGACTATCATAACCACATAGACAACGCCTCGTGCCAAGACTACAAATAAGATTTTTCCCTGGACTTGTGCCACGACACTAGTTTGTCTCATGAGACCTACCGATGCAAAAAAAATTGAAGATACTTACGTTTAAAATTGATCAAATATACTCCAGTGTGTTTCTGAAAACATTATGAAAGCTTATGAAAACAAAATAACTAATTATGAGACTGCTCGACTAATTATAGGCCATGATGGGTCCACACCCAATCCCTTCCTGTCTACCACACTCGAGTGTTGGTTTTTCTAAAAACATTTTTAATCTTGCGTTAAATACGTATACATTTGCACTGGATTTTCAAATATTTGAGAGAAATATGTCTTTCTTTGAAATCATATAAAAGTCACATAATTATAAAATAAAACATTTAATTTGAATGTATTTTTATAATCTTGTAAGGTAAGCTTCGAAGATTTTATAATAGTGGAAAATAGTCGTACTCTCCGTATAAGTTAAAAAAACATTCTTACCTTAATTTTGTCGAAAAGGTTAAAAATCACCTTGTTTGTAAAATGATGGAAAGATTCCTTCATAAACCTCTTATAAAAATACAAACAAGGGTATAAATGACTTTAACCCATATTATTGTAAATAGTAAAAAAAATTGAATTTTTTTTAAAGAAACATGGATGTGGATGATAAAGAGATCCCAGTAGATTATTACGTATAAACAACCTCAGATAATGAAGAGATTATGAAATAAACCCTTACCTTGTACTTTTACTTGGCTGGGGGTAGGTTCACCTCCTGTATAATGGTGAAATAATTGTTATTGAATTATACAGGAATCATATACATTAATATGATATCATATATGATCTTTTAATATTGATTTGTTAATAATATCTTAGTATTATCGTTGTTTCAGGTGATAACTTACTCGTTTTCTTTTGTATGTTTTGTTACGTAAGCCGTGTTTTTCATGGATAGGTTGTATCTTAATCATATCCATAATGATATCAAGTCCTTAGATACTATTATTAATCATCATATGAGAATTATACTTGAATGGATACGATGGAGAATGAATCTCATCGCGTTCGTGGAGACGGTAGTTCGTACGTACGCATGTGTGACAATATCATTATTTTGATATTAAAATAATATATAATTGGATGTTATATCATATATACAGAATCATTATCTTGTTATATTTATTATTTACATTAATTAAAAATCATTATTATACTCATCCAAATAATAATATATTGAATAACAATTACACCACGACGTGGAGACGGTAAGTTGTACGTACGCACGTATGGTAACATGTTATTCAAAGGATGGATAGAATACTGAATATGGTTGTACCATATTTATAATAACATCACAATATATATAATATACTGGAGTTATTATTTTATAATGGTAATAACAAAGAATGAATAAGTGGAAGAAGAAAGGAACTTCAAAAAAGGTGGTGAAATCATTACCTCTTCTTCGGGTTCATCCTTTTGATTTGACCAAAAGGGATCCATAGACTGTCTTTCTGATCAAACTAAGTCCACTAGGTTGTATTGAGGAAAGTTGGGAGAGTATTTGGGAAGGGTTTGGCCGAACCAAAAGGCTTTGAATGTGTGAATTAGTGAGAAGGGGGAGTGCCCTTTTATAAGAGGGGTGAGGGGAACCTTTGGAAAAGCTAAACATATTATTTTATAATAAATTCATATTCAGTTTCTAATGGCTCCAAAGTGTATTATTTAAAGGTTAAGAAGGTTATGGGTCTAAAACCACTAAACCAATATAATTTAGACAGGTTTGGGTCATTATATTAACCTTATCTTTAAGTATTAACTTTTAGTTAATTAGTTTCACTTTTATAATGTCTCTTTGTATTTTTATATTATATGTTTAATAAACATACTATATACATCCGAGAGACCCCCAAGTAGTCCATTAAAGATACACCTATCATGATATAAGTCTCTTGGCATATCCTTAGATTTTTTGGAATTTAATATCAATTAATAATATAATATTTGTTTTAAAAACTCTTTTACGTCAATTTTGACAATATTCAATAATTGATTTTTTAATAAATCATAACAGAATTATTACTTCTACAAAAGTTAATTAAATCAATCATAACATGTCATATTAACTTATAAAATAATTGGTATTTATAAAAAGTCTCAAATTACATTTATTTTGGTATTTATACTATCAATTATTCTAATTTTTCATTAATTAGGTAATTATTGCATCACCATTGTGTCATAAATAAATTAAATTATTTAATTTCTAAAAATTATAAATAAAATACCATTAGGTAGTAAATCGTTTTATCTTTGTAATGAATATTTACAATCGAATTTATCTTATGTATAACCCTATATTAAAAATGTTTTAGTAAATAAACTTTGATTTTAACTCTTTTAACTTTTCTTTGATTTAAATAATAATTAATGTCTTAATCTAATACAAGTGGACCTAAATGATAATATTTTACTCCTAATATTGTTTTTGGTCGATATAAACTTGTCCAATAGAATTAGGACATGTGTTAGGGTAATATTAATATCATTTTTACCCTTAATTACCCTATTTACTTTTTACCGTGGTAAATAAAAGTAAAAAAGTTACTATTCAACAAAAATTATTTTCATCTCATTGAACCACATTTTACTCCTTGATATTAACCGTGTCTCTCGGATTTTTGAAATTCCACTCACAGAAGCGGTAAAATTCAGTTTAATGATAAATTCTGTTTTTTAAGTACCACTTAGTGGTTTCACTATTTATCAAAAAATGAAAGTTTCTAGAAAAATAAAAAAAAATAGGCCTAAGATATATTTGATATTATGAATTCAAAAATTATGTCTATTTTACCAAATTCAGAACATATTAGTTGCATTAATTAATTTAAAAATTAATTCCCATCGTCAAAACAAATAGCGCGTTTTTAAGAGATAATAACTATCAAAAGATTGACACTTATTTATGTCTGGTTTAAATTTGAAATTAAATCCAATGACTAACATTGTATTAAATTGTAAAAATATATTCTAAATACACTTTAAAACCACTCAAATTAATAATTTATCAAGCTTATTTTCTTCTATTAAAAAAGTTGTTTTTAATTAAAATTTAGTAATTTTCACTTTTCATCAAAATATGAAAGTTATCCGAAAAGTACCAAAATTTTACCCTAAGATAATTTCGATATCATGAATCCAAAAATGAAGTCCATTTCGAAATATAAAATTTATAAAATTTCAAAAATTAGGTATTACTATTCATAACGGCTAGTTTGATTGGTTGTGGTGTGTTAGAATCTCAAAGTTACGTACAATACACGCCATTGCAATATTCAAAGGGAAACGAACCGTGGAAGCTTGGGATGTTTCATTGTAAATTTTTTATGTCCCCATTCTAAAAAGTAAATTTATTTAGTCAAATTGAATTTATAGAAGTTTAAAATATTGGATTTAAAAAGGGTTCACTATTAAAAGTTTTTAAAAGTGCGATACTGAAAATGAATTTGTTCTTACATTATGTCTTAGAAACTCAGAATATGGATTCTAAAATTATAAGGATTTTATAAAGTTTAAAATTTAGTTAATACTATTCATAACCTCTTTTGAACGGCTTGTTTAGTAAGTCATGATGCGCTTGAACTCGGTGTTGCGTGTAGTGCAAGTTATTGAATTATTTTGAAGAAATAACAGACTATGAAATCATGGGGTGTTACAAATTTTTTTTCAATAAGTAAATTCATCATGTTATTCATACAATGTTGGAAATAAATTCCCATGATTTAATGAAAATGTATAATCAATTTGTTAGTACATTCGAGGCTTGTTTTAGAATACATGTGATGGTGGATTTTGTTATTACCATCTAACATGAGAGTAAGGTTGATAAATTCATAAGTGTATTTAAAAAAATAATATAAATGTAGTTATCAATAATATAATTCAGTAGATATTATGATATTTGTATTTTTGTTATCAAGGTGGAAATGAATGTTGTAGTTATATATCAACCTCATGGATTTGAAATGAAAAGGATGATGGGGTTCTGTGTAAAATCTAAAATACAAAGAGATAAGAATAAGAGATTTTGTTTATACTCAAATTGTGGGAAGAATAATAGAGGAAATTGACTTAAGGGGACTAATAATATTTTTATCTATTAAAGGAATGTTCATCAATATATATATCTTTGAACTGATGGGATGAAGTAGGATGACAAGGTAATTGAGATAATGCTTCATAGAAAGAACCTCCCCCACTCTAGTGTTTCAAGTGAATAAATAATTGGAATTATACAAACCAGTTTCCATAACCAATGATTAATGATGATTATCAATGTCAAAAATATGTTAAACTATTGGATTAGTGAAATGTCTTGTGATCACTATTTTTTATGAGGGTCGTTATAACAATGTTGTTTAAGGTACACTGAACATCCACTAAACAAATGATAATGTCTAATTTGAATCTAGATATTCTCAGTCTTTCATATTTAATGAATTTTATTAGGGTATCAAGATGAAACCAAGATAATTAGAGGTGGATTTTTTTATTCATAAAATTCAATGGTATGGTGATCACATATATTGTCTATGATTTCTCTCAAGTCGAACTTGGTGGGAATGTGCTTCCTGTAAAAAATGTCATTATTTGATCGGTTTAATTTTATTTCATATATGGAATGAATTGGATCATTCTACATAAAATCCAAATCAATTTTTCTGGAAGGGAAGTAATATTTAATATTCTAAAACAACCTATAATCATTATTAGATGTTTTTTTATGTACTATAATATGATGGAGATCAAATATATTTCCTGAAAATTAATTTAGATTCATAAGGGGTGTTTATCTCAAATGGGTAGGGAGAAACTCAACATCGATGATATACTTATTGTCTATTATTTTGTTGACTTATTTCCAAAATAATTTCTTTGTTTTCCACCAAAATATGTTGTCGAGTTTTCAATAGAACTCATACCTAACAAAACAACAATTTAAAATAATACATATAAAATGGACTTCATTAAGTTGTAGTAATTTATGAATAAACTCTAGGAAAACAATGAAAAGTGGTAATTTTATCCAATTTTGTCATAATGGGGTGAATCTATCCTATTTATTAAAAAGAAAGATGGATCTATGTGATTATAAGTTGATTATCGAGATTTAACCAAGATTTAGATGCAAAAAAATGTTTTATATTACCTATACTGAGGAATTATTTAATCCACTACATGGAGAACAAATGTTTTCTAATATTGAAATTTGTTCATGAGGTAAACAATTATGGGTTAATGTAATGTCTTGGACCCCATCGGTCTATTTCATTGTGAAAATCTAGTGTTTGAGATGTTCTTGGAAGTCACATTGACTCATTTCAAGAGCTTTCTAAAAATGCAGTTTTCCAATAGTAGGTTGTGATAGTAGGTGGTGCCAGTAAGACTATCAGTAAGTCATGTCAGAGGGTCATGTCAGTGACTCGTTGTCAATTGGTTATCTGTAGGGCACATCAGTGGGTCGCATCGGTGACTCGTTGTCGGTAGGTCATGTTGGTGGGTCAAATTAGTGAATCGCTATCAGTAAGTGTCATTGGTGAGTCACATTAGTGACTAGAATTTGTACGTGGCATTGGTGAGTGGTTTTAATGAGTCATGTTGGGGACTCGTGTCGGTGACTCACCCAATGATGATTCATTTGTAGCTTTCCTAGTTTTTCCGATTTCACCCTCTTATTTTTTATTTGATGTAAATCAAGTTTATAACCATGTTTGAAAATATATTAAGTAGTTTAAATGGATATTAATTATATCTTTAACCTCCCAATTCTCTAAAACATTGAAACTTCCAAAATGTGTGCCCTTGGCCACAAGCCACCTTTTACGTATTTGGACATTGTATCCCTTCCATTGATAATTTATCAATCCATTTCTAAATTTTTGATCCTATCTTACTTTAACACATCCATTTTCTCTTGGTTCACTCAGATCATTTCTTCCCCATGGATTTGTGTGTTGTTTTGTGGCCATTGAATCCAATTTCTTTATTAATTCTTTCCTATGGTTCGTACACCCCCTATTTTATCACAAAGAGCAGTTTTTGATTGACTGATGTTCCATCTAGTGATCCCTTCATCTCTTTTAATTGTGTATCATGCAGGGTTGGTGTACTAATGTATATATTTTCATATATTTGGATCCAAATTTAATGAAGACAATAAAAATTAATAAATGTCGGGATGGGATGATAATGATGATGTTTGTATTTTTTTATCTGGTACCATTGATCCTTTTAGGGATCCTTTCTTGTGATATTCCATATGAAAATCATGACTATTGGTGGCCTTTTTTCCACATTAGACTTGTGAACACTTTTTATTAAATGGATATGAATATGAAATCCTTATTAAAAATGTATATATGGTTAAATAAATAGAGTCCCTAGGACCAAACTTGTTATGTGATAATCTCTAAATTATCACGGTGGAATTAATGAACAAGTTAGTTAAATCAGAATGTAGCTTTCCTTGATTGGTGTGGTTGTCTACTGTGTGTGGATATTTTCTACCTTTTTATTTTTATGGGTTTAGTGGTGATGTTGTTGATATTATGGAGGTATGTGTGGATTGTCTAAGGGTGTAATGGAATCTCAGGTTGAGAGACTGTTTGGTTGTGGAATGGATGGGCAGTGGTTGGAAAGTGGGGCATCAGTTTCAGGTTTTGTAATGTTAATTTTATAAGCTGTTGTGATTTTAGGTAGCACAGCTTCCAATTATGGTTGTGATGAGGTGTGTTGGAGGATTTACATGTATGTTGGGGATTTTTGGTTTATATAAATGACATGGAGGTATTACATTAAATAAGGATAATGGAAGTGGTTCGCTTGGGTGTTAAGTGGATTTATTTTATCATCTCTAGAAGTTACCATCGTTAGTCCATATACATGAATTTATAGGTTGTAGAAAAGGTGGAAATGTTATGGTGTGGTTGTTTCCTTGAGAACCCAAAGTTTGGGCTCAATGTTTGGTAAATATATATATACTTTTACTTTCCTATGATTCTATATACACCCCCACCCTAGTTGAGAACTACATGTTGAACACCCCATTTTCATGGGAGAGGGTGTCTTTCCAAACCATCCTCATGGGAGGATGGATAACTAGCCACCCAATCTTAGCTTCTCCCTCTACCATGCGTTGATATACACTGACTCTTCAAGTATGCCTTGTTTTGTAAGGCCAAGGTGTGTGAGGGCGAGTTGTGTTTCCCGGGTGTCTTTAGGATGATATGTGTTTTGATTCCAATGAGTCTTTGGGATTTGGTGTGGTTTTTTGACAAATTTTCTATGGGAAGCATAAAATGTTGTTATTAGTCCCATGTGTGTACATGTGGGATGTGATGTGGTACGCCTCCAAGGTGAGTGAGGGTGGGTTGGGAAGTTGTTCTTTTCAAAAGAGGTGGTGGAACCATGTTGTTTTCTATTAGAGTGTGAGATCTTCTAATCAGTGGGAAGGTGGTGAGGGGTACGTTATCATTCATCTTCTTATACTATTACTGTACATGACTTGTGATATTTGGTGATTATTCCTTTGGGGGAGATGGGGTGGCTAGTATACCTTGTTAGGTTCTTTTGATTTCTACTATTTTTCATAGGGGCATTAGTATGATTCTCCACTTGGGAACAAGAGACTTTACTATCTTCCTACTAAGTATACTTGTATGCTCCCCTATGTATATAAAATTGTTTTGAGGATTCCATGTGGACTACTGGGACATTATTGGGAATTACTAGCTCGAATGTTGGCACAATATCTTTGTCAGTGCATTGCATTATGTTTCGTATTTTATTTAGTTATTTTCATTGTATTTTTAACTTTTTTACTCTGAACATGAATGTGGGATGGATTTTTGGATTCTTATATATATATATATATTGAGTTTTTTTGAGGTCGATACATCTTATCTCATGTTATTGGTTACTATAAAAAGTGTAATGCCTCCCATGATATGAGATTTCTATACCCTTGGTGATAGTCACCACCCTGAGGCCTATTAGAGGCGGGACTCATGGGAAATTATATATGTTCCTTCATTTTCATCTTAGGAAGGGAATATTTGGAGGGAGGGGGTTGTGAAAAAATTGTATCAGATCTTGGTTGAGATATTAGATGAAATATGTAATTATGAAAAGTGATAATTTAATGGGTTGGTAGGGAAACCATGTTAGGTGATCTTGGTATGTGACATAGTCCAGGGAAGACCATCTAGGACACAAGATTTTTATGGGGCCCCGTTATCCAACGCAAGGACTCTGAGCCTTCCAAATGACCAAGTGAGGATACTCCATTTGTAGGATTGAGACCCTAGGAATGTTACATGAATCATAATGAATTTTTTTCTTCATTGAATTTTTGTCCTGGGGAAATTTGGAATGGATAATAATAAAATTATTTATGATGAACATTAATCAAAACTCAATACTACATGTGATTAAGAATTCCCTATTTACTTTTCTACTCTTATAACAATCCATTGTCTATGAGTGTATCAGGAAGTAGAGAATCAATAGGCCAATCTAGAAGATTGGAGGAGGGTTGATCCAGAGGAGGAAGAAAATAAGTGGAATAGAACCTTATGTTCTTTCAAGTAGAAGACCTTGGTAAAGTATGAGGGAAGTGTTTTAGACATGGATACATAGACATAGCTGAATGAAATTGAGATCACCATTAGCCTAATCTAGTCTCTGATGGAGTACTGGGTTCCATTGGATGTTCTTCAGATGAGGGAAGATATGAATTAACAATGGAAACTATAAATAGGGGAAATAAAAGAGGATGATTTTTTTCAGGTCAATATTGAAGAGTTCTG
Source organism: Viscum album (assembly GCA_963277665.1). Taxonomy (NCBI): domain Eukaryota; kingdom Viridiplantae; phylum Streptophyta; class Magnoliopsida; order Santalales; family Viscaceae; genus Viscum; species Viscum album. The sequence continues at coordinate 1,594,580,808 of OY728130.1, read as the reverse complement.
GGCATAATTCTTTTCCTCAATAATGATGGATGAGAGGGGGAAGGATTTACTCTCCCTCTAGCGTGGGAGTATGCCGGTATCGGAGTTGGGGATCATGTTCAAGGATCTCCTTTGCATCACTCCATATCGCTTTCTAGATGAGGATTCTCATTATAGAATCTTATAAGAGGCACTTTATCCTTCTATCTAGTACAAAATTTCTTCCATTACCTTTTTGAAAAACATAGAGGTCCAAAGGAAGGAACAGTTCATTGAGGAAATTAAATCATGATGTGGTCCACCATGAGAGGGGGCCTAGTAGCGTTATTCCAAGGTAAAGGATACTAGTGGAAGGTCACAAGCACTAGGGTCGTTGAGGTTTCCATCATCAGGGAGTCAACCTCAAAATTTTCTGTTTTCCCTTCTAGTCCTCGTGCATATCCTATAGTCTCAGCGATGGTGTGTTTTATTTTTGGAGTTTGTTGAAACCTTCATAGTTACTTCCAAAAATCCATTTGGTCTTGGTATATTTGGAGGTGGGCAGGTTCAGCGCTCACCTTAAAAATAGTTACTGGTCAGGCCATTTCAGCAGCATGGACAATAGGATCCTACTCCACCAAGGAGAGGCATAATAGGTGGAGTCTATCATCAGCGGGTCCCTCATAGACCTTTAATAGGACACAGTTGAGGAGGTGGACATCAGTTGAGGGGAATAGGACATGGAAGTGGTTAGTTTCATTCTATAGAGGTAGTAGTTAAAACAGGGTCAGTGATCAATTGAGGTATGATTAGATTGTTTAGTAAAGATTCCAGTTTATTATTTGAATCAAGATATTCACACTCCTTCATTTCTCCCTCTATGGCCCATGACATGTGACTAGATATATGGAGGTTTTTTCTTCCCCTGGTGTTGAGTATGCCGGTGTAAGGATATAATAGGTTGTTTTTAACAACCCGAGATTTTATAAGATACAATCTTTTTAATTTCATTCATATCTTCTATTGTACGACACACCAATATTATCTTGGGCAATACGCAACACTGTATTAGCTTGCAGTATACGCAACACTTTTCTTGGCTCTTGTTACACACAATTTCATGTTCGTTTGATAGAAGTTATTCTACGCAACATTGAGTGTATATATATATATATATATATTCAATGTATAAATAAAATATGGTTGGATTCTATTATACACAACAATAAAGGAGTTTTGTACTACACGCAACCCTGACTTGGCTTGCATTACACGCAATCGCGACCTTCCTCGATAGCGTGTGTTGTACGCATTACCGGGTTTTACTAAACAACGATATATTGTTTAATATTGTTATGAACTAGTCATTATGAATAGTGTTAACTAAATTTTGAGTTTTATAAAATTATTATTCATCTTACACATTTCTATAACATGGTATAAGAACAAAATAAATTTTTCGGTTAAAATAAGTATTTTTCAAAAAATGCAGTTTTGCCACCTTTTGATGGCGCACCCACATTAAATCTAGTTTTTGACATGTTTATAAGTTCAATTTGACAAAATAAAATTCTTCTTTTTAATCAGGATATAACAATTTACATTAGATAAAGTTTTGATATTTTTCCAATAACTTTCATATTTTAATGAATAGTAAAAACATGCTATATTTTAATTAAAAACAACTTTTTCATCGTAATATCTTATGTGGTAAAATTATAATATTGAATGGTTTTAAAGTATAAATAGAATATATTTTTACCATTTAATATAATTTATGTCATTATCATTGATTTTAACTTTAATTCGTAGGTTAAATTAATTCAATATTTTGCAATGTTTTAAAGAAAAACCCGTTTTCTTTCGACAACGTGATTAATTTTAATTTAATTTCTGCATCTATTGTGTATTGAATTTGGAAAAAGGGATTCCATATTTGGAATTAGTGGGTCCAAATTATGTTAATAAGCTATTTTTTATTTTTGGGCATTGTTAATAGTAGCTACGGTAAATTTTATTTACTATAGTTAAAGGTAAATCGGGTAATTAAGGGTAAATATAAGATTATAAAATTACCCTAACACTAGAAAAAATCCTATTGGATGGCTAAAAGTAGACCCATATTACCTAAGGGTCGTATTATATTAATTTTATGGACTTTTGTCCATGAAAATAATTTAATTATTATTAAAACCAAAGAATGTGACAACATGTCACTTTCTTAAATCTTATAAGTATAATAATTTTAATTTACTGATAGACTTCATGAAACATAGAACAAGAATAGTATCCAGAAATCTAATACAATTATCTACATCATAGGAATTTATTTATAATTTTTAGGGATTATATAATTATCATTTATTATGACACAAAGATGATGCAGTAATTGTCTTATTAATGAAATATTGACAAAAGTGATGTTATAAATGCCCAAATAAATGTAATTTGAGACTTTTTATGACATAAATTAATTTTCTAGGTTAATATGACATGTTTTTGTTGATATACGTAACTTGGTTCGAACTTATCATTCTGTTATGAATTTAATGAAAATCATGTACCAAATAGGGTCAAAATTGACATAAATTAGTTTTTAAAACAAGTATTATATTATTAACTGTTATTTAATTCCTAAAAATCTAAGGTTCAGCCAAATTACTTAGATATGGATATATATATTAATAATAAACAACTTGGGGTTCGTTTGGCTTGTTATGGTAAGTTTATTAACCATATAGTGTAAGAAAACAAAAAGACACGGTAAAAGTTAAATTATTTATCTTAGAGTTAAATCTAATTGATAAGGTTAAAATAATAACCTAAACTTTTCTAAATCCAATTGGATGAGAGGATTGCGACCCATCCCCACTTTATCTTAGAAATAAGACCCTTTGGAACCATTATAAACCGAATTTGACATAATATAAAATAATATTTTGAGATTTTCCTAAGGTGCCCCTCTCCTCCCTTATAAAAGGGCACCTCCTCCCTCTCCTCCTCACACCAATTTGAGCATTCAATATTGGACAACCCCTGCCAAAATCTCTTCTCCACTTCCCTAGTATCATCTTATAGGTTCTGGTATTCTTCAAAGACCATCCTTAGTTCTTTAAGTGGAGGTTAAGTGAAGGCGCGTTAAAAAGAGGTAATATCCATTACCGATCATTTTCAATTTCATTCTTCTTCAACTTCTTCTTCTTTAGTTGTTTCATGATAAAGTAATAACATCAGTATTTATTATATACTGATATGTTATTATAAATATTAAACAACTCTAATTAACATTCTATCCATCCTACGGAAAAAGGAAATCACCGCACGTGCGTACGTACGGAATACCGTCTCCACGCCGTGGTGTAATCTATTTTTCACCACCACCTTACTTGGATGGGTATAATGGTGTAAATAATGACTATATATGACTATTATGAAGTGATATTGATTCTGAAATAGTATACATACACTCCAATAAAATTCCACGATCATAGGAACGATATCATCACTCATGCGTACGTACGGAATACCGTCTCCACGATGTGATGCGACTCGTTCTACATGATCTTCATTTCATAATTATTATATAAATGAATTGAATTAATGAATATGATATATGTTACACTAATACAATTCTGGAAATGAGTTATCTATAACCTAAAGATAATAATAAGAATTTATTCGACAAACACGCATAAGAACAAAAAGTAATAAACGCCCGAATAACAAGTAGTAATGAAATATTACTAATAAGAAGCTAAGAATATGACCATATATGATATCATAACAATAATTATGATTCTGGAATAAGTCAATAACATTAAATAAATCATTATACAGGAGTTTCAGACACTTACGAAGCATATCGGACCTAAGGTAAGGGAAATATCCAAATCTCATTTTTATCCGAGATTGTTTGTACTTTGGTATTTACTGGGGTGTATTTTATCATCCACATCAATGTTTCCTCAATATGTAATATTATTTCCATCCACCTACAATTGTTTAAATCCAATTTTACCCTTCGGTGAGTTTTTAGTAAAAGATATGAAAGGAATATTTTGTCGTTTTTCGTATGAGGTAGTTTTTTACTTTTCTGACAAAAGTACGAAGAATGTTTTTTTTAACTTATACGGCATGAATGGAATTTTAAAACATTATTTCCAAGAAGCTTCCTTTACAAGGTTTCATGTTTATTTTTAATCAACATCTTTTAGTTTATAATTGTACGACATCTTAAGAAAGGAAAAGTGTTTTTGAAGCAGAAAGGATATTTTCCTCAAGAATGGAGTTCAAGTGTTTTATCAAAATTATTTTCCATATAAGATAATAAAGGGTTCTGTTTTTATCCCTATTATTACATTTATTTGATTATGTTGTGATGGAATTATATTTATATGATTTCCTTTATCTTATATTAATTGTTTTATGATGTCACGATGTTTAAGATTCCCATTTTTATTACATGGGTTATTCTATGATGTATGGTATATGATTTTGTGGCACACATAAGAATGGTATCATTATGAGATGTGTGGGACCTATATCTCCCTCCAATACATTGGGTAATGATTTTATATCTCATGAGATATACATGGCTGGAACGGTAGGTTATACCGGTTCAGTGAAATATGACTAAAACAAGGAATGAACTCGGTTCAGAAATGGGCTTTGTCCACTAAGATAGTCTTGGAAATGAGTCTTGACTAATAAGAAATGATTATCTATGATTATGTGTGTATGCCACAAAGTTTCATGTTTTATGTTATGATTATTGGGATTACATTTCACTACTATGATTTATCCCATGTTATGATATTATGATCTGTTTTGCAGGTTAAGATTTCAAAAATGTTATGTTCTTATGAATATGATGTGATTGATTTTTTATTTTGTTTACCCTTAATGAGTATTTGAGCCCACCCTTTTATGTTTTCTTTTCCCCAAGATATAAAGAAAGGTTTTTGGTAAGAAAAAAAAGGGAAGATCTTTGTGGGAGATGTTGAAGATCGTTCACCATGATTAGAAGATTACGTTCTGAGTTTCCAAAGACACTAAACTATTACGGTCCTTGTGTGTCTGTTTTTGTTATGTATTAAGTATTCCTCTAAAGTAATGTAATGTCCTTGTACGTTAAGTTTCGGGTCTCTACAACCGGTATCAGAGGAAAGGTTTAGTCTACCTTTGGAAACTAGGATGCGATAACTTTAGTGATATCCCTAGAGATATTTCTAAGGTATGTCTAAGGATGTACCTAAGGTTAAGTATAAGTATAGGTTATAGTCCTAGAATCGTGATAACAATCTTAGAATTAAACCTAAGATGTTAGATATTGAAGGAACTCCCCCTTTATTATGTTGTTTTCCCTAGCATGATTTTTTTCCTCTTACACTATTCTTTTTGGGTTTTAGACGATGGCTAGAACCTGAAGGAACCGTGTTGATCAATGCAATGGACAATGCAATGATTTTCCTCCTGAACAAACAAATGTTATGGGAGATGGAGTGCAAAATCTTGTTGCTACACTTATACAAGCTATGAATCATTCTGTACTTACTAATGAACAGAGAAGGGAACAATATTCTATTGAGTCCTTCATGAGGCAACGTCCACCTTCTTTCAGTGGGTCTTCTGATTCACTTGTTGCTGAACAATGGATCAGTACCACTGAAAAGATATTTTCAGTTCTTCAATGTTCTAAACATGATAAAGTCATCTTAGCAGTATATCATTTGGAAGGTGAAGCTGATCAATGGTGGAATCTTATCAAGAAGACGAGGCAAAGAGATGAAATTGAGTCCATGGAATGGGACGAGTTCAAGAACATATTTTTCAATAAGTACTTCCATCATATTCTTAGAACAAAGATGGAGAAGGAGTTTTTTGAACTAAAGCAAAAGGATGATGAATCAGTTGGTATATGCGAAGCGAATTTTACAAAGCTTGCAAGGTATGCATCTGGATTTATCATCCGACCTGAAAGTAAAGTTGATCGATTCTTCAGTGTCTTAAAACCAAATCTTCGAAGGGTATTAGCTATAAGAGACTTTAGTAGCTATGTAGAAATTGTGCGTTGTTCTATCAAGGTAGAAATGGAAGTTGGTATTACTTATCCATCTCATAGTTTTGACAAGAAACGAAAGATGGAGTTCAATGAGAAATCTCAGAATAATGGTGAAAAGAAGATGAATGTTTCCTTATGCTCAAAGTGTGGAAAGAATCATGGTGGAGATTATCTTAAAGGGAGAAGTAAATGTTTCAAATGTGGAAAGGAAGGTCATCGGGCATTTGAATGCCGCAATGATGGTAAGAAGATTTCTAATGATGCAAACAAAGGAAGGGATAAACAGAATGAACCTACTACACTTCAATTCTTCAAGTGCAAGGAAATGTGGAATTATGCTAATAAATTCCCTAATCCAAGGGTTAGTGATGATCGACAAGAGCAACCACTTAAGGCAAAGGACAAAGGGATGTCACATGCGATCACCATTGGCGATGTTGAATATGATAACTATGTGGTGGAATGATTAAGTAATGGGATTCCAAAATAATGTTGTATATAGTATCGTGGAATATTGGAATATTTATGTATTGGTCTATTGTGGTTTTCAATAATTTTATGGTACCGGTAACCATGGAAAGTGATTGAGATATTTTTGGAAAAAAGATGATTTGCACAAAATGAAGGGAAAACGAGAAAATGAAATATTTGAAAGTATTCATGAGCTCATGATTGATATAAGGACTAAGTGATATCATGGTTTGAGTATATATAATTTTGAGGACTTTGGTATGTGGAAAGTGTTAACTTTTAACTGCATTCATGTTTTCACTAAGGTTCAATGGGTATTCAAGAGAATACATGATTAAGGACTTTGAATGTTTGGAATGTGACCAACAAGACATATCTTATGATATATGGGGATCAATGATGGTATTAAATCTCTGGTAATCGTTTTCACTATATTATGAGAGTGGACTGCAGTATTATGGATAAGACTAAAGATTGGAATGGATTCTGTTGGACATAAGTTAGTATTGTTTAAAGATAGAAGTTTTTCGATATTATTGATGGGATGTTATAGTAATATAGTTTTAGAAAAAGGACAACCTGTAGGACGGGCGATAACCCATCACGTCAGACAAGGCCATGGGAATCGAACCCACAACCGAAGTGCGACTGGCCTTTATCGCCTACCACTGGCCTACAGGAATTCCCTGTTTAGTGGAAACTAGTTTTATTATATTAAGCAGTATAAGTCCATTTTAGGAACTATATAAGATTAATCTCACTATAGATGGACTTATGTATTTTTTTTTGATAACTTTTCTAACCTTTTGTTTGAGACAGATGGAATGACCCATCATTCTATCACATGATCTGCTAACATATCACGAATGACAAATTCAACTTCATTTCTTTAAGAGATGAATTGGAAATTGTCCAAACAATGAAAAACGGTGAGACTATACCAAAATCACGAAAGTATTTCTTCTAATTCCAATTTCATCAACTTTAGGGAAATGATCTTGAAAAACCAAAAATGTTGTCCTACTGCCCTTATATCCGATGAATCAGATGGTTCCTTAGATCACCACAAATCAATATCTTTGTGATTGTTGGCTTTTTCATAGCCATGTTCCCTACCACTCTCCATCAGAACATGACGGTTAGATTTCAATTCCATGTCCATATTTTCTCCTATAAGGAAACCCATTGATGAGTTCATTTGGGTAACCGTTATATTTCATACTTTAGTTTTTAAAGATCAGTTTTGGTATTTCTTTTTACGATGTGGGTTTTTATGAATAGTAAATTATTTATAACCCCGACGAATTTCGAGGGAGAAATTCATTTTAAGGGGGGTAGAATGTAACAACCCGAGATTTTATAAGATACATTCTTTTTAATTTCATTCATATCTTCTATTGTACGACACACCAATATTAACTTGCGCTATATGAAACACTGTATTAGCTTGTAGTATACGCCACACTTTTCTTGGCTCTTGTTACACACAATTTCAAGTTCGTTTGATTGAAGTTATTCTACGCAACATTGAGTGTATATATATATATATATATTCAATGTATAAATAAAATATGGTTGGATTCTGTTATATGCATCTACAAAGGAGTTGTGCACTACATGCAACCCTGACTTGGCTTGCATTACTCACAATCGCGACCTTCCTCGATAGCGTATGTTGTACGCAATACCGGGTTTTACTAAACAACGATATATTATTATAATATTGTTATGAACTAGCCGTTTTGAATAGTGTTAACTAAATTTTTAATTCTATAACATTATTATTAATCTTGCACATTTCTAGAACATGGTATAAGAACAAAATAAATTTTTCGGGTAAAATAAGTATTTTTCAAAAAATGCAGTTTTGCCACCTTTTGATGGTGCACCCACTTTAAATCTAGTTTTTGACATGTTTATAAGTTCAATTTGACAAAATAAAATTCTTCTTTTGAATCAGGATATAAAAATTTATATTAGATAAGTTTTTGATATTTTTCCGATAACTTTCATATTTTAATGAATAGTAAAAACACGCTATATTTTAATTAAAAACAACTTTTTTCATCGTAAAATCTTATGTGGTTAAATTATAATATTGAATGGTTTTAAAGTATAAATAGAATATATTTATACCATTTAATATAATTTATGTCATTAGCATTGATTTTACATTGAATTCGTAGGTTAAATCAATTCAATCTTTTGCAATGATTTAAAGAAAAACCCGTTTTCTTTCGACAAAGGGATTAATTTTAATTTAATTTCTGCATCTTTTGTGTATTGAATTTGAAAAAATGGATTCCATATTTGTAATCAGTGGGTCCAAATTATGTTAATAAGCTACTTTATATTTTTGTGCATTGTGAATAGTAACTACGGTAAATTTTATTTACTATAGTTAAAGGTAAATCGGGTAATTAAGGGTAAATATAAGATTATAAAATTACCCTAACACTTGGAAAAATCCTATTCGATGGCTAAAATTAGATTCATATAACCTAAGGGTCGGATTAGATTCATTTTGTGGACTTTTGTCCATGAAAATAATTTAATTATTATTAAAACCAAAGAATGTGACAACATGTCACTTTCTTAAATATTATAAGTATAATAATTTTAATTTAGTGATAAACTTCATGAAACTTCGAACATGAATAGTATACAGAAATCTAATACAATTATCTACATCATAGGTATTTATTTAGAATTTTTAGGGATTAAATAAGTATCATTTATTATGACACAAAGATGATGCAGTAATTATCTTATTAATGAAATATTGAAATAATTGATGTTATAAATGCCCAAATAAATGTAATTTGAGACTTTTTATGACTTAAATTAATTTTATAGGTTAATATGACATGTTATTGTTGATATAAGTAACTTGTTTCTAACTTATCATTCTGTTATGAATTTCATAAAAATCATGTACCAAATAGTGTCAAAATTGACATAAATTAGTTTTTAAAACAAGTATTTTATTAATAATTGTTATTTAATTCCTAAAAATCTATGTTTATGCCAAATTACTTAGATTAGGATAGATATATTAATAATAAACAACTTGGGGTTCGTTTGGCTTTTTATGGTAAGTTTATTAACCATATAGTGTAAGAAAACAAAAAGATACGGTAAAAGTTAAATTATTTAACTTAGAGTTAAATATATTTGATAAGGTTAAAATAATAACCTAAACTTGTCTAAATCCTATTGGATGAGATGATTTCGACCCATCCCCACTTTATCTTCGAAGTAAGACCCTTTGGAACCATTATAAACCGAATTTGACCTTAATATAAAATAATATTTTGAGATTTTCCTAAGGTGCCCCTCTCATCCCTTATAAAAGGGCACCTCCTCCCTCTCCTCCTCACACCAATTTGAGAATTCAAACTTGGAAAACCCCTGACAAAATATCTTCTCCACTTCCCTAGTATCATCCTAGAGGTCCTGTTCTTATTCAAAGACCATCCTTTGTTCTTTAAGTGGAGGTTAAGAGAAGGCGTGTCAAAAAGAGGTAATATCCATTACCGATCTTTTTCAATTTCTTTCTTCTTCAACTTCTTCTTATTTAGTTGTTTCATGATAAAGTAATAACATCAGTATTTCATATATACTGATATGTTATTATAAATATGAAACAACTCTAATTAACCTTCTATCCATCCTACGGAAAAGGGAAATCACCACGCGTGCGTACGTACGGAATACCGTCTCCACGTCGTGGTGTAATCTATTTTCCACCACCACCTTACTTAGATGGGTATAATTGTGTAAATAATGACTATATATGACTATTATGAAGTGATATTTATTCTGAAATAGAATACATACACTCCAATACAATTCCATAATCATAGGAACGATATCATCACTCGTGCGTACGTATGGAATACCGTCTCCACGATGTGATGCGACTCGTTCTACATGATATTCATTTTATAATGATTATATAAATGAATTTAATGAACTAATATGATATATGTTACACTAAAACCATTATGGAAATGAGGTATTAATAACCTAAAGAGAATAATAAGAATTTATTCGACAAACACGCATAAGAACAAAAAGTAATAAACACCCGAATAACAAGTAGTAATGAAATATTACTAATAAGAAGCTAAGAATATGACCATATATGATATCATAACAATATGTATGATTCTAGAATAAGTCAATAACATTATTTAAATCATTATACAGGAGTTTTGGACACTTACGAAGCATATCGGACCTAAGGTAAGGGAAATATCACAATCTCATTTTTATCCGAGATTGTTTATAATTTGGTATTTACTGGGGTGTATTTTATCATCCACATCCATGTTTCCTCAATATTTAATATTATTTCCATCCACCTACAATTGTTTAAATCCAATTTTACCCTTCAGTGAGTTTTTAGTAAAAGATATGAAAGGAATCTTTTGTCGTTTTTCGCATGAGGTACTTTTTGTCTTTTCCGACAAAAGTATGAAGAATGTTTTTTAACTTATACGACATGAATGGATTTTTAAAACATTATTTCCAAGAAGATTCCTTTACAAGTTTTCAAGTTTATTTTTAATCAAATTCTTTTAGGTTATAATTGTACGACATGTTCAGAAAGGAAAAGTGTTTTTGAAGCAGAAAGGATATTTTCTTCAAGAATGGAGTTCAAGTGTTTTATAAAAATTATTTTCCATCTAAGATAATAAAGGGTTCTGTTTTTATCCCTATTATTACATTGATTTGATTATGTTGTGATGGAATTATATTTTTATGAATTCCTTTATCTTATATGAATTGTTTTATGATGTCATGATGTTTAAGATTCCCATTTTTATTACATGGGTTATTCTATGATGTATGGTTTATGATTTTTTGGCACACATAAGAATGGTATCATTATGAGATGGATGGGACCTATATCTCCCTCCAATGCATTGGGTAAAGATTTTATATCTCATGAGATAGACATGGGTGGAACGATAGGTTATACTGGTTCAGTGAAATAGGATTGAAACGAGGAATGAACTTGGTTCAGAAATGGGCTTTGTCCACTAAGATAGTCTTGGAAATGAGTCTTGACTAATAAGAAATGATTCTCTATGATTATGTGTGTATGCCACAAAGATTCATGTTTTATGTTATGATTATTGGGATCACATTTCACTACTATGATTTATCCCATGTTATGATATTATGATCTGTTTTGCAGGTTATGATTTCCAAAATGTTATGTTCTTATGAATATGATGTGATTGATTTTTTCTTTTGTTTACCCTTACTGAGCATTTGATCTCACCCATTTATGTTTTCTTTTCCCCAGGATATAATGAAATGTTTTAGGTAAGAAAAAAAATGGAAGATCTTTATTGGAGATGTTGAAGATCTTTCACCATGATTAGAAGATTACGTTTTGAGTTTCCAAAGACACTAAACTATTACAGTCCTTGTGTGCCTGTTTTTGTTATGTATTAAGTATTCCTCTAAAGTAATGTAATGTACTTCTACGTTATGTTTCGGGTCTTTATAGTTAGTATCAGAGGAAAGGTTTAGTCAACCTTTGGAAACTAGGATGTGAGAACTTTAGTGAGATCCCTAAAGATATTTCTAAGGTATGTCTAGAGATGTACCTAAGGTTAAGTATATGTATAGGTTATAGTCCTAGAATCGCGCTAAAAATCTTAGAATTAAACCTAATATGTTAGATATTGAAGGTAATCCCCCTTTATTATGTTGTTTTCACTATCATGATTTTTTCCTCTTACACTATTCTTTTTGGGTTTTAGACGATGGATGGAACCCGAAGGAACCGTGTTGATCAATGAAATGGGCAATGCAATGATTGTCCTCCTGAAAAAACAAATGTTATGGGAGATGGAGTGGAAAATATTATTTCTATACTTACACAAGCTATGAATCATTCTGTACTTCCAAATGAGCAGAGAAGGGAACAATATTCTATTGAGTCCTTCATGAGCGAACGTCCACCTTCTTTCAGTGGGTCTTATGATCCACTTGTTGCTGAACAATGTATCAATACCGCTGAAAAGATATTTTCTGTTCTTCAATGTTATAAACATGATAAAGTCATCTTATCAGTATATCGTTTGGAAGGTGAAGCTGATCAATGGGGGAATCTTATCAAGAATACGAGGCAAAGAGATGAAATTGAGTCCATGGAATGGGACGAGTTCAAGAACATATTTTACAATACATACTTCCTTCGTATTATTAGAACAAAGATGGAGAAGGAGTTTCTTGAACTAAAGAAAAAGGATGATGAATCTGTTGGTATATACGAAGCGAATTTTACAAGGCTTGCAAGGTATGCATCTGGATTTATCATCCAACCTGAAAGTAAAGTTGATCGATTCTTCAGTGGCTTAAAACCAATTCTTCGAAGGGCATTAGCTATAAGAGACTTTAGTAGCTATGAAGAAATTGTGTGTTGTGCTATCAAGGTAGAAATGGAAGTTGGTATTACTTATCCATCTCATAGTTTTGACAAGAAACGAAAGATGGAGTTCAAGGAGAAATCTCATAATAATGGTGAAAAGAAGATGAATGTTTATTTATGCTCAATGTGTGGAAAGAAGAATGTTGGAGATTGTCTTAAAGTGACAAGTAAATGTTTCAAATGTGGAAAGGAAGGTCATCGGGCATTTGAATGCCACAATGATGGAAAGAAGATGTCTAATGATGCAAACAATGGAAGGGATAAACAGAATGAACCTATTACACTTCAATGATTCAAGTGCAAGGAAATGGGGAATTATGCTAATAAATGCCCTAATCAAAGGGTTAGTGATGATCGACATGAGCAACCACTTAAGGCAAAGGACAAAGGGAAGTCACATGCGATCACCATTGGCGATGTTGAATATGATAACAATGTGGTGGAATGATTAAGTAATGGGATTCCAAAATAATGTTGTATATAGTATCGTGGAATATTGGAATATTTATGTATTGGTCTATTGTGGTTTTCAATAATTTTATGGTACCGGTAACCATAGAAAGTGATTGAGATATTTTTGGAAAAAAGATGATATGTGCATAATGAAGGGAAAACGAGAAAATGAAATATTTGACAGTATTCATGAGATCATGATTGATATAAGGACTAAGTGATATCATGGTTTGAGTATATAGAATTTTGAGGATTTTGGTATGTGGAAAGTGTTAACTTTTAACTGCGTTCAAGTTTCACTATGGTTCAATGGGTATTCAAGAGAATACATGATTAAGGCCTTTGAATGTTTATAATGTGACCAAAAAGACATATCTTATGATATATGGGGATCAACGATGGTATTTGTAACACCCCAAGATTTCATAGTGTGTTATTTCTTCAAAATAAATCAATAACTTGCACTACACGCAACACTGAGTTCAATCACACCATGACTTACCAAAAAAATCTATTCAAAAGAGGTTATGAATAGTATTAACTAAATTTTAAACTTTATATAATCCTTATAATTTTAGAATCCATATTATGAGTTTCTTAGACCTAATGTAAGAACAAATTCATTTTCAGTATTGCACTTTTACCAACTTTTAATAGTGAACCCATTTTAAATACAATATTTTAAACTTTTTGAGTAAAGGGGGACGTCAAAAAATTTAAAATGAAACATCCCAAGCTTCCACGGTACGCTTTCCTTTGAATAATACAGTAGTGTGTGTTGTACGCAACTTCGAGTTCTAACAAACACCACAACCAATCAAACTAGCCGTTATGAATAGTAATACCTACTTTTTGAAATTATATATATTTTATATTTCAAAATGGACTTCATTTTTGGATTCGGAATATTGAAATTAGCCTAAGGTGAAATTTTGGTACATTTCGGATAAATTTCATATTTTGATGAATAGTGAAAATTACTAAATTTTAATTAAAAACAACTTTTTTATTCAAAATAATTAATAGTGATAAATTATGAATTTTAGTGGTTTTAATGTATATTTAGAATATATTTTTACCATTTAATATAATTTTGGTCATTGGACATAATTATACAATTAAACCGAACATAAACAAGTGTCAGTCTTTTGATAGTTATTATCTCTTAAAAACACGCTTTTTGTTTTGACAGCGGGAATTAATTTTAAATTAATTTCTGACACTTATGTGTTTTGAATTTAGAAAAATGGATTCCATATTTGGAATTAGGATGTTCAAATTTTGTAAATAGGTAACTTTTATTTTTAGACATTTTGAATAATTACTGCGGTAAAAATTTTATTTACCATGGTTAAGGGTAAATCCGGTAAATAAGGGTTAAAAAATAATATTATAATAATACTAAATTTCCCTAAAACGTGTCCTACACTTATTGGTTGATACATGATCGGACATAGGCATATTTGGGTCGATTTTGGGACCCAATGGTGCCACTTGTAGGTGATAGGGACACTTTATTTTAATTAAGTTAAAATGAATACAAAAATGACACAGGCATATATCTTTTAGCAAAACAATTTTTACATAGGGTAATATATGTTGTATTTTAGATTATAAATATTCATTGGAAAGATAAAAAGATTTTATACATAATGATATTTTATTTATAATTTTTAGACATTAAATAAGTTAATTTATTTATGACACAATGATGATGCAATAATTAATATAATAGTGAAAAATCAAAATAATTGATATTATAAATACCCAAATAAATATAATATGAAACTTTTAATGAATTAAACTAATTTTATAGGATAATATGATATATTAGGATTGATTTAATTGACGTTTTTCGAAGTAATCAATCTGTTATAAGTTTCACAAAAATCAACTATTGAATAGTGTCAAAATTGACATAAAAGAGTTCTTAAAACAAATATTATATTATTAATTGATATTAAATTCTTAAAAATCTAAGGCTCGGCCAAGAGACTTATATCATGATATTTTCATCATTAATGGACCACTTGGGGGTCTCTTGGATGTATATGGTAAGTTTATTCACCATATAATATAAAAATACAAAGAGACATTGTAAAAGTGAAACTAATTAACTTAGAGTTAATACTTAAAGATAAGGTTAATATAAGTACCCAAACCTGTATAAATTCTATTGTTTGAGTTGTTTTAGACCTATACCCACCTTAAAATTTAAATAATCCACTTTTGATCCATTATAAACCGAATATGAATTTATTGTAAATTAATATTTCTAGCTTTTCCAAAGGTGCCCCTCACCCCTCTTATAAAAGGGAACTCCTCCTTCTCATTTCTTCACACATTCAAAGCCTTTTGGTTCCGCCAAAATCTACCCAAATACTCTCCCAACTTCCCTCAATACAACCTAGTGGCCTTAGTTTGATCAGAAAGCCAACCTAAGGAGCCCTTTTGATCAAATCAAAAGGAAGAAACCGAAGAAGAGGTAATGATTTCACCACCCTTTTCCAAGTTCCTTCTTCTTCCACTTCTTCTTACTTTGTTGTTACCATTATAAAATAATAACTCCAGTATCATATATATATTGTGATATTGTTATAAATATGGTACAACCATATTCAGTATTCTATCCACCCTTTGAATAAATGTCACCATACTTGCGTACGTACGGCTTACCGTCTCCACGTCGTGGTGTAATTGTTATTCAATATATTATTATATGGATGGGTATAATAATGATGTGTAACTCATGTAAATAATAAATATAACATGTTAGTGATTCTGTATATATGATATACCATCCATTTATATATTATTTTAATATCAAAAGAATGATATTGTCGCTCGTGCGTACGTACGGACTACCGTCTCCACGAACGCGATGAGATTCATTCTCCATCATATCCATTCAAGTATAATTATCATTTGCTGATTTAAAAATGATGTTTAAGGACTTGATATCATTCTGGATATGAATAATATACAACCTATCCATTACAAACATGGCTTACATAATAAAACATATTAAAGAAAATGAGTAAGTTAACACCCGAAACAACGATAATACTAAGACATTATTAACAAAGCAAAGTTAAAAGATCATATATGATATCATATTAATATATATGATTCATGTATAATTTAATAAAAATTATTTCAATATTATACAGGAGGTTAACCTACCTCAACCAAGTAAAAGTACAAGGTAAGGGGTTTTCATCTCACTCCTTATTCCTGTGAGATTCATGCCATATTACCACCATTAACTTTTGTGTGGTGTATGTGCTGCCCATAATTATATTCTTTGTGTAATACACTTTAATTTATGTTTATTTACATATTAATTGTATGATACCTCATTCATGGGTTGTACGTTTCGTAATTTTCCAAATTAGTAAGGGTTTATTTCACAATCTCTTCATTATCCGAGGTTGTTTATGCGTAATAATCTACTGGGATCTCTTTATCATCCACATCCATGTTTCTACAAAATGTTTTTTAAAACATTTTTACTATTTACAAGAATATGGGTTAAAGTCATTTATACCCTTTTTTGACTTTTATAAGTGGTTTATAAAGGAATCTTTCCATCATTTTCCAAAAAAGGTGCTTTTTAACCTTTTCGACAGAATTAAGGTAAGAATGTTTTTTTAACTTATACGGCGGGTGCGGTTATTTTCTGCCGTTATAAAATCGTCGAAGCTTCTCTTACAAGCTTATAAGAATATTTTCAAATTTAATTTATTATTTTATAATTATGTTGCTTTTAAAATTATTTAAAAAAAAGAGATATTTCTCTAAAATAGTTTTGATTTCATCTATGTCAACAACCTTTGATGGATTTTAAGCTTATTTGAAGTTGATTTATTATAATACAAAACATCCATATTTTATTGAAGGTTTTGTGATATTTTTGATTGTTGATAAGTTATTGTTATGACACTCATGGTTTTTGTTTAAAGTATTGACATTTCATAAGTTATTTTTAATCTGAATGTTTATGTTATATTCCAACTTTTCATTCAGATGAATGTGTTATAAAAGTATGTTCCGGGTTGGGGACCGGTAAAAGTAAGCCCTCCGGTTTGGTCTCCGGTTATTAGAGGAACTCCGGTTTGGTCTCCGGTTATTAGAGGAACTCCGGGTTGGTGTCCGGTTATTAGAGGCACTCCGGGTTGGTGTCCGGTTATTAGAGGCACTCCGGGTTGGGTTCCAGTTACAGTTAGTCCCAAGGTTTTGGGACGAGGCCTTGACAAAGAAATTAATGTTCAGCATTATGCATTCTGACATTATGAATGTGGTTATTGATATTTCATGTGATTATTCGATTAGTATAATATCCATGTGAATAAGTAAATGGCGTTATTTCATTTTACTTTTGCCATACTATGTTGAAGTTCAAGTTTAAAAGGATTATGTTTTAGTAATGCATTGCCTTAAATGTTTATGCTTATTTTTGAATGTTCCTCTATATTGTTATCCTTACTGGGAATTTGAGATCACCCCTTTTCTATGTTTTATTTTTCCCAGGATGTGAAGAAGTATGTTATGAATGACCTGCAGGGATATTATGACGGGATAATAGTGTGGACTATGGAGACATTATGTTGTCGTAGTAGTTTTTCACTTTATGATGTAATGTAAAACTTATGAATATATCTAGTGTTTCCAAGGCTACTAAACCAATCGGTCTTTCGTGATTTGATCTTTCTTGTGATCATGCCAATGTTATGTAATAATGCACCGACTCTGGGTAACTAGGGTCGGGGCGTTACAGTTGGTATCAGAGGAAGTTTAGTACAAACCTTGGAAGCTAGATTTAGATAAACTCTAATTAGAGCACGTAGACCTAAGATGAACTTTGAGGATTAGTATAGAAGAACTTCCTAGAATTTTGGTATTGTAGAGATTTTGTGAGTTTTCCAAGCAATACATCCCTGTCTGGATACGAGCAGGTAGAGGCGGCTCTGGCACAGATGTACCTAGGGGTAAAACCCAAAAACACCGCTTTGAGCTAGACTCGAATGGGAACTGGTGCATGACAACGGGCCTTGCTGCACTCTTGGTTACGACACTCCCGGGGGATATGCTTAAGATAACTCTCATTTTCTTTACAAATCATTATGAAGGGTTTATGAGTATATATTTCCTCAAAGAAGACATTTTTATGATTATGGATTATATCCATAAACTATTTAATTTATGTTATGTGTTTTACAAGTTTTGGATTAGGTATTGTTATTAATAAACTAATCTAATGTATGCCATTGTTTAGAAATGGTTCCCAGTAGAAGGAATGAGAACTCTAGAAATGCACATGATACAAAGAGAAATAATGATCATATATTTTATGGTCTTAAGACAGAATTTACAAGAGAAATAGTCTCGCATGTATTATCATCATATGATGAAATAATATCATGTGTTGACAAGATAAGTAAAGAGTTTACTGAGTCCTATGGATTTGAAGGGAAGCAAGAGAAGAAAAGGATGGAAGAGAGAAAGATAGATAAAGGGAAGAGGGAAAAGAATAATTTTCCCATATGTGATAACTGTGGAAAGAAACACCCTGGAACTTTCCTGAAAGGAATGGGAGTTTGTTATATGTGTGGAGGAAAAGGGCACAAAGTACGTGACTGCAAGGGTAAGAAAATGGTTTCAAATGTACAATGCTTCATTTTCCAGGAGTTTGGACACTAAGCAAACCTATGTCCCAGTCATCAGACTATGCCACAAATGATGCTATTGGATAATAATCAAGTTATGATACTACCACAGATGAAGAGGAATGATTAGAGTTCTTATGTTGATTATGTCAATTGATTGTTGTACCAACAATGTACATGTTATAATAATTATGGAGTATATAAGGATTGTACTGCAGTAATATTTCATTAAGGACTTGAGATTGTGTGGATCAAAAAAAAGTGACTCAATAGCAGGATAAATTTTTGGAAAATATACGGTTGAGAGAATGATAAACCATAATATAGTTCTGATACCGAGGTAGTGATTTTGGAATAATACATGATTGTTTTGGATAAATTATGTTGGATATTCTTGACTACCTTGGAACTAATTAATGATTTGTATATTCCATCATTGTTGGGGTTTAAAACATTTTTGGATTGAAAGAGTATATCTATTATTCTTTAAGGAATAAGGGATCATGAATGTAGTCAATAAGGTTTTATGGTAATTCAGGATGATGCAGTGTTTTAAAAGAATACATCATAAAGGTGTTCACATGTTATTACGTGGAAAAAGGATCTGTATTATGTTTACCTCCCTTATAAATTTTGGACTGAAGTATTTTGATAGTTCTAGTTTGGATTATTTTGGATTTCCATAAAAGGACATCCCGGAGGTCGGGCGGCAACCCATCGCGTCCGGCAAGGCTGCGAGACTTGAACCCGCAACCGAAGGGCGACAAGGGTGTATCACCTACCACTGGCCCACGAGATGTCCTGGATTAAATAATGTAGTTTTTATTAAAAGATCTGGTAGAGAAATTATAAATTCGTTTATTTTGGAACCCTGTACGAATAGTATAAATAGAAATCTTTTTACGTTCTATTATCTTTTAGAGTGAAATATGAGTTTGTGGTAGAAATTTATATATCCTTATGATCTTAGCCAATCTCATAAATAAATTCCTCAACAGTAAGAAAATGAACTTAGAACAAAAATTTTGTCCTAGATGGTACCTTAAATCATCACTAATTTATGGCTTTGGGATTGTTGTCCTTTTCATAGCCATGTTCTCTACCACTCTCCATCAGATAATTGATGGTTAGATTTTTCTTCCATATCCATATTTTCCTACATGGAACCCTAGTATGTGTTATTTTCGGTAATCTTCATACTTTACACTCTTTATTTTAAATAGAGGCCTCATTAATTCATTTTTCGATGTGGGATTTCAACTAAGATATTTTGAAATGTCAAAAATGTGTTATCCAAATACCCTATGTTTTGTTGAACCGATGGTATTTCAAATCATCATAGATTGATGAATTTAATGACCTCAATTTTACACTTGTTTTTGATTGATGACCTCAATCACTACCTATAAATATTTACGTTTTCCCTCCAAATATATATCTCTAATTGCCACCAATGTTCTCCTAATCGAGATCATAATTTGGTGGTGACCCTTTGATTTCTCTTTTCCTCATATTAAGACCAAATTTTAGTAACCCAATTTCCGATGTGGGTTTTCCCACAAATATATTTTATATTTTCAACCTTTTATTTTCAAAGAAAAATTTCAAATTGCGAGGACGCAATTATTTGAAGGAGGGGAGAATGTAACACCCCAAGATTTCATAGTGTGTTATTTCGTCAAAATAATTCAATAACTTCCACTACACGCAACACTGAGTTCAATCACACCATGACTTACCAAAAAAAATCCATTCAAAAGAGGTTATGAATAGTATTAACTAAATTTTAAACTTTATATAATCCTTACATTTTTAGAATCCATATTATGAGTTTCTTAGACATAATGTAAGAACAAATTCATTTTCAGTATTGCACTTTTACCAACTTCTAATAGTGAAACCATTTTAAATACAATATTTTAAACTTTTTGAGTAAAGGGGGACATCAAAAAATTTAAAATGAAACATCCCAAGCATTCACGGTACGCTTTCCTTTGAATAATACAGTAGTGTGTGTTGTACGCAACTTCGAGTTCTAACAGACACCACAACCAATCAAACTAGCTGTTATGAATAGTAATACCTACTTTTTGAAATTATATATATTTTATATTTCAAAATGGACTTCATTTTTGGATTCGGAATATCGAAATTAGCCTAAGGTAAAATTTTGGTACATTTCGGATAACTTTCATATTTTGATGAATAGTGAAAATTACTAAATTTTAATTAAAAACAACTTTTTTATTCAAAATAATTAATAGTGATAAATTATGAATTTGAGTGGTTTTAAAGTATATTTAGAATATATTTTTACCATTTAATATAATTTTGGTCATTGTACATAATTATACAATTAAACCGAACATAAACAAGTGTCAGTCTTTTGATAGTTATTATCTCTTAAAAACACGCTTTTTGTTTTGACAGCGGGAATTAATTTTAAATTAATTTCTGACACTTATGTGTTTTGAATTTAGAAAAATGGATTCCATATTTGGAATCAGGATGTTCAAATTGTGTAAATAGGTAACTTTTATTTTTAGACATTTTGAATAATTACTGCGGTAAAAATTTTATTTAACATGGTTAAGGGTAAATCCGGTAAATAAGGGTTAAAAAATAATATTATAATAATACTAAATTACCCTAAAACGTGTCCTAGCCTTATTGGTTGATACATGTTCGGACATAGGAATATTTGGGTCGATTATGGGACCCCATGGTTCCACTTGAAGGTGATAGGGACACTTTATTTTAATTATGTTAAAATGAATACAAAAATGACACAAGCATATATCTTTTAGGAAGTCAATTTTTACATAGGGTTATATATGTTTGATTTTAGATTATAAATATTCATTGGAAAGATAAAAATATTTCCTACATAATTATATTTTATTTATAATTTTTAGACATTAAATAAGTTAATTTATTTATGACACAATGATGATGCAGTAATTAATATAATAGTGAAAAATCAAAATAATTGATATTATAAATACCCAAATAAATATAATATGAAACTTTTAATGAATTAAACAAATTTTCTAGGATAATATGATATATTATTATTGGTTTAATTGACTTTTTTCGAATTAATCAATCTGTTATGAGTTTCAAAAAAATCAACTATTGAATAGTGTCAAAATTAACATAAAAGAGTTCTTAAAACAAATATTATATTATTAATTGATATTAAATTTCTAAAAATCTAAGGATCTGACAAGAGACTTATATCATGATAGGTTCATCATTAATGGACCACTTGGGGGTCTCGTGGATGTATATGGTAAGTTTATTCACCATATAAAATAAAAATACCAAGAGACATTGTAAAAGTGAATCTAATTAACTTAGAGTTAATACTTAAAGATAAGGTTAATATAAGTACCCAAACCTGTATAAATTCTCTAGGTTGAGTTTTATTAGACCTATACCCACCTTAAAATTTAAATAATCAACTTTGGATCCATTAGAAACCGAATATGAATTTATTGTAAATTAATATTTCTAGCTTTTCCCAAGGTGCCCCTCACCCCTCTTATAAAAGGGAACTCCTCCTTCTCATTTATTCACACCTTAAAAGCCTTTTGGTTCGGCCAAAATCTTCCCAAATACTCTCCCAACATCCCTCACTACAACCTAGAGGCCTTAGTTTGATCAGAAAGCCATCCTAAGGATCCCTTTTGATCAAATCAAAAGGAAGAAACCGAAGAAGAGGTAATGATTTCACCACCCTTTTCCAAGTTCATTCATCTTCCACTTCTTCTTACATTGTTGTTACCATTCTAAAATAATAACTCCAGTATCATATATATACTGTGATGTTATTATAAATATGGTACAACCATATTCAGTATTCTATCCACCCTTTGAATAACATGTCACCATACGTGCGTACGTACGGCTTACCGTCTCCACGTCGTGGTGTAATTGTTATTCAATATATTATTATTTGGATGGGTATAATAATGATGTGTAACTCATGTAAATAATAAATATAACATGTTAGTGATTCTTTATATATGATATACCATCCATTTATATATTATTTTAATATCAAAAGAATGATATTGTCGCTCGTGCGTACGTATGGACTACCGTCTCCACGAACGCGATGAGATTCATTCTTCATCATATCCATTCAAGTATAATTATCATTTTCTGATTTAAAAAAGATGTTTAAGGACATGATATCATTCTGGATATGAATAATATACAACCTATCCATTACAAACATGGCTTACGTAATAAAACATATTAAAGAAAACGAGTAAGTTAACACCCGAAACAACGATAATACTAAGACATTATTAACAAAGCAAAGTTAAAAGTTCATATATGATATCATATTAATATATATGATTCTTTTATAATTTAATAACAATTATTTCAATATTATACAGGAGGTTAACCTACCTCAACCAATTAAAAGTACAAGGTAAGGTGTTTTCATCTCACTCCTTATTCCTGTGAGATTCATGCCATATTACCACCATTACCTTTTGTGTGGTGTATGTACTGCCCATAATTATATTCATTGTGTAATACACTTTAATTTATGTGTATTTACATATTCATTGTATGATACCTCATTCATGGGTTGTATGTTTCATATGTTTCCAAATTAGTAAGTGTTTATTTCACAATCTCTTCATTATCCGAGATTGTTTATGCGTAATAATCTACTGGGATCTCTTTATCATCCACATCCATGTTTCTTAAAAATGTATTTTAAAACATTTTTACTATTTACATGAATATGGGTTAAAGTCATTTATACCCTTGTTTTACTTTTATAAGTGGTTTATAAATGAATCTTTCCGTCGTTTTCCAAACAAGGTGCTTTTTAACCTTTTCGACAGAATTAAGGTAAGAATGTTTTTTTTAACTTATACGGCGGGTGCTGTTATTTTCCGCCGTTATAAAATCGTCGAAGCTTCTCTTACAAGCTTATAAGAATATTTTCAAATTTAATTTATTATTTTATAATTATGTTGCTTTTAAAATTATTTAAAAAAAATAGATATTTCTCTAAAATAGTTTTGATTTCATCTATGTCAACAACCTTTGATGGATTTTAAGCTTATTTGAAGTTGATTAATTATAATACAAAACATCCATATTTTATTGAAGGTTTTGTGATATTTTTGATTGTGGATAAGTTATTCTTATGACACTCATGGTTTTCGTTTAAAGTATTGACATTTCATAAGTTATTTTTAATCCGAATGTTTATGTTATATTCCAACTTTTCATTCAGATGAATGTGTTAGACAAGTATGTTCCGGGTTGGGGACCGGTAAAAGTAAGCCCTCCGGTTTGGTCTCCGGTTATTAGAGGAACTCCGGTTTGGTCTCCGGTTATTAGAGGAAGTCCGGGTTGGTGTCTGGTTATTAGAGGCACTCCGGGTTGGTGTCCGGTTATTAGAGGCACTCCGGGTTGGGTTCCGGTTACAGTTAGCCCCAAGGTCTTGGGACGAGTCCTTGACAAAGAAATTAATGTTCAGCATTATGCATTCCGACATTATGAATGTGGTTATTGATATTGCATGTGATAATTCGATTAGTAGAATATCCATGTGAATAAGTAAATGACATTATTTTGTTTTACTTTTTCCATACTATGTTGAAGTTCATGTTTTAAAGGCTTATGTTTTAGTAATGCATTGCCTTAAATGTGTATGCTTATTTTTGAATGTTCCGCTATATTGTTATCCTTACTGGGAATTTGAGCTCACCCCTTTTCTATGTTTTATTTTTCACAGGATGTGAAGAAGTAAGTTATGAATGACCTGTAGGGATATTATGAGGGGATAATAGTGTGGACTATGGAGACATTATGTTGTCGCAGTAGGTTTTCACTTTATGATGTAATGTAAAACTTATGAATTTATCTAGTGTTTTCAAGGCTACTAAACCAATCGGTCTTTCGAGATTTTATCTTTCTTGTGATCATGCCAATGTTATGTAATAATGCACCGACTCTGGGTAACTAGGGTCGGGGCGTTACAGTATTAAATCTCTGGTAATCTTTTTCACTATATTATGAGAGTGGACTGCAGTATTATGGATAAGCCTAAATATTGGAATGGATTGTGTTGGACATAAGTTAGTATTGTTTAAAGATAGAAGTTTTTCGATATTATTGATGGGATGTTATAGTAATATAGTTTTAGAAAAAGGACAACCTGCTGGACGGGCGACAACCATCGCGTCAGACAAGGTTGTGGGAATCGAACCCACAACCGAATTGCGACTGGCCTTTATCGCCTACCACTGGCCTACATGAATTCCCTGTTTAGTAGAAACTAGTTTTATTATATTAAGCAGTATAAGTCCATTTTAGGAACTATATAAGATTAATCTCATTATAAATGGACTTATGTATTTTTTTGATAACTTTTATAACCTTTTGTTTGAGACAGATGGAATGACCCGTCATTCTATCACATGATCTGCTAACACATCACGAATGACAAATTCAACTTCATTTCTTTAAGAGATGAAGTGGAAATTGTCCAAAGAATGACAAATGGTGAGACTACACCAAAATCACGAATGTATTTCTTCTAATTCCAATTTCATCAACTTTAGGGAAATGATCTTGAAAAACCAAAAATGTTGTCCTACAGCCCTTATATCCGATGAATCAGATGGTACCTTAGATCACCACAAATCAATATCTTTGTGATTGTTAGCTTTTTCATAGCCATGTTCTCTACCACTCTCCATCAGAACATGACGGTTAGATTTCTATTCCTTGTCCATATTTTCTCTTATATGGAAACCCAGTGATGAGTTCATTTGGGTAACCGTTATATTTCATACTTTAGTTTTTAATGTTCAGTTTTGGTATTTCTTTTTATGATGTGGGTTTTTATGAATAGTAAACGATTTATAACCCCGACGAATTTTGAGGGAAAAATTCATTTTAAGGGGGGTAGAATGTAACAACCCGAGATTTTATAGGATACATTCTTTTTAATTTCATTCAAATCTTCTATTGTACGACACACCAAGATTATCTTGCACTATACGCAACACTGTATTAGCTTACAGTATACACAACACTTT
Organism: Viscum album; assembly: GCA_963277665.1. Taxonomy (NCBI): domain Eukaryota; kingdom Viridiplantae; phylum Streptophyta; class Magnoliopsida; order Santalales; family Viscaceae; genus Viscum; species Viscum album. The sequence goes on along the minus strand of OY728130.1, from coordinate 1,594,554,669 downwards.
TCTTGGCTCTTGTTACACACAATTTCAAGTTCGTTTGATAGAAGTTATTCTAGGCAACATTGAGTGTATATATATATATATATATATTCAATGTATAAATAAAATATGGTTGGATTCAGGTATATGCAACAAAAAAGGAGTTGTGCTCTACATGCAACCCTGACTTGGCTTGCATTACACGCAATTGTGACCTTCCTCTATAGCGTGTGTTGTATGCAATACCGGGTTTTACTAAAAAACGATATATTATTATAATATTGTTATGAACTATCCATTATGAATAGTGTTAACTAATTTTTGAATTTTATAACATTATTATTCATCTTACACATTTTTAGAACATGGTATAAGAACAAAACAAATTTTTCGGGTAAAATAAGTATTTTTCAAAAAATGCAGTTTTGCCGCCTTTTGATGGCGCACCCACTTTAAATATAGTTTTTGACCTGTTTATAAGTTCAATTTGACAAAATAAAATTCTTCTTTTGAATCAGGATATAATAATTTACATTAGATAAAGTTTTGATAATTTTCCGATAACTTTCATATTTTAATGAATAGTAAAAACACGCTATATTTTAATTAAAAACAACTTTTTTCATAATAATATCTTATGTGGTTAAATTATAATATTGAATGGTTTTAAATTATAAATAGAATATATTTTTACCATTTAATATAATGTATGTCATTAGCATTGATTTTACCTTGAATTCGTAGGTTAAATCAATTCAATCTTTTGCAATGTTTTAAAGAAAAACTCATTTTCTTTCGACAATGGGATTAATTTTAATTTAATTTCTGCATCTTTTGTGTATTGAATTTGGTAAAATGGATTCCATATTTTTAATCAGTGGGTCCAAATTATGTTAATAAGCTACTTTATATTTTTGGGCATTGTGAATAGTAACTACGGTAAATTTTATTTACTATAGTTAATGGTAAATCGGCTAATTAAGGATAAATATAAGATTATAAAATTACCCTAACACTTGGAAAATTCCTATTGGATGGATACAAATAGACCCATATAACCTAAGGGTTGTATTAGATTCATTTTTTGGACGTTTTTCCATGAAAATAAATTAATTATTATTAAAACCAAAGAATGTGACAACATGTCACTTTCTTAAATATTATAAGTATAATAATTTTAATTTAGTGATAAACTTCATGAAACATCGAACATGAATATTCTCCAGACATCTAATACAATTATCTACATCATAGAAATTTATTTATAATTTTTAGGGATTAAATAATTATCATTTATTATGACACAAAGATGATGTCGTAATTGTCTTATTAATGAAATATTGACATAATTGATGTCATAAATGCCCAAATAAATGTAATTTGAGACTTTTTATGACTTAAATTAATTTTCTAGGTTAATATGACATGTTATTGTTGATATAAGTAACTTGTTTTGTACTTATAATTTTGTTATAAATTTCATAAAAATCATGAACCAAATAGTGTCAAAATTGACATAAATTAGTTTTTAAAACAAATATTATATTATTAATTGTTATATAACTCCTAAAAATCTACAGTTCTTCGAAATGACTTAGATAAAGATATATATATATTAATAATAAAAAACTTGAGGTTCTTTTGGCTTGTTATGGTAAGTTTATTAACCATATAGTGTAAGAAAACAAAACGACACGGTAAAAGTTAAATTATTTAACTTAGAGTTAAATCTAATTGATAAGGTTAAAATAATAACCTAAACTTGTCTAAATACAATTGGATGAGAGTATTTATACCCATCCACACTTTAGATTCGAAATAAGACCCTTTAGAACCATTATAAACCGAATTTGACCTTAATATAAAATAATATTTTGAGATTTTCCTAAGGTGCCCCTCTCCTCCCTTATAAAAGGGCACCTCCTCCCTCTCCTTCTCACACCAATTTGATCATTCAAGCTCGGCCAAACCCTGAAAAAATCTCTTCTCCACTTCCCTAGTATCATCCTAGAGGTCATGGTCTTCTTCAAAGACCATCCTTAGTTCTTTAAGTGGAGGTTAAGTGAAGGCGTGTCAAAAAGAGGTAATATCCATTACCGATCTTTTTCAATTTATTTCTTCTTCAACTTCTTCTTCTTTAGTTGTTTCATGATAAAGTAATAACATCAGTATTTATTATATACTGATATGTTATTATAAATATGAAACAACTCTAATTAACCTTCTATCCATCCTACGGAAAAAGGAAATCACCGCGCCTGCGTACGTACGGAATACCATTTACACGTCGTGGTGTAATCTATTTTCCACCACCACCTTACTTGGATGGGAATAATGGTGTAAATAATGACTATATAGGACTATTATAAAGTGATATTGATTCTAAAATAGTATACATACACTCCAATACAATTACACAATCATAGGAACGATATCATCACTCGTGCGTATGTACGGAATACCGTCTCCACGATGTGATGCGACTCGTTCTACATGATCTTCATTTCATAATGATTATATAAATGAATTGAATGAATTAATATGATATATGTTACACTAATACCATTATTTAAATGAGGTATCTATAACCTAAAGAGAAGAATAAGAATTTATTCGACAAACACGCATAAGAACAAAAAGTAATAAACACCCGAATAACAAGTAATAATGAAATATTACTAATAAGAAGCTACGAATATGACCATATATGATATCATAAAAATAATTATGATTCTGTAATAAGTCAATAACATTATTTAAATCATTATACTGGAGTTTTGGATACTTACGAAGCATATCAGACCTATGGTAAGGGAAATATCACAATCTCATTTTTATCCGAGATTGTTTATACTTTGGTATTTACTGGGGTGTATTTTATCATCCACATCCATGTTTCCTCAATATGTAATGTTATTTCCATCTACCTACAATTGTTTAAATCCAATTTTACCCTTCGGTGAGTTTTTAGTAAAAGATATGAAAGGAATATTTTGTCGTTTTTCGTACGAGGTACTTTTTGACGTTTCCGACAAAAGGACAAAGAATGTTTTTTTAACTTATACGGCATGAATGGATTTTTAAAACATTATTTCCAAGAAGCTTACTTTACAAGTTTTCAAGTTTATTTTTAATCAACTTCTTTTAGTTTATAATTTTACGACATGTTAAGAAAGGAAAAATGTTTTTGATGAAGAGTGGATATTTTCCTCAAGAATGGAGTTCAAGTGTTTTATAAAAATTATTTTCCATCTAAGATAATAAAGCGTTCTGTTTTTATCCCTATTATTACATTGATTTAATTATGTTGTGATGGAATTATATTTTTATGAATTCCTTTATCTTATATGAATTGTTTTATGATGTCACGATGTTTAAGATTCCCATTTTTATTACATGGGTTATTCTATGATAAATGGTGTATGATTTTGTGGCACACATAAGAATGGTATCATTATGAGATGGGTGGGACATATATCTCCCTCCAATGCATTGGTTAAAGATTTTATATCTCATGAGATAGACATGGCTGGAACGGTAGGTTATACCGGTTCAGTGAAATAGGACTGAAACGAGGAATGAACTCGGTTCAGAAATGGGCTTTGTCCACTAAGATAATCTTGGCAATGAGTCTTGAATAATAGGAAATGATTCGCTATGATTATGTGTGTATGCCACAAAGATTTATGTTTTGTGTTATGATTATTGGGATTACATTTCACTACTATGATTTATCCCATGTTATGTTATTATGATCTGTTTTGCAGGTTAATATTACCAAAATATTATGTTCTTATGAATATGATGTGATTGATTTTTTCTTTTGTTTACCCTTTCTGAGCATTTGAGCTCACCCTTTTTTGTTTTCTTTTCCCCAGGATATAAATAATGGTTTTAGGCAAGCAAAAAAAGGTAAGATCTTTATGGGAGATGTTGAAGATCTTTCACCATGATTAGAAGATTACGTTCTGAGTTTCCAAAGAAACTAAACTATTATGGTCCTTGTGTGTCTGTTTTTGTTATGTATTAAGTATTCCGCTAAAGTAATGTAATGTCCTTGTACGTTATGTTTCGGGTCTCTACATTGTTCTATGTATACTGAGGATGTAGGCTGATTATTGGGCCACGTCAGTCCCATGGGGATCGTTTCCTTTTACAGATGAACCTGTACAATGTCATGATTGGCATTGACTAGTTTTACTCTATTCATGATTTTATCAAATACTTTAGGTGGAGTGTCATGTTTTCATATGTGGATTTCAATCGTGTGGCTTTCATTGGTAAGGTGAGTTTTTAGATGGGCAGTAGGCATATGGGGACCATTCTTTCCTTAATCACTGAGCTATCTTTGGGATCAGTGGCTGTTAAGATGGTGGATGTTCCCAGCATTGTTAGGGAATTATTGGATGTCTTCTCGAGTAGGCTGTGACGCTACCCCCTCAATGTGATGTTGAGTTAAGGATATACTTATAGACTGACACTTATCTGATTATGATGGCTCTCTATCTGATGGAACCTTCATAGATGTGGGAGTTAAGGATTTAGGCAGATTATCAGATGGAGAAAGATTTATCTAGACTAGTGTATTGCCATGGGGTGCTCTAGAATTGTTTGTGAGAAAGGAGGATGGTGGTATTTGGCAATGAATATACTACCTAAGGATGAGTAAAGTAATGATCATTAAATGTTACGCTCTCATGAGAATATACAATATTTTCGACCAGCTGAGGTAAAAATGTTGGTTTTCTAACATTGAATTTTTTTCTAGATATCACCAGTTGATGTAGAATGATGGTGAAATCCTCAAAACATCTTTCATGTGTAGGTATGTATACTTTGAGTTTTTTGTTATTCCGTTAGGTCATACAAATTAACTGGTCGTGTTCATGGGTCTTGTGAACTCCATCTTTCATGAGATCTTTTACCGGTTCATCTTTGTATTCATGTATAACATTATGATCTATTAAAAGCTAATGGAGGAGCATACCATGAATCCCAATACTATCTTGAAGGTTATTCAATGACACCAGCTCTATGAAATATTGTCCATGTTAATGTTTTAGACAATAGAGGTCAATTTACAATGATACCTGGTGTCTCAGAAGGGTGTAATAATGGACTCATTGAAGCTGGGGTAGCTGTTTCATTGGAATCACCCATGAATGTTACATAGATGCATAGTTTTCTCAGTCTAGAAGGATTTTACCAAATATTGTTACATGATTTATCTTTAGTATAATCTACATTGAATGTGTTTACCATGAAATACCAAACCTTTTTTTGGAGTGAGCAGTTCATGGAAGCATTCGACTATCTAAAGGAGAAGTCAGTCAGTGCTCCCATGCTCTGGTTTCTATAGGAAAGGTTAATGACCAAGTAATTTTTCAATGATTCCCGTATAGACCATGGGTTTGTACTGATTTAGCAATTGGGAGTGATCTCTTATTGTTCTAGGAAGTTACATCCCACGAACGTAACTATGACACCAATTACCTGGAGCTAGTGGTTGTCATGTTCACACTAAAGTTGTTGGGATATTATCACATCATGGAGCACTTCGTGGCCTTTATAGATCATAATATATTCAGGTGTATCTTTTTCAAGGGATATGAATTTATGATAGTAGAAGTTGATGGTGTTTCTCCAGGATTACGACTTCGAGATCTCCTACACCTTAGAAAAAGGGAACGTTGTTGCTGATGCTTTTCGTAGTAAGTCACATCGAGAAGTAGTTTCAAAATATCTAGATATTTTTAAGGTGATATAGGAGTTGGACTTCTTAAAAATAGATATAGGAATGGATGGTGGAATAGGTTGTTTATTCAGATGACAGTGCAATCATCTCTCATGCAATAGGTGGAGGAGTCTAAATTCGGAGATTTGTAGGTAGAGGTGATGATTGATCACATTAACCAAGAAGTTTCTGTAGAATTATGGTCAAAGCATGTTTGGAACTATATTTTGTTTCATGGGGATCTATTTTTTATAGTGTCAATGCGCGAAAGAATGCCCCATGAGTTTCAAAGTATTCCATTACAACTACATCTTGGAGTTTACATCGTGTATCATGCCTCAAGGATTACATTTTGGTGGCCCACATGGATGTTGGAGGTGGTGTAGTTTGTGGAAAAATAATTAGTGATCCAAGAGTTAAAAGATGAGAACCATGTTCTCAATTGTTTGTTGCATCCCTTAGATGTCATCAAGTAGTAGTGGGATGACATCTTGTTGGATTTCATCACCAAGATAACCAATTATCATGGAATTTGGAATGTTATATGGGTATTAGTAGATCAATACACGAAATTGGGACACTTCTATGTAATCCAGAAATTGGGAGTAGTGGATTCTTTGGCAAGGTGGTATCTTGAAAATGTGGTGTGGCTACATGGAGTTACGAGGTCCATTGTATCAGACCAGGATAAATGATTTACCTCATGAGTTGGGGGGGGGGATTTCAGCATTATTTTGAATCTTAGTTATGTATTAGCACTTCCTTATACCCTCAGATAGAAGGAAAAAAAATTGTACCATCTAGACATTGGAGGACATGCTTCGAGCATGCATCTTGGATCTTGGTGGGTGTTAGGTTTGAAAATTTCCCTTTGTTAATTTCTATTATAATAATAGCTATCACTTTTCTATTTGTATGGCTACATTTGAATCCTTGTATGGAAGTCCATGTTATTCTCCCTTATTCTATAAAACAGTTGGGAAGACATATTTTTATGGTCCCATGGTAGTGCTGACCATGATAGAGAAGGTTCGAATTGTCCATGAGACGATGAATGCATCACAAGACCGGATAGAGTCATACACTTATAGTAGGAAGAGGCCCTTGGAGTTCAAGGTAGGGGAACACGTTTTCTTAAAGGTGTCCCTTGACCTAGGCAGTATAGGATTGAGAGAGGGAGAAATGTTTCGCCCAAGTGTGTTGGAACCTTCAAGGTGTTTGGATGAGTTGGAAAATGGCATACAAGTTGGTGTTTCCACCACAGTTGGAGAGGATCCATGACGTCTATTACATCTCCCAGATTGTTCAGTATCTTCAGAATGAATTCTAATATGTTTTATTTGGGAGATTTTGATATCATGGATGACACAACGTTCATGGAGAAACCATTGGATATCTAGGATCATCAAGAGAAGGTGTTGCATGGGTGGGCCATTCCATTGGTTTGTGTGTTGTAGAGGCATGGTGGACATGAAGAAAGTAATTGGGAGAAAGTAGCGAAGATGGGTACCTAGTACCTACATTTTATTAGCTTTTCTTAGGTATTTTTTGTAAGGAAATTATTTATCCTTGTATCTATAAGATGAGTTGCATCCATGTTTTGTAATGTGGGAAAATGTCTTAACATGTGGAAGTGGGATGACCTAATTCTTAATCGAGATGCATTATTTGAGATACTAATAAATCCAAGTGGGAAAGTCAATTCCGCCCAAAGAAGATAGTATCTTGAAATGGATGAATGAATTTCCTAATTTATGTATCAAGATACTACATTCGTTTGGGGTATTAGATGTCATAGGATGTATTCTTGGATGTTGAGGTTTCACTCTAGATTTTGAAAAAGAAAATGTGGTTTATTATTAAGCTTGGATGATACCATTGCTATTTCAAGTGATAGAATATCCTTGAGAGGTATCTCATGAGGTTATTTTATGGATTCCATTTTCCTCATAGGTTATGTTTTAAAGTCTGTAGGGTCATAATAGTCTGAGAGGTATCTGATGTAATGTATAAGACCCCTCTTGTCCATTCATTTGTGAAGATCAAGAGTTTAAAATGTTCTAGGAAGTTACAGTGAATCATTTCAAGAGTTTTTTGAAAATCTAGTGTTCCAAAGGATGGTGGTGTTGGTTGGTATTGTTGATCGGTGGAATCGGTAGGTGGCATTGGTAGGTTGTGTGCATAGGTCATGTCAGTTACTCACTATTGGTAGGTTTTCGGTAGGTTATGTAGGTGGGTTGTGTTGGTTACTCGTTGTCCGTAGGTCATACTGGTGACTCACTGTTAGAAATAAGCAATGGTGAGTGGAATTAGTGATATGTGTTGGTAGGTGGTGACAGTGGGCTGCATCGGTGAGTCGCATATGTGACTCACACAATAGTGATTCATTTCCAACATTTCCTAGTTTTCCCAATGTCTCCCATAATATATTTTATTTGATTTAAATAATGTTTTAACATTGTTTGACCATTTACGGATTACATTCAAAAAATATTAATTATATCAGTAACATCCTATCACATTGATACATTGAAATAGCCATACTACATGGTCATGGCCATGACCATACTTTTAATTACATTGAAATTACCTCCCTTCCATTGATATAAGATCTGTACTTTTCCAAAACCAAGATCATCTCATCCTTAAACCCTTCCATTTTCTCATGTTACACCCATAACCTTTCTTTCATGTGGGTTCATGTGTTGTTCTCTAGCCTTCAGATCCAGTTTTCCCTTAGAGTCATTTCTTCTGCTCACACACACCGATGTTTTAGCACAAGGAGGAGTTTCTGATCAACTGTTATTCGAAGTAGGGATACCTTCATCTCTTTTAATTGTATATCTTGCAGGCTGGGTGTACTGACGTCTTCATGTCAATATAGTTGGATCCAAATTTACCGAAGATAATAAGACCTAAAAAATGAGGGTATAGAAATATGATGATGATGTTTTTATTTCTTTATATGTTATCCTTGTTTTTTTATGGTGATACGTATTAGTGATATGCCCTAAAAACATCATGGACATTGTGGCCTCCTTTTGAGTACTTGTCTTGTGAATAGTTGTTGGTGAGTGAATGTGAACATGAAAACTTGATTAATTACTTGTATCTGGTTCAATAAATGAATTCCCAAGGATCAAATATGTTTTATGATAACCTCTGAATTATTGAAGTTGTATTAAATAATGAGTGTGTTAAACATAAATACATATCTCCTTGTTCGGTGTGGTTGTGTGCTCTGTGTGGATCATTTCTACCTTGGGCCTTATATGGGTTCTATGGTGCTATTGTTAATAGAATAGTGATGTATGTGGATCATTTAATGATGTAATGGAATCTAAGGTTGATATATTGTTTTATTTGGTAATGGATGGGAAGTGGATGGGTAGTGGGGCTACAATCTTGGGTTGTTCTTTGTTTATGTTACTGGTTGTGGTGTTTTTTAAACAGTAGGGCTAATGAGTATGGTTGTGATGAGGTGTGTTTCCGGATTTAGGGGTATGATGGGGGATATTTTTTATAGAAACTAGAAGGAAACATAAATTTTAGTATTGATAAGGGATTTTTTTGGCATGTGTGATAGGTATATTTCATTTATCAACTTCTTAAGTGACCATCGATCATCCTGATACATGTATTTAGAGGTAGCAGAAAAGGTGGAAGTGGTACGGGGTGGTTGTTTTCTTGGGAACCCATAGGTTACCCAGAGTTTTTGGTATCCATATATACATACTTGTACTTTCTTGTGATCCTATACACACCCCACCCTTGTTGATCACTACTTTCTGAAGACCCCCATTTCACGTGGGAAGGTGTCATTCCCAAAAATCCTTATGGGGGGGATGGATGGTTGGACACCTGCCCTCCTCTACACCCTCTTCCATGTGGTGGTAGGCTAAGACTATTTGGGAACTTTGAGGTTTGAGAGGCCCAGGTGTGCGCATGTGAGTTGTGATTCCTAAGTGTCTTTGAGATGCGATGTGTTTTGCTTCCTAGGAGTCTTTGACTAGTGGTTTGGTTTGTTGCATTGGTGTTTATGAGCAGGATAATATGTAATTGTGAGGACCGTGATGGCATGGGTGGGATGTGATATTGTATTTGTCCAAAGTGAGTGTGGGTGGGTTCTGACATGGTTCTTTCAAAAGATTTGGGAGTGCCAGTAGATTTTTCGTTAGGGTGTGAGAATGGCTAATCATTACTAAAGTGTTCTTGGGTACCCTATCATCGATGTTTTCATTATATTACATTACATGACATGATTTATTTAGTGATGATTTATTTTTTGAGGAGATGGTGGATACAATAACTTTTCAGGTGCTTTTAGATTATACGGGTTCTCACAGGGGCATTAGTATGATTCTCCACTTGTGCATGAGAGACATTGGTTTCTCCATACTAAATGTAAATGTATGCTCACCCTACCTATATAAAACTATTTTCAAGTGTCTATGAGGACTCTATAGACAGTTCTAGGCACTACTAGATCAAATGTTGGGATATATGCAATGTCACTATTTTTCTACATTCTTTTGGTATTTATATTAGAAATTTTCATTATATTTCTATCTATTTTACATTAAGCATGAATGTGGGATAGATTTTTGGATTATTTCATATGTATATGTTGGAGTTGTTTTGAGGATGATACATCTTATGTCCCGATCTTGGTTACTGTAAATAAGGTAATGCATCTGATGTTGTGACATTTCAATACACATAGTTCTTGTCTCCTACCCGGGGCCTAATAGAGGGGGACTTAGGGGTCATTATCTCTTTTCCTTCATTTCCAACTTAGGAGGGGTTTATTTGGAGAGAGGGGTCTTGATAGTTAAGAAGGAGGATATAGCCAAAATTAAATTCTGTAAATGGTATGGAAATTATGTGTATATAGTAATGCCTTTCAGTCTTACTAACCCCCTTCTATCTTCATGGTTTTAATGAAAATAATATCCTAAGGAATGAGAAACTATATTATAAATTTAAAAAGTTTTAATTTTGGCTAGAAAAGGTTTCATTTTTTTTAAATAATATCAAGTAGAGATATATCATATGATCTATCAAATATAGTGGCTATTGAATGTTGTAATAGACCAACCATGGTGAATGTGATCCATATATTTCTTCTGTTAGTTTTATATTATTGATATTTTATATAAAATTTCTCATGAATAACTAATCAAATGATGACGTTTTCATTAAAGCGAGAAAAGTTTCTATTTATGGATGAATGTGAGGAAAATATCAAGGAACTAAATAAATGATTTTCTACAATAACTATTCTTACATTACCCCATAGAGGAGAAAATATTGTATTATATGTGATTCATTAATGAAGGTATTGGGATGTTTTATTATGTATAATGATATGGTTATATCTTATGCCTCATGATAATTGATTATTCTTGTGAAAAAATTACCTAAATCAAGATTTGGAGTTGGCTGGGGAAATTATTTCATTACCGATACAGATTTGTTATCTATATGGATAAAAGTGTGACATATTTTTATTTATAACAAATAGTTGAAATTAATATTCAAATAGAATTATTTTAATATGATCCAGATAATATGGATATATATGATTAATGATTATGAATTCTTAATACATTACCCCCATGGGATAGTGAATAAGGTGGATGATTAATAGAGTGTAAAGGATCATGATATCTTATCCACGATTAGGATTAAAAAAGATCAATATTTTTATATTTTCACAGAACGATTATAGTAATATTGAATGAATGATAAAAATATTATCTGTCCCAATTTAATGATAAACCATCTATCTAGAAGAATTTTGAAGAAGTTCATAATACAGATTTAGAGATGAAAAGGAATGATAGAAATGTTTATGAGTTTAATCTTGACCATGATGTAATGATATAGTTCAGGAAATATATATGTGTTACATCCATACTATATTTGAAGAAAGTTTCCTTATAAAAATTTCACTGTTCTTCATTAACTATTCATTAAAGAAGTATTAAGAGATATATATATATATTTTAAAGAACACATCTGGTGGGATGGAATGAAGAGTGATATCACCTAGATTGAATCTTGTTGCGTGGTTTTTCATCATGTTAAAAGTGTAAAAAAGAAGTTAAAGGGGGTGTTGCATCCATTACCCATATCATAATTGAAATGGGAAATCATCACCAAGGATTTCATTACTAGAATCCTTAAAACTTCAAAAGAGAATAATGCTTTATAGGTTGTAGTCGATATCCTTAATAAGTAAACACTCTTAATTATGATCATAGGAGACTTCAATATGGATAAACATACTTGGATATTCATTATAGAAGTGGTAAGGTTGTATGAAGTATGGAATTTTATTTTATCTAATATGAATTTGATGATCACATCGATGTTATGGTGATGTCTTTATAAAAATCATCATATATTATAGATTTTTATCAAAAACAATTAATATGAGATAGATTTTCAATCTCAATGTACAATTTGAAACATGGTGCATATTTTGAGATAATGTTTTGTGTATTTAAATGGTGTTTGGGATGAACACCTTCCCCTAGTAAAGATTTGTTATAATAATAGCTTTTACAAAATCATTCAGATGGATCCTTAGGAATCCTAATATGGAAATAAATGTTGATCTAAATTGTTTTGGAATGAATTTAGATAATAAAATATATTAGGACTCGATATCATTGAATAAATTGAAGAGATGTTTATAGCCATTCAACATCACATCAAGGCATCATAGAGTTTTGAGAACATTTTTTCCAATAATTTCTTATGTGATTAAAAATTTGAAGTTGGTGAAAAGTTTATTCTAAATATATTTCTATGTTATAAGGTAATAATATTTATGAATAATGGGAAATTAAGCTCGAGGTATATCAATCCATTTGAAATTCCTGATTATATCAGGATAGTATATTATCGGTCTGTTCGTACACTGAACCTCTCTCATGTCCATGAAGAATTCAATCTATCTCTCTTGAAAAAGTACACATACCTAGTCCATCACATGTTCTAAACATAGAGGTCATGCCTACAAGATCCCCAATCTGGGAGCTGCTACACTGGTTCCCCGAGTCAAGTTATCAAAAGACATCAAGCATGCGTCCCCATACACTAGAGGTTTTCGACTAGTAGTGAGGGTGTATATTAGTCACATGGGGAGACTACACCATCTTTATCAGAGTAAACCACAATAGATAAAAATATAAATAGTTGAAACAATAAGAAATAACCAATAGAATGTGTACCCAACATTTCCCAAACAGGGTACAGCTACATAAAATAGTAAATATCCCATGTCATGCTATAATTCCAAGTCAACAAAGTCCAAAATTATGAAAAAAACAAAATCCCCAAAATGTTCTCGACTCCATGTCAAGAATGTAATCCATTAATGTTGCATGCCCAACTCAACTCCCTAGTATATGGCCCTTTCCCTTGTCCTAACATGAAAATATGAGATCTTCTTGTGTTCCAAATGGAGCCTTGATCTGGGTGTGAGTACAAATCAGTAGGCCACCACCAATGGTATCTATAAAATATCCAGTCTAATAGATAGTTCACACAAGAATTAATGAATTGAATTTAATGGAAAATCAGTCATAGGGACACTCTTTAACCATACTCTACATTTCTATTACTATGATGATTATTCTACTGAGTTAACTATGTACATCAACTCATAACACAGTTCATTATCAACATGTATCCCATGAGGGATTCCTTTACCTTATTCACACAATATTAATTGCATTCATCATTCCTCACTAGGTAACATGTTATGTCCCTATATCACTAGGGATGAGAATATAAATTAATCATTACACATTCCTTGGAGCCACAGTTTGGGTATTTTCATTGAATGCAATCATTGGGGGAATAGAGCATCAGTCTAACCCCCATCCCATTTATACCCTGGTATGATAGAGCATCAGTCTAATCCTATATTCGGGAGGAGCATCAATCCTTAATCCCACCACCAATCCATGTGCACATATTTATTTATCCATATCACAACCAATAAAACCAATAATGTTAACAATAATGAATCACAAAAAGCAACATGGTATTGAATGTTATGTCATAACCAGTTCACAATTCCATTTTATAATACAAACCCATTAGCCAAATTATCATTGCCATGTCACATCCCATTAAACATATTAATCAATTAACAAACCATTACTAGTCCAACATCTGACATATATTCCATAAACCCATACTCTTATGGTTTTAATTATAATTCATTAGTTACAAAAAATAACCAAAAATTAACTAAATTATCCCAATTTTATTACCATGCCAAAAAAATCATTTAATCCATTACCAAACATAGGTAAATGCTAAAAAATCATTTATTTCAATCACATTCAACATTTCAACATTCTTATCATGGGATCTATATAGTCACTAGAAAACATATCTCTTTTGTGTTATTAATGTTTTCATTACTTATTATATACTCCCTTTACTTATTTTATATGAAATGTGCATAATTTCTGTGAAATATTAATGTTTTAATACTAAGTAATTTTTTTTAGCATTTTTAGAAGTAGACCAATTGATTCAGCTTACTATTTTTTTAATTATCACCATACTTATCCAAATTTTGTTATTATTGTTTTTTAGGATTCCATCATCAATTTCCAACATATCATTAGATGGAATCTGTGGCCAATTCTTCCATTTTAAGTGTAATATTGTCCTCAGAAGATGACACAAATAATTTTTGAGGAAACCGGACCAGCAATGATGATTGAGTTACTAGTCCTAATCCTGTAGCCCAAATTTTATGAAACTCCACCATATTTTCTTGATTATACAAAAGAATCATGGATTAAATGTTTAGGGCCCAACTTTTAGAAAAAGGGGCCCTAATAAAGCTTTTAAATCCATCCCACCATTCTGGCTGGGAATTAAAATCCAGACACTATTCATGACATATCTCATGATGTAGTCATCATATATAGCTAATCATTTACAGTGTAAAATATGAGATATAGGTGGAAGCTTTTTTTAATAAGGAATTTGGATTTTAAGGCATCCTTATATTCCAAAATCCATTCACAATTTTTCCTTCAAAAAATCATGGATAGAAGTGGACAGTTTAACTTTATTTATTGAAACCCCCATAACATTGGATTCATAGACCCAATTCCTCCAAAAGATGATAGTAATCATAAAAAATTATTATCTACAACTTTGGATAAGTATACATCTAGATATTCAGCTATCTGGAGGTCCAAATCATCGAGCCAAGTGGAGGGACACATTAGGAATACAAACAGTCCACATCATTGGACTACAAATACATCCCCCTCCTCTCCTCAATATGAGTTGACATTTCAGAAGAGAGTAGAACATATTAGGATGACCAAAGAATTTCCAAAGGGTTTGGAAGACCTTCTATACTAATGTTTTCATTTTAGATATATTTCCACCTCTCTTTGTTTCCTTTTACTTTTGTCTTCTTCATTATTCTAATCTTGTCAGTCTTTTTTTGTAATTATGTTATAATGAAACTTTCTTGTTTAATATCTCTTATTATTGTCCATATTCAGTAGTTTAATATTAATGTTCTTAAATTTTTTTAATACAGTTGAATCCCCTTCTTTTCGTTTTCTTTCTCAATCAATCTATAGTTTGTTTTTAATTAACATCATTATTTGTGTGTGTATTGGACACACCACTATTTTCTTATCCATTTATTTTTCTTATATTATTAATTTATCATCATAATCATTTTAACCAGATTACTAATCATTTAAATTGATGAATAAATCTCTCATTGGAGTGAGTTGTAATTTAATGATGTTAAGCGATTGAGAGATTATTCTCGATGAGTATTCATTGAATTAACATTTTGATTATTAGACTTAACATGTCATAGATTACTGACTTGTTTTTTTAACGAGTTGTTTCTATGATTTATTGGAACCATAAATAGAATACCATAAACAAGATATGATTAATAATAGAACCCAATGTTATGTTAAGGCTTGGATTAAATCCTTAACACTTAGGAATTCATATCAATGTCAACTTGTGACATGGGTGTAAATTTAATGAAATATAAAGAAAAACTCTTGGATATCACAAGCATAACTACCTAATGATAAACTCACCCAAATATTTATTAAATTGGTAAATCGATCAATCATTTAAATTTAGCTCTACAAAAAACCCCACAATCTAAATACAATCCACTAAAAACAAAATACTATTAAAAATTATCACCACCAGGGATTCCACCCGAGTTCTACTATACACATTTGCATAACAATGGAACTTTGACTGGTCAATAAGAAAAAATCGGCCACACTCTCAAATGCTGATATTTCCAGAGATGGTTCTTTATATAGTCATTAGTTTTTGGTTATTTTAAAAAAAACCAAAAAAACAAATATTTTAAAAAATAAAAAAACACAAAGAAAAAAACACCTTCCTCATAAAAATAATAAACGGAAAAAAAAAACTCATCTTCCTCTTTCATCCAACATCTTTCTAAATGCCTCGTATTCTCCCAAACTATCCCTCATATTTGTGTGACCCTGAAATAGAGCGAAAAATTTAACAAATTAAGAGGAACATTAGGGAAAATAAAATAATTCAAGAACCAGTTCTTGTCCAACTAATTGAATTAGATATGACCAATCCTAGGGAACAAACACTTTAAGAACCTGCTGCCCCTAATATGAATTACCAACCTATTATTATTAAATATCCAAACATAGAGGCTAACTTCAATGTCATATTGGGTTTGATTCATCTTCTCCCTCATTTCCATGGGCTAGCCAGTGAGGATCCACATCTTCATTATAAAGAGTCACATGTGGTGTACATTACCATAAAGCCTCAAGGAGTTTCTAAGGAACCAATAAAACTCTGAGCATTCCCTATCTCCCTAGCTGACACTACTATGTCATTGCTCTACCAACTTCATCCTTGTTTCATAACCACATGGAATGAAATGAAGTGACTCTTCTTAGATATATTCTTTCCTGCTTTCTGTACTGCTTCTATCCAAAAGTTAATAAGTGGTATCCGTCAGTTCCCAAGTGAATCACTCCATGAATACTGGGAGAGGTTGAAAAATCTTGTTGTACCCTTCCCATGCCACAAAATCTCTGACCAACTCTCGATCCAATAATTCTATGTGGGGTTATTAGCTATGGAGACAAATCTCATTGATGCCGCAAGTGGTGGTTCTCTTTTTTATAAAACTCATGCAGCTGTAAGAGATCTTATAAGAAACATGGCTACAAACACACAATAATTCCATACTCGATCACATTCTTATGTAAAAAAAAGTCCAAGATAATCAATCTATATATCTAAAAAAGATGACAGACTGGATGAGTGAATTTACAGGTCCTGTTCTACAACTAGTTGTGTCTACCAAAGCCCCATCCTCATGTTCTCCACAATCAATGTTTCCTAGACAAGTCATAAACCATGGAATATGCAACCCACCAGATCATCCAATAGACCCATGTATACAACTTCTAGATGAACGATCCGATTCTTCCAGGCCAATGGAGCTCAGTGCAGCATATGCTCAGTAGAATTCCAACCCTCAACAATCGGGTGAGTTTGTTAGAAACATCAACCAACCTCATTCGGAGCCCTTCTCTTCTTCGTATAACCAAGGTCTAAGGTATGGAAATACCGTCTCTCATGCCCCTCAATTACCTCCTCAATACCCAAACCAATTTCAATATAGTCAAGGTGTTGGTAAATTCTAAAAACGTAATCCGTTTTTCCTCAACAACAAAGGAAAAATCCCCCTCCAGGATTCACTATCCAAGTGAGCCTTATCAATTCCCAAACCAATACAACAAATTTACCAAGAACCAAAATCAAGTTTATCCCAATCTAGGACAACCCTCTTATTCCAAGGAACTATGTGAATGTGCAGTGGAATATTTTGCCTCCTTCACCTATTTCAGCCGTAAAAACATTGACACCCAAATTTGTCCACTCGTATCCCACCTGAACCAACAATTGCAATCAAATTCATCTCAACTCCTAGCTCAACCATTACCCAACCCCAAGGATAATGTAAGTGAAATTTCACTTAGATCATGAAAGAAAATTAATATGCATAAAAATAAGTCCTCCAACCCTCATTTGAATGTTGACCTTGAAAATGAAAATGAAAAGAAACATGAAAAGGAATCTGAAGCCATTCTCTCACCTCCTTCCATTCCACATATGAATCCAATTCCATTTCCTCATGATATTTCTTAATCAATTATGTCCTTCAAACCCGATCTTGAAATTCCCCACATGTTTAGACATGTTGAAGTCAATATTCCCCTATTAGATTCCATAAAACAAATCCTTATGTATTCCATGTTTCTTATGAAATTGTACACCCACAAGAGACAACTTAGGACCTTCTAAAATTTTCCCACCCAGTGTTTTATTCCAATAATGTGCAAAGATCTGGGGACCTTTACCGTTCCTTTCCAAATTGGAAGTTCAAACTTTGATGACGAACTTATAGACCTATGAGCCTCAATTAATGTCATGCCCAAATCCAGCTTCTCAAACTTTGTTCTAGGTCCCTTACATCCAATGGGTGTTTTCATTCAGTTAGCCAATCATAGCACAACCAGTCCTGAGGGAATAATTGAAGATTTCCTTGTTTGTGTGAATGATCTTATCTTCCTAGCTAACTTATATGTCCTTGACGTGGAAGGTGAGACAAATCCTTTCCAATATCCAATGATTTTTGGAAGACCTTTAGTTATGTCATGTAAAATAAAAAATTGATGTCCATGCTCGCATCTTATCCATGGAATTTGGTGACCAACTGGTCATGTTAAATATTTTTCTATCCATGTGATGCCCATCAGAGAATGAATCTATAATCTCTATCCATTCTTTTGAAAATATCTTCGAGAGTGTCTTGAATCTCAATCCATCACATTCTTCCTGTTCTACTAATATAGGAGTTGGTGAATATATAATCCTCATTAACAAAGTAGTAAATGGAAAAGTAGAGGTTGACATTACAAATGCAAACTTCATTGATATAAATGATCTTGAAAACTCTTCGGAATCCCATCTAACCTCTGACATCCACTACTCCAACTCAGATGGTAATTTTCAAACGAACCATCTTGTTCATTTTTTTATTCAAATCAGATTATCCAACATTCATTATTTCCTATCCATGATTTTGATAATTCTATTATATGTTAGGTGAACTTTGAAACAATGTGTTTATATTGTCTTGATGGGAGTGAAGTGTGTGATATTTTTTCCATAATTAATAAAGTGATCACTGGTGAGGTTGAATTTGACCACTATTTGGTGAAAAAATTGATATAAAGGATATTTAAAAATATATTCAGTATTATGACTCTGTTGATCCTCATTACTCTACCTTGTTAAGTGATTAAATAAATGATTAAAAAAAATGGGATCTCATACTTTGGTTTTTTGTTATCTGAACCTTACATAAATGATCCATCAGAATTGAGACATCTCCCTGAATTTAGAAGTATAAAAAACCAATAGTTTATGGATAAAATAATTCCTTTCATTAATGAAAAAATGGAGGATAGTCATATTCTCTTTCCACCCCCATTGAATTGCAAGAGAAATAATAATGAAGAGACGAAATTATCCAATGAATCATCGAGCCTCCCAAAGGAAAAGTATTTCTAGAAGCACACAGGAGTTGAGAAAATATGATGGCCACCGTCAGACTATGGGTAGTCCACTACAATTATCCACCTTTAGGAAAATATATGCAGTGATTCTTGGGAGACAACCCATTTTTTCTTTTAATTTTTTGAAATTTTAATTTATTTTTAGTTTTTCATTAAATGAATAATGATTTTTCTTTTTTCAGGTAACATCCCACAATCGTGGAACTACATCGACTTCCATCGGATCCCCAACATCTGTAGTTGACCCAACACTGGATGGAGTTGGAAACCCACCAAATATAAACTAGGGGGAACCTCTTTCCCTTTAACTCTGCTTCCCCTATCTCTCCCTCTCTCCCTTCTTCCTCCCTCCTCATTTTTTACCAATTTCCTCCTCCCATTTTTTATTTACTCTTCCAATTTCGTTTGGGTGTGTCTTTATAAAAAACAACAAAAACCCTAAAAAACTAAAAAAAATTCAAAATAATAATAATAATATGAAAAATCAAGATTCATTTTTACTCACCTTCCAATTTTCAAAATTTTCCCAACCATTCTGGGGAGTTAAAAGACATGGATTCATCTCAAAAATTTTGTGGTTTCTTCATTAATTTGGAAAATGAATATTGTGTATAAACCAAAAAATTCTGAATGCTCAATTTTTGATTTGGAAATTTAATTTCTCCAACCGTGAGGAACAATATTAGCTTTCATACCAAGGCCACCTCTGGCCATCTTTTCAAAATGTGTGTCTTTCACCCCATTTGCGAGTCTTAAGTTTGTGGACCTTTGAGTTGAATTTCCTAATTTAGTGTGCATTAATATGATAGAATAATTTTATTACCCATATGATAATTAAAATATCCAAATAGACTACCATTATCTATACATTAATCCTCATTTTGAAATCCCCTTTGAGCCTATAAAATCCTCTTCATTGATTGACTCATTATAATCCCAATAGCTTTTCCCACCCAATATCAACATGATTTTTCATTGCATAATTTTTTGAAATTTATGTGTGGGAGGGGAATGGATTTAATTTTGGGAACCCCTTGTTGTTTAAACCATGTTATCATATTTTTAAGGGAAATAATCCATTTTAGTGTGGGGTAGAGGTTGTCATTCAGTGTGTTTTGGGGAATCTAATGTACATTCATTTAAGTAATTTTTTAAATGATATTGACAAGTGTTAAAGAATAAAAATAAAATAAAAAAGGAACAAAAAATGGGTTGTGTCTTGGGTAGGTCAAAAATCACTCTTCCTCAACCTTAGATCTTGTTATAACAATTACAATTAGTGTCATGAGGAGATCAGCCATGGGTTGGGAGATGAGTGTGAGATCTATTTCAAGGTCAACTTTCGAAAAAATACAAAGTAGAAAATAAAAAAAATGAAAACATATGTCATTGGGAGACGTTTTGTGTTCTATAAGAATTTCATCTTCTCATCCCCTTTAAATTTTCTTCCTCTCTTCTATCTTTCTTCACACAATCATTTCCTTATAAATATGTTTTTTCATTTCCTTCCATGATTCATTTCAAAAAAAATGTGCGTTGATTTTTCTATATTGGGGTTTTACCCCCATTTTCCTTTCTTTTGGATATCATATTCCTACCGTCCCATAGCCACAAAAAACCCCCTAAAAATTAGTGATTTTCAAGCACTTTAGGATATATAGTGAAGATATTAGCTCTTAAAAACTCTAAGATTTTTACTTTTGTTTGGTGAATGAGTCAAGCTCTAGAAATTAATTTCATCATCTTGAGAGGAGTTAGTTTTTTGTGCCACCATTATCCATTTCAAAATATGAGCATGAAAAAAATGATTTGTTTTTGGAACATTGTTTCTGTAACAACTTGTGGTGGAATTAAATATGGATGAGTGAAATTTTCCAATCCTCCCATGATTGGGGAAAACAAAAATTTTAATATTTGTTGGCGAGTGAAAATGATTTTTTCATGTTTTTATATTTAGGAACATGGGGACATGAACCAGCCTAAGTGTGGAGGAGTTTATGTTTTTAATATTTTCATGACTTATTATATACTCTCTTTACTGATTCTAAATGAAATGGGCATAATTTTTGTTAAATATTAATGTTTTAATACTAGCTATAATTTTTGAGCATTTTGAAAAGTTGTTCAATTGAGTGAGTTTAATATTTTATTTATAACTATCCCCATACTGATTCAAATTGTGTTATTACTATTTTTTGGATTATTTAATCAATTTTTAACATATCATTAGAAGAAATCAGTGGCCAATTCCACCATTTTAAGGGTCACATTGTCCCCACAATATGATCCAAAGTATTTGTAAAGAAACTGGACCAGCCATGATGATTGAGTTACTAGTATAAATCAAAAATACCAAATTTTATGGAACTCCAACATATGTTCATGATTATCCAAAAGAATCACATATAAATATTTCAGGGCCCAACTCCAAGAATAAGGGACCACAATAAAGCATTGAAATCCAGCCCAACATTCTGGACGGGAATTAAAATCTAGACACTATTCATGACATATCCCATGATTTAGAAACCAAATCTAGATATTATTTTTCAGTGTGAAAGATGAGATATAGGCGGCCGACATTCTTGAAAAAGACATTCAAATTTGAAGGCATCTTACTATTCCAAAATCCATTCACATTTTGGCCATCAAAAAATCAGGGATAGAAATGGACAGCTTAACATAGTTTATTCAAACTGGCATAACATTGTATCCATAAGTCAAAATTCCTCAAAAAATTTGAGATTAGAATTCCGACATTATAGTATACCACTTTGAAGAAAGAAATATCTTGATATTCCGCTGTCTGGATGTCAAAATCGTCAAGCCAAGTAGAGGGACATAATGGGAATGCAAAAAATCCACTTCCTTCGCCTATAAATATATACCCCTCCTCTCCTAAAAAAGAGATGGAATTTTAGAAGAGAGGAGCACAAATTGGGATGACCAAATCCTTGAAATGGTCTTGGGAGGACCTTACATTCTCATGTTTTCACTCGAGAGATCATTCATCCTCTCTTTGTTTTATTTTACTTTTGTGTTCTTCATTATTGTAATCTTGTAAGTCTTATTTTGTAATTATGTTTTAATGAAATTTTCTTAATCAATATCTCTTATTATCATCCAGCTTATGTAGTTTAATATTAATATTGTTAAAATAGTTTAAATAAAGATCAATCAATTTCTTTTCTTTGGCTTTCTCAATCAATCTAAAGTTCATTTTTAATAATCATCATCGTTTGTGTGTGTGTTCGACGCACCACTATTTTCTTATCCATTTTTTTCTTGTATTCTTAATTTATCATCATAATCATTATTACCAGATTACTAATCATTTCAACAGGTGAGTAAATCTTATTTTGGGGTGAGTTGTAATTTAAATATGTTAAGCGATTGAGAGCTTTTTCTCGATGAGTATTCTTTGAATTAATATTGTGTATGTTATACTTAACATTTTATGGATTAATTACATGTTTTGATTTACAAGTGGTTTCCATGGATTATTGGAACTATAAATACCCTACCATAAACAAGATATGATTAATATTAGAATCCTAAGATATGTTAAGTATTGGATTTAAGCCTTAACACTTGGGAATTCCAATCAACGTCAACATGTGACATGGGTGTTAATTTAATGCAATATAAAACAAAGCTCAAGGATATCACAAGCTTAACTACCTAATGATGAACTCACCCAAATATTTATTAAATTCGTAAATCGATCAATCATTACAATTGAGGTCTACAAACAAACCCCCATAATCAAATTACATTCAACTATACACAAAATACTATTAAAAAAGTATCATCACTAAGAAATTGTCTTGAGTGCTGCTATACACATTAGCAGAGCATCGGAACTTTGACTGGTTGATAGGCGACAATCGGCCACGCTTTCACTCTTAGATAGCTAAATTCTATGTCCAGAAAGTATTGGCGTATCCCATGGGTGGCTCGGTAAAGGTCAATTCATCTTCCATGTGTCACACGGGAACAATTAGTGTTTCCATTCATCCTTTATACACACATCACACCAAAAATAATCAATAGAACCGAATAACAAAAAGGGAAACAAGGAAATAAACACAAGCATGTACACAATGAAAATGAAACTATAAAATATAACTTGTAGACCACCTACCTTGGATCTATTGCTTAACAGAAACCTAATAGAGGCCATGGATCCTAATTCAACACCCTATTGACGTATCAACCTTGATATCAAGGGAAAAGAAGGTGTTTAAATCATTATAGGAAGATAAGTATGAAATGAAAACCCTGAACCAAAAAGAGATGCAAGAGGGGGATTAGCCTTACCTAGATCTTAGATTCGCAACCAATGATACTCCAAACAACCATGAAATGAGGGAGAATAACCTTGGATTAAACTGGTAGGTTTGGTTCTTCACTAGGGATTCATAAGGGATGAATAAATAAAATCCTTAGTTTTGATTAAAAATACCGTAATGGATTTTTTTTAAGATTCTCAACATGACTAGGCTACAATGTTTACCTTAATGGTCTGACATACCCTCCACAAACCATGTGAGGGATAATATCTCAAAATCACCCTTCACATGGTTTCCTAGGATTTCTGTAGGATTTGATGAACCATGTGACAACAGTGTGAAAGCCTTTATCAAAGGCTGCACAGTTACCTTGGATGATCCGATCTTTTTCCATTAACCTTGCAGAAACCGCACAACATGCACATAGACTCCTTTTTCCTCAATTTTTGTGTCCCAAACCCTTGGAAAACCACCAGTCCTTCTCATGACCTTTTTAAAATAGTTATTTTACTAAAATAAAAGACATCAACTGAATCATAAACAATCACATACCTCATTAAAAATATGGAATCATACAACCTCCCCACCATAGTATGACTCATCATCAAGCCTCTCTTCTCGAGTGGAGTTGACTTTTTGAATCAAAGTGATCAGGCCACTAGGTCTAGATATCTGACTATCATTCCCAAATTTCATCCTGGATGTTTCCATGCTACCGTAGAATAAAAACTGATGCCAGAACATTGCCCTATAAAACCTTCTCACTATGATACACAATACGAACTGAATTCTCCTTGAATGACATATCTGGTTCAATCTCTATGTAATCAACATTTAACATATGAGATGGTTACGGATGATATTGGTGATGTTGTGAGACATGAAATTCATCAGGCATCCTACTATACCATTTTGGAAGACTCGATTGATAATACACTAGTCCAATCCTCTCCACAATCTCATAGACCCCCACTTACCTTGCCTCTAACATTCCCTATCTCTGAAATCAATGCTGACCCACCCTCAGTGACACCGGGAGAAACTATCTATCCTCCACCAAATGATCAAGTTGTATATGACTCTAATTTGTATATGTCATCTACCTACTATGGGATTTCATCATGCACTTCTGAATAAAATGAACTTTATCCAATGTCTCATGCATGAGACATGGTCCAAAGATCTCAAATTCCCTAGCCTCTAACCAACATAATAGAGATCTACACGGTCTCCCATAGAGCACCTCAAAATGATCCATATGAATCATATCATGGGAACTATTATTATAGTCAAACAAAATGAGTGAAAAGTTCTATTACCAGAAACCACATAAATCTAGGAAATGAGATCATAACATTTCATCCAATACTAGAATCATATGCTCAGATTGCCCATTAATTTCTGGGTGATAAGTCGTACTCAACAAAACCTGGGTACCTTGTGCCTTCTGCAATACCTTCAAGAAGCACGATGTGAAATGTGGACCACTATCCGAAACTATAGTTATTAGTACACCATTCAATCATACTATTTCTCAAACATACAACTCGCCCAACTAATCAATTGTTAATGTTTCCTAGATTGGAAATAAATGAGCCACTTTAGTCCAATAATCCACAATGATCCATATTGTGTCATTATTCTGAGGTGTCCATGGAAGTCCTACTACAATTTCCATAATTACATTATTCTACTTCTATTCTAGAATGAGAAATAACTACAACTAACCACATGGATACTAAGGCTCTACCTTCACCTATTGAATGGTCTGGTATCACACCATGAAACTTGCAACATCTTTCTTCATTCCTGTACATAAATACTTCCTACAAAGATCACAATACATCTTAGTCAGTCCCATTTGAACTTACAACTTTGACACATGTAACTCACACATCAAATTTTCATTAAAACACACTGGTACTACCACATGAACACTAATAGATACAATTTGATCACCACCAAAGGCCCAACTAGATGCTGTATCCCACTATTTAAGACGTTATTTCATAGACAAACACTCTAGATACTCCAGTTGGATCTCTTTGACCCAGATCAAAAGCACGGGTTGAAAAACTAAAATGAAATGGCCATTTTTCGGAACCCAACATGCATCTCCAGGTACAGTTCCACAAACAAGGACATTATTTTTTATTCAGAGTTGGATCCGTGTACTAATTGATACAGAGTCTTCTGCCTCAATGCATCTGAAACAGTATTCCCTTTTTCTGATGTGTAAACCAACACAAAATTGAAGGATTGTAGATAATAAACCCACCTTCACTAATTAAGATTTAAATTCCTCTGAGAGATTATAAAATGTAAAATCATATGGTTATAAAACACCATGAATCACTCTCCCAATAAGTCGTGCCTCCAAAAATTTATGGAATAAATTATAATACCTATATCAATATAATGAGTAAGGTAGTTTTATTATTTTGTCTCAAATATCTCGACCAATAAGTTGTAACTTAGTCAACCTATATCAACACCGCCCCATGTAAAATAGATGATGCATTATAGAAAAATGTGTACTTCTTACAGTGTGGTAGTCAACCACTTCTTCAATTCATGAAATGTAATTTTCCACGCCTCTGACCACAAAAACATAACACCCTTCTTGGTTAAGCTTGAGAGTGGTTCTACCAAATGAGATAAATCTTTAATGATCATCAGTTAATAAATGGAAAAACCAAGAAAACTATGAACTTCAGAAATATTGTTGAGAAGCTCCCAAGACACTACAACCTGCAGCTTCTATGGATCCACTAACACAGCTGACTCAGAAATACTTTTCCCCAAGAAATTAAATTAATTAATCAAGAACTATAACTATGATATCTTGGATTAAAGCCTATACTCTCTTAGTGTACTCAAGATGATGTTAATATTTTTTTGTGATCGTCAAAAGTTAGTGAGTACACCAAGATTTCATTAACAAAGACAATCATGAACTGGTCTAAATAAGGGTAAAATATTCACATAATTAGTGCTGTAAACAGTTCTTTTGCATTAGATAGCCTGAACAACATCACTAAAAGTTCATACATCCTTAACCTACTCTAGAAAGTGGTCTTTTTTACGAAAGAATGTCTCACCCTCAACTGATGGTATCCCATTCTCAATTTGATCTGGGATAACACTTTGGCACCCCTCAGTTATTCAAACAGGTCATTAATTCTGGGAAGTGGGTATCATTTATTAACAATCACCTGATTCAACTTCTTGAAATTGACACATAACCACAACGACCCTTCATCCTTCTTAGTAAACTCTACGGGTGATCCCCATGTTAACAAACTAGGTAAAATGAATTACTTACTCACTAAATTTACCAACTGAAACTTAAGATCCTAGATTTATACTAGATCCATTTGATATGGTGGAATAGAAACTGGATCTACCCTTGGATAAATCTTGATCATAAACTCGACATATCTTTCAGGTGGTATCCTAGAAAACAACTCAAAAACACATCCAAGAACCGATCCACCACCTGAGGAAGGATATACTACTCCACTTCCCCATCATCAAGATTAATTCATGACACATGAGCTGTGATCTTTCACAATTTATGAAAAAATGGACATGAATAGACTACTCAAACATCCCACTCACCACAAAGGACATAAGTGTCTCCATCGGGAGTCGTAAATGTTAACTGACGTCGATAACAATAGATATGAGCGTGATAATCAACTAAACAATGCATTCCCATGATCATGTCAAACCATGGAATCTCTAAAAAACAATACTATAAGAAATGATGTCCACCAAACACTAAGGCACACCCTTTACACTGCATGATATTCTCAACTCATACCACCAACTAAGTATCAAATGATATAACTACAAACATACATTCCAAAATTAGGCCAAAAAATACTAAGAACTATGACAAAATAAAATAATGTGTGGAACATGTGTAAAATAAATAATTTTCATTTGTGGAATCTAGATGAATCGTACCTAGAATGGTAGAAGGTCTAGCCTCACCTTCTCCAGGTGTAGAATGAACTATGTGCAGATAGTATGCCCTCAACCTTGGGATCCAAGGTGAGTACCCTACACTGTACTACGTAGATGGTATGACTAGTTTCTCCCTAGAGTTCCACGTCCATCACCCCTTATAATATGTCATGTGGTGCTCCAAATACCTGCATGATATGGGGTTATGTATCCCCTACATTAACACTGCACTTGTCCACGTCTTCTAACACCATTCATTTGTTGTGGGTTCCTAGAAAACCTCTCCACATGGCCCATCATTCCACATGTTATGAACAAAAAAGGTGGTCGGGAAAACTGACTTTGCACGTGTCCTAGCCTCCCACAATAGTAGTATAAAACTCAATCACTAACATGATAGATTGGTTCCTTTTTCTGGCATTGTTTTCCACCGCTTCCTTGGAGTAAATTCCTGAAATGGTGGTTCCTACTATCAGAAATATCATTAGTCTTTCTCCCCATCTAAACCTCATGTAAGCTTCTAGTGGCCTCCTTGATGTTTCCTTCTGAGATTATGGCCTGATCTATCACCTCATTAAACATCTTAAGTCGCTAGGCATTTTTATGGGATCCGATCTCATGCTGATTACTAACCTGTAATTGGAATTCCATAGATGCCTCATCTTCCACTAAAGAAAGAACAAAAAATTTCATGATAGTGAACCGGTCTTATTACTCCATTACTAATATCATCCACTACATTAAATACATAAAATTCATACCCTTGTCATGACTTAAGGTTTTTGGGTTGTGACCATGAAATTTTCCTAGAAACACATCCACATCATTACATTTACTTGTTCAGTCTGAGCTATGATATCCAACAACACTTTTCCTATACCAAAAACATACAGGCTACCAACATAAATCGCTTCTCAAAATAAGTCTCCAAATTATAAAAAGTAGTATGGATTAACTCTATCTAGAACTGATCTCTCTTTGGCCCACCATCTCTAGTAATGGTTAGAGGGTGTTGCTGCTAAAATACCCTACTCAACTTGAATATACTCGGTTCGACCACCCTGAGGTCCCAATCCATAATCATCTTATAGCCATTAATTTTCTCACAGAACTACTCTTCCATATCATCCAACACCACTAGGTCTACTATCTCTATTTTGGGGGGAGAATTCTCAGAAACATCCTCTAATCTCTCGACTAGTACACACCTTCATGGTGTCAGCTCTCTATAATGCCAAACATGAAAATTTTAGATCACAACCATAAAAAATTCACAAGGAATAAGTAAAGGCTCATCACAAGACATAAATAAACTACTTCACAATCACTTCCCATAGTGTTTTATTACATGAGGAACACTACCTTCCACCATCCTTCCCAAGGCCATGGAAAACACATGGTAACTAACTCACATGGTTAAAATACCTACCTTTTACACATTTTTAATGTGATATTAATATACCAATTTAATCTAAAATCATTTTAATTCACATAACATACATTATCATGTGTAATTATTTAAATATTACTTAGCATTCTAATTTCCCTTTTTACACATTTATATCATCCCATTAGAAAATATTTCACTATTTTCATGAGAATCACATGCATTCTACCCATTATGCATTTTACACCCATCTTGTGTGATTGTGACTTATATGATGCATGCCACTTATATAAATAGGTTCCAAGATTGATACATGAATGCACAATGTCATGAAATTCCATCCATGAGAAAAATATCATAAATTTGTCAGATCATACCACATGTGCATCACCCAATGGTGAAATATCATCAAATGTAACAACACACAACATGAACAACAATTACCACTCTGGTTAAATTTATTTTTCCCCTGTACTTGGGTCAGATACTCCCAAGAATGAGTATATTTACATTGCCTGAAATAATCATAATCACAATTTTACCATCCCTAGATATTAATAAATATAAAATAATCCCTCTAAAACCACTTTTGGACATCCTCGATCAGGGAGGCACCATACTGGTTCCCTTAGTTTAGTCTTTACGAGACCTTAAGTGTGCCTCCTCGTACACAATAGGATTCCAACAAGTAGTGAGGGTATAGAATAGTCACATGTGGAGACTATACCATAATTATCATCATAAACCATATAATATATGAATATAAAGAGTGGAAAATATAAGAAAAAAATATAATGCACTGCTAAACATTTCCCAAACAGGGTACAACCATATAAAATAGTAAATATCCCATTTCATGATACAATTCCAAGTGAACAATACCCAAAATCATTAAAAATAGTAGAAACCCAAAAATCATAAAAACTCTAATTCCAGAAACTCATTCATCCATGTAACATTTCAAACTCTACTCCCTATCATAGGGAACCTACCCATGGCTTGTTGTACAAACTTGAGATCTTCACATGTTCCTAATGGAGACCCGAGCAGAGTGTGATTACAACTCAGTTTTCCACCACCATGGGTATATACAAAATATGTAGTCTAATAGATCGTTTTTGCAAGCATAAATAAATTGAATGTAAGATAAATAAATTTTTTAGACCACATAATAACAATTCTATACTTTTCTATTCATATGAGGATTATTGTGTTGAGTACACTATGTACATCATCTCATCATTTAGTTCATTATCAATATGAAATGCACTAGTCAATAATTTTCTTTATTCACAAAATCATCATGGAATTCAAATTTCTAGAAAATAGAAAATATTAAGTCCCTATCTCACTAGGGATAAGCATATAATGTAATCACCACACTACCCTTGGATACTTAGTCTATGTATTTTCATTGAATTAAAAAATTTGTGGTATAGATCATCAAAATTACTCTCCAACCCAGGCATCCCTGAAAAGGTTAGAGAATCAGTCCATCCCTACCAGTGGGAGGAGCATCACTCCATAATCCAACTGATAATCGATATACACAATCTTGTTTATACATATCACAACAAATAAAAACAATAACGTTTATAATCATGATTCAAAAAAATCAACATGGGATTCAATGTTATGCCATATCCCATTAACAATTCCATTTTACAATACATACCCATTAGCCTAATTATTTTCCGTGTCTAATCCTATTAACCATATTCATCAATTTACCATCCATTACCAATCCCACATGTTCTGCATTTTACATACAACCACCCTCTTATGGATTTCAATATAAGTCATTAATCACTTTTAATAGCTCCAATTGAACTAATTTATCACATTTTTATTACCACAACAAAAAATATATCTTAAGATAGTACTTAACATAGGTATGTGCAAATAATTCATTTCATTCTTTACCATTAAACATTTTAACATGATTAGTAGGAGTTCTACATTTTCAGAAGACACCCTTGCTCATATATAGCTAACTTCTATGTATAGAAAGTATTGTAACAACCCATGGGTTTCCCTACAAAGTTTGTGACATCCTCCATGTGTTCCATGGGAACCATGAGGGTTTACATGCATCATTTATACACTAATTACACCAAAACACATCAATGGATCAAATTGGAAACAATGGTAGCCATGAAATAGTCCCAAACATGAAAAACCTCAAACACAACTATGGGATAAATCATGTAGACCACCTCCCTTGGATCCTTTATGGAACACACACATAATAAAGGCCATGTATACAATTCAACACCCCTTGGAATCCTCAACACAGATCTCACCAAAAAAAAGAAGGGTTTTAGAGCTTTGGAATGATATATAGAATAAATATGAAACATAAACCAAAAAGAGAAGCAAGAGGGGGATTATCCTTACCCGGATCATTGATTCGCAACCAACAACACTATAAATGACCATGAAATGAGGGAGAATCTCCTTTGAAATATCTTTGGAGATTTGGTTTGTCACTAGGGTTGAATGGGGGAGGAAATGAGGAAATCCTAAGTTGGGGATTAAAATCCTGTAATGGAATTTTTGTTAATTTGTCATCTTTTCTAGGTTGCATTGTTTTCCAAACCATGTGAGAGATATTTCTCCAAAATACCCTTTTTTCATAGTTTCCTAATAATTTATCATTATTTTCTTAACTTTGTGATAATCATGCAAAATCCCTCTTCCAATGTTTCATGGTTACCTAGGATGATCTACATGGTTTCCACTAACCGCGCACAAACTGTGCAACTCTCCTAGAAACTCATTTTACTCCATTTTCGTGTCTCGAACCCCTGGAACACCCCTAATCCTTCTCATGAACTTTTGAAAACCTTTATTTAACTAAAAAAATAAACATAAACTAAATCATGATAACAAACATACCTTATAAATAATACTGATTATTACATGCCACTAGAGCATGATATTTATTATGAAGAACAACCGGGGTGATTCTGGATCATAGATGGAATCTTCTATGAAACAAAATCACTCAACTTCTCTAATTTTTTTGGTAAAACCACCCATTTTAGGAGTATAAATTAGACCTTTAAGAACTTATTAGGCAAATATATCCACATTTGTTCATATTAGAGTCGAAAATTTCAATGGTGAAATTATTTTTAAACGGAGTATAATGTAACAACCCAATTTTTCAAGAAATTTAATTTTTTAAAAAATTTAAACTTCTTTTATGGCTTTTGTTCCACAAAACACCATGTTTTGATTTCATTACATGGAACCCTTGGTTATTTTTAAAATATATGAAATAATTATTTTCATTATTGAAAAAAATATTCTATATTTTATGAAAAACATGACATATTATGAATATGTTTGTTAAAAATAAACATTTACCACATTTAAGAAAAAAACTATGACTATCATAAAATGAACCAGAAACAAGAATTGTGGCGGGATGAGAAAAGAGATCTCTTACTCTAGAAATTTTAATCGAGGACCATCTAACCAAGGAACTATCATCTCTCTTGGGATTTTTATTAGGGAATAAAAACCTATGCTTCATGGGATATATAAACCAAAAATAAATTTATCTGAGTGAATTCCATCTGTTTATAAAGTTGGATTTCCACTCAAAAAAATCAGTATAGAAATTAAATTAAAAGGCTTTGGGTATTAGCTCATTCATGCATTGACGGTGTCTCTTTTCTCACCTCTTCAGAGTAGATGGTCACCCTTAGTTATAATCATTTGGGATTATAGTATTTTAGTTCATTAATCTATTCTTTAAATAGATATCTTGATAAAAGAGAGATATATCACAATATTCAAACTACTAACCTTATATTAAATGGCACAAGGACTTTTATAAGGGTTTTTATAGATATTCTTAATTCTGATGAGAAAATATTAATTTTGACAACCCTATTTATAGAATGGACTTTAGGTAATGCATTGTGGATTGAAATATTCATGAAGTTGATTTTATTGTTTAAAAATTCAGATGGTATTGAAAGCATCCCAATAGAATGGTGTATAGTAAGTTGGAAAGAGTATTTTAATTATGTTACTCATGAGGCCTGGAACTCAATATCTTACACTAATCTTGCAATATTAATTTATGAACATCATCGTATATTGAGAAACACTTTAATAAGGGATACCAAGACTTAATTTCCCTTCAAATTCAATAGTACTTGATCCATGCCCCATAATTGTAAAAACCATGAATATGACAGTAGGAATTAGTTTCACATTCATGATAATTCCCTAGCTTGTGTTTCAAAGATCAAAGTATATAAGAAAAAGATGAAATCTTGCATTAAGGAATCCTTCAGCAAGATGGATGAAAATATTGTTCATCATAAATCCTTGATTCACCTCTCCGATGGGAATGACACCCAATAAGATTTATCCTCCGGTCATGATAAAAAAAATAATACAACTCATTATATTGACCACCCTATTAATATGAAGGAAGGTATTGAAAGGAAAGAAATCAAGATAAAATGTCTCAAAAAAGGTGATGAAAACAAAAAAAATCAAGTTTATTCACAATGGTATACAATCTAATATGTTGCATGTTATTTTAAATGAAAATGGTGGGGTGTTATTGATCATATAGATGATTTGTCTTCACATGTTGTATCTTATTATAGAAACCTCCTTAATAGTCATAAGTCTTATGGGTATATTATAGATTTTATCATTCCAAAAAATATCACGAGTGAGGATAATTTTATTCAATCCACTATCCCCATGGAATTTGAGATCGAGGATGATATCATTGACTTGGGTCATGGAGGTTTACCTGGTCCGAATGTGTTTAAAAACTAATTATTCCAAAACAATTGGGATATCATTTATGTTGATGTTTAAATATTGATTAAGAACTTATTTAGTGGTGGAAAACATTCACATGGCATCAACTCCCAATTTTATTCCCTCTTTCTCAAAGTGTTGAACGTGAATTATATTCATCTGTTCTAACTAGTGGACCTTGTCCAAAAAAATTAAATAAACATTGGGAAATTCCTGTGAACAGACTAGCCATAAATTATAATACGACTATTTCTAAAAAAGATATAAGTTTATTAAGGGTAGAACTATTATATACTACCTCATTAATTACTTTTAATATGTCATTATTCTTAGAAAGCCTTCCAATTGAGTTAATATTACCATAATTTTTTTTGTTAAAAATCATTATACACACATTAATGGGGTTTCATCTACAAGTTTTTATGTAATTTTGGATTTTATTATACCATTATTAAATGGATTAATATCATATTGATTTCATCCCATATTTTTGTTCTTATAAAGGTATCAATTGATGAATTGTTTTCTTGTTTATGTGTTATCACAAAGGTGATACACTGTCATCCATTATTTTCTCCATGGGTAAAGAGTATTTTAGTATAATGTTTCTCTGCATGTTGAATGAAATTAATGCGAAACCTATTAGGGATGGTAAAGGAATTGTTTCCCCAACAAAATTTATTGTATGATGATGAAATCAATATCTTCACTTGAGTGGACATAATAAACATCATGAATAACAATTTTGTTCTACATCATTATGTTCACGTTTCAGGACTAGAGATCAGTATGAAAAATTCCCTAATAAATTTTGGAAATAAAATTCCTATAGATAGAAAAGATAATATATCCAATAAGATTGGAATTTAAGAGTGTTCAATTCCTTTCATCAATCATGGTGTTCCCATGCTCATGGGTAAACCACGTAGCTACCACATCTCTCAAATTGTGAGTCAAATTAAAAATCAATTGGCATGTTGGAATGGATTGTCTCTCTTGATAGAAGGGATAATCAACCTTGTGAAAGATTTCATTATTTCTATATTCCAATAATCATTTATGGTTAATAAATGCATGGTTTCTCTCATCATGAATATAAGTACCTACTTCATTATGTTCATCTATAGTGGATTCATTTTTCAACTGTCTCATGGAAAAAGTAATGTAAACTGGATGATCATGGATGAATTGGAATCAAAACCATATTAAATTTAGTGAATCCATTAAATTAATTTTTATAGAGAGACTCATTATTGAACATTTTGAGCCTCATTCCCTTAATAGACATAGAATCATCAGAAGGCTCGATGTTCTAACCCAAAAATATATGGACCCCTTTGTTTTTTGGATTTTAAATCCCATTTTCTCATGAAAATTGTGAATATTCACTAGTTAGTTAATAATAATTAATCTCTCAAATTTTATTCATATAATTGGAATGGCACTCCTCTCATTTATCTTTAAACCCCTATATACCCATTAAATGACCCCAAAGTGACAGTTAAATAACATATGGTGCGTCTACGGAATACCTTCCCAATGATGTTCAAGATGTGGTTAGTGATTATACTTTTATCAAGAATAATGAAATTATAATTTGGGTGTCAACAGTCAATTCCCAAATGAAATCCCAATAATTTTTTCACATGTTTGTTTAAGAGAAACCCATATGCTATGCTAATATTATTCTGAGGAGATGGATTTCTTTTTCCCAATGTTCACATTCCTAGAGACTCATGTGTGTGCATGTGGTCATTGAAATCTTTCTAAATCATAATATAATTAGAATTTTCTCATGTTTTATGCTATGCAATCAGCACCATTATGATATGGATCATCTATTCCTTAGTTGTCAGACTACTGTTGCTCTATGGTCTATCAACTCTAAACCCATTGAAGTATAAATTACTTAATAAGATAACATTAATGACTGAATCATTTATTTCAAAAAATTTACACATTCTTCACAATTTCATAACATTTTTTTGGATTCTAGAATAACAATTTTACATATTATATTGAAGTCATAGAACAAAAACACCCATGATGGCCTGGATTTCACATTTCAATCAACTTTGGTTTAAATTTTCAAGGAATTTAAAAATTAAAATATCATTCGTAACACATATTCTGATAAATATATTCATGATTTTACTTTGGTAATGCATTTTGGTATTATAGTTATTTATCATGAACTAATGGGAACTTTGGATATCATATGGAATCACCCAACCCCAAAAAGGATCAAACCTTACAAAGATGAGGTTTGAGGGGTATCCAAGATCTTTCTAGATATTTTCCTCTCTCTAGAAACTATCTTGGTGATGAAATGGGATTCCTTTATGGCCCCAATTTCATTTCCACTTATTGGGAGGCTGAAATACTTGTTATCGTCAATGTAGTTGATGTGGAAATGAAATGAAGATGGTTCAAATTATTTCATTAGTGTGATTTTACAACCATTTTGAAAGAAATCAAGATTAAAAATATTCAACATTCTTGGAAGCTAACTACTTGATGAAAAAACATATTCAATTCCCTCTAATGAAATCATTATATCATCATTCATGCCTACCATGAAGAAATTTACTTAGAGAATGGGATTTCCAAAAAAAGAATCAATACATCTGAGTTGAAATTCTAATTGATGTCATGAGGGATCATTTTTCTCTCTTTAAAATGATTATTTTAAATAAAATCCTTATTTATAGTGGTATACACTTGTTTATTTTTGATAAATGTACTTTTCCATTCAAATAAGATCTACATTTCCACATAATCCTCTCTGTCGTCAAATCCATGGGATTAATTTTAAATTAAAAATTTTAAATTCTATAATAGGAAATGTAAAAAATTATTCTATATTTTGAATGTTCATAATTTATATTTTATAATATGTTCTATGTAAATTTAGACAACATTGATTAGTGAAAATCTTTAAAATTAGTTACAATGATTAATGTAAAAACAATTTTACATAGTTGTTAAACATTAAATATAATGTTTAAAATGAAACAATTATTTTCCAAAATATATTTCATGTTCATATTCAGAAATTGTACTTTCTATTTTGGGAATAGACCATTCATGGGGCCTGGTTCCATGAAAAAAGAATATGTGGAATTCAATCTTTAAAATAAGTACAATAGTGTCAGTGACATCCCATATTTTAGGTGATCGCATATCCCCCTCTATTCATAACATAAAAACAAATTTAATCTTCAAATACCTACACATATTACTTATACAATTACCTCCTCTTATCTTATAATACATATTGTTTTTATAAATTTAACGAATGATGTCCTTTGATGAAAATTAAAATGAGATACTATAAGAATATATAACATTCATCAATGGACATTTTTGTTTTATTTCTTCCTCAAGTCCCATAAATTAGTTTTATAGAATTATTTTATTATAACCACAATTTATTTTATATAATGATATATTTTTATGTAATGTTAATACCAAAATCAACACATTCTTCTATTGAATGTTTTGATAAATCCTCATTCATGTGTACGGTGGACAACCACCTAGTAAACCAATGTGATTCTTTTTTTCCATTACCAAATATCATGGTTGGGAATAATGATGGAGATAATATTTTTATATCATATTTATGATATTTATGATTTTAATATGATTTATTTATTATTATATAACACATAAATTCAATTTTTCCATTTTTTCAGAATATCATAACCTCGATCATGTGTATAACGAACTACCACCTCACGAAGCAATATGATTCTTTTACACTTTACATGGAACGTATAACATATGTGTTTAATATAAATATGGGATATATATTGTAAAAATTATTTCATATTTATAATATATATTTTACTATTCATTCTTATAAACTAGATAGAAAATGAAAAAAAAGTATTCACACATACCTAAGGCCGGCTATCTCCAAGAAAAATACATTTTATTTCTTATCTATATAATTTATAGATTTCTATTAATATTTATACAATGAATATATATGATATTTATATCATGGGTTATAGTTTTTATGTGTTGAATTAAATATCAAATTAATAGGATCATAAATAACATGTAAAAACATAGAAAACAATTACTTAATACCTAAAAAGTATCACTAAGATGTAATTGTTAATAAACAGGTAATATAATGTCATAATAAAATAATATATGGAATGATATAAATTAATATGGTAATGTGGTTGATTTATAATGAACATATATTTATTATAATGGAGTTTTGATAGAGTACAGAAGATGTCATAAATTAATTTATGTTGAGTTATAGTCTTGCGTTTATTTCTGAGGGACTAATTCCATATTAATCCCTCGTTTATTTTTTGTGTTGTATATAATACCCTATGAAATGATATATAATTAATATACCTATTTTATGGATAATTAATGTTTCCATTAATGTTATTATTTAATGTAGATTATGATTAAAATGTTTCTCAAACAATATAGTATTTTTTTGTCTCAATTTTCCTTTATTGTGACGGATGTTATGTTCTGTAGATATATTTTTACACGAGGAGTATATAATTCTCCATTAAAATTGAATATAATTAATTTAGTCATCCTGAATAAAATTTAGTTTTCATTTTATGTTCTTCCTTCGTGGTGTTTATGGTTTAAGGTTACCAAAGTTTTTATGATTTAATGAAACAATATCATTATTTATCAGGATTATTTATGATTAAGTATCGAATATAGATAAATCCTGATACACCTCTCAAAAGTTAAAAATTAATTTATTATACTATGGTTATTATTTATATATTATATTAATTCTTCCATTTTTACACTCATTCTTATTTAAGATATGTAATAAAATCTTTCAAACAAATGTTAAATTTATTTCTCTCTTCAGTTGGAAATCAATTTTCCTTCAATACAATGATTATAAAAATTATTTCAAAAAATTATTTATTATTCTCATATTATTTTTCAATAAAATATTAACCATTTCATACTATTTCTTTTAAAAATTGATTTTAGTCTTCATGTCATTTTCCAATATATGTATTTTTCATCTTTTAAAATAAATTTGAATGAATCGTTTTTTCACATGTATGCGATGAACATAAATTTCTAAGGACATGACCAATCATTGCGTAATAGGTTAAATTATAAATTTCTTTCATTATTTTTAATGATAATTTTTTTAAAAAAATTATGTTTTAAAAATAGTTTTTCATTTTGGATTGGTGATTTCTTCACGAAATATATTATATTCTATTTCAAACTTATTTTCCATCTATGATGGAATCTATTACTGTTACTTATTCATTACTATAGATATGATCCAAGGATACCATTTATATTATTATTCTATGAATAAAATTTTTCTTTTAAATTCCCATTTTTTATTAATCATGTATCAATTCTATGGGTTATAATATGAGGAAATTCTTGGGAAACTCATTTGTTCACAGGTTATTCTACGATGAAATGATTATGAAACCTATATCTTTTCTATAGGTTATAATATAATGAAATGTTTATAATACCCATTTAATTTCATGTGTTATGATTGGAATAATTTTTATGAAATTTTGGAACACATATATATGGTGTTTATTATGTTATAGTTGAGACACATATCTACCTCAATTAAATTGGGTAAATATTTATATATCTCATGAGATAGACATGGATGGGAAGGGGAGTGATCCCCGAATAGTAAGACATGGCTAGAATGTAGAGCTAACCACGTATAGTAAGATATGGATAGAATGAGTAGTGATTTTTGTAGAGTAAAGAAAATTTTCCTCCATGATGGCCTGGGCAATAATCCTTGACCATGTGAAAATGATTACCTAATCTTATGTGTGTGATAGAAATCCCATGCCTTATTCCAATGTAAGCCCTTATGGATCATATTCTTAGATTTCCTTATGATTCATGTCTTATTAACAACCAATAATTATTTATTGACACATTTATATAAATTTTTATATGGATTTAATATGTAATTATAATGATCCAATATCCTCATGTTCATGTTATGCTTATGTTTATCCCTTATTTTCCCTTACTAACTATCTAGGATGAACCATTATTTTTTCCGTTTAGTAGGTTATAGATATAATAATTATTCATGTTATGTATTTGAAGGGTTCTAGTTATGAATAATTTATTGTAAGATTATGTATCTCAATTATCAACTAGTGGTTATGTTTCCAATTTTCTAAATTTAGTAATCTATTATGGTCATTATGTATGTTCTTGTGAAATGTATTTAATATTCATCAAAAATGATTTAATATCATTGTATGAGAAGACTAATTTTAAATATTTTTAATTAAAATATGTGAAATATATTAAATAAAAATATTTCTATAATGATAATATATATCACATACTTATCTTTCTTCCAATCTGAAATGAAAATGGAATCATTGTTCATGCGTATGTATGACCTACTGTCTCTGTAAAGAGTGCATTTCATTTTTTTCAATAAATTTTATCTATTATTCTAAATAAATAAATTCTTAATATATATTATATTTATATCATTATTTAAATTCTATATATGATGAAGACTTTTTCAATTTAAAAGGACTATGAAATTATAAGTCAAAACATACGCAACAAACAAAGCAGTTATTTCCCAAATCATGAATTTAACAAAATATTTCTAATAATATTGTTATAGAAGAAAAAAATAGTAAAAAATATGTTATAATATATTCGAATATAATTTATTAATATATTTATAATTAAATTATATTTATTATAAATTAGGCTTTATTTTGGATGACATAAGTCGTGACTTAAGGTAAGGGATTTTCATCCCAATTTTCTTATATTTGAGACACAAGTCATATTCACTACATGATTTTTTATGCGGTGTTTAGACATACCATGTATGTATCATTATATTATTATTAATAAAATAATATTTATTTTAATTTCTATAAGAGGATATCCAATTTCTGTGGTTTACAGTCCAAAAGATACCAAATCACTAAAGGATTTTTGTCTACAGTTTGCTTATTTAAGATGTATGTTATGGTATGAACCTATATTATTCAATGAGAAATATAAATAGATAATTTTAAATTTAATATAATTTGTTTATTCCTCCAATGATATTGTGATCCCCCTTTTATATTATTTAATTACAGATCTCATGATTCCAATTTAAAAAAGTTGTATTGATTTTATGTGATAATCTCAATGTTTATCGTCATTAATTTTATCATGCATCCAATGAAGAAATATTATGATAAATATATCAACAAAAAAATTATTATAAATTTTTTTTAATGGTATTTTTATATAATATTACAATTTTTTAACTCTCTGGTACTTAATACAATTCTGAAATTGTATTCAAGAAAAATATACATTATTTCTTTCTTCGTTCAGAAAGTAATTTATTTCAAAACTATTTTATCTAAAAAAATTAATTTTTTTTATTATCCTATTATTTTTAAAATAAATTTTCACCCATGTTTTTTTAAAATAACATGTAAGAACCTTTATGTTATTTTCAAAAACTGTATTTGTTTGTTTTTTACAGAAAATGTGAAAAAATTATTTATTTAACGCACACAACATGAATAGTACTTCCCAAAGAAACTTCTGCTCAACTACTTCAGGATTCCTTTGTAGGATATCAAATTTCTTTTAATTGTAAATTCTTTCATTATTATTTATGAAATTTTTATATTTTAAATAAATTATTTCAATGAAAAAAAGTATATTGAAAATGATTTTGGTTTTAAAAATCAGTTTTTAATGTGGAATGGATGTTTTTCTCATTCAATGTTTGAAATGATTTTTTAAAACAATTTTTATTTCTTTTCATGGTTATATTCGAAGAATTATTATTTTTATGTTTTATGTTTAATTATTTAGATATTTAAATTCAATTACATGTTATTTTCCTTAAGAAATGTCCCATGCAATCTTTCAAAATTAGTTTTCATCTATGATTTCATTTGTAGAGGATAATTGTGATTTAATGGGTATGTTATCTAAGGATACCATTCTTATTATTTCTATGAATTGTTTATTTTTCTGTCTAATAGATTCTTATGAAACATGTTTATATTTCCATAGGTAATGCTTCAGTGAAATAAGGAATTGATTATGAATCCCATTTACATTCTACTATATTTGTTATGATGAAATGTTTATGAAACCCATCTAATTTAACAGATTATGATTTGATGAATGATTTATTAATCTTGAGGAATGCAATAATATAGTTTAATTTGGATATTGTTGGAGCTTATATCTCTATCCAATGCACTGGGTAATGATTCATATAACATGATTAAAAATGTATTATAATAAAGAGTGAACCATGTATAGTAATATAGAACTATAATTGGGAGTGAACAAGGTTAGAGAGGATAAGACTGGAATAGGGAGTGAACCTGGTTTAGTCGGATAAAGATGGAATGGGGAGTGAATGTAACATCCCAGATAAATGAACAATATGAAAATTTCATATTTATTAATATTTGTGAATTAAATATTAATTTTACTTTAAAAGGGTTTCTATGTTCGATAGTGTACCCGATACGCAACAACAGGTTTCTTTGAAATCTTTTGTGGCACACTAATAATATAATATTATTATTTTAAATGGTAGTTAACTCTTAGCCTTTTTATTGGATGTAATGAACAAAACTAACTATAATATGATTATAAATGATTGTTAAATGTATTTACATTATCCAATAAATATTTAGAGGCCAAAAATGAAAATGAATCTAATTTTAAGCATAATTTACATTAAAAGGCCGATTTATCACCTTTTAATGGAGAATGCTTTTTAAATCTAGTTTTAGTCACTTTGATACATTTTATATGACCAACTAAAATCTTTATTTAGAATGGGGACATCAAAATTTACTTTGTCTAAATTTTTGGAATTTTTCTGATAAAGGTCATTTTTTAATGAATAGTGAAAAATATTGTATTTTAATTCAAAAGTTCCTTTTAATATTATTTATTTATATGGTTAGATTAACATTTAAATTGGTTATAAAGTGAAGTTAAAATATATATTTAATAGTGGTAGTAAAAAACTGACTTTTTCATTTAAATGAAAATTTACCACTTCTATGAATTGAATTTCAAAAATCCGACATGCATGTTTGTTATCAAGAAGTAAAATTTGGTTCATTAAGATGAAAATAATATTTGGTGAATAGTAACTTTTGACTTTTATTTACCGTGGTTAAAGGTAAATAGG
Source organism: Viscum album (assembly GCA_963277665.1). Classification (NCBI taxonomy): domain Eukaryota; kingdom Viridiplantae; phylum Streptophyta; class Magnoliopsida; order Santalales; family Viscaceae; genus Viscum; species Viscum album. The sequence continues at coordinate 1,594,511,624 of OY728130.1, read as the reverse complement.
GTAATTCAAGGTTAAAAGAATATTATAATAATTCACAATTACCTTAACACTTATCCACATCATATTTGGCTGAGTCATTTACAACCATGGGCATATTTGGGTAAATTTTGGGACCCCATTGAGCAACTTGGGAGTGATAATGACAATTTAGATTAATTACCTTAATGTAAAGGCAAAAATGACAAAAGATAATATGTTTTAGAAAATTATTTTTTATAAGGGGTTATATAAATTATCTTTTAGACTATAAATATTCATTGGAAAGATAAAACTATTTACTAAATCATGGTATTTTTTCATTATTTTTATACATCAAATAATTTAAAATATTTATGACACAATAATGATGTAGTGTTTACCTCATTAATAAATCATTTAAATAAATAAGATGATAATGATTAAAATATTATCCAAAACCTATCCAATTCTGATTGGATGATTTTATTATGACTATTAGTCATCTTAACTTCGCGTTTAATGATTTTGGAACCTTTAGAAACCGAATATAATTATATAATAAAATAATATTTTCACACTTTCCTAAAGAGACCCTCCTCTCTCTTATAAAAGGAGACCATTTCTAACCAATTCCTCACACCTCCCAAGCCATTTGGCACGTCCAAACTCTGCCCAATTAAGCTAAATAAATCTCTATCCTATTCCTAAAAGCCTTACCTTAGGCAGAAGGCACTTCCAGAAGACCTTTTGTTCAAACCGATGGGAGTTAACTAAATTAAAGGGAACTATTTCTCTTAAATTGTTTTCTTTTATTTTAATTCTCTAACCACAAAACTATTTTTATTCCATTCTTTTGTAACAACACCAGTATCCTAAATATACTAGTATTTTTTATGAGAATTATTCAAACAACACTTACACACACCACTATCAAATGGGTGAAGAACATATGTTTCTATGGATGGAAAACTAACATCTCATGAAACGATGATTCTTAGATTATCTACTACCGCCTCTCATGGTGGCCATTATGATGGAACTATATTTATATATAATATATATTATGTTTAAATTTTCTTTATTCTTCTGTAATTACCATTAATATCATGCCTTTGTGGTTTCTATTATGGGTAAACGCGATAATCTCATTAGAGGAAGTGCAGACTACCGCCCCTCAAAGTGATATGAATCGCTAATACCATATGTGGTACATATAAAGGATATATTTAATGATATTATATATGATATTATACTGTAATTATAATATAACTATGTATCATTATGTTTTAATTTGATTAAAATACGAAATACAAATGAAAGTAGCGTTCATGCGTACGTACGACTTACTGTCTCCATGAACGGTGCATTTCATTTCTTACCATCAAATGTTATGTACTATTATAAAAACATGTATATATTGGAAATATATGATATATATGATATCAAAATCATTAATATCATTCTGGATATAATGAACCATTGACCACATGAACAACATGTCATTATAAGAAGTCCATTTTTTACTCAAGTACCAAATATCAACAAAATGGATGTTAATAATATAAATGATGACATAATGTTTATAAAATGGTAATAAGTGATATAAAAGGAATACTAAACTATAAAAAGGTTCTTAAGAAAGTATAAATATACTTTAGTTTTTTACTCAGGAGATTAAAGAATGATCAAGTCAAGTCGTACATGAGGTAAGAGATTTTCATATCTCACTTTTAATTCCATGAGATTTCCATTACTATCAACTTATTTACTGCATGTGGTGTAATGTGTACTAACATTGATATATATTATGATGATTATATTTATATTCATGGTATTATGTGATACATTTTGGGGTCATTATCATTTTTTCATATGACTCGATTTGATTACAATGAAGTAAGAGTTTTTCATCTAACTTTTTATTCCTGTGTGATTCATGCTATATTTGCCACTATTTCCTTTTTTATGGTGTATGTACTACCCATTATTGTACTCTATGTGTAATATACTTTAATTTATGATTATTTACATCTTTATTGTATGATCTTTCTTCATATGGCGTATGTTTTGTGTGTTACCAAATCGGTAAGGAAACCTTTTACCCTCCCCTATTTGAAAAACTTCTTTTTTATTCTGTCTTATAATTTACATCTTATTATATTGGGATATATTCTTTTATATACCCATTGATTTAAACTTTATGTTAAAGTAATGAGATACCCTTTTTGTCTTATCAACTCATTTTCTGAATTTTAAAGTGACGTTGTTTGGCTGTCAAATTTTTACAAGGGAACTTCTTAACCCAATTTCAATTTTTTGGGTTTAACTTGTACTCATTGAATATGTAATACAATGAAAATGTTTGAATGAAATTTGATTGTTTTACACTTAATATTCACTTATATTGCATGTATATATATTTTTTACACATAATTATGTGATTGATTTATCCTTAATTTAATGATACCATCTTTATAAGGGATTTCATCTCAATTTACATTTTCATTGAGACTTCGTTGTTTTTATGCACCAATTCACTCTTATATAAAGTATATAATGTACTTTGACGTATTATATCATGAATACCTTTATTATCATGATATTATAATGTTCTGATTAAATGTTATTCCTCAATTATTTTTATTCAAGTGTCTCTCTTTTTGTTAAAAAAACTCTTTAACTAAAATATCGTTTTAAATGTTTTGAAGATTTATTCTTATTAATATTTATTATTAATGTTCATGTATTCAAAATGGTTTTCAGGATTTATTTATACGGACATTAATTTTTTCAAATGATAATTCATTTAAAAGATTCAAAGTTGTATGGTACACATTTATTCAAAAATCTATTTTTAAATGGTTTTGAAAATGATTTGATAAAACAATATTTATTTCAATATATTGATTTTAAATATTGGAATGTGGAAATGTAATATTTCCTTTATACATGTGTTATATGTTATGATTATGTTATGGTTATTGAAAATTGTTTACGTATACGGGTGATACTGTGATAAACCTAGGGCGGATGAGCCCGAGATAGCACTCCAATGCATTGGGTATCGTGAAATAGGTAAACGTGATGTTTATACTAAGAGATTTAAGGAATATAATGTGATTGGAATTCCAAGTGTAACTCCCTACATAGTTGTGATAGCTACAAAGTAATTTTGATATGGATTCCATAAGTTACCTTTATGATTTATCATTTTTTTCTGTTATTCATAAATCTTATGACTTTATAATTTATGTTATGATTGAAAAGTATAGTTTCATGGATTTGTATTTATTGTTGGGTTAATGTATTCCTTCCTTATTTTATAACCCTTAATGAGATTTTTATGCTCATCCCAAGTTTTTGAAATGTTTTCCACATGACTTATAGATGAATAGGTTCAAGGATGGGTTCAAGGAAAAGTCATGTTGTCTAAAACATGGTACTAGACATGTGTCTTTTTAAGAGTTTTTATTTTATGAAAAAAGGGATACTGAGTAGTATAGTCTACTTGTAATATTCAAGTTGGTATGTAATAGTTATAGCCTAATTCTCTAAAACTCTAAACCTGAAAAGATCCCCAATGTGAATTGTTTATTTAATTCATGATTATGTAATGTTTAAGGTTGGGTCCTTATAGTTGGTATCAGAGGTCAGTTTAGATATATTTAGAGGTTAGGGAATTCTTTAAGCATAATTGACTTTACCATAATGGTTTGAATTTCTAAAAGATTCATAGTTATTTTTAGATAAAGTGAATGAGTTTAAGATAACATGAACAAGTATATCTTAGTGCTTACCCTCCTCATAAGATATTTTATAATGATTTTACTCATATACTCACACTTTCCTTTCTAGTTTTAGTCAATGGTTGGGTCTAGCAGACATCAAAGTAACAATGGATGTGAAGAAAACTATGACAGTTTACGGAATGAGTAATTTAATGAAATGGGAGTTGCAATGGGAACTCCTTTGGTTATTATCATCCAACTATATGGAGTCATGATTGACCACTTGAACCTTGGTGATTTTTATAAGGCATCATATATGCGAGAAACAAATCCCCACTGAAGTTCAGGTAATAATCAGAAAGGTATGTATATTCAAAAACCTATGTGTCATAGATGTGGAAAGAAACACCTAGGAAAATGTTTCAAAGGGACATGAAGATGCTATAGATGTGGAAATGAAGGTCATAAAGCAAGAACTGTCCATGGAAAAAGGAAACATCCATTTGACTCTAAGATAGGGAAAAAAGTTCTTTCTGAGGGATCAATTGAGTGTTTTAAATGTGGTGTGCATGGTAATTATAAAAACACATGTTTTACAAATATTTTTTGAGAATGGTATCACCAAGATTGTACAAATATTTGTTTAACAATAACTTATTCCATTCCGATTGAGGATGAAAAAACTGACAATGACCAATGAAAGGTATGGATTATTTCTTAACATTTGTTTTGATATTATTGAATCTTAGGATATGATTCATGATTCTATTTGTTGGAAAGAATTATTTCAGAATAAGTTGAAAAAGAATGTTTAATGTATCATGAAGAATATTGAATGAGGAAGAAGTCAACCTATATGGGATTCAAGAGTTATGGTAGGTTTTAGGATGGTGAAATGCTTAAAAGTATTAAGGCTCTTTTAATGATGAGAATTACATTAGAAGTCTTTTTATAGTATGCATAACACTGATGTTTGATATAAGAGAATTTTATTCAAGAAATAATTATCTTATCTTTAGTGGATATAGTTATAAAGTACCATTTGGGTTTATATGATCCTTGAATTTGAAGAAATTATAGGTTAATAGATTTTTGGAATGAAAAATGAATGTTATTAGAAAAACATCATGGTTAAAATATGTTATGGTTATTTTTGATAAATTTATCTCCTTTTGGGAATGGTATAAAATTATATAGTTTATAAAAAAAGGTCAACACGAGGACCGTGTGACAACCCGTCACATCTAACAAAGCTGCGAGAATCGAACCCCAACCAAAGTGCGACTGGTATTTATCACCTACCACTGGACTATATAGAGTCCCTGGTTAGTATGACTAATTATTTTTAGTTAGATGATTTTATGAATCAGGAATAAGTTTAGTTTTGTTATAAATGGAATTTATTAATCTATCATGGAGAATATGTGATTAGGATAATTACTTTTCAATATGAGGCTTTTAGAGTATCTGATGTTATTTGGAGATAAATTTTATGATTTATCTTGGAAGACTATGTGATTAAATCCTTCTGATATTTGGTTTTTAATATTAGTTTGGATTACTTAAAATAATTTTATGGACAATTGTTTATCAAATGGTGTTTGTTGAACTTTGGGTTTTTTTGATAATTTTTGAGATTAATAGTAGTTTTTCTTTTTGTAAAAGATTATCCTTTTGGTGGATTACCTGATCTGGTACTACCCATTTTGGTTTTGGATAAGGTATAAAAGCATGGGAAATATATAGTTCATCTTTCGTGGATTATGGGATTCTCTCGAAGTTGATTATAGAACTCTTAATGAGAACAAAAGTCATCCTGAATACTCATCGTTTGTAGAAAATATGTGTTTGTGTTAGAAATATAGTAAAAGATGAAACTATACATAAAAAGTAAGTAAATTTCATTATGTTTTTAGTTAATCTCATAAATAATTCCTCAATGAAATGTAAATTAAAACAATAACATTGTCTGTTAACTTTTCCTACTGGGGAATCAAATACTATTTAACCCATCACAAGTTTGGGATTTTCTGGTGGTTAACATTCTCCTAAACATGTTTTCTATCACTCTCCATCAAAACATAATGGTTTGTTTTCTCCACTATATCCATGTTTTCATGGAATCCTAGTATCTGTTGTCTCGGGTAACCTTTGTACTTCACTTCCTTTATTTTAATGTGATAGTTTTGTTGACTCTTTTTTTGATGTGGGTCTTTCAATGAAGTTCCTGAGCCCAATTTTAGAATTGCGAGGACGCAATTCCCAAAAGGGGGGGAAGGATGTAACATTCCAAATAGATGAAGAATATGACATTTTAATATTTATTAATATTTGTGAATTAAATATTAATTTTACTTTAAAAGTGTTTTATGTTCACTAGCGTACCCGTTACGCAACAATGAGTTTCTTTGAATTCTTAGGTGGCACAAAAATAATATAATATTATTATATTAAATGGTAGTTAACTCCTAGCCGTTTTATTGGCAGGAATGAACAAAACTAACTACAATATGATTATACATTATTGTTAAATGTATTTACATTATCCAATAAAATGTTAGAGGCTTAAAATGTGAATGAATCTAATTTTAAGCATAATTTACATTAAAAGGCCGATTTATCACCAATTTATAGAGAACCCTTTTTAAATACAATATTGGTCACTTTAATAAAATATATATGACCAAATAAAATCCTTATTTAGAATGGGGACATCAAAATGTACTTTGTGTAAATTTTTGGATTTTTTCCGATAAAGTGTACTTTTTAATGAATAGTGAAAAATATTGTATTTTAATTCAAAAGTTCCTTTTATTCTAATTTATTTATATGGTTATATAATATTTTTAATTGGTTTTAAAATAATCTTAAAATATATTTTTACCATTTAATACAATTTTGGTCATTGGAATTTATTTCACTTTGAAATTGTACATAAACAAGTATCAATATTTTGATAGTTATTGTTTCCTAAAAACACGCTATTTGTTTTGACAATTGGAATTAATTTTAAAATTAATTAATTCCAATTCTATGTTTTGAATTTGGAAAAATAGAAATAATTTTTGAATTCATAACATCAAATATATCTTATGCTGAATTTTTGGTATTTTTCTGAAAAAACATCAATTTTTGATGAATAATGAAACCACTTAGTGGTAGTCAAAAAAACTGAATTTTTCATTTAAATGAAATTTTACCACTTCTGTGAATTGAATTTAAAAAATCCTAAATACATGGCTGTTATCAATAAGTAAAATATTGTTCATTAATATGAAAATAATTTTTGGGGAATAGTATCTTTTGGCTTTTATTTACCACCGTTAAAGGTAAATAAGGTAATTCAAGGTTAAAAGAATATTATAATAATTAAAAATTACCTTAAAATTTGTCCACACCTTATTGGTTGAGTCATTTACAACCATGGGCATCTTTTGGTCGATTTTGGGACCCTATTAATCCATGTGGGAGTGATAATGACAATTTAGATTAATTAACTTAAAATAATGGCACAAATGACAAAAGAAAATATGTTTTAGAAAATTAATTTTTAGAAGGGGTTATATAAATTATCATTTAGACTATAAGTATTCCTTGGAAATATAAAATGATTTCTTACATCATGGTATTTTTTTATAATTTTTAGACATCAAATAATTTAAATTATTTGTGACACAATAATGATGTTGTGTTTACCTCATTAATAAATCATTTAAATAAATATGATTATAATGATTAAAATATTATCCAAAACCTGTCCAATTATTATTGGATGATTTTATTATGACTATGAGTCATCTTATCTTCGACTTTATTGATTTTGGAACGTTTAGAAACTGAATATCATTATATAATAAAATAATATTATCACACTTTCCTAAAGGTCCCCTCCTCTCCCTTATAAAAGGAGTCCATTTATAACAGATTCCTCACACCTCTCAAGCAATTGGGCTCGTCCAAAATCTAACCATTTAAGCTCCCTACATCCCTATCCAACTCTTAAGAGCCTTACCTTAGGCAGAAGACAATTTAATAAGTCCTTTGTTTCAAACCAAAGGGAGTTAGCCAAATTAATTGTAACAGTTTCTCTTAAATTGTTTTCTATTATTTTACTTCTCCAACCCCAAAACTCTTTTTATTACTTTCGTTTGTAAAAACACCATTATCATATATATACTAGGATTTTTTATGAGAATTATTCGAACTACACTTACACACACCACCATCTAATGGGCGATGAACATAATGTTTCTGTGGATGGAAAACTAACACCTCACGAAACGATGATTGTTCGATTATCTCATACCGCCTCTCATGGTGGCCATTATGATAGAACCGTATTCATATATAATATATATTATGTTTCTTTTTTTCTTTATTCTTCTGTAATTTCCATTAATAGCATGCCTTTATGGGTTCCATTATGGGTAAACGCGATAATCTCCTTAGAGAAGTGTGGACTACCGTCCCCTCAAAGTGATATGACTCATTCATACCATATGAGGTATGTATAAAGGATAGATTTAATGATATTATATATGATATTATACTGTAATTATAATATACCTATGTATCATTATGTTTAAATTTTATTAAAATAAGAAATAGAAATGAAAGTTGCGTTCAAGCGTACGTACTGCTTACCGTCTCCATGAACGGTGCATTTCATTTCTTACATCCAAATGTTATGTACTATTATAAATACATGTATATACTGGAAATATATGATATATAAGATATCAAAATAATTAATACCATTCTGGATATAATGAACCATTTCCCACATGAACAACATGTGATTATAAGAAGTCCATTTTTTACTCAAGTACCAAATATCGACAAAATGGACGTTATTAACTTAAATGATTACATAATGTTTATACCATGGTAATAAGTGATATAAAAGGAATAATAAACTTTAAAATGTTTCTTAAGCAAGTAGAAATTATCATTAGTTTATTATTCAGGAGATTAAAGAATGATCGATTCTAGTCGGACTTGAGGTAAGGGTTTTTTCTTATCTCATTTTTAATTCTGTGAGATTTCCATTACTCGCCACTTATTTATTGCATGTGGTGTAATGTGTACTTGCATTGATATATATTATGATTGTTATATTTATATTCATGGTATAATGTGATTCATTTTTTGGTCATTAACATTTGTTCATACAACTCTATTTGATTACAAAGAAGTAAGAGTTTTTCATCTCACTTTTTATTCCCGTGTGATTCACGCTATATTTGCCACTATTTCCTTTTTGTGGTGTATGTACTACTCTTTGTGTAATATACTTTCATTTATGATTATTTACATCTTTATTGTATGATCCTTCTTTATGTGTCGTATGTTTTGTACATTACAAAATCGGCAAGGGAACCTTTCAACCTCCTCCATTTAAAAGACTTCTTTTTATTATGTCTTTTAATTTAAATTTTATTATTTTGGGATATGTTTTTTATATCCACGTTTATGTAAACTTTATGTCCAAATGTTGAGATACCCTTTTTATCTTATCAACTCATTTTCAGAATTTTAAAGTGACGTCGTCAGGCTGTCAAATTTTTACAAGGGAAATTCTTAACCCAATATCAATTCATTGGGTTCAACTTGTACTCATTGAATATGGCATCCAATGAATATGTGTGAATTAACATTTATTTTTTTACACTTAATATCCACTTATATTGGGTTTTTTTATATTTTTCATACATAATTATGTGATTTATTTATCCTTAATTTATGGATACCATGTTTATAAGGGGTTTTATCTCAATTTACATTTCCATTGAGGCTTTATTGTTGTTATGCACCAATTCACTCTTATATGGTGTATATACTGTACTTTTACATATTATATCATGTATCCCTTTATTCTCATGATATTATAAAGTTCTTATTAAATTTTATTCATCAATTATTTTTATTCAAGTGTCTCTCTTCTTGTTAAAATAACTATTTCACTAAAATTTCATTTTAAATGTTTTAAATATTTATTCTTATAAATATTTCTCATTAATGTAGATGTTTTCAAAATGGGTTTTAGAATTTATTTATATATACATTAATGTTTTCAAATGATAATTCATTTAAAATCTTCAAAGTGGTATGGGACACTTTGATTCAAAAATATCTTTTTAAATGGTTTTGAAAATGATTTGATAAAACATTGTTTATTTCAATATCTTGATTTGATATATTGGAATGTTGAAATGTTATCACTCCTTTATCCATGTGTTATATGTGATGATTATGTTATGGTTATTGGGAATTTTTTACGTATACGGGTGGTTCCGTGATAAACCAAGGGCGGGTGAGCCCGAGATAGCTGTCCAATGCATTGGGTAATGTGATGGAGGTAAACGTGTTGTTTCTCCAAAGAGATTTAGGGAATATGCTATGATGAGTATTCCAATTGTAAATCCCTACGTATCTGTTATAGCTACAATGTATTATTGATATGGATACCATAATTTACCTTTATTATTTATTATTTTTGTGTGTTATTCATAAATCTTATGATTTTATAAGGTATTTAATGATTGAAAAGTATGGTTTCATGGATTTGTATTTACTGTTGGGATACTTTTTTCCTTCCTCATTTTATAACCCTTACTGAACTTTTTATACACATAACACGTTTTTGAAATATTTTCCACATGACTTAAAGATGAACAGGTTCAACGATGGGATCACGGAAAAGTCTTGCTGTCTAAAACATGGAAGTATACATATGTCTTTTTAAGAGTTTTTTTGTTATGAAAAAAATAGATACTGAGTAGTAGTGTCTACTTGTAATATTCAAGTTGTTATGTAATAGTTATGGAATAATTCTCTAAAACTCTAAACCTAAAAAGATCCCCAATTTGAATTATTTATTTAATTCAATATTATGTAATGTTTAATGTCGGGTCCTTATAGTGAACCTGGTTTAGAAAGGAATCTTGTCTTATATAATGGAAATGGGAGTTAACCTTTACTACCCTTGTTGTTTTTGGAGTGAAACCATTCAACTAAGTGGAAAGGTATACAACTCTAGATGGTTGTGTGACCCTCCAAATATGTATAATCATTCATAGAAGTACCTTATTTTTTTAGAAAATGATCCTTGAATATAGATGAATTTATTTACAAACTTTATGTTTTTTTCAATAATATGTACCTTATAAAAATGATTTTGTCTCATGTATCATGCTCTTTGATTATATTATGATTCATGTCTTATGAATTTCCAATCATTATTTCTTGAATCAGGATTCTGATCTTTGATATCTATGGTTTGGTTTCAATGTGTTATAATCATGATATCATACACTTATCTTTAAGAAATTTTTACATATATTCTTAGCTACCCTTAATGTGAATATGATATCATCCTTTCATATGTTCCTTTAATAATAATATAAAATATTCTATATATTGGGTATGTAAATGAGGATTAATAAATGGAAATATCTTTTGGGGGAACCTTGAAGCAATTTCACCAAATTATAATATTGAGTTCCATGTTTCCAAAATCAATGAACTATTATGGTCCCAAGGTGTGATATTTTAATGTAATAAATATTCATCTAAAAAGATGTAATATCCATGTTTGATAAGCCTATGTACCTATATTTGTAATCAAAGGAAAGGGTTAATTTACCATTGGAAACTATGATGAGAAGCCCAGAGTCAGATCCTTTAAGGCATATATAAAGATAAAATTAATGATTTGTTTAAGTATAGGAAAATATCATGTAATCGTGGTAGAGGATAAAGTTAGTGGTATACTAGAAATTACATCACTGTACAGATACTACATTTAGACTTCACCAACACATGGATCCCAAAATTAGCACTTGTAACACACCGGATTTGACTCTCCCATGAGATATGTTTTCGAAATTCAAAAACAATTCATGAATCATCATGAAGGATTTAAATTTATTTTGAATATGAATGACATTGAATTAAAATATGGATTCATTAATTAAAATTATTTCAATGATGTGAACCAAAAAAAAGATGGTTAACATTGATTGTGACAATTAGTTTTTGACTGAGAAGCCAAATGAGATTAATAATGGAGTGATGGATATTGTGATTATACATAATTAGTTAATAAAGAACATGATTAAAAATATTCACCGGGACCACTTCTTAGACTAACCAAAAAAAAGAATGATTGAGCTCACAAATAGTTCACGTATTGGGGACTATGGATGGAATAAGATGAAATTTACTATACAGTGATAATGATAGAAGAATCACTCAAGGGAATGTCTCAGACGAACAATATGAAATTTTATGTGTTGAGAAGAAGGGAATAGATTAATCAATTTCCATGGGAAAATTGAATTTTATGTTAGTGAAATAGTTATGAATATTTTATCTTCATATGGTATTTTCAATTGATGAATTCCTTAAATTATTCAATTATATAAATTATGTATAATGATATCCTTGGGAGAATTATGATGAATAAAATCATGAATGTGGTAAACGTAATGGTTACACTACTGATGATGAAAGGAATGTAAATGAAATTTTAATGAGATAGTATGAGGATTCCTAGAAAATTGACTAATTATGAGGAGGAATAATCTAAGTCTTTATTCATTACAAATAATGTTTTATGTTTTATAAATATTTATAAGTATTTCTTATGAATTTATTACAATATGAATTTTTAAGAATATGATAAATGGTATAGATGGACTAGAAATTCTATTTAATGGTAATGTGATACATTGATAATGGGAATAAAACCCTTAGTATTTTCTATTGTTGAGTAAATAGTGATTAGTTTTGATAATGAGATGATTTATATGCATAAAGTAAACAAAATAGTACAAATGGCCTCGGAAATGATAATGGATTTGTATAAAAAGTGATATTTGTAATAATTTATAGAGTTTACAACATTACTATATCTATAGAATATATCACGAAACTTATAGTAGTTTTGGATCTTATAAAAAATATTTAGCATCCCCATCTCTATTCCATATTGTGGTGGAATGTTATCTTGATTTTTTAATAGATGTATTTTTTAGGCATTCATCCAGATTGAAGAATTATTTTTGATATTGAGATGATATCTATGTTGAAGTAAATATTGAATACATTTCATCGCATGAAACAGTTGACTCCAGAGAGTTCTAGGTTAAATTAGAATGTTTAGATTCATATGGATTTATCAAACCTAGCACATATCATTGGGTTTCTCAGGTATATTTCTTTTTGAAGGAAGATTGTGATATATGGATATTTTTGCATAATATAATGATAAATTAGGTGATGGGGAATAATATTTTACCTTTATAAAGGATTACTGATATGTTTGTTCTATTAAATGTTGGTCGGTGGGATATTGATTATTGACATTGATTTTTAATACTATCAACTATGGGGTAGGGAGAAGTATATTCCCAAGAAAAATTTAAGAGTATATAATAATTTTCTGAGAAAATGTTCATTATTTTTGGGTCGGAAAGTTCACTAATGGTGTTTCCTGACACCTTGAAAATTATTTTTCCTCTATATCATAAATCCTTCCATACAGTATTCAAAGAAAATATGTTGATATATTTTCAAAATTCATATAATAATTATATGAACCTTGATATCAATTTGTGTAAAATTTCAGAAAACTAGATTTATAAAACAACGATGAAGTGTCACATATGGATTGAGTAGGTGTGATTATATAGGAATTTAATTTCTGAGGCATGGATTTCAATGGACCTAGAGAAGGTTCAAAAAATCAAATGGTTTTATTAGGAACTTCTATGTGCATAAATGAACTACTGATTAATATGTGAAACTTATAACCAAGTAGTTAAACTTTAGTTTTTCACTAATGTATTTTGAATTTTGAAAATCTGACAAACACGGTGGCGATCAGTATGTTTTTTGGAGTCCGATACGGAAAGAATAAATTCTTTTCATTACTAACCTACCCCAATGAAAGGTAACGTATCGTTATGAAAAGTAAATGACCCTTATGAATAGTAAATCATCAAAAGTAATAGTAACCTTACCCTTGAAATATTAAAAAATATTTATGAACCTTATAAGTGACAATTTAACCATAGAAAAAATATTGGTATTTTGTAAGTCATTAATAATTAATAAAAATTAATATAAAAGAAAATTTATTTACCTAATATGTTTTTATAAATTAAAAATTCTATGTCATCAAGTATTAAGATAAATTTATAGGACGTTATGTAATTTTTGAAAGCATTATAAAGTCTGTTTTAATTTTAAAAACGGTATTTCTTCATGTAAATTATAATTCAAATTTAAAATTAAACTAATCATATTTAAAAAATTATTTTTGAAAAATGGACTTCATTTTTGGATTATACACATCAAAAATTGGTTAGGTTGATTTTTTGGTATTTTTATGAAATAATTGAATTTTTTATGATTATTGAAATACCATAACATACAAAGTAAACTAAAAACACTAATTATAGATTCATGTATGATGTTCTACTAATGTATGCCCAACTGGTTCAGATTCACAAGATAAAATTACTATATTTATTAATAGAAGACTCACTATTCCTTATCTTTTCAAGTAAAAATAAACTAATGAATTTTATATTGGGAAATCCCCTCTCCCCTCCACTATAATTAACACCATTCACACCCTCATTTTTTTGAAACCTCTAAAGCTTCAAGACTTCTCTAAAATCTACCAAAGGAACTTTTCTAACCCTACCCAATGTCCAAGAGATTATGGTCTCATAAAAATAAAAATACAAAGTGTATTGAGGAGGTACTCAAGGGGAGGATTCAAGAGGTAATTCCTCTCTCTCTCTCTCTCTTTCCTTTAAATTCATTTCAATTTCAAGTTCATTTATTAATCTCTCCACTCTTATCCTCAAAAAAATTTTATGGTAACTAAAATATTATAAATATATCATCATTTTATTACACTAATCGGATAATATGTCATCCATCCCCCTTCTACACTTCTTTTTTTATTTTTAAATAGATAACATTGTTCGTCGGTGTTAATTTATCACCTTCAAGAATGGCATGATTTTTTTCCCATTTCTACCATTAGATCATGTCATAAAACAATTTTTATAGTTGAACCAGAATATTTTTTATGTATTATATCCTATTTAATGTTATGGATCTATCTTATGGACATATTACTAAATTATTAAATGAAATAAGTTCATCGTGGTCAAAAAATCGACCGAATAGACTGAAATGATCGTCGTTAAATTTCAACTTATTATTAATCCACATGGAATATAACATAATTTATTATAATATAATCTTGACTCTTGTAATATAATTAATTATACGAAATATCAGTTTTGTATGTTTATCCTTGTTCTACACAAACTTCCACTTATGAATACAAGTGAACCGCTTAAGAAAACCATAAAAAGTAACATTCCCAAACAATGTTTTTAAACACTATAACTCATCCAAAGAACAATGAAATAACTTAATGAAACCATAACAAACAATACCAATGTACACAATGTTCTGGTATTGTTAATTAATTAATCTAATGTGGTTATATGTGACATTAATGTTAAGAATGATTTTAGATACAATGTAAGTGGAAATTCTAGAAGCCAACTTTCTTTCTTTGTGTTATCCCTCTTTCACTCCATTTTTGGTATTGTTACCCCATAAAAACCATTTTTATATCATCATAGTACTTATTTGTGGTATAATAGTCCTCTAATAGGTTTTATGTCAGTGAAAATGTATTCTAAAAGAACTCTTCATTCAAAAACACACCTTTTACTTCTCACTCGAGGATGATTGTTCTTGTAGCAAGAATGTCATTCCAACTTTCTTTTGGGAACCCAATGTTTATGAATGTATTATTATGATATGTAACCTATTCCATTCCATTGGTTATTAATTTTCATTTTTTATATATGTTATACATGGCATGCATGATAATGATAATTTTATGAAGTTATAGGTACGACAGGAATTATATAGCACAAAATGATTGTTATGATGTGATGGGTGCATCCGGAATTATACATCACTCTAATTCATTGGATAAAGTGAAGAATATCATTAGTAAAAGAGAAATGATTCATGAACATTATGCTATCATTGTTCATAACAATGTGTGGTAGTTAGCCACTAAGACATGATGTTTAATTTTTATGTATTGCCACAGTTCAAGTCTTTCATTAATGCCTCCTCTCATTTCATGATCCTTTACATATGTTATGATTGTGATCACCCATTATTATATTTTTCTTATCTATCCCCATGCAGGTATTTTAGATCACCCATTCTTGATGTATATCCTCAGGTGATTA
Organism: Viscum album; assembly: GCA_963277665.1. Classification (NCBI taxonomy): domain Eukaryota; kingdom Viridiplantae; phylum Streptophyta; class Magnoliopsida; order Santalales; family Viscaceae; genus Viscum; species Viscum album. The sequence continues at coordinate 1,594,495,636 of OY728130.1, read as the reverse complement.
TGTGTACTAATGAGTTTTCAAGGGACAATAAGAAGATAGGGAAGATGGTATTAAAAAAAAGTAAATTTTTTGTGTATTAAATGTTTATGTATGGTTTGTCTAATACTCCCTATCCTAGATTGGAAAAGGTCCTTAACTTTATAATGTACTGTGTATTTTTCTTTTATCCTTTATACAAAAAATACATATCAGGTTTTAGTACTGAATCCTGAAGTGCAGGTTCAAGGATTTACAATTGGTATCAGAAGAATGGCCTCAACAACTTTAAATTTTAGACATTTTCTTTTTATAATTATATTTTAAACTTATGGTTAATTAGGTAAACATAAGAAAATATTTTTTATTAATTATCAATATATAAATTCAAAAATATATATATAATTAAAGAATTGTGAGTTCCCAATTCATTTAATGGAGAAGATTGTAATATCCCAAGGTTTTAGTAGGTAACACTATTTGTTTAAATGAAGTACTATGCACTGTGTCAAATTTACAACCAATATGTTAAAATTATGTTTCTCACTTCTATGTTTTGAATATCGAAAATTTGACACATACAGTTTCAATCGGTATGTTTTTTGATGTCCAATGAGAAAAACATAATTTTTTGTGAACAATAACCTACCCATAGGTTTATTAACATACTCTTATGAATAATATTATGAATATTATGAATAATAAATCAGCCAATGTAATAATAAGCTTACGCTTGAAAAATTAAATAAACATTAGCCATTATATTAGTTACAATTTTACCTTATTAAAAATATTGGCATTTTATAAGTCATAAATAATTATTTATAATTAATTTAAACGAAAATTCATTTGCATAAAATGAATTCATAAATTAACAATTCTATGTCTTATGGTTTAATATACTTTTATATGACCTTATTTTTTTTCTTGAATGCATTATAAAATTAATTTAAATTTTAAAAACTGTATTTTTTTATGTAAATTACAAATTTAATTAAAAACAAAATTAATCAAATTTATAAAATTATTTCTAAAAAACGGACTTCACTTTTGGGTTCTACATGTCTAAAATTGGTTTAGGTGAAATTTTGGGGTTTTTCTGAAATACTAAAATTTTTGATGAATCGTGAAATACCATAACTTACAAAATAAGCTTAAAACACTAAATACAGAGTCATGTATGATGTTCTGATGATGTAATCCCAATTTTATCGGAATCACAAGATAAAATTACTATATTTAGTAATGGAAGACTCAAAATTCATTGTCTTTTGGAGAAAAAATAAATAAATTAATTTTATATTCTGAAATCCCATCTCCCTCTACTATAAATACCACCCTTCACAAGATCATTTTTTCACACCTATCAAGCTTAAAGACTTGTCTTAACTATTCCCAATAATCTTCCCTATACCCTCTTCCATGTCCATGATCTTATGATTTCATAAAAAGACAAATTCAATGTTCCTTGAATAGAATCTCAAGAGAAGGATTCAATAGGTAATTCCTCTCTCTCTCTTTCAATATGTTCCTTTCAATTTCTAGATCAATTCATAATATCTCCCCATATATCCTCATACTCATGGTTTGGTAACTCTATCCTTATAAATTTAATATAATTTTATGGTACTAATTTTATATTATATCATCCAAACCCCATATCCTCTTATTTTTATTCTATAAAATAAACTGTTGTTTGTGAGGTGTTAATTTGTCACCTTCTAGAACGACATGTTTTTTTTCAATTCCTACCCTAATATCTGGTAATGAAACCAATTTTATGGTCTAAACAGATTATTTTATATGTACTATATCATATTTAATTTTTTGGATGTAACTTATATACATATTACGGAATGATTAAACAAAACAAGTTTGTTGTGGTTGAAAAATCGACCGAATTAAGACAAACGATCATCATTAAATTTTATCTAATGATTAACTTACATTGTATATAACATAATTCATCACAAGATAATTTTATATCCCTTAATATAATTAATAACATGAAATATCAGTTCTAGATGTGTATCCATGTTCGACACAAACTTCAATTTATGAATACAAGTGAACCGCTGAAGAAAACCCTAAAAACGAACATTCCTGAACAATGTTTTAAACTCTATAACTCATCAAAGAGACCATTAAATAAATTAATGAAACCATAATGAACCATATTCATGTAAAATAGGTTCTCTAATTGTTAATTAATTAATATAATGTGGTTATACCGGACATTAAGGTGAAGGAAGTATTCATATACAAGTTAATGGGAAATTCTCGAACCTAACTTTCTTACTTCAGGTTATCCCACTTTCACTCTATTTATAGTATGGTTACTCCATAAAAATCATTTTTTCATCATTATATTTACTATTCTAGGATATACATGTTATCTACTATATTTTAAATCTAGCATAATGTTTTCCAAAAGAACTCTTCCTTCAAAAACACACCTTATACTTCTCACTCGAGGTTGATGGTTCTTATAGCAAGTATGTTATTCCCACATTCTTTTTGGAACCCCATGATTATTAATGTATTATTCTGATATGAAACCCATTCCTTTACAAAGGTTATTTATTTTCAATTTTAACATAGTTTATTTGTGGAATGCATGTTAATGATAATTTTATGATGTGACGGGTGCACCATGAATTATATAGCACAAAATGAATGTTATGATTTGACTGGTGCACCCAGAATTATACAGTGATCTAGTGCATTGGGTAATGAGATGAATCTCATGAGTAAGATGGAAATTATGTGTCTAGATTATAATATTGTTGTTCACAACTATGTGTGCTAGTTAACCACTAAAACATGATGATGAATTTTTATATATTGCCATATTTCAAGTCATTTATTAATGATTCCTCTCATGTTCATGATAATTTCCCAATATTATGAATATCATCACCCATTGCTATATTTTCCTTATCTATCCTCTTACAGTTCTTTTAGATCACATCTTTTTTATTTATATCTTAAGGTCTTTATGTTTATTAAAGAGTATTCAATGGAAAATAAGAAGCTAGAGAAGAAGGTATTAATTAAATGTAAATGTTTTATGCTGAAAATGATTATCTTTGGTTTCTCTAATCCTCCAAAACAATGACTGGAAAAGGTCATCAATTATATAATGTATTGTGTATTTTTCTATAAATTTTTATACAAAAAATACATATCATGTGTTATTACTAAATTCAGAAGTGCGGGTTTAGGGATTTATGATGTTGATGATGTGATTTCTAAGAATAAACTAAGAACGTGTTTGATATATGAGGTTATCTTGGGATTATAAGTTACTATTAAATTTTCAGCATAAACGTATCCCTTTTGGAAATATAAATTATATAGATGAACAAAATATGGTTAAATTTTGGTGGTCTGATTAATGTGAAGAGATGTTTATATAGCAAAAGAATATATTCTCTAAAACTCTAATTTTAATTATTACATATCATGGGATTCACTACTAGATATCCTATATATACCAACACATCTATACCAATGGTTTTAAAAAATTCTGGGTATAGGTCCCCTTTCCCAATAGTTTTTCCAAACTATAGGGAAAATCCCACTTTGAGACCACTTTTCCCAATACTTTTGAAAAAAAAGTTGGAAAGGGCATGGATTTCCCAATGGTTTTTCCAAACCATTGGTGAAATCCCACTTTGAGACAAATTTTTCAAACAATTTGGAAAAACGATTTGGAAAGGGTATGGCTTTCTCAATGGGTTTTCTAATCTATTGAGGAAATCCCCCTTTTAGACCACTTTTCCCAATGGTTAGGAAAAACATTTGGGAAAGGGTATGTCTTTCCCAATGGTTATTCCAAACCTTTGGGAAAATCCCACTTTGATACCACTTTTCCCAACAGTTTGGAAAAACTATTGGAAAATCCATACCCGTTACAAAAACTTTTTCCAAACCATTAGGAAGAGCCCATTTGAGGCCACCTTTTCCAACATTTATTCCAAACCATTGGGAAAATCCTAAATTGATACCATTTATCCCAAAAGATTGTTTAGACCATTTGGAAAGGGTATATCCTTCCAAATATTTTGACCAAACCATTGGGAAAATCCATCTTTGATACAACATTTCCTAACGTTTTTGCAAAACCGTTGGGAAAGTGTGGGTACATATCCCAATGGTTTTCAGAACTAATGGCATAGGTAAACTTATTTTTGATAAATTCTTTGGTCAAATATCATCAATTAAATCAATATATAAATTACATATAAATATATTTTTATATATGTATCCAAATATATTCACAAAGTTAAATGTAGGATAGTGGTAAAGTATTTGATATATAACCCACAGGTTGTGGGTTCAAATATCCACCCTAACATTTATTAAAAATTTACCTATACTAATTGTTTGGGAAGACATTCAGTGATTTGGAATTGGGATAGACCTATACCAATGGTTTGGGGAAAAACATTGTTAAATACCTATCCCAATAGTTTTAAAACTGTTTGCATATGTCTATAAAATGGTTTTCAAACCGTTGGGATAGGTCTTTCCAAACGGTTTTCCCCAAACCGTTGGGATAGGTCTATCCCCTTGCAAAATCACTCAATGGCTACCCAAACCATTGTTATAGAATATACCAATGGTTTTGGGACCTATACTAATGGTTCTAAACCATTTTTATAGGTATTGTTTCCATTAGTGATTGGATATGCAATATACCCTGATTATTCTTGTGTTGGGTTAGGATATTTGTTAATGTATAGAGATTTTTTAGTTTCTTTTAGGTCACATCAGCTGATACCCCTTGAAAAAACATCCTGAAACAATAATTTTAGGTGGTATATACAGTCTATGATTAGTACTGTTTGAGATATTATCTAATTGGTGAAAGGTTTATTATCTACACAGACAATAAGATCATGTGATATATTATCTCTCAATAGTAAATCCTTTTTATGAAGTGGGATTAGGTAGATTATAATTATAAATTTAACATTAAGATGAAATATGATTCAGGTAATGTATATATCATTACAGACTCTTGTATCATGAAAACTCTATGGGAACAAGATATTAGAGAAAAGACTTTATAGAAGGAATGAATTTTGGTCAGTATATTGTTTGATTGGCTAGTGGATGCATTATAGAACCACGTTGATATGAAATGCGAGCCTTTGAATTCCACACCCTCTTTGGTGTACCATGTGAATGTGAACAAAGAGTCACATCTCAAGTGTGTGGTGATGTGCGAATTGTTGTAAGGGGAAGATTCATCTCCAATGTGGTATTAGAAGAATACTACATAATATACATCAATGGGAGGGTAGTTATAACAACTTCTATGAGAGGGAATATATCTAATGTAACTCATTATTCAACGTCGGAATTATATCCAGGGTTGAATATGATGTACCATAATATTTGATGTCAGTTTTGGGGTCCATTTATAAAGAGTAATATATATATTTTTGTTTCACGATGCCTTACCTTCCAAAAGGGTAAATGAAATGTATTAAATCATGTTGGTTTAATTTAATTGCATATAGTTCCCATGTGGATGTGGGATAACATAGAAATGGACTTTGTGATGGGGTTACATATGTCCATGTGGATTCATGTATATCAATGGTTGATATTCAATTTCCAAATTAAAGTGGCTCTTGTAATAATGATTATAGAGACAATTTTAGTGGAAGATAAAAAAAATTGTTGTTCTGAGAGATTTTATGCCTGTATTGAGACCCATTTAGAATCATATCAGATAAAGATTTTTGTTTTACATCATGTATTTTGAAGGGATTACATATGTATTTTCCTACATATCCAATACTGAGTATAGCATATCATCCATAGATAGTTGTATAATCAGTGAGTAAGATATTTATATTATAACATATTTTTTAGGAATGAATTCATAATTTTGGGGGATCTTGTTATAAACACATAGAAAAGGATGAGTTCACATAAAACATCAACATAAATGATTTTATTCAAAAGTAAACTTTTTAGGCAATTTATAGATGACTATGTCTACAATATTTTCTTTTACAGTAGGTGAGAGAAGTAGAAGTTGTAGGTCCGAGCATGGTATGGGATACCTTATATAGAATGTAGTTTATTCCGAAGTAGTTTTTCACCACTTGGATTATAAAATGATTGTATGCTGATAGGAGGAGATGTTCCTATGATATTACTGTGGGAGAACAAGTTATCTTATGTGTTACTCTTCTATATGGGAGATTATGATTATAGAATAAATTTTATAAAGCAGGGAGATTTTCTAAAAAATTTGATATTACAAAAAATATCAAGATAATGACATAATTTTTGTAGGTACCTACATGATATCATGGTATGAATGATGTGTTCAATGTGTCTTAGATTATATTGTATATTCATAATCATATGCATGTGATCAAATTTGGAAATATTGTTGTAGATCATAACACATTATTTATCGATCACTTGGTCCATATCATAGACTAGGGGGATAATGTATTGGGAGTATGGATGGTGCCACATGTCTATTTATTATGGTATCATGTATGGGTGGAAGTGGAGAAATGTGATTGAGAGGTAGATGTTCAAGGATAATGACCCTTGATTTTGACTTGCTATTATTGAGGTACTTCTTGAGGATGAGAATTCATTAGATGTGGATATTTTTAAAATTCTTGGAATTTAATATATAGAATATGGTTACTTCTAGAGGACTAATATTTACATTATGTGGATCTCATAGTTGGAATCAAATTATATGGAGTGGTATTTCTTTTATCGAGAGTATAATAGTGATATGGTTAGAAAATAGTGGTATAGAGGCTGGATTTGATGATTTTTTCTATTTTAGAATTGCATCATCCTGAAGCATCGGCTATGGAGTGGATGATAAAAGATAGTGTTCCTGATGTTATGAAATAACGAGTTAATTATTTCATGGAGAGGAGGTTCTTGTGTAGTTTTATTATGAGGGCATAGAGTGTAGATCATAGTTATGGCCATTTCACCAAAGAAACATCCCCTATATTATAGGATCTCTTCGTGAACCACAAAATGTATTTTTTCCACACCTATTACTATTAACTATTGTGGAATGGAAAACTTCTTTGAGTCACAATCCTTACAGAATTTGGATCTATTATGGTGTAACTATATTTTCTTTTTTCATGATGCCTATGTTATTTGATTAACTATAAACTTAGGAGGCCCCACCAAATCAATCCTTATCAGAGCCTTTCCTCCCAAACCGTGGGGGAATCGAGGGAGTTATCAACATATTTTATAACCCATAATCACATAGAATATTTAAAAACATTGGGGGATCAATGCTCTTGGTTTATAGGTGATTATTCATCCCATTCTACATGGTTTACCATCATTATCATAGGTTTAGTTAAATACCTATGACTATATCACAATCTCCCTCATGGTACATTATCTACAATATCTTTTGATGAATTGAGACTACCACTAAGGATTCTTTATCATGTATACACCCTTTTATTGGTGCATAGGTGATATTAGGGACTCGACTCTTGTATAATATTTTTTTAATGTAGATAAATTTTAGGTAGGATGATCTATAATATATATGGTGTATTTTGGTGATTATTACGTGATCTGATGGTATATGCATTGGTTCTTACGACATATGTTTGGTGTTGATCATATGTGTGTGCATGTGTATCTCGTGAGATACATTATTAATGACAATAACATATGTATTTCTATATGGATGCCGAATATTATTCTTGAAATGTTATTTTATACCTATATATTTCATTCCCTATTGTTTAAAAATATATGGCCTTTAGGGGATTTCATTTGGTTGAAAATATGTGGAATATCCGGACCTCGTTAAACCATATTTGGAGAGCTTGTGAAATAGGAGACAACGTTAATGATAGTATGAGATATAGAGAAAGGGTGTGATGGCCTTATAAAATAAACTAAGATAGTTATGGAATAATAATTATAGGTGTCCTAACCAAAGACTTTATCGACGTACAATAACCATATGGATTATCCCACGTTAGTGTGTTGATGTGATTTCCATGTTGTAATGTTTCATGACTACATGTCCCATTAAAATTAATCATTTGAAGTTGGATTACATAAATGGAGGATCAAGGGGATTCAATAGATATTAGAGCTAAAATTTTATTACTATAAGTGTTTCATGATGAGAATTTGTGTTCTTAATGTGAGAGATTTTTTTCATGGCTATGAGGCTGTTGATTTATGATGTGAAATTATTCCTATGAATTATATTATAAAAAAACTAATAAAGAAAAGTAATAGTTATGGACATATATATATCACATGAAATTTAGAGTATTTTTAATGGTTTTGGTGTTCTTGATATTTAGGGAATGACTTTATTTTAGGGCATGAATTATAGGAACTAATGACTCTTCGTGATCTAAATATGTGTTTCACGGTGTGAATGTGTAGAACTCAAGTTTTTCATTAAATTTTTGGGATCACCATAATTATGTCACTCTGATCTCATTTCTCTCAAATATTTATGAAACCCTAAGTAATTTTGGGATATTATTTAGTCATTGTAATCTATATATAATCCCTAACATAGGGAGGCTTTATTTTTCAAACCTGACATTAGTTATCCTCTAGTTTCCCTTGTTTAATTTCATTTTTATAGTTGGAATTCATAACAGTGATGTTGTTTATATTGAGGTGAGTCTAGGATATGAATTTTATGATCCCTTGTTTTGATCTATGTTGATATTTGGTATCCTTGTATGGTTGAGATCTTCCAATTATTTTTCCTTCACCCATTTGTGCAAGGTGTTCCTTGAATGCTTCTTGAATGTATGATATCCTTCTTCTTCCCCCATTTAGATATTCATGTGTGTGGGTCGAGGTATTGATCCTATTTTGGAATATGGAATTAAACTTGTTAATGAAGATATTAAAAATTGTTTCTGTTCAAAATAAATGGGTAGGGGAAGAAATAATAATTTTAACTACATTGATATTAGTACTGATGATTTTATTTATTCTTGAGCCCTTTTAAAAAATAATGGCTTGTGGGGGTCTGATTTGTGTTTTATATGGTATGAATATCGAACCCATTAAATCTATTATTCAAAAGAAAATTTTTTGAAATGGATTACCACTTATATGTGGATAAAAAATTTATTTCTGATTGAAAATAATGGGTTCTGTGAGAATTACCTTTAACATAAATTAAGGAAATCCCATGAAAATTAACTGTGAAATATGTGGAAGAAATATTTGTTTCCTTTTATTGTTTTGATATTTATATTGTATTATGTTGTTTGTTTTTTTATGTAGTGAAGGTGGATACTAGATGAGATATGGTATGAATTGAGAAGTGATGTGATGGTTGTTTGGCATAAAATGTGACCTAGGAAAATGAGTTTGTTTTGCAATATGTGGATATTCTGATGAGATGTAGATGTTGTGATGAGATGTGGTTGTGGAATGGGTAATTAGTGACGTGAAATGTATGGGTAATTTTTTTGGGATATATTTTGTTAGTTTCCCATTAGTAATGTAATAAATGTAAATAATGGATCTTCAACTGTATTTTTTTATAAAGGATATTAAAATAAAAAAGGAAAATAGTATTTGTGTTTAATGTGGTTTGGTAAATGTAAAAATGAATGTTATTAATAATGATAATGGAATTTAATTAGGATTAGTTGGAAATGGTTATCCTTGAGATTAAAGATTTAATGCGGCTTAAGGTGTGTGGGTTATGTCTTGCTCATGTTGTATTATGAATTAATGGTATGATTGAATGTGGAAGTGGTTTTGAGGCTTTCTGGTGATACTGTGAGCTAAGATGACACTATTATTGTTACCCCATAGGTTGTACTTGTGTGTATGACTAATAAATATTTTATTTTTATTTGGATTTATTTATATTACCCGCCGACATCGAGCTTCATGTTCCAACACGCAATGTATTTTAGTGGTTATTTCCCAGCATCATAATGGAGATGAAAGATGGATGGATAACCCTTCTTAACCATTTTCACTTCCAAGTGAGTTTGACATGAATGTATTGGGATTTATAGAATTCAAGTGATATGATGATGTGTTTTATATTGTAGATCTTATATGGTTGTCGATGGAGACATGGTTTTTTCCTTTATATTCATGATTCCTTACTATTTTGGATACATTGATATATATGGGATTTGATTTGGTTGCCCAAGAATACTCCAGAGAGATACGATGTGGTGGAAAATGTGAATTTGAGATAAATATGATATCATAGAGCATGTATCTTAGGAAGTATGTGATGACCATTATCATGTAGGGAAATTACCATTATGGGGCTGATGAAGTGTCTTTGTGAAAGATTTTCTGGAACTGATTGTGGTTCCATGACATACTCTGTTGGGTTGTGAGAGTAGAAAATTAGCGGGGAAGTGGTGTGGTGTACGATCTTTATCAAGATGCGTAATTATATGTTATTACATATGGATTCTTTAATTTGTGATTACGGCATGGTGAGTATGAGAATTGTTAGTTTATCTTATTAGGTCATATTAGTTCTTATGTTCACTAATTTGTTCATTAATATTCACCCTTCAAATGTTCATAATAGACTTTTGGTGTAATCTTATTGAGTATACATGTTATGATAACCCTGCATATATACTTACTATTTACTTGTTTTCATGAGGTATTTGGAGACAAATTTTTATATTAATAGATTTGGTTTTTAGCAATAGTTTGGGTCAAATCCGAATGATTATTTATTCCTATTTTTATATCAAGACCCTTTTTATTTTGTAAAATTCTCTCCTGAATTGTGGGATTGGTTTGGATTCATTTATTCTCTAGTATAAGATGGATTTTAGTTGATGTTTATTTTCCATGTCACGTGATCTTATATTATATTGAGGATGTGAGATTATACACCTTTGGTGATAGTTACCTACCAGGGGCCTACTTTAAGAGGTATTTGAGGTGATTATCTCTCTTAATTCGTTACTATCATTGGTGGGGTAAATTCTTATAGATTGGGTAGTTCAGAATAGGTATCAAATGGAGGTTGTTAGATGTGTAGTAGGTTTGAGTCATTTATAATGATTATTTCATTGGTTGGTAGGGAAAATACATTCATTGATCTTGGTACAAGACATATGATATAAATGACCTTGTTGGAAATAGGATATTAGGCCCCCATGATTTGGTGAAAGGAATATAAACCTAATGAATCACCAAGTGAGGTGTCACCACATTTATTTTAGAGACATAATAGAGGTTCTTTTAACATGTTTTTTGTTCATGTCTAAATTTGGTGGTTCTGGGAAGTTAAAATAAAATTATTAAACTAAATCCTAAAAAAATACATATTTTTAGGATTAGGGAAATACTTATTTTATGTTTCATATAAGGATTGTGAACATCATTCATGTTTGTTTTAGGTTAGTGAGTTTGAAAAGGCAGGCCCAATTACCCACTGGAGGGTGGATCAATTTTAGGAGGATGGTTAGTAGTATATGATGCTCCTTTATTTGTAGTGGAATGCATTGAAAAAGTATGAGGTTTGTGTATCTTATATAGGTATAAATAAATTTTTTATAGGTTTTATATATAACCTTTAATAGATTCCATCCTAATCAGAGTACTAGGTACCACTAATAGTGGGTAACATGAGGTTGTATAGTTCGTTTGTGATGTTTGTTATATTTCAGAAAATAGAATCTGTTAATATTTTTTTAAGAAAATTCCATAATGAGTTTTGATTTGAGTTCCTATCAACATCCATAATGGCAGTGAAGAGCAATGGGAGTCACTATTATCTACAAGGGATCATTTCTGTGGGAGATAATGGGATATGTATTACGTACCTTTGTTGTTTTTCCAATATCTTATTCCCAAGTAGGAGTCCAAAGTGGAATTCCATGGGGAGGCACTCTGACCATCTTTACAAGGTTCAAATACACCTACAATACTTCATAAAAAATTTAGGTTCAAAATATTCCATAGTTTATTGACTATATGCATTCACTAGGATTACAACCAAGAGAGGGGGACCCATACAGTTCATTGAGGATTAATGTTGTCAAAAGAATATCTTACTCTCCTGGATAATTTAGGTGTCGAACAGTACATATTTGGCATTAAAAGATTCTTTTCTAGATATCCGGGGAAGTGAATTTCATTATTTTATTCATTTCATTTATAAAATGTTCATTGTATATGCGGGATATGGTAATCATCACAATTAACGAACAGTTTTCCATGGAGCTTAGTAATGTGAAGGTGGTAATGTTCTACATAATCCTTGCAACAACTTCCAGATATGACATTTTAGTTTTTAAGGGTAAGTGGGGTTATTCTTCACATAGAGGATATGTGGTCTGATGGGGGAAACCTCTGGATGCCCCATGTCACGTGGGACCTCAATTTATGCATGTATATGAAAGGTGGATGACTATATCAAGTCATATGATCTAGGCTTGGACAGTTGCATTCAATAGAGAATTTGGGGCGAATGGTGATATAGATAATTTTAGGTATTGTCATTTTATCGTCAATCCTTTTTTTATTGTTTTATTTAGTATTATATCACTACATTTAATATCCATATGTATTATATGATATAGTGCAAGACATAGAGAGGATTCCAATTCCCCTAGTTTTGATTACACTAGTTAGAGTCCAACTTAACATTAATGGTTTTTTCTGAGGGAACAAATTTTTTATGGGAAACATCTATCATGTGGGGATAATTTCCTAACACATATTAAATAATACAATGTCTTCTTCAAAATTGGTTACTTTTATTATGTGTTTGTAGTATAAAAAAATTTAGCTGAATTTTGTTTTCTCCTATGTGGATGCTCATCATGTTTTTTTGATCGGTGGATGGGTTTTTGAAATAGGATTTATGCATGTGGAGCCCCATATTTTCATGATGGTAGTTTTCTCTATGGAATTAGTATATGATAGTATCATGGGGGTTGTCATGGTTTTTGGAGAGTTTATATATGTTTTTATGAAGGAGTTTTTGATGCTACCAGCTTGATGTGATATCGAGTTCGTTACAGATCTATAGCTCGATGCTTATCTGATTTAGATGTTTCTTTATTAGATGACACCCTATGAGTTGCAAATGTATCATACTTATTTTCATGATCAGATGTTGAAAGGTTTCATCTGGACTAGTTTTTTTTTATGAATATACCTACTATGTTTTCCACAATGGTATATGGAAGTATGATGATGTGTATAAACTAACAGAGGTTGAAATCACTGGAAATCGGGATTCCTTACCCTCATATGAGGATCAATGATATTTATCACCTGTTGAGAAGGGATAATTAGTTTTAAAAGATATGCACGTCATCTAGAAATCACTAGTTGTGTTAAAGGATGTTGATATCCCAAATATTTCCATTCAATGATGGTACTTGTTGAGTGGATCATTTACCCTTGTTTTATTTGCATAATTACAAAGATAAATTTTTTTTATTTCCTTTAAATTATTTAATTCATATATTTACATGTTGATAAAAGTTTCTTAGAATTTGAGAATATTAGTTTATTTCACTACTTAAAATATGTATTGATTTCATTTTTTGAACGGTCATAACATATTATACCCATTTTATTTTTCATTCCTATAAAAATTAAATCATGTGCAGCCAAAAAATATCATTCACTAATATTTTGTAATGTTCCCACCCAAAAAAATATGTCGTACTCCCCATATCAAAATCCTAAACCACAAATCGTATTTGAAATTCAAATAGTATATTTTTGAACCACATAACGTATTTTATAGTATCTTACCCAATGTATTTCAACGACATTGTGATATAAAAAATCCAAAATGAGTGATTTGTTTCTGGAAATATTATAATATTTACTAAATTTCATTAAAATACATTTAATTTTTAATTAATCTATATAATATGTTAAATTATTACTAAATTCTCTATATATATTTGTTGTCTAATTTAAATTTTTTTCTTAAATGTTTTGTTATTTTTATTTAACCATAAAATGAGTTTTATAAATCCATTTATAGTGATTTAATTATTTGGAACTCTAATGAAATTTTATAAATATAATTCAAGAGGAACAAAAGGTGATTCTTCAATTAGAATCTCTTTTTTACATATGAAATACAAAAAGTCAATTTTTTTATTGTTTTTAGGAATTCAGAGATATGAATCACATATTTGAAGAATTATTTTATGCCAAACCCTTATGTGAATCACCAATATGATGAATTTATTATTTTGATTCAATTTATTAGATTCATCTACATTGTCAACTAACATGGGTAGAGAAAAGTGAATATATGAAATTTATATACGTAAACATTTCTATGTAGTTCTATGAAATATAATAGGAAATAATGATTTAAATTATTAAAATGACATTATAAATTATTATTAATTTTTTTCAACCATTGAAAACCTTTTATAATTCTTTTAATCGTGATTCTGCATCGATAAATGTGTATTTTATTTTAAATGCTAAAACATAAAGCACAAAAATGAAAATTTATATTTTTTTCTATTATGAAATTTTATACAGTTTTATTATTTCTATATTAATATTAATTGATATTAAAATCATTAAATTTTTTCTAATATCAATATTTTTTTATTACTTTTTAATATTTTCAAAAAAATTACAACAAATTTTAAAAATAATATTTTTTTGAATTATATATTACAAATTAAAACATGATTTACTGAATGTATTTCTCGTTGACCTATTACATTAGTTTGTATTTCAATATATAACAATTTATTTGAAAGAAGGATGCATCATTATTTATTTTCAAAATTTTGGTGATGATGGAGAGATTATTATATAACGACAACTTCTCTTTCCATCTCTCTATGATAATTCTGTATTATTAATTTTTGATTTTAAAATTTGTAATGGATACTCATCTCTGATATGTTTATTTATTTAAAAACATCATTGATATATTCAATTGAATATTTTTGAATAGGTTAAATAATTATAATATGGTACATATTCTATAATATAATTCAAATTTCATGTCATATATTGATAAAATATTATTGGTTGCACATTACTGTTTTAAATAAAAAATTTCAATGTTTTTTTTGATCTCTCAAGAGATGAATGAAAACATATATGAATTATTTTACATCCTTGATGAGAAAACGAATCTAATAAAACACTCAAAAATATGTACCTATGTTTTATTATTTGTTTATCTATTTGGTTATTGTTTCATAACCATGTTGCACTTATTCTAATCTTTAATGATATTTCAGGGTCTGCCTTTTCTTTTATAGATTTTTTTCTATCTTTTGGTTTTGACTCTAAAATTAGATTTTTCGTACCATTTAGGATATAAATCACTTTAAAAATGTTTTTTATTGTAATTAGGTTTTTACTCCCAATAAAAAATTCTAGTTTCTGGTTATTCTTCTACTAGAAACTGTATCTTGTAATTAGTTTTTTTACCCATCAAAAAAACAGATTAGTGAAAGATGTGTCTCTCATTGTGTAGAGATGTATAACTATATATTAAGTCTAATTTGAATTGAAATAGTATATTAAGCATAATTTTATTATTATTATTTTCACTACTAATTAAAATTATTAGAAAACAATATTAATTAATTAATTAATTTAATGTATTTGATTAAACATTTATGATATGTATTCACCTCATATAGACCAACATCTATTAGCCTTATAGACCTAACAATTGGAATCAAAGACTATAATTTATGAATTTACATTGTCCGTCAATAGATATAGAATTATATATTTTTTCTCAAACCAATTAATAGACAACTATGTATATGGATAAAATCCATAAAATGATTAGAATGAATAAAAATGATGCATGGATTCTTCCAAAGCAACATCAAAATGGTGGAAATTATTATGTATATTAGAGATCCAAAATAGAGGCACACCTCAAACAATTACAGATAGAACACTCACCCGTTATAGAAAAATCATAAACACTACCACGATCATACTTCATTAGACTTATAAGAAATGATAATTTTAGATATGTTATAACTGAATAAGTTGTGAATATTATAAGATATGCTGTTGATGGACGTGTGACTATAGATTTTTCATCTTGTAAGAGAACTCATGTGATTTCTAAAGATCTATATGTCCCAAACAATGTGTCATTAAAAAAATATAGAACCAATATTGGAATGATTTGAGATAATTATAAAGATGGCAAGATGTGTAAAAAGAATATATAAACCAAATGTTCCATCACTACACAAGAATTTCAAATGGAATGAATTCCCTTTTAGAGGATTTGTATAGCCCTATAATTTTTTAATGACTCAAATGAGTACTAAAAATGTAATGGAATATAGTTAAGGTCACCATTGATGAAATAAATAAATTCAAATACTATAATATTGATGAATATATTGGACCACTAATCTTGTATAAACTAGAAATATAGAACCGAGTTGAAGAGGATACAAAAAGAGAAATAAAATAACATTTTTATATATAAATATTTTTCTAATGACTCATCATATTTTTATACATATCGTAGTGAAAAATAATATATGGAACTGATTATGATGCATTTTTACAAATGAATGGAAAATTCTGGATTCACAAACTGATTTAGAAGATCTCCTCCGAATGGAAAACATAAGGGGGATTAGAAAGGTTATACTAATTATAATACTTTATTTTTCACTTTTTTGAGTACAGATATAATGGGAATATAAATATAGACATTACAAGAATAAAGAGAAAATACATATACCCGGAAAATGGAAATATGAAAACAAAACTAGTGTAAATTGTAGTGAATAATGAAATAATGTTATAGGAATTGGAAATGAAAAAAATCTCATAACATGTGCTGAATGGATTTAATCAATGGTGATATTGATTTAAGATTTATTCTGGATTATATGATTTAAACTATAATTCAAGAAAATCCAAATGTTTTTGGGTTAAATGGTCAAAATGAATGCCTAAAAAAATTGATTTCAAAGAATCTAATTTATATCATATTATTAATGAAAATAATGAGAAAATTTTTTCTATGAGTAAATTTATCTTATAAGATAATGAAAAATTAAGACATACTACTTATGCTTCTAATTCTAAATACTATATGAATTTCAAATCTACTCTAGATTTTAATAATAAAATATAAAAAAGTTGTTGAAATTAATTAGAATATATTGTATTCTTTAATTCAAGGACATGAAAAATTTAATAAATTGTTTTCTATGAGTATATTTATTACAAAAATATGGTCTTTAATATTATAGAAGAGAATATAAAATTTAAAAAACAATTTTGTTAAAAGTAAAATTGATTGTATGTTTATAGTTGCATGTATTCTATGTGGTCTGAATGGTTAATTATAAAATGAATGTTCTCTTAAATTATAATAGAGAGTGCGATTTATAGAAACTAATATTTCAAAAAAAATTGTATCTACATTCCTATACAATACTTGTTTAAATTATTTATGTTTACCAAAATATTTTATTTGTAATTAGATTGGACATAATGTAGACATGATACAAAAATTCTAAATTAATTGATCATTATAAGAAAAAATATTTTAATTTCTCATGAATGAAATATGGAACATGGTTGTTGGATAGTTTTGGAATATGATCAGAGAACCATTAATTCATATCACAGAAAACAAATTTAATCATGAATTGATACATTTGGAGAAACTTCTGATGGAAATGTTAATGGTGCCAATAATGTTTGTAGTTATAATTCAAGTTTTATTTATAAATATTTATATATTGATGTTTTTGAACATTAATTAATTAATATATCTCAATAATATGATAATGAATTAGAAATTAAATTCAAAATGATAAGTGTTTATTTTTAAAATAAAATTCATTATTATTCTATGTTTATAGAATGGATTAATATTTTTATTATCAATATTTCTGAACTAACTGTTCAACATGTTATTAGTTTTATTATTCTGAAAAGTTTCAACATTTTTTCGAATTGATTATCTGGTCATATTAATTTTAGAATTTTATATAAGCACTCAAAACAATGTAATTTTCTATAGTTATCTATCTTAATGAATGAAAATATTCATGTTTGTGATTCTTTTACACAAGGGTAACAATTAAGAGTCTCCCTCAGACCTATAAATCAGATAAGTACTCATAAAATATTTTTGTCAGTACATATTAATATTTTTGTTCATACCTAAATTTTATATAATTAGTAAAATGTAATACACTTTCTTTTTCTTTGATGATTATATTTGATTTATATGGCTTTACTTTATTTAATATTAAAATGATACTTTATCATGATTTATTACTTTTCATAATTTAGTTCAAAATGAAATGGTGTGATGACTGTTTTTATTTGTATTGAAACATAAGGAGAATTTCATAATTTATGTTTTTAGAAATTTTTTAAATCTTATACTAATTATTGAGTCATATTTTTCACTCTGAACAACCAAACACAATTTTTTTCTAGAATAAAAATATATCGTATAAAAATATAAAAACTTATGATTACTTAATATGTTTTTTATAGTTAATTTTTTGGATGGGTCTGTTTATACTACTTATTATATTTCAAACTAAATTCATTATAGTCAATTGATAATGGATACATCTTATGAATAATTTAAATCAAGAATCTTAAAGATGGAAATATCAACGATTTTTTTTGAAAAGTTGTAATTTTAAATTTAATGGATAATTTCGATACATTAGATTCTAAAATTTATGAGGAAATTTTTTCTAGTTATTTAGATAATAGTAAATGTCATAGAATTTATATGAAAATATATACAGTTATTGATAATTATATTAATTTTTTTTTTGAAAATTATAATGCAAAATTAAATTCAAATTCTAATGTTCATGATGATGAGTTAAGAGATTCTAATATCGATGAGGAAAACCCATATGATATGGATAAATTAATTTAAGGTGTGAATAATCCTTAATAAAATGACACTATGACTTTTAGGATTTATATAGATCATCCCTTTTATAATGGTATTTTAAATGTTGGTTCTAGAATGAAAACTATATGCCCTAATTTGAATTTCATTACAAATTCTTTTATTTCTGGTCATATTTCCTCTAAAATTATTGTTTCATTAATGGATCTAAATTTTTTTATTTCTATGAAAGATAACATCAATCAATTTTTTTTGGAAAATATTTTTTGTTCATTAGTTGAATTGTTTGAGGATAATTATGTAATTTAAAATAAAGGTATATTTAGAAAGAAGATGGTTAAGTCTTAAATTCAATCAAAAATAAATCGAGATTTTCTTCTCAACAACAATTTAAATAAAATGGTATATACATTGAAGAATAATGTGAACATGTTACTTATTTAGACAATATTATAATGTTGTTATATATTTATAATTTTATAGGGTTTATAATAAATAACATGTATGCTAAATGTTATTTATTAAATTTTTTTATTACTAAAAAAGAACATTTTTTTCAAACCCCTACTTCGGAAAATTAAATACTCTTTAATTAAGTGTTTATATTATCAAAAGAGTGGTATTATCCCAAAAACCACCTCGTGGTTGGTATGAGTGGATTTCATTATTGTGATGAAATAAAATTTTCAGGCAAGGTAATGTTCATCATACTCTTTTTATTGAAATAATTTGTAATTTAATTCTAATTTTAAATAACTATGTTGATGATATAGTTTTTCGTTGCTCTAGTGAATTAGTCTGTATTGATGTTTCTAATCTGTTATTATTTGATTTTTTAGAGGAGATCATTGGGGGATTTACTTTTCATTCATGGAATTAAAATTTCTCAATGGAAATATGGGATCTTACTTAGTCAATCTATGTATAATTAATATTTCATTAAAAGGATTGATCTTAAATGATCTAATTCATTGAAAACTCCACTAAGTACCTATTTTCAATGCTACATATATTTGATATTATTTTTTATAATTGAAAAATAGGTAGGATTCTTTATTTGACTTCATATATATATGATATCATTTTTTATGTAGGATTAAGTGAAGGATTTAATGATGATATTAAAGAGTGTAATATTAATTCTTTGAAAGGAATAA
Source organism: Viscum album (assembly GCA_963277665.1). NCBI lineage: Eukaryota > Viridiplantae > Streptophyta > Magnoliopsida > Santalales > Viscaceae > Viscum > Viscum album. Next base: position 1,594,475,599 of record OY728130.1, on the reverse strand, counting down.
ATAGATATGTTAGTAGAACAATTAACTCTAGTATATTTTATTTTATATTATAAATGTTTCAATTTAATATCATATTCGGATTATAATTTTGGAGGACGTTATATTGATTGGAAAATAACATAATGTACGTTTCATTTTCATGGAATGAGTTTAATTTCCTTGTATTTTAATATTAAACTATCTATTTCTATATCGAGTATATAAGCTGAGTATATTTCAACTAATAATTAATATTCTCAATTTATATGTATTACAAAAAAATTATATTGATTTGGTATTTATCTTAATTAATGGAATATTTTTTTGTTATAATACATATTAAATTGAAATTTCTAATAATCATTTACAAGACAAAAATTATATTCATGTTAGATTTATTTTTATTAGAGATCATATGAAGTAGGGTTATTTTTTAGCATCTATCCCTATAGAAAATCATATTTCAAATATTTTCATTATTCCTTTAGGCATTGTTCAGTTTGAAAAACATAAATTTGATCTTGGAATATTTTAATGTTAATTGATTTAGGTATTCTGGTTTTTAGGGAGTGCATGAATATGTTTAAATGATAAAATTTTTAGATCTCTATAAATTTGATAAAAACAAGAACCATTTTTTAGATTACAATTGTTAATTTCTTCATATATATATATATACATTTTTCTTTATATAACCAATCTAAAATATCTCATACAACATTTATTTTCGTAACTCACTATTATAACTATATTTTTTGATAAATTATATTAGTAAAATATCTATCATTATTTTTATAATACTATATTTTAAAAATTCTTTCTCATGAATATAATTCAATTTTCATATAGAAGATAACATTATTGTGGAACCATGATACATAATGTTTTAATGGATAGGTTTATATTTTCTCATTATCATAATTATTTTACATAATAATGTTTAGGAATATGACATGCACCATTTAAAGAGAGTATTGTTATATTGAAACCATATTTTTGGATCATTTGTAAAATATTGAGTTTTAATTTAAAATTATTCACGATTTTTCAATTATAAATTGGGGTGAGTGTTAATTGTATCCTTGAACCCCGGTTTTTTATAATTAAAAATATTTATATGTTAAATTCATTTTAAATGTGTTTGTAAATATAATTACATCCTGAATAAAGAATAAATAAAATTCAATATATCATATTATTTATTTTCTTAAAATATCAATAGATTCCACGTTTTGAATGTTCATAACATCTTCCTTATGTTTTATTTTGAGTAACTAGAAAAAAATCCATATAGAAACTTAATATATAATTTATACAATTTTTATTCTTTTCCAACACATAAAATATGATATACACCATGTATCCAAATCATAATCTTCATAGATAATTTTAAATTAAAATTTCTATTTGTGAACCATTTAGGTAATTTTCCAGTATTAGTTAATATAATGATTTTGAACATATATCATTCTAAAAACACAATATTGAATAATTTTATTAATCACGGCCTCGTTCTCTCCCAGAATACACGCTCCCTTCCTTCGAGGGTTTCTTGGATTTATTGAGGTGGTGACGACAGTGATTCATCTTTCTCTTTCTCACGCGATGTAGTAGATTATACTCTAATCCGCTTCATGCAACATTGTAGACGAGGTCCGTTGTTTGTCGAATTTGACTCCATGCCTTTGTCCAGATTCACCTAGCTCCTCCGAGCGCAGTTTTCTGCTAAACCATCCATCCCTCATAGATTCTGCCTCCGTGAGGGAATTTTCATCTCTTCGACTCTCCCATAACCTATCATGTGTCACTAGGATATCTTTCGGTGTTGCAACCCAACGTATAGTCAATATTTCTGTCAGTGAAACAAACCCCTTCGCGATGGGGTGGTTTATATCTTCAAATATGGACTCCTCTAGTGTTTATCTTGACGACATGTTGTATATGTGGGTGCTTGATTCAATGTTTTTTCTTCTTCCCTTTCCAAAGTGAGTTTCTGGTGCCTTTGAGGTAGGGGCATTGTTTTTTTCCAGAAATAGTGTACATATGCAGATAAGAGATGCGGGCATGTTCAAAGTCTTCTCTCGGGTCAATATGAGGCCGTAGAGGGCGACCTCAGGAATGGTCGGTGATTGAGTAATTTCCCATATTGTTCTACCTTGCTTTGTTGTTTTCCCCATTGGGTTTTTTTGGTGTTACCGAGTCGGATAGCATCATTTGATGATTCTCCTCTACTCATTTGGACTTTCCCTTCGCGCACGTCCCCACATTGAGCTGGTTCGAAGGTTTCATTGGAAAATTGGTATGGTGTTGACAGATATGATGATAGCCTTTTTGATCATGGAGGATCTTGATTTTGGATCTCAAATAGCCACAAAGTGATGGTCTTGCATATTTTTTGGGTGTTTTTTGGGCGGTATTGCTGATTCTCACATATTCCCAATATAAATTGTATTATGGGTTCTAACATAACCAAAAAATATTCCAAAAGTCAAAAATAAATGAATTTTCAGTAATAATAATTTTATTAATCATTATAATTTTATAGACATTTAGAAAATAAATATAAACATCTGAATAAATCTTTATGATGTATCAAATTAGGTTTGAAGTTACAAAATTGTTTTAGTCTCATTAATGATATTTTTTAATAGTTGGGCTTTAATTTTTTAATATTAGAATGAATTTTAAAAAAACATTTAATCTAATTATTTATTATTTTTAAAGATATTGAGATTTTATATTTTAAAATCAAAAAGAAAACAGATATAAATCTTCCATCTAGATGTTATATTTTAGGTATGAAAAATAAAAAGTAAATTTTTTTAATGTTATCAAGAATTCATTTACATGAATCGACTATTTGAATAATTATATTATGTGATTCCCATACATAAATTTTTAAAATATTGAATAAATTATGTTGGTTTTTTTATTTGATCTGACTATATAGTAAAATATATTATATATAGAAAAACATTAATGTGAAATTCACCTATGATATTTGTTCAAAATAATTTAGTGAAATCCTACTGGAAATTATGCTCCCTTTTAAATTTTATTTCATTAATGATTTTGAATCAACATAATTTTGTATTTTAATATTTTTATAATGAAATTAAAAATTCATATAAATTATAATGGTTGATTTTGATCTATATCACATTATTTTAAACATGTTTCTATGATTATCAATGTTTGATTTATTTCCACAAAAATAACATATCAGTTGTAAAAGAAAGAATTTTTTTTATTATTTTAAGTTTATTTCATCAATATAATATTATATAAATTAAATTAAATTTATATATAACTCATTCAAACGTTTTTTAATATATTTAATGATGTTTTATTAATTTTAAATATTCATGGCATGTTTACTACTCGTTTTAAACTTTTTTTTTAAAATTTTGTTTTAAAAATCCAGACATCTATTCTTAATGGAATTTCTCACAGAACAATTATCCTATATATTATTTCAATTATTTTAAAATTTATTTATTTTTGTGAATCATTCATTATTTTTAACATTTTTTCATAAGTTTAGTGATTATTATGAAACAATAATATCTCTTTCTCTCTCAGTCTCTCTATAATAATACATTATTATTCTTTTTGGATTTATAATTGTCTTATAAATTTATATCATTGTTGCATTAATGTGTTTTAAAGGAAATTGAGATTTTATACTCTGTTTATTTCAAAGAGATAATTATTTATAATATGGTACTTATTTAATAAAATCATTTATATTTCCAGTCATAAACTGATATAGAAAAGTGGTATCAACATTATACAGATGATGAAACTTTATCTATATCATTGGATAATCTATCACGGGATGAGGAAAACAAATATGAATTATTATACCACTATGAAAATAAAATCAGGATGATAAAACACTCAAAAACTATATTCTTTTTTTATAATAAAATTTATTTCTAATTTAATCCGGTTGCTTGACGTTGTAAAACTTATTCCCGTCTATCATGAACTTACAAATTCTCTATTTTATTTTACATAAAAAGTATATTCAATCATTGGGTTATGATTGATATATTCTAAATAGGGGACCATTTAGGTTGTGAGTCTCACTATTTAAATTTTTTATTTTAATTGGGTTATTACTCCCTGATAAAATTTATGTGTCTGGTAATTTTGACATTAGAGAAGGTAGTTTTAAATTGGGTTATGATTCCCTTTCAAATAAACTAATAGTACAGAATGTGTCTCTTTCATAACAGAGAGTTATTACTTTAGAAAAATGTCCATATTGGGAAGAAAAACTGTAAAGACATCCTTATGTTCTATCATTAATTCATCTACTAATTAAATTTATCAAATAACATTTAATATAAATTTTGAAAATTTATTTATTTGATTTAATTTTTAAATATCTCGTATTCACCCCTCAAGACCATATTCCATTACCCATATTGACATAAAAATTTGGACTCTTTGAGTTCTTGGTCATGTTGCTCGATGTCACAAATGATCTAGTGTTGTTAATTTGGCTCATGAACTGCATATTTTGTGTGTGTACCAAGACTAGTTAGTCATCATGTTCATTAACAATACATTGATCTAATAATGTTATTATGAGGAGAATTTAAATTATTATAAGTCATAATTTTGTGTCCTTTGACACTAGTATCTCATTGGAATGATGTCTAAGTAAATTTTTTGGATTTAAAAGGTAAATTTACTTATGTATTTAGAGCCTCATCAATGTGTTTCCATAAGCTTGTCAATGGTTTAGGACAACATTTCTTATGAATATTCCATATACGTGAAAATGTTTGATAGTATCCTCTATCTAATATTCTATTAACTAAGTTTCATTTCTAATTTATCATTTATTTTGACCACCTTGACATGTAACACCCCAGGTAAATAAAGAATATGACATTTTCATATTTATCCATATTTGTGAGTAAAATATTAATATGACTTTAAAGGGGACGCTATGGTCGATGGCGTACCCAACACGCAACAACGATTTTCTTGGGAATCTTACGTTGCACTCTAATAACAAAATAATATTATTTTAAATAGTAGTTAACATGTAGTCGTTGTAATGGTGGGAATGGATAGAGATAACTAAAATATGATTATATATGTTTTTAAATGTTTTTACATTTATCCAATAAAAGATAAAAGCTTAAAATACGGAAAGAATTCAATTTTATGCGTATATACCCTAGTTTTCACTAAAGGTTCACTTATCGCCTTTTGATGGCGAACCATCATTAAATATAGTTTGTTTCACTCTTATACATTCTATTGGACCAAATAAAACTCTTCTTAAGAATCGGGACATCAAAATTTACTTTGTGTAAATTTTTGGTATCTTTCCGATAATGTTCATTTTTTCTAATGAATAGTGTAAAATGTTGTATTTTAATTCAAAACCTCTTTTTAATCTAATTTATTTATATGATTATATTATATTTTGAATTGGTTTTAAAGTGAAATTAGAATATATTTTTACCATTAAATCCAATAGTGGTCGTTGGAATTAATTTCACTTTGAAATCAGACTTAAACTAGTGTCAATCTTTTGATACATATTGTTTCATAAAAACACGCTATTTGCTCTGACAGCGGGAATTAATTATTAAATAAATTAATGTGACTTACATGTTTTGAATTTTTTAAAATAGAATTCATTTTTGAATTCAGAATATCAAATATAGCTTAGGGTGAATTTTTGGGATTTTTCTGAAAAACTTCAATTTTTGATGAATAGTGGAACCACTAAGTGGTACTTATAAAAACTGATTTTTCCATTTAAATGAAATTTTGACATCTTTGTGTTTTTAATTTCAAAAATCCTACATACATGGTTTTCATTAAGAAGTAAAATGTGGTTCAATGGGATAAAAATAATTTTTTGGTGAATAGTAACTTATTATGTTTTTAATCGCGATTAGAGGTAATTAGTGTAGTTTAAGGTAAAAATAATGTTTTAATAATATGAAATGAACTTGACACATGTCCTACACTCATTGGTTGTGTCATGGACGACCACTAAAAGCGATGGGTCAACTTGGGGACCCCATGGAGCCACTTTGGTTGGGAAATGACATAAATAACTTTTTATTTAATGTAAAAGCAAAAATGACACAAACATGATATGTTTTACTAAAACAATTTTTAAATGGGGTTATACAAGTAAGATTTTTTATTATAAATATTCATTGGAAAGATAAAAATATTTCCTACATCATAGTATTTCTTTTATAATTTTTAGACATTATATAAATTAAATTATTTATGACATAATAATGATGTAGCGATGACATCATTATTTGACGATTTAAATAAAATAGAAAGATAATGTAAAATATATTAACTACACATGTCCAAAACTTATTGGATGGGTGGATTTCGAACCCTTATCACCTTATACACGAATTATATCAATATGGGACCTTTTAAAACCGAAACACATTTTCAAATAAAGTAATATTTCATTACTTTCCAAAAGTGCCCCTCCTCTCCTCTTATAAAAGGCCCCCATCTCTACCTCATTTCACACACTCGTCAAGCCTTTTGCTCGGCCAACCCCTACCCATTTACTCTCTACACATCCCTCTCCTCATCCTAGAGGATTACCCTTGGGCAGAACCCTTTCAAAGTAATCCTTTAGGCTCAAATCAAAAGGAGTTAAACATTTAAAGGTAATTCATTCTCTCATGTTCATTTGTTTTATTTGTCTTCTCCAACCCCCTAAACTCTTTTTATTTACTTCTTTTTTAACAAAACCAGTATCTTAAATATACTAGGATGTTGTTATAAGATTTATTCGAGCTACACTCTCACACAACTACATCAAATGGTTAAAGAACATACGGTTTCTGTGGATGGCGAAATTCTGCCTCCCGAAACGATGATTGTTCAATACTCATTTAACACCTTCAAAGGCGGCCATTATGATGTCACTATTTTAATATATGATATATAATATGTTTATGTTTAACTTAAGATTCTGTTTTTTTCATTTTGGTCATACCTTTATGGTTTCCATTATGGGTAAACGCGATATCTTCATTTAAGGAAGTGCGGACTACCGCCCCCTCAAAGTGATATGATTCGTTAAATACCTTATGTGGGATGTATAAAGGATGGAACTATGATATTATATATGATATTATACTGGAATTATAATATACCTTTATATCATTATTATTCCATTCTATAAAATACGAAATAGAAATGAAAGTAGCGTTCATGCGTACGTACGGCTTACCGTCTCCATGAACGGTGCATTTCATTTCTTACCTCTAAATGATTATGTAATGTTATAAATGCATGAATGTACTGTATATATATGAAATATATGATATCTAAATCATGAATACAATTTTGGATATAATAAACATTTGGCCACACAAACAACATGTAATTGTAAGAAGTCCACTTTCGACTTAAGAACCAAATATCAGAAAAACAAATATTATTAACTTAAATGATTACATAATGTTTATGCCATGGTAATAAGTGATATAAAAGGAATAATGAACTTGAAAAATGTTCTTAAGGAAGTATAAATTAACTCAAGTTCATTATTCAGGAGATTAAAGAACGATCGAGTCAAGTCGGACCCGAGGTAAGGGATCCTACTCCTCTCTTTCTTTTTAAGTACACACTTTTATGTCATTCCTTTTAAAGCTCATATTTCTTGTTATTGGGATGATCTTTTATATTACTCTTACTGTAATTTTTATGTTCATGTGATGAGAGACCCTATTCTATCTCATCAATCCATTTTGGAAGTTTTGAGTGGCGTCGTTAGGCTGCCGAATTTTCGTAAGAGATCTAACCTCTCTCTTTCTTTTTAAGTACTCTCTTTTATGTCACTTTTTTTAAGCTCCTCTTTGTAATGTTTGGGGATGTTCTTTTATATTAATCTTGCTTTAAATTTTATTGTAATGTGATGAGATACCCTATTTGATCTCATCAATCCATATTCGGAAGTTTTATGTGGCGCCGTTAGGCTGCCGAGTTTTCGTAAGGGATTTTTCATCTCACTTTTATTCCCGTGAGATTTATGCTACATTTGCCACAAATTCCATTGAGTGGTGTATGTACTGCCCATTATTCTACTCTTTGTGTAATATACTTTCATTTATGAGTATTTACATCAGTGATCTATTGTCCTTCTTTCATGGGATGTATGTTTTGAAAGATACCCAAGTCGGTAAGGGAACCTTTCACCCTCCTCTTTTTTAAAAGACTTATTTTGTTGGGTCTTTTAATTTACATATTTTTATGTTGGGATATGTTCTCATATATCCTTATTGATGTAAATTTTATGTCCAAGTGATGAGATACTCTTTTTATCTCTCATCAACTCATTTTGATGTGATGTCGTTAGGCTGTCAAGGGAACTTTTTAACCCAATTTCGATTTCTTTGGGTTCAACTTGTAGTCATTGAATATGTCATCCATTGAATATGTGTGAATGAACTTTTATTGTTGTACACTTAATATCCACTTATATTGGGTGTATTTATATTTGTCACACATATTATTGAGATTGATTTGTCCTTAATTTAATGATACCTTCTTCATAAGGGATTTCATCACATTTGACTTTTCTTTTGAGGGTTCATTGTTGTTATGCACCAATTCACTCTGATATGGTGTATATACTATCATTTGGAGTATTATATCATGAATCCATTTATTCTCATGATATTATAAAGTTCTGACTAAATTTTATTCCTCAATTATTGTATTCAAGTGTCTCTAATTTTGGTAAAACCCCTTTAACCAAAATATCGTTTTAAATGTTTTAATTATTTGTTCTAATTAATATCCATGTTTTCAAAATGGTTTTAAGGATTTATTTATATGGATATTAATGGTTTAAAATTTTAAGCTTCAAGGTGGTATGGGACACTTTGATTCAAAAATCTCTTTATTAAATGTTTTAAAAGGTTTTGGAAATGGTTTCTTTTTGAATGGATTCATTATTTCAATATACTAAAATGTTATATTGTGATTGAAAGGTGGAAATGTTATGTTTCCTTTATGCATGTTTTATGTGACACATTTATGTTATGGTTCTTGGGCATTGTTATGAAAACTGGTGGTTCCGTGATAAACTAAGGGCGGGTGAGCCCGATATAGCTCTCCAATGCATTGGGTAACGCGAAGGAGTGAAACATTAAGGTTTCTCCGAAGATATTTAGGGAACATACTATGATGGGTATTCCAAACGTAACCAAGAGGGTTACTCCCTACGTAAGAATGTTATGAATGCCTCAAGATACCTTTATGTCTTATGTTTTCTATGATTTATTCCTGGTTTGATGAGGTATGTTAAAGAACCTGTGTTTTATGGGTAAAGTATGATTTCATTCTTATGTATATATGAACTCATGTTTCCTTTCCATATTTTTATAACCCTTACTGAGCTTTTTATGCTCATCCCAAGTTTTTGAAATGTTTTTTACAGGTCAAGGGAAAGGTATATGATGTGGTGATAGTGTCAAGGATGTGTCAAAAAAGAATCCATGTTTTATTTTCAATATGTTTCCGTTGATGGGAAGAATGAATATTGTCTTTTATGTAACCACTTTGTTTAAATGTGGAATGTAATGAATGTTTCATGATCAAATTCTCTAAAACTCTAAACCTGAAAAGATCCTCAATGTGTAATCTTGTAATAACTCAAGATTAAGTAAGGTTTAAGGCTGGGGCCTTATAGTTGGTATCAAAGGTCGGTTTAGATGACTTTAGAGGTTAGGGCATTCTTTAAGCATAAGTGACATTACCATAATGGTTAGGATTTCAGAAAGAGTCCTAGGTTTAGGTAAAGTGAATGAGTAAGTATATATTAGTGTTTACCTTCCTCATTAGTACATGATGGTTTTGTTGATATACTCACACTGACCTTTTTGGTTTTAGTAAATGGCTAGATCTAGCAGGCACCAAAGTGACAATGGGTTTGAAAGAAACTGTGCTGGTTCTCTGATTAAGATACTGGATGAGATGGTGGATTCAATGAGGAATCTCATAGTTGTTCTAAACCAACTATCAAGGAGTCATGATCAACCACTTCAACCATGGTGAGTTCTCTAATGCATCATGTACGAGATGGCCAACTCGATGTGGAAATTCAGGTAATAATTATTAATGTAACCATTAGGGTTTATATGATCCTTACTTTTTAGGTAATTATGGGTTACTCTATGATATGTGGAAAATGAAAGGAATGAGATAAACTTGAGGTTAAAATATGTTATGATCATTTTTGAAGATTTTATCTCGTTTTGGGGGATGTTTTAAGAATTATATAGTTTTGGAAAAAGGACAACACGCAGACCGTGTGACAACCCATCGCGTCGGACAATGTTGCGGGAATCGAACCCACAACCAATGTGTGACTGGTATTTATCGCCTACCACTGGACTACGTGAAGTCCCTGGTTAGTTTGACTGATTCTTTCTAGTTATATGATTTTATCAATTAAGAGTAAGTTGATTTTGGGTTTTTTATGAAAATGATTAACCTATCATGGAGGATATGTGATTAGGTTAATTACTTTTCAATACGAGACTTTAGGAGCAACTGATGTTGTTTGGAGATAAATGTTACGATTTAACTTGGAAGACTATGTGACTAAATCCTTCAAATATTTGGGATTCAACCTTAGTTTGGTTTACTTTGAAGAATTTTATGGACAATTTGTTTATCGAATGGTCCTATTTGAAATTTGGGTTTTGTTGGACAAATTTTGGAGATTAAGAATAGATTTTCTTTTTGTAAAGGGTTATCCTTTTCTGGATTATCTGATCATGTTCTAACCTTTTTGGTTTTGGTTTCGGTTAGAGTCTAAAGACATGGGAAGTATATAGTTATCTTTTGTGGATTAGGTGATTCTTTAAAAGTTGATTATAGTACTATTAATGCGAACAAGTCTTCCTAAATACTCTTCTTTTGGAGAATAAATGAGTTTGTGTAAGGAATCTAATAAAAGTTGAAAGTCAACATGATAAGTGATTATGCATCCTTATGAATAAATTCCTCAATATTAAGTAACTTAAAACAAAAATGTGGTCTATTAACTTTTCCTACATGGGGTCCTAGTATGGGTTTACTCGGGTGACCTCTGTATTTATCTTTCTTTATTTTAATGTGATTGTTTTACCGACTCTTGTTCTGATGTGTGACTTTCAAGGATGTTTCCAAGCACAATTTTAAAATTGTGAGGACGCAATTCCCAAAAGGGGGGAAGGATGTAACACCCCAGGTAAATAAAGAATATGACATTTTCATATTTATCCATATTTGTGAGTAAAATATTAATATGACTTTAAAGGGGACGCTATGCTCGATGGCGTACCCAACACGCAACAACAAGTTTCTTGGGAATCATACGTTGCACTCTAATAATAAAATAATATTATTTTAAATAGTAGTTAACATGTAGCTGTTGTAATGGCAGGAATGGATAGAAATAACTAAAATATGATTATATATGTTTTTAAATGTTTTTACATTTATCCAATCATAGATAAAGGCTTAAAATACGGAAAGAATTCAATTTTAGGCGTATATGCCCTAGTTTTCACTAAAGGTTCACTTATCGCCTCTTGATGGAGAACCATCATTAAATATAGTTTTGTTCACTCTTATATATTCTATTGGACCAAATAATACTCTTCTTATAAATCAGGACATCAAAATTTACTTTGTGTAAATTTTTGGTATCTTTCTGATAATGTTCATTTTTTTCTAATGAATAGTGTAAAATGTTGTATTTTAATTCAAAACCACTTTTTAATCTAATTTATTTATATGATTAGATTATCATTTGAATTGGTTTTAAAGTGAAATTAGAATATATTTTTACCATTAAATCCAATAGTGGTAGTTGGAATTAATTTCACTTTGAAATCATAGTTAAACTAGTGTCATTCTTTTGATACTTATTGTTTCATAAAAACACGCTATTTGCTCTGACAGCGGGAATTAATTATTAAATTAATTAATGTGACTTACATGTTTTGAATTTGTAAAATAGACTTCATTTTTGAATTCAGAATATCAAATATAGCTTAGGGTGAATTTTTGGGATTTTTCTGAAAAACTTCAATTTTTGATGAATAGTGAAACCACTAAGTGGTACTTAAAAAAACTGATTTTTCCATTTAAATGAAATTTTGACATATTTGTGTTTTGAATTTCAAAAATCCGACATACCTGGTTGTCATTAAGAAGTAAAATGTGGTTCAATGAGATAAAAATAATTTTTTGGTGAATAGTAACTTATTATGTTTTTAATCGCGATTAGAGGTAATTACTGTAGTTTAAGGTAAAAATAATGTTTTAATAATATGAAATGAACTTGACACATGTCCTACACTCATTGGTTGTGTCATGGCCGACCAAGACAAGCCATGGGTCAACTTGGGGATGCCATGGAGCCACTTTGGTTGGGAAATGACATAAATAACTTTTTATTTAATGTAAAAGCAAAAATGACACAAACATGATATGTTTTACTAAAACAATTTTTAAATGGGGTTATACAAGTCAGATTTTTGATTATAAATATTAATTGGAAAGATACAAAGATTTCCTACATCATAGTATTTCTTTTATAATTTTTAGACATTATATAAATTAAAGTATTTATGACATAATAATGATGTAGCGATGACATCATTATTTGACGATTTAAATAAAATGGAAAGATAATGTAAAATCTATGAACTAAACATGTCCAAAACTTATTGGATGGGTGTATTTCGAACCATTATCACCTTATACATGAATTATATCAATGTGGGAACTTTTAAAACCGAAACAAAATTTCAAATAAAGTAATATTTCTTTACTTTCCAAAAGTGCCCCTCCTCTCCTCTTATAAAAGGCCCCCATCTCTACCTCATTTCAAACACGCCTCAAGCCTTTAGCTCGGCCAACCCCTGCCCATTTACTCTCTCCACATCCCTCTCCTCATCCTAGAGGATTACCTTTGGGCAGAATCCTTTCAAAGGAAGCCTTTAGGCTCAAATCAAAAGGAGTTAAACTTTTAAAGGTAATTCATTCTCTCATGTTCATTTGTTTTATTTTGCTTCTCCGACCCCCTAAACTCTTTTTATTTACTTTTTTGTAACAACACCAATATCTTAAATATAATAGGATGTTGTTATAAGATTTATTCGAGCTACACTCTCACACAACTACGTCAAATGGTTAAAGAACATACGGTTTCCGTGGATGGCGAAATTCTGCCTCCCGAAACGATGATTGTTCAATACCCATTTAACACCTTCAAAGGTGGCCATTATGATGTCACTATTTTTATATATGATATATAATATGTTTATGTTTAACTTAAGCTTCTGTTTTTTTCATTTTGGGCATACCATTATGGTTTCCATTATGGGTAAACGCGATATCTTCATTTAAGGAAGTGCTGACTACCGCCCCCTCAAAGTGATTTGATTCGTTAAATACCATATGTTGGACGTATAAAGGATGGAACTATGATATTATATATGATATTATACTGGAATTATAATATACCTTTATATCATTATTATTCCATTCTATAAAATACGAAATAGAAATGAAAGTAGCGTTCATGCGTACATACGGCTTACCGTCTCCATGAACGGTGCATTTCATTTCTTACCTCTAAATGATTATGTAATGTTATAAATGCATGAATGTACTGGATATATATGAAATATATGATATCTACATCATGAATACAATTTTGGTTATAATAAACATTTGGCCACACAAACAACATGTAATTGTAAGAAGTCCACTTTCAACTTAAGAACCAAATATCAGAAAAACAAATATTATTAACTTAAATGATTACATAATGTTTATGACATGGTAATAAGTGATATAAAAGGAATAATGAACTTGAAAAAGGTTCTTAAGTAAGTATAAATTAACTCAAGTTTATTATTCAGGAGATTAAAGAACGATCGAGTCAAGTCGGACCCGAGGTAAGGGATCCTACTCCTCTCTTTCTTTTTAAGTACACACTTTTATGTCATTCCTTTTAAAGCTCATATTTCTTATTATTGGGATGATCTTTTATATTACGATTACTGTAATTTTTATGTTCATGTGATGAGAGACCCTATTCTCTCTCATCAATCCATTTTGGATGTTTTGAGTGGCGTCGTTAGGCTGCCGAATTTTCGTAAGAGTTTTAACCTCTCTCTTTATTTTTAAGTACTCTCCTTTATGTCACGTCTTTTAAGCTCCTCTTTGTAATGTTGGGGGATGTTATTTTATATTAATCTTTCTGTAAATTTTATTTTAATGTGATGAGATACCCTATTTGATCTCATCAATCCATATTCGGAAGTTTTATGTGGCGCCGTTAGGCTGCCGAGTTTTCATAAGGGATTTTTCATCTCACTTTTATTCTCGTGAGATTTATGCTACATTTCCCACAAATTCCATTGAGTGGTGTATGTACTGCCCATTATTCTACTATTTGTGTAATATAATTTAGTTATGAGTATTTACATCAATTATCTATTGTCCTTCTTTCATGGGCTGTATGTTTTGAAAGATACCCAAGTCGGTAAGGGAACCTTTCACCCTCCTCTTTTTTAAAAGACTTCTTTTGTTGGGGCTTTTAATTTACATATTGTTATGTTGGGATATGTTCTCATATATCCTTATTGATGTAAATTTTATTTCCATGTGATGAGATACTCTTTTTATCTCTCATCAACTCATTTTGATGTGATGTCGTTATGCTGTCAAGGGAACTTTTTAACCCAATTTCGATTTCTTTGGGTTCAACATGTAGTCATTGAATATGTCATCCATTGAATATGTGTGAATGAACTTTTATTGTTGTACACTTAATATCCAATTATATTGGGTGTATTTATATTTGTCACACATATTTTTGAGATTGATTTGTCCTTAATTTAAGGATACCTTCTTTATAAGGGATTTCATCACATTTGACTTTTCTTTTGAGGGTTTATTGTTGTTATGCACCAATTCACTCTTATATGATGTATATACTGTCCTTTGGAGTATTATAACATGAATCAATTTATTCTCATGATATTATAAAGTTATGACTAAATGTTATTCCTCAATTATTGTATTCAAGTGTATCTAATTTTGGTAAAACCCCTTTAACCAAAATATCGTTTTAAATGTTTTAATTATTTGTTCTTATTAATATCCATGTTTTCAAACTGGTTTTAAAGATTTATTAATATGGATATTAATGGTTTAAAATATTAAGCTTCAAGGTGGTATGGGACACTTTGATTCAAAAATCTCTTTATTAAATGTTTTAAAAGGTTTTGGAAATGGTTTCTTTTTGAATGGATTCATTATTTCAATATACTAAAATGTTATATTGTGATTGAAATGTGGAAATGTTATGTTTCCTTTATGCATGTTTTATGTGACACATTTATGTTATGGTTCTTGGGCATTGTTATGAAAACGGGTGGTTCCGTGATAAACTAAGGGCGGGTGAGCCCGATATAGCTCTCCAATGCATTGGGTAACGCGAAGGTGTGAAACATTAAGGTTTCTCCGAAGAGATTTAGGGAATATACTGTGATGGGTATTCCAAACGTAACCAAGAGGGTTACTCCCTACGTAACAATGTTATGAATTCCACAAGTTACCTTTATGTCTTATGTTTTCTATGATTTATTATTGGTTTGATGAGGTATGTTAATGTACCTATGTTTTATGGGTAAAGTATGATTTCATTCTTATGTATATATGAACTCATGTTTCCTTTCCATATTTTTATAACCCTTACTTAGATTTTTATGCTCATCCCAAGTTTTTGAAATGTTTTTCACAGGTCAAGGAAAAGGTACATGATGTGGTGATAGTGTCAAGGATGTGTCAAGAAAGAATCCATGTTTTATTTTCAATATGTTTCTGTTGATGGGAAGAATGAATATTTTCTTTTATGTAACCACTTTATTTGAATGTGGAATGTAATGCATGTTTCAAGATCTAATTCTCTAAAACTCTAAACCTAAAAAGATCCTCAATGTGTAATCTTGTAATAACTCAAGATTAAGTAAGGTTTAAGGCTGGGGCCTTATATGACAGCTCTAACCATTAAGTGCATGGCCTTTATCTAGACTAGCGAGCTTTAATATTCATTTGAATACCTAAAAGGAAAATTGATCAGTGCCATGGTGAGATAGTTTTAGTAGGATGGGGTGATGTTTGAGTAGTTCTATGACACTTCCAATCTGGTATTGGGATGTTTCTTCATTCATCTTTTGGTTTTGGTTTATTACAGGTCTAGGTAGTTATATATCTAATAATGTAACTATCCCATCCATGAATTGGATTTTGAAGTAGTTGTGTTCAGACTTATGTTATGGTGGAATTACATTATCAGAAAACACTATATTATTTTCCTAGAACATATTAGATTTAGTGATGTCTTTTCATAGAATGATATAAATTTATGAAAATAGAGGTGGATGGGGTTTTTTTAGAATATGAATTTGAGATCTATTACACCATGAGATATGTGACTTTTTTATGAGGATTTGGGTTCAGATTCCCATGTAGATGTGGTTACTGAGTCTACTGATGATTGGAAAGGGATGGTGGAGGTTGTATCAATTAATATATTCTTAGATTAACGAAATACCTAAGTATATAATTATTATATGAGTGTGGAATCATCCATTTTATCATTTGTGATAGAGTCTTAGCATGGATACATATAGGTAGAGGTTATTTGTGATTTTGTTGGCATTGATCATTCTATAGAGAGATGTTCATAGGATGTTTCGAACCAGATGTTTTCCAAGGGGATGTATTTTGTTCCATTGGAAGTGTATTAGGTTGTTCTATGGGATATTCAAAAATCATATTTATAGTTAAACTCATTGTTAATAATATGTTTAGTGGCTTGAGAAAGTTGATTTGGTGGGCTAGGATAAAATAGATGGTGTTAGAGTCTATGGTTAATTGATTGGGTTTTCAATAGTTAAATCACATCATTATATTCATAGAGGATTATTTTAGTTTCTATATGTAACTGTATGGAAATGGGAAAACATAAGAATGTATTTCATCACCAGGTTACTACAGGCTCAAGGAGGATGTGATGTAGTATGAATGATTGTTGACTGATTCTTAATGTTTTATCACTTGCAAATGAACTTAAAATCATGTGTTTGGGATGATATAGAGATTTAGTGTGTGGAAAATGTTTCTAGGCTTAATGGGTGAAGAGAACCATTATCTCAGACATTGGTATTCATTTAACCTCTTGGGTATAGAGGGGATTACTTGATGCCATAATCTCCCAATTATGCCTTAGAGATACTTTACACCAATAGATAGATGAAATATAGAGTTAACTATCTATCTATTGGATGATATGTTATGGTAATACAACATTGAATAAGTAAGGTCCATGGAAAAGTGCCTCCCAATGTTGTGTTCGATTAAACTAACATCCGACTAATCATCCCATATATTGTTTAGAATGAAATCATTGTACATGAAATAGTTTTTTTCTCTATTGAGTAGCATTGTGGTTTAGCATTTAGTAGTTCTTTTTCAAGATGTCATGTATAGCATGATTTAGAAGATCCAAATGGACCACGAGCAATTATGTGCGGAGCATGAAAATCATAATTCCTATGATAATCATTGATGGGTACTAAATGAGTTAGAGTTTATAGATCATATTTTGTAATGGGTCTCCCCATGATGGTGGTTGTATAGGTTAGTTAGGGAGATTACTATTTTTCACATGTTTGTTGGACCATTTTAGGTGATAGATAATATATGCATAGTGGTGTATTGTTGGAACATTCATAATGACGGAATATGATCTATGATGCTTTATATATATAAGAGCTCTATTGGAATTTTCATAATTACACAATCATATGAGACTGGGGAGATTTGGATATCGATGATAATGTCAGATTCGTGGAGAGGGTAGTAGAGATATAAGATCATCGAGAGAAGGAATTACATTAAAAACCCATATCCATTTGTTCATGGTCTGGGGACGCATAGTGTATTTGTGGTTGTGTACTTGGGAACACGAGGAATTGATGTGTTTAAAATAACCATATTTATTTTGATTGTTTCCTTATTCTATATTTATTTGTGATTTTTTTGAATCTATTTATTTTAGGCTACAGACTTTCTCCCTTAATAATGTGATGTTGGTTAAAGAATACCAAATATGATAATGGGAGGACACAATATTAATCATGGCTCAATATATTATAAAACATATTAAAACTATTAAAGAGAGTGAGTTACTCCCATATAAGATAATATATTTAAGTGGAATGTGGCATTCCTTGCTTTTTGTGCTTGGGAGCTTGTAGTGATCTTGATGAAGTGTTTATTAGGATGGTCTATTTAGAGGGTTTAATTGTTTTCTGAATTAGGTGGTGTCTTGCTAGTGGGGTAAAATGTACTATGATTTGTTTGAGGGGGATGTTTAGCATATGTTTTAATCTTAATTTATTATTTTTATATGGTGTTTGTGTTTTTATGTAAAGAGACCCCTATGAAATATCTTCCGAGATGGTAGTTCAGATTACCCCATTCTTTTATATGATTGTTTTTTATTCCCAAAGAATGCAATTTTTTAGTGTTATATAATTTAATTGAGTATTACTCCATGGAAAATTAATGTTTTATAATTTGTAACTATGGTTATTAATAGAAGAGATATGATACATGTTGTGGAGTGATTTGATGGTTGGATTTCATGGGATGTGACATGAGACTATGATATGAGGTGCTTGTGATGAGATCTGGTGTTTGTGATGACATGTGGTTCTGTCATTATGTTTTCTTGGAATGATATAGATAGTTTGGTAATGTTTGAAATATTTTTTTATTTGTCTGGTAGTGATGGAATAAATGATAATATTAGAATAGAAATAGAATGGGATGGGAAGAAGTCTAAAATATTGAAATAAAATGGTAATTATGGTCAACGTGGGGTATTATATATAAAAATGAATGTGATTAATAATGAAAAGGGTTGTTAAATTAGAATATTTTTTATTATTTGACTTGAAAATAAATTATAGAACATGTCTTCTAGTTTGTGTACTATGTCCTTCTAGTGTCATATTATTCGTTAGAGGTTTTAGTGAATATAGTGGATGTTGTGCGCTTTTTTGGTGGTGTGGTGAGTTGACATTGATCTTTTGTTGTAATAATGTTTGTAATTCATGTGTTTTTTGACAGTATATATATCATTTTCAATTCATTTCCTATATTCACTTCACCAATGTCAATAACTAGTAGCAAACACCTGAATGTTTAGGGGTGTTTTTGCTAACATCCAGATGGTGATGATTGATGACTCAATACAACCTCTTCCCGCAATCTTTTCCTGATGTGGTTGACATGCCTAAATATTAATGGCCAAAAGACAAAAGTTCACTAGGGGTGATGTTTGATAAGATGATGAGGTGGTTCATGGTGGGGGTCATGCATGTTAGTAGGAATCCATGAGTTCTATGTCCCTCATGTTGAATATACAATATTATTATGGATATATAAAAATGGATGGGATATAATTTTGTGACCAATTTGTTATCTGGAATGATTTGATGGCTTGGAATAGGTTTCTTCGTGAAACAAGGAATATGGTGGTCCAAGTGTATTTGGGTGTGATGTTAATGGATTTTTCATACATGGGTCTTAGTATGGTGCATTTTCCCAATTTTCTATGGGTAGAATTCAATAGAATATATTGTATAGACAAAACCAATGAAAATGGGGTGTGGGAGTAGAAAACCGGTGGGAATGTAGCGTGGGTACCTTATTTATCGATATTCTTTGAACAATGTTACAAAACAAAGATGTGTTATTTACTTAATGTGCCTTGGTGAGGATATGACTGGTTAATTAAAACGATTAGTTGATGTTGGTTATGCTATTTTGTCATGGGTTAATTAGTATATCCTTTAAACATTTCAACAAGATATTTCGGGTATGATCCTACTAATTAAACATGTTATTCTCTCCCCACGTATAGGAAAACAAATCATGGTTCTATGAGGAATTCAATGAATGATATTGACATTACTATCTTGTGTCTTTGATAAGTTGTTAGGTTGCTATTGTGGGAGTATCACTTTCAGATTCTTTTGGAGAGTCATTGTATTTATTTTATATTTTTTATGCCTTTTCAATTGTTTGGGTTTCTATTATTTTATATTATGTATTTGAGTTTCTTTACGATAGATTTTTTCTACCTCTCAATCATATATTATATTGTCTGTAATGCATCTCATATCTGAGATTTTATATCCTCGATGAAAGTAACTATCTCAGGGCCTTCTAGAGGTGAGGGTCGGGATTAATTGTCTCGCATCCACTATTTTTAGCCTAGGAGTTGTGCCTTTTGATATATGGGTCATGACACATGTTTCATAACCTAAGGAAATGGATGGTGTAAGAATACCATGTGGTTTTACTTGTAATAGTGATTAGAATAATATCCTTGTGGTGAAACCTGGTGCTCATTTCCCTTATGGTCATTTAGAGATATTTGAGATAACATTGTAGTAGAATCATGATCATGAATTCTATTATGATTGAACTTCTAATATGGATATGATGTTGGTACGCAAGGGGTTGAAAGATTCTTGAATAGTGAATGGAATCTTGATGCATAATTTATTATTATTTTTCGATGTGATTATTTATTGACCTCACATACATTTTTTATGCATTAACACTTATTTTAAACATCCATTGGTGGTTTCCCACTATTTTTATATTCACACCCTTCATATTTATCATGATACAGATAAATAGTTCATTATTAGTGACCAGTGTAAGGTAAATGGCCCTGTCGAACGGAGTTTAAGAGATGGAGCATGGGGTTCAAATTTACTATTGGTAATATTTAGAGTATTACAGTATAGTATTTTTTTACATTCATGATGTTTCTATATATTCTATTTTGACATGAATCATTGGGGATCATAATTTATTCTCTATAAGACATGAGATACATTCCATGTAATCTAATATACTATTTTTATTATTCATTCTCTTCTTTTATTTTAGGATATATATTTACACTTTTTTTGAATTATATAATAACCTTGAAATGAAGGGTATATTCACCCCTTTAAGGATTCCCAAAACCACACTTCTAGTCCAAACACCATTAAATATGGGGATTCAAGCATGAGTTCATGTGAAACTCTATCTCAAATCGAGTGATTCAAGTTGGGGCATGACACACACAATATTTTTGGTTACATTTAATGGGAGGAGCCCAAAGGAATCTTATTAACACTGAATATAAAGGAAACTTCAATGATATTTCACCTAAGAAACTAAATTCTATGGGACCTAGAATATATAAAATTTTGATCATGCTTAATTAGATATACTGAATTATTGTTAACATCCTAAATAGATTAGTTTTCAAATGAAAAAAATTATTATAAAAATAGAGTTTCATGAATGTTATGGTGATACAAACCATGTATTGAATAATATTTATCATCCTAAATGTAAATAATTTGGGAAAAAGCACCAAAGTAAATTTCTATGATGAATTATAGTATTATTTAGTTATGGAAAATAATGGAATTAAGAAATAAAATTCAACGGAAAAAAGAAGAGTTTTATGGAGTGAAATGAATATCATTCTAAGGTAAAATAACTAGTTGAATTCCATATTTGTGGGGAACTTGGGAATTATGTGATTAATTTACCTAACAGAACTTCCAAATCCTTGAACAAGGAAGTTTATATTATATGTAAATAATTCTGTTTGAACATTATAGTGAAGGAACACTAATACTCTACTCCAGAGTTGGGGATAACAAGTTTTAGGTTTTAAGAATTTGACCTATGAAAATATAATTATTCTTTATTTAATGGAATTAGATGTGTTTTTTAGAGTTTATTAGATCTATCTATATAGGTAACTTAAAAATTTTAGATTAACAAAATAACAATTCATATTATGAATTACGAAGTGATCACTTATTGTTTTGATGATGGACATGAAATAAAAATGGAAATTACACTAATTTTATGGGTCTTACTAAAAATTAATGGGGGATATTTATCTAAAATGGTCAAAGAGAAACCAAATATTAAATATATTAATATTATGTAGAATTCTTATTATGTATTTAATAAATACATTAATTTCATTCCTTCTTATTTTTATGTGGAGTTTTCAATATAACTCAAAAAAAATCTATAGAAATGTCAATGAATCTATATAAAACGTCTCTAATAGACTTAAAAAAATTAAAGAATATAATTATGGTGAATCTATATAAGGGATTCGCTGGCCTTGTTCATAAATTTGGGGTTCATTATTTCAGTTGGTTTAAAATAAATGTGGATAAATGAAACTTTTCTAGGATTATAAGGAACAATGAATGATCATGATCAAGAATGAGTATCATTTACCCAATATTGAGGATTTATTCTATGAACTACAAGGTGATAAATACTACTATACTATTGAACATCCCATAAAAAATATTAAATATGGTTCAAAATATGAATTATTACCTAATATAGACCTCTATACATAATATGTGCATAGTTAATCTATAGAGATTTCATTTGTACCTAATAATTACTGAAATATCTTCATCTGTTAAATTAAAAGAATCTTTAGATATTACATTGAAAATTTTGTGATATTATTCATATCTAATATTATTATACAATACAAGAATAACTTATATTAGGATGATCGCTTTATAATTAAATTTTAGAAATTTTTAAATGAAAAACAATTTTATAAAATTTACAAATTGGGATTTATTATTAAAAAATGTATCAATATTAGGATATGCGATCACTTGTGAGGGGTTGTCAGTAGATCCTTATTAATATAAATTCATTGATCATTCATAGATAATTGCTATTTTGAATGGAATTTTTAGTTTTCTATAGTTGTGTTGATATTATCATTGCATTATAATGAATTTTTCATCTATGTATAAATTACTCACTAGGATGACATAGAGGGGAGTAAAATTCTTTTGGATTGATTAATGTGATGAAAATTACATGGACATGAAAATAAGGTTGTTTTGTAAACATGTAATCACACTACCCAATCGTGGACATGGGTTTCTGATATGTAATGACACATATAAATAGGGTATATGATGATTTATTATATAAAATCACAGGGTTGTGTTTTTCTCCAAGTCATATAAATTCTCAACCACAAAATTTTCCAACTCCTAACATGGATTTAGTTGTGGTAATTATTTCATTAATTACATGGATGATATATCATTATGGAGAAAGGTGTGACATATATACTACTCATAAATGATCAAAGTATATATTAATCCAAAAGAGTGTATTATATTCTAGAGAACATGATTAGAGTTAATTAATGATAATTAAAACACTATATATTACCACCCTAGGAATGATAACAATGTGGCTGATGGTTTGAGTCAAAAGGTACATGCAAACTAATCAATGATGAGGATAAAAAAGTAACTAATAGATATTTATTTTTAAATGATATAGAGTAAACTTTTCGTGGAGGGAATGAAAAGTTATATTAGTTAAGTGAGTGTTAAAACATTCATCCATGTGAAAAATAAAGTTGTTTATAAGGAATATAGAGAGATTAAAAAAGATTGTGAGAAGTGTTCTGATGTTCAACCATTATTACGATAGAATTTTTAGGATAAATAATAGGTTTTTAACCTAATATATAATATTTAAAGAAGGATCCATGATATGAAGTTCTTATCTCATCATTCCCTATTCAACTAGGAATTATGATGATATACATAGACATTAAAAATATTTCATGGTGGTATGACATAATAGAAGATAATACAAATTATGTATCATGGTTCTTGGAGTACTAATATGTTAATGTTTAGAAGTAAGGATCTAATGTTATATTACAAAAATTTCCCATTACACTAAGAAATCGGTAAAATGTGGCCAATTATTTCATAATTGGACTCTCTAATAAATCTAAATGGAACTATGCTATTTGTATTGAATTTGATCCACCTATGAAGTCAATGCATTTATTTTCTATTATAGAAGACATCTAACTTTCCCATATTTCAAGAATATAAATTATGTATGTTTTAATGTTTTATATGAACCTATTGTTTAGAATACAATGTATGTTGGGATCAACACCTTTATATTATAATGTTTTCTTATGAAAATATCTATCAACTGTGAATTCAAATGGACCCTTATCAAATACTCTATGGAATATTGAGAAGAACTTCGATCTACGTGTATAATGTTAGAGAACATAAGCTATTCAGACCTATGATAAGAGAGGATATGATATAGATGGTTAGATCCATTAATTAATACATTAATACAGTGCAGAGTTGAAATAATTTTTATACTAAAAAGTATTGGTTATATCATGAATTCAATGTCGGTGAGAAGTTATTAATGTGAATTCTTCATTCATGTGGGTTATGATATTCACAAAGAAGGTAAAGGTGATCCCTTGATATATTCAACATTTATTTATTTTTTATCATCTCAAGATGGTTTCATAAAATTTTGTTCTTCAAATCGAATCTCCCCTATGTTCATGATGAGTTCTATGTATCCCTTTTGAGACATTATATATCTTATTTTTTATATGTATTAATCTCAAAAGCTTTACTGTTAGGGAACAATCATTATTATGTGAAATAACAGATGGATATTTTAGACCATATAGAGAATGTGTTTTGAAACAAGATAATAGTACCTATTAATTCTTTTTGGTGAAACCATAAATTTGATTAAGCTTCATGTGATCACAAGGATGTGATGAGGTAGAAAAATACTCATTATCTTGTATTAGTGTGACAGAATTTTTAGGGATAAATTCTTATAATGAGATAAAATGTAACAACCATATAGAATATATGTATGGATTTGAAGTAATCAAAAATTATTTAGTTGTATTATTTACATGATAACCTGAGACTAAAATAATGATAAAATATTGTAAAATCTAAAACCAATTCTTTAGTAGTGGAAAATCTCACTAGATAATAAAAAAATATTTTTTCTCATAAATTGTTTTTAATGTGAAAATTGTTTTTAGAAAAAAAATTAATTGAATAAAATAAAATAATTGATTTTAATTAATCATATGAAGGAAATATTCAATAAATTATTTTAATATTAATCTAATAGTTTTTACTAGGAACGTAATAAAGGTAAACTTAGTTTTATGCATAAAATTTATTTTTCTCGATTTGAATTTTGTTTGGTTTTTGTGAATTTATTAGATATTTCATTTCTACCGAGTATAGAAAACTAATTTTATAAAACAGATTCCATATATTTTAATCATTATTTTAAAATTCTATTATTATAACATATTAATTTTTTCTATAATGAATAGTTATAATAGTTAAAACTTTGCCAGCACATTTAAGATTAAAAGTTTTTATCGAGGGTGTGGGTGGGATAAAATAAGGGATAAGAGTAAATATGATACATAACATGTCAAAATTATTTATGATGAAGTTATTTAAAACTTATATTATATTAAATTAAATTATAATGTCATTTTGTGCCATAATCACAAGAAAATGACTATATTATTTAAATATCTTTTGTAATTCCATGTTTCTCCCTCCTCTCACATATAAAAAGGAAACTATTCTCTTCCCATGTTCAAACAATTTTATCTCTATAGAATAGCTAATACCATTCAAAAAATATTCATAGATTCCTTAACTAGATTCTTGTGATTCTAGACTTCTCTTAGAACAATCCTATGATGTCTTAATGTGTAAGGCCAATGTGGTCTCTAAAATAAGTGATAACCATCTTTACATAATCATTCAAAGTTTATTTTACTTTACACATCATATATTTATATTTTATCCAATATAAAATAATTTCTCAAATATAATAAAAATATAATTAAGCCATTATGATATTCAGATAATAATTTTCCACCACCTTTCCATTATAATGGAAATGAATGTACCGCCTGTTGGTATGTGCATGCGACAACTTCTTTGGGGATATGTGACTAATTTTATATAACATCGTATCTTAAATCGTTATAGTGATGTATTTAATAAATATATATTATATTTAATATTTAATACCTATTACTAAATTATAAAATATTATAGGCATTATTTCAAATATATCATTATAAAATGGAAGTATCATTCATCGATATGTATGGGATTCCATCTTCATAAGGGATATATTTCATTTCCATATCCATCTTTTATGGATGAGTAAAAAATGTATACAATTAATATATATAAATATTTTGTTATTAATATTATATTTTGATAATATATTTTTATTATACATTAGTATGTTCTTACTCATTTGTTTTTTAAAACATGTTCTAGTTTAGGTTATCTTACCACCAACATGAGTGATGTTATAAAGTATATGACATGAATGATTAAGGAATAGTAAATACTAGTGATATTATTCAACAATTATATATAAAATTTCATTTTTAAAATTTTGGTGCTGATACAACCATTATAAATAAGTAATCACCAAAACATTTGAACCAAAATAAGTACAAAAATGAAACTGTTACCACATGAAATAATGATTACAGTGAATGATTATTAATGATAAGATAATAGGATATTATAACTAAAAAATGTATGGATTTAAAATAATTAATATTTTCCTAAAATATTATGATAATAAATTAATATTTATTATATTAATGATTAAATTATGTACGAATCATATTGGACATTAGTTGAGGGTGTTATATTATAATATAACTATTAACAATAATTTTTTATGCCTAATTTTTCAATGAAGAAATTATAAAATCTATATATAAATATTACAATATATTTTCATCTCCAATTATTTTTTCTAGATATTAGAGGTCTCTAATTTATTTTACTCATAAGAAAAAAATCAATATACATAAGGATGGTCGATTTTATTTATTACTTCCCTCGAAAATAATTTTATTTCCGTAAAAATGTTTTACAAAATATCTTACTAAATTGTTTTAGAAATCTATAATTATTTATTGAATTCAATTTTACCCATATTTTACTTCTGATAAAAAAATATTAAAAATAATATTATAATCAGTTTTAAAATGATTTACTTCTTATATAAGGGTTCTGAAAAATCATAATTTTTTCATTTACTACAAAAATAAATTTTACCACTATAATAACTACTATTTTCCTTGATTATTCCATTATATGTTTGCATGGTAGTTTTCCAAGATAATTTTCCCATAATAATATGTGAGTTTGTTTATTTTTAATACATGATTTCAAAATAAAAAATTCATATTCCAAAATACCTGTTCATATGATCATTTAATGGAATTTTCATCTATTAAAAAGTCATCTTATGTTTATTATGATTTAATAAGGTTGTTTTCCAATTTTATAATTTTAATTTTATATAAGGATGTTTATTTATTATGATGATAAAAAATCATGATGAAATACATTTTTTGTTTTATGGATAGATCTCCGATGAAATGATATTTTTTTAATCATCATGTAGAATTTATACTATTTTATTATTAATAGGTAGTGGTGGGGTTGTAATATATCTGTAATGTATTGGGTAATTAATACTGATTTATGTGGTCAAAGGTGAATTGGTGGTTATTTGAAGCCCAAAGAGGGTATGTGTGTGGTTAGATCGATCCCAAATTGTTATAAGGGTAATTAAAGAATGGTTATGGATTGATGAATGTACTATTACGTATACATGCCTTATGATCATGACTCATTTATTCACTCTCTTTTAAAGTTTTCTTATAAAAGTTTTATGTTCGCATTGTTCATGATTTCCTTATGATTCCTGTCTTATGAACCACTAATTCATTATTCAAATAGTCATGGTATTATATATGATTATTTTAATATTATTTTATATTGTTAATCTCATATTATCAAAACGATATTAATTTCATAACAACACTCATGATTATCAAATAATATGTCCCTTGAATTCTATTACAGAGTATCAGAGATAGACATTTAAATTTTTTATTTTAACACAAGATATGAAGAATGGTATTAAATGGGAAATGTTTAAGAAGAAATCTTATACATTAATAAATATATAGGATATGATGAATTCCTTCTTTAAAATATGTATGTTATCTTTCCAGTCTAAATATGTTATAAAACTATATAAATAATGGGATATTATTATTGTGAGATGTAATTATTATTCATCAAAAATGGTGTAATAATCATCTATAAAATGATTTCATCCACTCAACAATAGTATTATTTATATAACTTTTAATCTCAAATTTCTCCCTTATAAAAATCAAGTAGAGGTGTTCGTGATAAAATAAAATGTCCCTTTATAAAGGCTATATTTCATACAACAAAAACATGTTTGATTCAAATTTTATAAATTAAAATGAAAAATTTGATTAAAATGTTTCTCATAAAATAAAAAAAATCATTTTTAAAAATATTTAATTTATTACAATGGAATTTGAAATTGTTATTCAGGAATGTTTGATATAGAAGAAGAGAAGTTAGAAAAAAATCACTCATGTTGAGGAAATAAAAATAACATTTAAAACACCATTTTAGTAGAGGAGTTAGAGGCATTTATCATGAAAATAAGCTCATAGATAATTAATATCCTTACAGGGGAAGGTATAATTATTTAGTTTCAAGAGAAAAAGTAAATTTTATGGGGGCCTCGCAGGGGTGGTGAGATCCCAATTGTTATGTTGCTAAAATGATTTTTTTTAAATATTTCCACATAATATAATGAGTTCTAATTATTCACATGTTAACATGAATAAAATGTATAATAGTATACTGATAGATGAGATATTGTTGTGAATATTTCATCCATTCATTTTTAAATACGTTTTAAACATGTTTTTATGTCCTTTAATATTTGATTTTCACTTTTAGCTTTTATAGTTATCCCAGTGAATGTAATTTTTGCATTATTAATTTAATTTTAATTGATAATTATGAAATGAAACAAGTTTTATGCACACATTGAAAAGTTTAAATCCATAGTATAAGGTATAATTTCAATGTTTAAGGAAAATCAATTATAACATTAGCAGATATGAACGATAAAAACCTACTTCTAGAAAAACAATTATGTGTACATTTCTGTAATGGGTAAAATTAACTTTATATCTTATTTTCATGAAATATATTTTTTAATTAAAAAATATTGAGTTGATTTAAAATGATATTAAAATTTTGTACAAAAAGTATACAAAATAAAAATGATCAAAATATAGTTTTAATTGGAAAATATTACTTAAGTGGTTAAAATAATAACCACAGGTTTTCAATGTTGAACCCGGTAATTTTAAAAACTCTAAATTTTATTCTTAAACAATTCTATAAAAAAATTAGTGTTTTATTATCTTCTCGGTCTTGATATATAATTTTATAGTTAAATTTTGTTTAGTAAAAATGCTATTTTCAAATTTCACCTAAAGGTCGAGTATTTCCAAAAAAACACAATGTCATTTCCTAAGATCATATAATTATTAGATTTCCAAATATGAGGAATTTGTTTTTAAACAAAAATTCTATTATTCATAAATTATTCTTTTAAATAAAAATATAAAATATATAAAAAATTCAATATTCCTAAAAAGACCATTTCAAAAAAGTAGAGTTCCAATTACTATTTATTATCAATTTAGAATTTAAATAATATTAATATAATAGCTCAAATATAATAATATTTTTAAATTTTTCAATTTAATATATTTGGATAAAATATGAAACACAATAAAGTGTCTCATTTAAAAAAATAGTAATTTTTTTACACAATATTCTTTAACAATATACTAATGAAATTAATTATATGAATTCTGAATTTTAATTTTAATAATCCCTAGATATAATATTCTTTATTTTAATTTAATTAATATACAATATCATATTTTAATAATATTTCTGTTAATGATAATAACCAATGATTAAATATAATTATTTATAATATTTTTAAATTATATTTTTATTTCATAGTGATTAATCTTATTATAAATTTATGAACAAAAATTAAAACATTGGTTTAACTATTGGATAAATGTATATCAAATAACCATATTGTAAAAAAAATTATTTTCAATGATAATATTTCTACGAACCATATTTATAATAATAGGGTGTCAATCCTAAATATAGATGTTCATAAATCATGCATTCCACTACTACTTTATAATTCCAACATATCTTTTACATAGTTTTCATTTTATATTTCTTAATATATTGTCTTATTTTTGACAATATGTATCATTATTGAGTTTCTTTGTCCATTTGTAAAATCACAACACATGTTACACATATAAGTTCCCTGATTCGGTCTACCACATGACCTCAAGAATGCGTCTCCATATGCCAATGGTTGTTGACTAGAATATAGGGTCTAATATGTTACATAGGTAGAATATACCCTATTTATCTAAGCATCCTAGTAGTAGAACTCAAGAAATAATATTTAAATGATATACACAATTTATCTAATGATAGACCATGTAGAGACCCGAAGCTTGACGTACATGGACATTACATTACATTTGCGGAATACTTAGTACATAACAAAAACACACACACAAGGATCGTAATAGTTTAGTGTCTTTGGAAACTCGGAACGTAATCTTCTAATCGTGGTGAAAGATCTTCAATATCTCCCATAAAGATCTTCCCTTTTTTTACCTAAAACCTTTCTTTATATCCTGGGGAAAAGAAAACATAAAAGGGTGAGCTCAAATGCTCAGTAAGGGTAATCAAAAGAAATATCAATCACATCATATACATAAGAACATAGCTTTTGGAAATCTTAACCTGCAAAAGAGCTCATAATATCATAAAATGGGATAAATCATAGAAGTGAAATATAATCCCAATAATCATAACTTAAATCATGAAACTTTTTGGCATACACACATAATCATAGAGAATCATTTCTTGTTAGTCAAGACTCATTCCCAAGACTATCTTAGTGGACAAAGTCTCATTCTGAATCGAGTAGCCCTCGCTTCAGTCCTGTTTCACTGAACCGGTATAACCTACCATTTCAGCCATGTCTATCTCATGAGATATAAAATCTTTACCCAATTAATTGGAGGGAGATATAGGTCCCACCCATCTTATAATGAATCCTTTCTTATGTGTGCCACATAATCATAAAACATACATCATCGCATAACACATTTAACAAAAATGGGATTCTTGAAACATCATGACATCATAAATCAATTCATATAAGATAAATGAATTCATAAAAATAATTCCATCACAACATGATCAAATCAATGTAATAATAGGGATAAAAACAGAACCCTTTATTATCTTAGATGGAAAATAATTTTGATAAAACACTTGAACTCCATTCTTGAGGAAAATATCCTTTCTTCTTCAAAAACATTTTTCCTTTCATAACATGTCATACAAATTTAAAATAAAAGAAGTTGATTAAAAATAAACTTGAAAACTTGTAAAGGAAGCTTATTGGAAATAATGTTTTAAAAATACATTCATGCCGTATAAGTTAAAAAAACATTCTTCGTACTTTTGTCGGAAAAGTCAAAAAGTACCTCGTACGAAAAATGACAAAAGATTCCTTTCATATCCTTTAATAAAAACTCACCAAAGGGTAGAATTGGATTTAAATAATTTTAGGTGGATGGAAATAACATTACATATTGAGGAAACATGGATGTGGATGATAAAATACACCCCAGTAAATTTCAAAGAATAAACAATATCGGATAAAAATGAGATTGTGATATTTCCCTTACCTTAGGTCCGATTTGCTTCGTATGTGTCCGAACCTCATGTATAATGATTTAAATAATGTCATTGACTTATTACAGAATCATATTCATTGTTATGATATCATATATGGTTCACTTATGACTTTATATTACCCATTATTTTGTAAATTCCATGTTAAAGAAGCGTTTTGGGTAAAATCGTTTCATTTATCGTAGGTGTTTTGACTTGTTGTTCTTGACATTATTATTACTTATATCATGATTTACTTACTTCCAGAATATAAAATATGATTTATATATCATATAAATTCAGTATATATATATATATAATAGATAGATAAATGAAATGAAAAACACCGTTCATGGAGACGGTAGTCCGTACGTACGCATGAACGCTGTTTTCCTTTCCTTATTGTCTTGAATGGAAGTAAGTAGATGACATACATATGTATATATATACATAAATCCAGTAGCTTTATAATGTCATGTATTTCATTATTATTTCTTATATATACTTTGTAATCATTCTTAAATGGTTAACATGGAGAATGAATCTCATCGCGTCGTGGAGACGGTAGTCCGTACGTACGCACGAGCGATGATATCGTTCCCATGGTCGTGGAATTGTGTTGAAGTTTATGTATACTATTTCAGTATCAATATAACTTTATAATTATCATGTATAGTTACTAATTACATCATTATACCCATCCAATTAAGGTGGTGACGGAAAATAGATTACACCACGGCATGGAGACGGTATTCCGTACGTACGCACACGCGGTGATTTCCTTTCTCCGTAGGATGGATAGAAGGTTAATTAGAGTTTTTTAATATTTATAATAACATATCAGTATGTAAGTAATACTGATGTTATTACTTTATCATGAAACAACTAAAGAAGAAGAAGTTGAAGAAGAAAGAAATTGAAAAGATCGGTAATGGATATTACCTCTTCTTTGGAACGCCTCTTTGAATCCTCCACATAGGGAACTAAGATTGTTCTTTGAAGAAGACCAGGACCTCTATTATTTTTATAGGGAAGTGGAGAGGAGAAAATGGCAGGGTTTGGCCGAGCTTTAGTGCTCAAATTTGTGTGAGGAGGAGGGGGAGGAGGTGCCCTTTTATAAGGGAGGAGAGGGGCACCTTAGGAATATCTCAAAATATTATTTTATATTAAAGTAAAAAATCGGTTTATAATGGTTCCAAAGGGTCTTATTTCGAAGATAAAGTGTGTATGTGTCGAAATCCTATCAACCAATAGGATTTAGACATGTTTAGGTTATTATTTTAACCTTATCAATTAGATTTAACTCTAAGTTAAATAATTTAACTTTTACCGTGTCTTTTTGATTTCTTACACTATATGGTTAATACACTTACTATAACATGCGAAACGGACCCCAAATTGTTTATTATTAATATATATATCCTTATATAAGTCATTTGGCCGAACCTTAGATTTTTAGGAATAAAATAACAATTAATAATATAATATTAGATTTAAAAACTATTTTGTGTCAATTTTGACACTATTTGATATATGATTTT
Organism: Viscum album; assembly: GCA_963277665.1. Lineage (NCBI taxonomy): Eukaryota > Viridiplantae > Streptophyta > Magnoliopsida > Santalales > Viscaceae > Viscum > Viscum album. The sequence continues at coordinate 1,594,442,331 of OY728130.1, read as the reverse complement.
TGTGAAAGTCATAACAGAATTATATGTTCTAACCAATTTGATTAAATCAACAATAATATATCATAGTAACCTAGAAAATTAGTGGAATTCATAAAAAGACTCAAATTACATTTATTTTGGTGTTTATAACATCAATTATGTCAATATTTCATAAATAAGATAATTACTTCATCATCTTTGTGTCATAAATAAATTAAATTATCTGATGTCTAAAAATTACAAATAAAATACCATTATGTAGGAAATATTTTTAGCTTTCTAATGAATATTTACAATCGAATTTATCTTATGCACAACCCTATATTAAAAATGTTTTATTAAATAAACTTTGATTTTAACTCTTTTAACTCTTCTTTGAATTAAATAATAATAAATGTCCTAATCTAATCCAAGTGAGCCTAAATGATAATATTTTACACTTAAGGTTGTTTTTGGCCTAGATACACTTGTCCAATAGAATTAGGACATGTGTTAGGATAATATTAATATCATTCTTACCCTTAATTACCCTATTTACTTTTAACCGTGGTAAATAAAAGTAAAAAGTTACTATTCACCAAAAATTATTTTCATCTCATTGAACCACATTTTACTTATTGAAATCAATTGTGTCTCTCGGATTTTTGAAATTCCATTCACAGAAGCGGTAAAATTATGTTTTATGAAAAATTCGGTTTTTTAACTACCACTTAGTAGTTTCACTATTCATCAAAAATTGATGTTTTTCAGAACAATGCCAAAATTTCATCGTAAGCTATATTTCATATTCCGAATTCAAAAATGATGTCTATTTTACCAAATTCATAACATAGAAGTTTCATTAATTAATTTTATAATTAAATCCCGCTGTTAAAACAAATAGCGTGTTTTTAAGAAACAATATCTATCAAAAGATTGACACTTGATTATGTCTGGTTTAAATGTGAAATTACAACCAATGACCAACATTGTATTAAATTGTAAAACTATATTCTAAATATACTTTAAAACCTCTCAAATTAATAATTTATCACTATTAATTATTTCGATTAAAAAAGTTGTTTTTAATTACAATTTAGTAATTTTCACTATTCATCAGAATATGAAAGTTATCTGAAAAGTACCAAAATTTCACCTTAGGCTAAATTCGATACTCCGAATCTAAAAATGAATTCCATTTTGAAAAATAAAATTTACAAAATTTCAAAAAGTGGTTATTACTATTCATAACGGCTAGTTTTAATAAAATTTTAATAGCATATCGTTGTTTCGTGAAACTCAGTATTGCGTACTACACACGCTATCGAGGAAGGTTGCGATTGCGTGTAATGCAAGTCAAGTCAAGGATGCATGTTGTGCAAGCTCCTTTTGGTGTAGCGTACAACACAGGACATTAGTGAAATTAAAAAGAATATTTTTCATAAAATCTCGGGGTGTTACATTCTACCCCCCTTAAAATGAATTTCGCCCTCGAAATTCGTTGGGGTTATAAATGGTTTACTAATAGAATGTTTATTTAATAGAAACCCACATCGTAAAAAGGAATACCAAAACCAATCTTTAAAAACAAAAGTATGAAATGTTACGGTTACCCAAATAAACTAATCACTGGGTTTCCACATAGGTGAAAATATGGATATGGAAGAAAAATCTAACCATCATGTTCTGATGGAGAGTGGTAGAGAAAATGGATATGGAAAAGACAACAATCACAAATCCATAAATTTGTGACGATCTAAGGCACCATCTGATTCATCAGATATAAGAGCACTAAGACAACATTTTTGGTTTTCAAGATCATTTCCCTAAAGTTGAAGAATTTGAATTAGAATAAATACTTACTTTATTTTGGTACAATCTCACTGTTGTTCGTGCCTTGAACAATTTCAACTTCATCTCTTAAATAAATGAAGTTGAATTTGTTATTCGTGAAGTGTTAGCAGATCATGTGATAGAATGACGAGTCATTCCTTCTGTCTCAAACAAAAGGATAACAAAAGTTATTAAATATACATAAGTCATTCTATAGTGAGATTAATCATATATGGTTCCTAAAATGGACTTATACTTCATATATAATACTGCTAATATAATAAAACTGGTTTCTACTAAACAGGGACTTCCTGTAGGCCAGTGGTAGGCGATAAAGGCCAGTCGCACTTCGGTTGTGGGTTCGATTCCCACAGCCTTGTTCGACGCGATGGGCTGTCGCCCGTCCTGCAGGTTGTCCTTTTTCTAAAGCTATATTACTATAACATCCCATCAATAATATCGAAAAACGTTTTATCCTAACTTATGTCCAATATAATCCATTCTAATCTTTAGGCTTATCTAAAATACTTCGGTCCAAGCTCATAGTATAAAGAAAATGATTACTTGAAATGTCACAGAACAATCATGTGAATTCCATCATTTAACCCCCATATATCATAAGATATATCTTGTTGGTCAAATTACAAATATGTGAATATCTTAATCATGTATTCTCTTGAAGAATGAATACCCATTGAACAATATTGAAAACATGAATGCAGTTAAACGTTAACACTTTCCACATACCAAAATCCTCAAAATTCTATATACTCAAACCATGATATCACTTAGTCCTTATATCAATCATGAGCTCATGAATACTGTCAAACATTTCATTTTCTCCTTATCCCTTCATTATGCACATATCATCTGCTTTCCAAAATATTTGAATCACTTTTCATGGTTACCGGTACCTTAAAATTATTGAAAACCACAATAATACAAAAATATTATAATAAACAATAAAATTACCTCAATAACATTATTCTTGAATACCAATACATAAACACTTCAATCCATCCTCTTCAATTATTGTCCTGGAATAATTCCTTCCATGATTTAGAAGTAACTTTTTAGGTCAGGGCATTGAGTTGGGTAATGCCCATGTTCTCCAAAAATAATATATTGAACTCCATAACAGACTGTCACTCTATGACCCTTATCTCCACACAAATAACATTGGTCCCTCCATTTGAGGTATTCTTCAAGGTTATTCTTCCCTTCTTTAGAAATCTCAGTCTTCCTTTCCTTATGCTGCTCAACATGCGAACATGCATAATAGTCTATCTTCCTCTTCTTTGATGAATTAGGTATACCACTAAATTTCACCTTGTTAATCATATATCGCGATGACTGATTCGGCATAATCACAATATCTTTCTCTCTAGGCATTACATAATTTTGTTTCTTATAGTCACCAATTTGTCCATTGGATTCAATGTTAACCGAATTCCGTCTGGTTCCCTCCATTAACTAAAACACAAAAAGAATTCGTTGAGAGGAAAAAATCATACTAGAGAAAACAACATAGTAAAGGGGGAGTACCCTCAATATCTAACATCTTAGGTTAAATTCTAAGATCGTTACCGTAGTTCTAGGACTATATCCTATATGTATACTTATCCTTATGGACATCCCTAGACATACCTTAGAAATATGTCTAGGGATCTCACTAACGTTCTCACATCCTAGTTTCCAAAGGTTAACTAAACCTTTCCTCTGATACCAACTGTAGAGACCCGTAGCTTGACGTACATGGATATTACATTACATTTTCGGAATACTTAGTACATAACAAAAACACACACACAAGGATCGTAATAGTTTAGTGTCTTTGGAAACTCGGAACGTAATCTTCTAATCATGGTGAAAGATCTTCAATATCTCCCATAAAGATCTTCCCTTTTTTAACCTAAAACCTTTCTTTATATCCTGGGGAAAAGAAAACATAAAAGGGTGAGCTCAAATGCTCAGTAAGGGTAATCAAAAGAAATATCAATCACATCATATACATAAGAACATAGCTTTTGGAAATCTTAACCTGCAAAAGAGCTCATAATATCATAACATGGGATAAATCATAGAAGTGAAATGTAATCCCAATAATCATAACTTAAAACATGAAACTTTGTGGCATACACACATAATCATAGAGAATCGTTTCTTGTTAGTCAAGACTCATTGCCAAGACTATCTTATGGACAAAGTCCCTTTCTGAGTCGAGTAGCCCTCGTTTCAGTCCTGTTTCACTAAACCGGTATAACCTACCATTTCAGCCATGTCTATATCATGAGATATAAAATCTTTACCCAATGCATTGGAGGGAGATATAGGTCCCACCCATCTTCTAATGAATCCTTTCTTATGTGTGCCACATAATCATAAAACATACATCATCTCATAACACATTTAACGAAAATGGGATTCTTGAAACATCATGACATCATAAATCAATTCATATAAGATAAAGGAATTCATGAAAATAATTCCATCACATCATGATCAAATCAATGTAATAATAGGGATAAAAACAGAACCCTTTATTATCTTAGATGGAAAATAATTTTGATAAAACACTTGAACTCCATTCTTGAGGAAAATATCCTTTCTTCTTCAAAAACATTTTTCCTTTCATAACATGTCATACAAATTTAAAATAAAAGAAGTTGATTAAAAATAAACTTGAAAACTTGTAAAGGAAGCTTCTTGGAAATAATGTTTTAAAAATCCATTCATGCCGTATAAGTTAAAAAAAGCATTCTTCGTACTTTTGTCGGAAAAGTCAAAAAGTACCTCGTACGAAAAACGACAAAACATTCCTTTCATATCCTTTAATAAAAACTCACCAACGGGTAGAATTGGATTTAAACAATTTTAGGTGGATGGAAAAAACATTACATATTGAGGAAACATGGATGTGGATGATAAAATACACCCCAGTAAATTTCAAATAATAAACAATCTCTGATAAAAATGAAATTGTGATATTTCCCTTACCTTAGGTCCGATTTGCTTCGTATGTGTCCGAACCTCATGTATAATGATTTAAATAATGTCATTGACTTATTACAGAATCATATTCATTGTTATGATATCATATATGGTTCACTTATGACTTTATATTACCCGTTATTTTGTAAATTCCATGTTAAAAAAGCGTTTTGGGTAAAATCGTTTCATTTATCGTAGGTGTTTTGACTTGTTGTTCTTGACATTATTATTACTTGTATCATGATTTAATTACTTCCAGAATATAAAATATGATTTATATATCATATATATTCAGTATATATATATATAATAGATAGATAAATGAAATGAAAAACACAGTTCATGGAGACGGTAGTCCGTACGTACGCATGAACGCTGTTTTCCTATCCTTATTGTCTTGAATGGAAGTAAGTAGATGACATATATATATATATATATACATAAATAAAGTAGCTTTATAATGTCATGTATTTCATTATTATTTCTTATATATACTTTGTAATCATTCTTAAATGGTTAACATGGAGAATGAATCTCATCGCGTCGTGGAGACGGTAGTCCGTACGTACGCACGAGCGATGATATCGTTCCCATGGTCGTGGAATTGTGTTGAAGTGTATGTATAATATTTCAGTATCAATATAACTTTATAATTATCATGTATAGTTACTCATTACATCATTATACCCATCCAATTAAGGTGGTGATGGAAAATAGATTACACCACGGCATGGAGACGGTATTCCGTACGTACGCACACGCGGTGATTTCCCTTCTTCGTAGGATGGATAGAAGGTTAATTAGAGTGGTTTAATATTTATAATAACATATCAGTATGTAATTAATACTGATGTTATTACTTTATCATGAAACAACTAAAGAAGAAGAAGTTGAAGAAGAAAGAAATTGAAAAGATCGGTAATGGATATTACCTCTTCTTTGGAATGCCTCTTTGAATCCTCCACTTAGGGAACTAAGATTGGTATTTGAAGAAGACCAGGACCTCTAGGATTATTATAGAGAAGTGGAGAGGAGAAAATGGTGGGGTTTGGCCGAGCTTGAGTTCTCCAATTGGTGTGAGGAGGAGGGGGAGGAGGTGCCCTTTTATAAGGGAGGAGAGGGCCACCTTAGGAATATCTCAAAATATTATTTTATATTAAAGTAAAAATCGGTTTATAATGGTTCCAAAGGGTCTTATTTCGAAGCTAAAGTGTGGATGGGTCGAAATCCTATCATCAAATAGGATTTAGACAAGTTTAGGTTATTATTTTAACCTTATCAATTAGATTTAACTCTAAGTTAAATAATTTAACTTTTACCGTGTCTTTTTGTTTTCATACACTATATGGTTAATACACTTACTATAACATGCGAAACGAACCCCAAATTGTTTATTATTAATATATATATCCTTATCTAAGACATTTGGCCGATCCTTAGATTTTTATGAATAAAATAACAATTAATAATATAATATTAGATTTAAAAACTATTTTGTGTCAATTTTGACACTATTTGATATATGATTTTTGTGAAAGTCATAACATAATTATATGTTCTAGAAAAGTTGATTCAATCAACAATAATATATCATAGTAACCTAAAAAATTAGTCTAATTCATAAAAAGTCTCAAATTACATTTATTTCGGTGTTTATAACATCAATTATGTCAATATTTCATAAATAAGATAATTACTGCATCGTCTTTGTGTCATAAATAAATTAAATTATATGATGTCTAAATATTACAAATAAAATACCATTATGTAGGAAATATTTTAGCTTTCTAATGAATATTTACAATCGAATTTCTCTTATGTACAACCCTATATTAAAAATGTTTTATTAAATAAACTTTGATTTTAACTCTTTTAACTCTTCTTTGAATTAAATAATAATAAATGTCCTAATCTAATCCAAGTGGGCCTAAATGATAATATTTTACACTGAAGGTTGTTTTTGGTCGAGATACACTTGTCCAATAGAATTAGGACATGTTTTAGGATAATATTAATATCATTCTTACCCTTAATTACCCTATTTACTTTTAACCGTGGTAAATAAAAGTAAAAAGTTACTATTCACCAAAAATTATTTTCATCTCATTGAACCACATTTTACTTATTGACATCAACTGTGTCTCTCGGATTTTTGAAATTCCATTCACAGAAGCGGTAAAATTAAGTTTTATGAAAAATTCGGTTTTTTTAACTACCACTTAGTAGTTTCACTATTCATCAAAAATTGATGTTTTTCAGAACAATGCCAAAATTTCATCCTAAGCTATATTTCATATTCCGAATTCAAAAATGAAGTCTATTTTACCAAATTCATAACATAGAAGTTTCATTAATTAATTTTATAATTAAAACCGGTGTTAAAACAAATAGCGTATTTTTAAGAAACAATATCTATCAAAAGATTGACACTTGATTATGTCTGGTTTAAATGTGAAATTACAACCAATGACCAACATTGTATTAAATTGTAAAAATATATTCTAAATATACTTTAAAACCTCTCAAATTAATAATTTATCACTATTAATTATTTCGATTAAAAATGTTGTTTTTAATTATAATTTAGTAATTTTCACTATTCATCAGAATATGAAAGTTATCCGAAAAGTACCAAAATTTTACCTTAGGCTAAATTCGATACTCCAAATCTAAAAATGAATTCCATTTTGAAAAATAAAATTTACAAAATTTCAAAAAGTGGTTATTACTATTCATAACGGCTAGTTTTAATAATATTTTAATAGCATATCGTTGTTTCGTGAAACTCAGTATTGCGTACTACACACGCTATCGAGGAAGGTTGTGATTGTGTGTAATGAAAGTCATGTCAAGGATGCGTGTTGTGCCAGCTCCTTTTGGTGTAGCGTACAACACAAGACATTAGTGAAATTAAAAAGAATATTTTTCATAAAATATCGGGGTGTTACAGACCAAGCATCACATGATGAATCCAAAACTAGATAAAAATAAACAAAACCAAGTGGTTAATATATCATGTCATATAAGTGTTATGTGTCTCAAGAAATCCAAAAATAAATACAAATTGAAAACTCATAGATTGTCACCAATAAAATTTTTATTCCCTCATCCATGCTCCATAAAAAACCTGAGTATAACCAACTAACTTGAGGCTCCTTCCGACATCCTTTCATACATATATGAAATATATTTGGTTACCAATCAGGTAGCTCAAGTAGGGTTTGAGTACAACTAAGTAGGCCACTACAAGAAACATCTAAATAAATATCAATTCTATAGTAGTGTATTCATAATTATAAAGTGTATAGAAAAAATTACAATGAAAATTGGAATAAGATTTCATTATTATTTATTTTAACATTAAATCCCCTAGGTTCATGGTGACACCAAAATGAGTCATCCCAACTTCTACCCATGATGAATTATGAACTATACATATATCATGCTCCATCAATCATAAACCGTTAATCAATATTTTCCTTAATCTTCTATTCAAATAATATCATAATCCCATTTATCATATTTTTACCTAATCCATTATTCATCCAGTTACATAACATTATTTTTCAACCATTCCCATAATTCACTATTATAATAATTTCGTAAGTCAATTTTTTAACCATGAATCAAGAATTTTGTTCAATTTTATAAACCCATTATTTCCCTTTTCACATTTCACGATTATCATACAATGATGTTTGGCACACCTCATGGGATTTTGTCAATGCTACCTCAATATATCCTATCTGTCAAATAAGATTCATGAAGTGTCTAATTATCTTAATGGAAAATAAATTTGATAAATTAATATAAATATAATTTTCCCAACTTGAAAAATAAATGGTGCAACTATAAAACATGCTTCATAACAAGTACTATGGAAAAAGAAATTAGAACCCCTACCTCCAGATTGTTGATGAACACTTAGAAAATTATAACCCTCAATTTAGTGTAAAATGATTGAAATCAAAAAATTCAGAGGTGATATAGGATCAAAACCTATGACTAAGATCAACTGAAAAAGATCCATAAAAAACTCGATCTAAAACCATTTCCAATGAAGGAGAAAACCCATCAAAAATAAGATTGAACTATTGGAGGGGGGATAGAAAACCATACACGAAGATATAAAATACTTGAAGATACATCTAATCCTTGAACAAGAACAATTCTTCACACTATATGACATTCAAGGAGCCTTAGAAGCCTCTCTAGAACCTCCAAAATTGAATTAAAACATATTACTCTAAAATATGGTGTTTAATGTTATAATATTGGGGTTCGGGGATTTTAAAATTTATATTCGGTGGTTTAGATTCCCACACACATGGTTTCCAAAGGGCTATATGCTTTTACAAACTCTACATCTTAAACATGTTACCATGTTGTGTGGGGTGCATGTTTTCTCCAAATTATAACACATTTTGTCAAAAAATGCTTCAATCATGCAAATAACCTCCATTTTAGGGTTCATAATTTTGGGAGGGAGGGTACATAGTTTGGAGAAAACTACACCATATCCTTTTTTCTAAAAAGGGGTTCACTTTTTCTTGGGAAAAATTGGTGTCTTTCCCTAACCGTGTGTCATCCATTAACAGCCCCGTGGGAATCCAAATTTATCCAACATACGTCATAACACAACCTAAAATATCCTGAAAGAAATTATTTAAAAATTCATGCATAAGAATACCTAAAAATGATCATCACACATCTAATGGAAGGTTAAAATCATAAAATCCACCACCTTATAAAATATCATCACTATGTAAATGTTTCATGAATCACTAAGCTTTTGAGGTACAAAGGTCAAGCCACTGGAACAATATATTATATTATATTTCCAATTATATGACATAAACATGGCCATGTTTCCACAATACATAGACTATTAGCATGATCTTTCCCCACAAATCGTTTTAAATACAATATATAATGTGAATCAGATACTTCTGAATAGACACATCCCCCACAAGTTCAATATAATCAACATCGATCTCATGAGAATGGTTGGGGTGATACTATCAATGTTGTGATATATGGAATACATCATGTATATCAGTACACCTATATGGAAAATCCCATTGAAATTCAATATCTATGATTATCTCCACTATCTTAAATGGTCTAATAACCATGGCTTCCAACCATCACTTTTTTTGAATTCGATGGTCACCCAATCTCTATGACACCCTAAAGAACACATTTTCACCCACTATAAACTCAAGGGTTTGATGACATTGATAAACATAAAAATTTATACTACTATTGGCCATAACCATATATTTCAAATAAAATATAACTTATCTGATGTCTAAGGCTTGACACTCAGTCCCAACTACTTTGAGTCACTAACCTGCATCAAACATAGTGGGGATTTTCATGGCCTACCATTATGTGAATCTTATGGTTCCATATGAATAGTATACTAATAACTATTGTTATTGGGAACCTAAATGAGTACTATGATCCTCTCCCAAGATCCCAAAATTTTTGGATTCTTTCTCACAACATTTACTCATCAAAATGAATAGTCTGATCTAATTTACCATTTTTCTGTGGGTCGAAACTTGTACATAGAAACATTGTTGTTTCAATAACCTTATGCAATAGTTTCTTGAATCCCAATGTACAAAATGAGTCACATTTTTAATCTATTATCTATGTCACCCAATGAAAATGGACTATCTCATGAAAGTACATCTCACCCAACTAATCAACCATGATGGTTTCATATATTGGAATGAGATGGGATACATTTTTCAACTGGTCGATAATTACATATATAGAGTCATTATTTAGAGGTGTTCCCATAAGACACACCATAGATACAATGGTAATATTAGTACACATCCATTCTTGAGTGGGAAGTGTCTTTAATAAACTACTAGGTCATTGACACTCGTTCTTAACCTAATAACAGACATATTATAACATCCTAAAACCTACAATTTCCATTTGATGCCTCACCACCCAGAATAAAAATGGTGTACATGATAAAATCTACTAAGAAAAAGATGCACCACCCACACCTAGACATAAACTCCCACATCAAATCTTCTAACATACACACTAGAACATCTACACTATTTCAGACATAGAATTTTTTATAACCTTATAAAATCCAATCAAAAGGTGACTCCCCATATTCCATGATTTCTATTATGGAAGAACACTTTAGATACGAATAATACCTCACTTTTATGAATTCATAAGTTTGGAATCCATTGATATGAGTGAAAGATTTTTATCCTCTTATTTAACATAAACCTCAATATATATATCATAGCCTGTATAGTCATCATAATCCATTTTAAACTGGACTATTGAACTTCATGAGTTAGTTTATTCTTGAAAAATGCATCAGCATGACTATATTCCATATTGATCATATATATTAGCTAATATTAAAAATAATACACATTTTCAACACATCACCTCTACCAGAGATTAAAGTATCACTATAAAATGATATAATTTATGATTTTTTGGAGGCATAAAGAGTAAACTTTTCACCCAATATGTAAATCCTCAAACACTATAAGGTATTAACCACCATATCTAACTCAATATAATTCATAGGTTAATTCTATTTTTGTGGTATCAACTACCAATAACTATAATCCATAACTCGATCCCCTTGATTCAATACTACTCCCACACAGACTCTAAATGCATAAATAATAAGGTATACTACATACTCTACTGAGTTAAGATCAATATTGGTGTATAAGACAAATTCATCTTCAACTCATGGAAAACAATGTAAAAATCTCCAAACCATTCAAAATTGACACCCTTACTGATCTAGATTTAACGTGGATCTTATAAATGGGAAATGTTATAGATTCACCTCGGATAATAGCAATCCAACCCTAAAAAAGAATTAAATATGAAAAAAAATCACAGGTTATTCACCCAAACCTCTGCTTGAACGTTCTCTTGGCCCACTTCAACACCCACCTCATAGATTATATGGCCAATGAAATGTTCCCTATCGATCCCAAATTGATGCATATATTTCTTGGAGTATAACCAATTCTCTCTAAGTTTACTCAATATGGTTTCAAGATGTTGGGAATGATTTTCATCAGTCTTGGGGTATACTAATATTTCATCCAAAAAACAAAAAAAAAAACTAGCCTTGTTAGGTTAGAGTTTTTCATCAATTAAAAAAACACAACAATATAATTCCTTATCCCAAACAACATCATGATGAGCTATTCTAGGCCACACATGCTTCTGAATCAATTCCACTATATATCATAAGGTATAACTCTAAAATGATGATACCCTAACCCAATATCAATGTATTAGAACAAACATGATCCCCTAAAATGGTCCACGATATCGTCAATACATGGAATAGGATATATGTTCTTCACGATCATCTATTTCAACTACTTGTAATCAACACACAAACACAACATCCCATTAGACTTCCTAGAAAATAAAACTATAGAACCCTAATGTGACATAATTGAAATGATAAATACCTAAAAATATTAATTCATCGTGTTGAGTAATAATTTGTTGAATCTATATTAGTGTCATTCGGTATGCTATAATGGAAGTTGGTTCAGATCCCAACCTGAGATCAATTGTGTACTCACATCTCTCTCAAGTAAAATGACGTAGGTGTGTATAGTAATAACATATGAAACTAATACAATATGGGTGTAAATGAATAAGGTTTCATACCCCCATCTTCCAAAAAATGTGTTGTAACATGGGTGGTGAGTACCCCTAGTAGTTGATGAACTAAACATACATCGCCTTCATGGATATCCAACTCTCCCTGATAAACATTACTATTACCCTTCTAATACATAATTGTTATTATCCTTTGAAAAAAATAAATGTGTGATCATTATTATTCTAGCCATTCCATTCCAAAAATAAATTCAAAAATTGACATGTTTAGTAAGGAATTATACAAGAATAAAATATAGTCAAAACATCTTGTCAACAGCCCTTAGAATAGTAGATGTGCATCAACCGCACTCCAAATAGTGTATTAATCATCATAAACCTAGTCAAAAAAACTATCCTCAATCTAAAATCATTCAAAATTTTACTAGATATATAGGGATGTTGTTCTACCTTTTAAAATGAATAGGTAGCAAGCATATAAGTGACATGAATAGTTCCTCTGACTTTTGATGGTCCAACCTCACTATACACAATTGCATGATGAAATTCATGCAACAGTCCTTCCCCTCTACCCAATATTGTAGTATGAGCCCCTTATATTTCACCACTAATTTGGAAATGGATCTCTTTCATTGGAGTTCCACACCGGGTGCCTAAAAAAAATTGCAATAATAACTCCAAATGCCTGACAGATATGGGGTAGAAAGCTCACATATAGTACTTCGACTCAGCCTAGATCCACTGTCATTACCCATTAGTCAAGGGTTTTTAAAATACCTTTGTAAGAGAACCATCCTTCCATAGGCTCAATACTCTAATCGTTTTTATTAAAATTGACTATGAATGTGATCGGACCTACGAAACTAGTGGTTGTGTACCATTTTACTTCAATAAGTAATTGACACTCCCCCTGCGTACTGCATTTTCCATTTTTGTAGTTAATGTTTTCATAGAGACACTTTATACTCATCTAATATATGAAAACTAGTCATATAGAAGGAACCAGCAGTATTGTATTGGAACCCACATTTACTTTCAACTCAATAATGAGATTATAATTCAAATGATTAGAAATAAACTTAATCGGAAAATGATAAATGGGGACTTATTCTCACATTAAATTTTCTCATGAAAATGTTTTTTTATAGTTTTATCATCTTGTTCTAGGGATGTAACAATGGACTATAAATCAGTGAATTAACCATCATAGTCCACCGAATAAATAATCCCTTTTGTCAAATGCAGAAACTCGCCTTTCCTCTCATACCTTATCGAATCAGCGTAAAAGTGTACTATGAACTTCTCCTAAATGAATTTCCATACCATTTTCAAAAACTTCTCATATTGATTCTAAATATCCAAATGAGCATAAATGGTATATATGACCTTTAAATATCCATGTTTACCATATTATCCACATGACTGATTAAATATATAGTGATCATCTGGATAAACTCAATACATAACTAAACTCCCTCATGTACACCATCTACAGGGAAAGACATAGGGTGTTGAAACTAAAACTCCTATATCAAGTCATATATATTCCACATAGCCTTCCCTTGTTCTCTTTTCATAAAATGAAAAACATTAATTTTTCTTCATGGAACTATTCTCTAACTCCTTCACCTAGAACTATCAAAACCTCTAGTCCCACTGATGGAGGATATTTACCTTTTATCTCTTCATGCAATCATTTCGTCAAAGAACATCATGGATAAATTTCCCAACAATTACAATCACATGACTTAGGATACATAACACAACATTATCATATTTTTAATAGATGGATTCAAATAAATCTATGAAAATTCATCCTTTATACACTGCCACATGGTTAAAATCGAGGAACAAACACAAAGCACAATCCTCAATCACCTCATCCATGAATAACACATTTTAATAAATGTTCATAACACATGTTACCATTTCAATAAAATTATATAAATTTCAAAATTACCATGTTAATAATCATTTGAAAATTTTAAAATAATTATTATGTTCTATTTATTTTAAATTACACAAATAATGGCTAGTATTTTATTTTAAACAAATCACCAAAAACTTGTGTTTCCTTGCATTCTTAAAATGATGCATGCCACTTAAAATCATGAGTTACTAGAATAATTCATTCATAATCGACTACCATGCCATTACAGAACATCAGAAAAATTTCAAAAAACAATGTTCACACCACATAATAGGAACATCAATCAAGGTGAAATAATATCCACCTATTACATCAAAAGTCATGAATAACAATCCCAACCTAGGTACATTTATTTCCCCTATGAATGGGATAGATACTCTAACACACCAGATTATATCCAAGGCCTTACTCATCTAACTATCATATCTAGCATTCAAAAGTAATAGGAAAATTGTTAATAAAATAAAAATCATCCAGTAAAACTTTTTATCATATAGACACAAGTTACAGATGTTGGTTCCCTAATCCATTTCACTACAAAACCTCACGTTTTAATTCTCATATGCTTGGGGAATCCAAATATTATCGAGGGTCTAATATGTAACATTGGGACACAATAACATATTTATCAAATTATAATAACATTGGATGTTAATAAACAATTTCCATAATATGATCCACAATAACCAAGACATACCATAAAAATATAAGACCATGCATCACATAGAGAATCCAGAACATGAAAGTAATAAAAAATATATATAAATATGTCATGTCATGTTAGTGTTATGTTTCTAAAGAAAAATCAAAATTAGGTGACATGGAAATCTTTCAAATGAGTCCCAATAACATGTCAAGTTCCCTTGTTCATGATCTATAAAGTATCCCAAATTTTCAATCTCACAATGGTATCTTTCCCCAATCCTATTAGGGATATATGAAATATACTATAATAGAGATTTAGTAACCTTAGTAGGGTCTCTATGAAACTCAACCTCCCAAAACCTAATGTGTCTAATTAAATATCTTGAATATGGTAGTGTTTGTAGTTATATAAATAATAACCAAAAAGTAAAATGTAAAATCGATTCACATTTAATTAATATTTCAGTAAACATATAATCCCATCATGTTCATAGTGTCAATCAAACCAATAATACCTTCTTTTCCCCATGATTTAATTTAAAACAAAAAATTAAATAATTTCTTAAATAAAACTATCATTGGATTTCATTCCCTATTAGATTTAACTTTTACATTAATATATTGGGGCCCTAGAGAAGCGGTTTGGAGCATAATGGGTAATTGTAGTAGTAGTCCCTAAACCAAAACTCATTGATCATAAGAATATATATATATATATATATATATATATTGTGGTCCTAGAGTATTATCTTAGAACATTATGGGTATTTGGATTATGAGTCTCTGACCCAAACCTTAGTGGTAAATCCTTTAAAAAATATCACATATTAGGGTTCCACAACCATTAACCATTTATCAACCATTTCCATAATTTATTTGTCAACTAATTTCATAATCCCATTTATTATCCACTGTTATAGTCCCTTATTCAACAAATTTCATAACCCCATGTATATTAATTATGTACTCTAAATATTAGTTATCATGTACAAATAGAATTACTTAATGGTATCTAAAATAATCATGACACAAGATATAGCTTATATGTGATACCAACCATTCTATATTAGTGAAGACTAGTTGATATATATTTTACATCATAATAACAATATATTAAAATTATAAACAATTTATTAAAAATATGACACTATACCATAATAATAGGATTTACAAGAGACATAAATTAGAAAAATTAATTTTCAATACCCTATTTCAATCCAAATATTAAAAATAAAATTCTTATAATAATTTCAAATAAAAAAATGTAAATGATCGAAAATATGAAAAATAAAACCGATTATTTCAACACTAATGAAACCTTCATTTCAAATGATGATAATTTATTTCAACTATTTCACACTTGGTTCATCCTATAACTATATTACTTCACCCATTAATACTTTAAAATGTGTTTTACTATAAATTTTGACGTTATAAATTAATGTAAATAAAAAATAAATCCATTATAGTGGATTTTAAATATAATTATATTAACAAAATCATATCACTTGTGATATATTTAGTCACGAGTGTAGTTATAGCTGTAGTCATCAAACTCTAGAGTAATGATTTTTTTGATTCAGAAACAACAATTTTCACAATGATTACGCATAGGTAAATCATTGCCATAAAAATAGAAAAATAACATTATCTAATGAAGAATTTATTTTTTTAGAAACCACATAGATTTCACATTACAAAACATTGGGTTTTTTCCAATATAAAATAAAATAATTTTGACTTATATTATTGTTTTCTATAATCTCTTTTATCATAATCCCCAAAGTTACTAAAATAATTATAAAATGTAAATAAACCCTACTTAAATAAAACATATATTGACATAATATAAAATTATTTTATTCAAACTAATTTACATAATTTTGGCATTACATTAGACAAAATATTCTGACAAAAACATAAACATAATGTTTATAATCTTTTAGGACTAGAAAAATAATAATTTTTTTTGAAAATCCATTGAAACATTTATCAATAATTAAGATACAATAGGTCCCCTAAAATTAGTCATATATTATTATCATCTATATATATAGTTTAAATGAAAAAATAGAGTATCTGAGATGAAAAATATTGGTAAACATAAGTTTTAATAATAAGATATCATAATTGAGAATAACGAGAATTTGGGTATAATAATGGTATATAAGAAAATTATACCCAATTAATAAAAGATCAGAAATAATTTTATAAGGGTTGTTAAAATGTAGTCCATTAATAAAAAATATAGAAAATGATTCAATATGCATGATCCATGAGAGAATAAAATTTTCATAAGAAAAAGAATATAAAAATTAAATCATTTAAATATGAAACGAAAATTAATGTAGGTAATCACAACACTCATGATCTACAACCTCAGTAAAAAAAATTTCAAGAAACTAATAAATACTCAAGAACACATATCTCATGATATATAAACTTTTAACCCATATATTGGAGGGTAATGTTGGACCCCAATTGTCATCATCCATAAATATTTGTATCTAATAAAAATACACACTTCTCAAATAATAATGAATCAAGAGACATAAAATTGTATTCCTAAAACATTCTAAGGAAAATAAATATTTTATTATAGAATAATGAATACAGGTGAATAACAACATTTGAATATATTTTTCATTTGGAATCACATAAAAATCATTCGAACTCATAAAAAAGCTTTGAAAATAAATGGGAATCGAATAATATTTGGAATCATTCTATGTAAATTCCATTCAATCCTGATTATAAAGCCTATGATATCTACACTATATTGGTAAATGGTTTAAGATTATTTGAATAATTTTCTTAATCAGTTGGTATAAGTAATCTTGTAAAACACCCTTCATCAATGATATGAAAAATAATGCATTCCCAAAGGATTTTAATTGATGAATAAGTGGCTCTTAAACACATAATTTAATGTATATGAAAAAAAATTATAGATCATTTATGTGATATAAATGATGATTCCATAATTCAACTAATGTATGAAATCAGATGGAATTGTTTTTAAATTTGTTTTATCAACCCTATGATATATCAATGGAAAACAACATTAATGAAAAAAATTATATGTTTTAGCTAATTCAATTTGTAAGTAAAAAATATCATTGAAATTTTTCAATAATTAAAAAAATAAATTTTATATAAAACATGTATAAAAATAATTTAATTCAGTATCAATGAAAAAATATTATGTTTTATACATAATGAAAATGGAATTGTTTTTATATGTTCAGAAGATAAATAATAAAAAAAGATTATGTTTCATAGTTTTATGAAAAAAAAGTACACATAAAACATTAAAAATATCATTAAAACTTTTAAACATGGTAATAAATTATTGAATCATATATAAAATAAATAATAATAACTTTCAATAAATATTAGCATTAAAAAGGAACATTCCTAACTAAAATGAAAAGGTATGGTAAGTTTCCAAATAATGGAAAAAAATGAGCCATGATGGGAAATGAAATTGAGATTGGAAGTATAAAACCACAATAACAAACCTAAGAAAATTTGAATATATGCATTTTATAAATAAATTTAAAAAAATTCCCAAGATGGATTATCAATGTAAATAAATATCTATTTGAAAAAATATGTTTGTGAAGAATCCTTTACCTTATTGGTAGGTTAATAATAGAGTGTTCTCTAAAATAATGTAAAAAATTAACTACATTAATATTCTCTTTTTGGAAATTATAAGTATATATAATCATTAATAGACACAAATAATATATTTTCTGTAAATTTATATTAGATATATATTATCTTTTTTAATATCATCTATGAATAATCATGATCATTTTGAACAAGTTTTATAATAGTAGTGTTGTTTTTCATTATACATCCAAAATGAAACATTATTATATAATTGTTAATATTATTATTACTATTTTAAAATTATTTATAATGTTATCATTTCAGTCAGTGGTATTATTAGTTACGATTAATTTGATAAAAATTAGACACAAGCATGTTCTATTAAATTTCAACTAACAGATGCTGGTATCATAATTAGTGAGTTTAATATTAATTTTATAATTCATGATCAAAAATTCAAATTTAATTTCAATATTTATATCATATATTATAATTTATTTTTATCATTTTCAAAAAAGATATTATCTTATATTATTGTCTTTGTAGTTGGTTATGATGACCAATAAAAGAATTTTCTATAATAGATGGATGACTATGATTATGAATGTTGGTTTTTGGGGAAAAATATCATTATAAGAGAAAAATAAAATTAGTATATTTATATTTTTAGGGTTATTAATTTTATTTAGAAATAATTTAAAATATAATAATGTAACTAGTTTAAAATTAAGATACATTACTTCATAGTGGTGTTAGAACATACAATTCTTGGTTAATATTTAAATTTCTCGATGAATGAGAGAGAAATAAATTTCATTTAAAATTTTCATATAATAATCATAAAAATAATCATATGATATATATATCACTTATTTTTCAAGTTCACCTTTATAATTTTTTAGGATTGGCATTGTTAAAAATTGGAAGATGTCAAATGGTTGAGGTAGTAGTCTACAAAACATATGAATGTATGTTCTTTTATTATTAATTGAAAAGGGTGAGGTAATTAGAAGTTATTACATTAAAATTAGATTAATAAAGTTAAATGAAAATAATAATTTAATTATATCATAATAAAAAATTTTTTTTTTGGAAATTAATAATGATAATAAATGATTATAGGCAAAAAAATACTCACATAGAGGACTTGGAAATTCCCTTGAAAAATAGAACATATGTGGAGATCATAGGAAATATTTTCTAAAAATAGGTGAAAGTAAAAATAATATTATTCTATGGAGATAAAAAATTTAGAGTTTCAAGATTACAAAAAATTGAAGCCTTGAATGTGTGGTGAGATGTCCCTTTTTATATAGATATACTAATATTTTTTAAAATATTTGAGCGTAATATAATGAAAGAAAATTATTCAGATGTAAAAAAATCTATAAAATGTTTATAATGGGTATAAGGAAGATATAAGGTGGTTAATTAATTAAACCATTATTTTAAAACCTTTTTCAAACATTTTTTATGTCGTTTAATCATAGAATTTTTTTATTGTAGTTTATGGTTAATCAACCGTAAATAAAGTTTACCTAAGTAATTTATGTTTAAATAATTAAAAAAATACATAATTAAATTATTTGGAAATAAATATTGGAAATATAAAATTAATTTCATCATATAAAATTTTTATATGTATAAAAAAATTTAATAGTAGTGCATATAATGTGTGCTAACTAGTATTTGGGAAAGTATATTTTTATCATAAAATTTATGTGTGGGGTAAAATTATCAATTTAATTCATTTTAATGACATGATTTGGTTTATTATAAGTAAAAATTATTTTTATTTACTATCATGGAAACAAATTATATCAAAATTTTAATTAATTAGAAGAAAATTTCCCAATAACTTTTTATTCCAAAATATTACTTAATTATTTAAAATGTTAATCATAGGTTTTCCTAATTAGAAATCGTATTTAAAAAAATTATTTTATTATTCGTGCAAAACTTTTATCATTTACAATTATTAAAAGCTTATATGTCTTGATAATATAATTATTAGTTTCATGTTTTGCTAAAATAAAATTTTTTATATTCACCTAAAATATACTATTTTATAAAAATGACAAACATTTATCATAAGATCATATATTTATTCTATGTAAAAAATGGTTTTATTTTGTTTTCATTTAAATTTTAAAAATTATAAAGTGACATTTTTAAAGAAAACAAAAAATTTAAAGAAAATATGTATTTATTGAAAATGATGTTTCTAAACATTAGTAGTTGTTAATATTATTTAAAATCAATTGAAAATTTAAGTAATAGTTACATATTCGTTTATATATAATGATATTTTATAATTGAACAATTTAATTTATATGCATATAATATAAAACAATTAATAAAATAATTCATTACAAAAATATTACATTTTTACTAAATACATTTAATCAAAATAAAATTAACATTAATCACTTATATTCTACATATAAAATTTTTGTATCAATTTATATAATAATAAATATTTAAATTTTACAAAAAAATCATACAATATTTTAATAATAATTCAGAAATATATATTATTATTATTTCAATATTATTGTTTTATTTCATTATGTGTTATCTTATTCGATATTTAATAATATAAATACACAACTTCTAAACAAAAATTACTTAAATGTACACAGAATGACCATATTTTGAATGACTATATTTCAATTGACTATATTTCCAAAGTCTACATATATATAAGCTATAAAACATTATTATATAAAGATTTGATAGATCCCGTCATTCCACCCTCACATATTAATTCACACTACTCATTTTCATAGATTTCATTTTTCAATTGGAAAAAATATTTATCCTTTCTTAATGTTTTATTAAATATTGGTTTTTATTGTCCTTTTAGGATCATTATGGGTGAAGATGTTCCATGAGATCTCCTTATGTTGATGATTTTGATAATTTTTAGTAATTTTTCTATTTTAATTTATTCACTGTTAAAGTTTGTAATAATTAAGGGGAATAATAAATACTTTTATATTATTTTGTTATAATATTTTTCTACAAATAAATATTTTGTTTTATGGTTAATAAATATCTTCTATAAAAAATTACTTAATCTATTACATTTTCTATTAATTTATATTAAAATTAGTTTATAATTATAAGCAAAAAATTTAGGGAATGAATGACCTTTTTATAAACCTATGGAATTACACATAGTGACTCTAGAGGGTTCTTGCTGTTGTTTTAATGAATGGATATCAAAACATATTTAAGATTATATTTTACTTATTAGAGAATTTTTTTTATACATTTGAGTAGAGGCATAAACCCTTCTTATTATAATCTATTGGTAGAATATTGTTGATTGTGTGATGATGAATAACACCGCACCATGCCAAGAATATAGTAATTTATTTTGAACATTTATCCTTGAATATTGGTTTTATTTTCATTAGTTGTGTTATGTGAAAATAGAATTACTAAAATTACCTGATTAACATCAAAATACTTGAATGGTAAAGCATGTAAATAGGATTCGAATTTTTTCTTAACCGGTAATGAATTTTAATTGGTTGATAAATCATAAAATACTTGAATTCAAATATTCACCCACCCACTCATTTAATATTAAAAATATTACCACCTTATGTGGACTTAATTTTCTTATAGAATTATAATCATAGTAGTGGGATCCCTTAGAAGACATCAAGGCTCCTCGGAGTTACTCTTAGATTTTATGTCAACTTAAGAATGTTAATTATTATATTCATTTCATATATAATTGAAATTTTGAATATAATAAAGGATTTATACAATATAATGGGAAAAATAAATTTAAAAAATAGTATGATTTCATGATTTTTTTTGTTAGGTTGGAACTAATCAATTTCGTAACTAATGGTTTTAATTCATTCATAGAAGATGCATGGATAAAACTGTCTTATAATATGATGAGAGTGATTTATGGGTATTTATATAATACTATCATAGCTTAAATTTAAAAAATGGGTCATAATGTTCAAGGTGACGATGATAGAAAAATATGTTAATTAGAATATATAAAATATTCATTAAAAAAAATCATTAATGAAGGAAATAAACCTTGAATCTAATAGGATCGACATGAATACTCTTTTTGGAAGTATGGTCAGTAGTTAGATAACTTATTCAATAATTTTAATGAAATACTATATTAAATCAGTTATTATGAAAAATTTATTAGGTTATCAAGGATAGTAAATAATCTAACAAATATCATTGTAGATCGGTTTGATATGAATGGTAAAAATATTGATAATTATGAATTGAATTTATTTTCACATATTTATTGTCAAAAACTATTAGTGGGATATAAAATGGGTTAAAATAAATCATCAAAATATACAAATAGTTGTGAGATATTAATTTCATTAAAAACTAAAAAGGCTTGGATGATATATAAGGAGGGAAAGTTAAAATGTAACAGAAATTATTTTTAAGAATACTTTTAGGTGATGTTGGATTTTCTATCTATTATTATTTTATGAAATATCCATTAAAGAGACTGTAGTTACCAAACATATTCGAATAATTTGTTTCAATAATAAATATATTGGATATTTTTTCGTATTTTTTTAAAAAATGTACAAATATAGTAAATTTGAAGAACTATTTTCAAGGATGTTTTCATGGAAGAAGGTGCCATGATTTAGTGGGAGGATTTCTACATTCATAGTAAAAAGGAAAGAAATTTAAATTAAAAATGAAAATATATTTTTCAATGATGGGTGAAGAGGAATGATATGATAAAAATGTGAAAGGACTTTGTAATGTCATGAGATTTCCGTTTATTTTGTTTAATTATATGGAATTATTTCGAGACCACAAAATCTTACGGTGCGAGATTCTGAGGCTCGGAGTGTCCAGAATGATTCGTCGATGTTTTGTTACTCTTTAATTAGCGCGCGTAAGCAATATTCCTAAAAATGTTAAAAAAAATCTTAAATGGTTTCCCAAATCAGATATTTGAGGGCACTATTGCATTCAAGATAGCGGTTTTACCCTAGTGGCGACTTATGTTTAGTCGGCGCAGGCCTTCGATGAGATAACCCGAAATTGGTATAACCGTATATAAAATAATTCTATAAAGTTATTTTATTTTTCAAATTGTTATATCTCACAAATGGTGGAACAAATTAAAAATATGAGACCATAATTGAACACTTGAGGGAATGATTTATTTAGGAAGATTCTAAAATTGGCCGGCATTGGCCAAAAGTGGATGTTAATTTTTGGCTGTAAATAAAATAATTAAGTAATAATTATTTTATTGTTAAAATATATAACGTCAAAACCGTAACTCGGATTGAAAATTTGAGTGAACCATTGAGTTTGTTGGGGCGTGTTCTCCTTATGCAGAGCATAACCTCGACCATCATAGGTAGAGGGTGAATGTTAATAATTTATTGAACCTTTTTAAGGTACATTTAGTAAACAGGGGGGCGGCATTTTCTAACTTTTGAACCGGTGCTCAGATTAAAAATACAAGGGCAATGTTGAATCCGTAGTGCTAGGATTTTCTTTATGGAGACTTTACATTGATTGCATTATTTCTGGAGAAAAAGTAATGTTTTTTGACATTTTTAAAATAAATTAAATTAAATAATCTTATTATTTTATTTTTCTTTCATGTCCTCTAATAAACAAGTGAACTGTGGGTCCAATGATTTTTCAAGCCAATAAATGGATTGACCTGCCAATCCTAATTAACAATTCCATTTGGGAATTAGGAAGATTCATAATTTATGAGTCCCATAAATTCCTCACATTTTTGCATACCATCCCTCTCTCGTATATATATAGATCTTGGGGAGGTAACGGGTGACACCAAACAACGAACCAGAGGATGAATTAAGAGCGTCATCGTAGGAAGACGATTATGGAAATGAAGAACACCAACCCACCATTAAGCGCTATCATTTCTATGATGATTCAATGTAGGGGTTTGAATAATCATTTATATCAAGTGAATTTATTGAAACCCTCTATCCACACACTTGTTTACAAGATAACGTGGAGGGGTAGGCCTAAAAAACATATCTCATACCCTCCACAATCTTTTCTACACCGTTGCATTCTCCATGGAATACCACTAGCACAATGACACCGACCAGCTACGAAGAAGGCGTGGGTCGACGCACACCACAAGAGCAGGTCGGGGCACAATGCTATGAAGATCATCAGAAAAGACAGTACTAGCTGACCGCAGATGAGGTACGACACGCGGTCGCGTGATGTCGATGACAAAAAAGGGATCGCGCCCCGTCATCTATGGCGAACGAATAAGGTGTGGCCTGTCATCGCACACAGTTGGATAGTAGAGGGCTGCAGCTCATCACCCTTGGTGATCGGAGGAGGTGACCGACACCTCATCCCGACAATGGAAGGAGAGGCGACGCGACCAACGCCCCACCATTTAGTGGGGGGAGGTGCAACTAGAAAACCACTGTTTGACAAAAATCCACAGTTGAATCCACAGTAGAGGCCAAACACGGGCCTCCGGTGTGTTTTGCGGTGACCGGGAGGCACCCACATGGCACCTCCGCTTCACAAACTGAACGACGTCCTGGCCATTTTCTTGTTCGGGAGACCGGGGGGGTCACACCCCCTGTTCTATCTCGGGCGGACCCCAAAGTGGAATGCGCTCCCCCTTGGACTATACCCCCCACACACCTCAGGTCAGACCATGCTCCACCTCGGACCAGACCGTGCCCCACCATAGGCCGGACAACGCTCCACCATGGCCGGGATGCCCCTTATTGGCAGCCCCCTTGTAGGTCGCGCTTCGCGGGCCGCCCCATTGTGGGCCACCCCCTTGTGCCCGCCCTTTGCGGTCCACCACATTGCGTGCTAGGATGACCTTTCATCCCTCCCCATTGTGGGCTAGGACAGACCTTGGCACCACCCCGACCAGGTCGGACCTGACCCGGGCTTACCAGGCCCCGAAACACTTAAAGGCCATTATCATAAGAACCGAACATTAGCTTCACAAAATGTCTACTATATTGGAATACTTGGATCAATATTGTCCATTTTGGTATACTCCCTTTGAGTTTTGGAGAAAGTTGGAATATGATCGGGTTGGATCGAACCTGAATCCAACCAAGCCCCCAGAACTAAAATGCATATTACTCACAGACCAGGCTTCTGATTGACGCACCGTCTGTTGAATTGAAACCCTTATGACATGTAAGTTATTTGGGAAACTCATTTTCGGAGAATACTGGTGGTCGACGTACAAATGATATCTCAATGGAAAATTTTATGAAACTCAAGAGCATCAGGTGTGAGGAATCTAGTGGCTGATAGTGAGGCGGAGGTTGGAGACAGATCATACCGAGGTCAGCACTTAACATTCTTCTATGGGTTAGTGAGTACCAATATTGTGTGGATCAGATCCTATGTAGGGCATTGAGGGGGTCAGTACCTATCAACTCTGGGTGGGTCGGATCTGGTGTGGATCATTACAGGGGTTAGTTACCTATAGATCTTGTGTGGTTCAGACTCCGTATGGTCAGAAGGAGTACCTCTGGATACAATAAGTTGATCTAGCTTCACGACTAATCATCTGTATTTCTATATATCACTGAAACCCTATTTTGAGCTTGAGACTCTATTTCAATAATGTCTTTTAACAGTGTGGTACTTCCTATCATCGTGGTGTTACCATTGTGGTATTCTTCCCTCAAGTATGATGTGAGTATATCTTGATACCTAAGGTACATGTATGGGCATATACCTAAGTAGGGTTGATGTTTTTCATTGTGGTTTTTATTTTGTGTATCATTAGTAGACCAACAGGGTATCAGGTTCCCTACTGAGTATCATTATACTCACACATGCACAGGCTTCTCCAGCACCTAGTTGTGTCTTCTGCAATTGATGTACAACATTGATCGAGGTTAGGGCAGCCAGGAATAGATGATGCTTAGAGGTGGACCATTTGGAGTTACGTGATGCTGAGACTACTAATTATGAGCTATACATATCCTTTAGGTAGGATCCACACTTGGCGATCCCGGAGATGCTTTTCGCTTTTTAGTTGTTTTGTATTTTTCAGTTGAACTTGTAATTTTTAGTTGGGATTGTATTCTAACCCCATCAATTTCAGCACAATTTTTTTTCTATAGCATTTTACTTTGTGGTTTCATCTTGTTGCATTCTACTATAGGTGCCTATAAATGTTTAAAGGAATTACATTCCTATTTTAAGGATATTCCTTTCCATTGTTAGTCACCAGCCCCTAGAATATGGAAGGCAGACTTGGGGTAGTCATGGCATGGGCCTCATGGGACGGGTCGTGAGAAAGTTGTAGTAGAGGAATTAGTTCTACTGAAGATCTAGGAATCTGATCTTTTCTATGAAGCAATAGTGTTAGGTTTTAAGAGTGTGTTTTACAGTTCGGGGTGTGTATTGTTGGTGGGGTGGATGACGTATCCGTACACCAAGACCTTGAATTATGATTTCCAACTTAGTGCATGAAAACACTGATTGCGTGTGTTTTTAGATAGTTTTTCTTGTTGATTTATTATTAAGTCATCTCACCAGGTATAAATTTTTGACAATGGTGCACCCATTTCTTATCAGTATGTCACCCTGTAGATGACCAACTAGGATTCCCGAGAGAGTACATGATGACGTCCCACCGAGCGACGAGAATCTGGTGCAGAGCCCTCTTACTATGTTGGTACCTTCGGGTGGTGTACTAACAGCACCGCCACCTGTTGGATAGTAGTTACACCCTACCGCAATGGTGGACAATGCACGCCTACTGAGCACGTTTCACGAGTTTCAGTGGCAGAGGCCTTAGAGGTTTTGAGGAGAGAAATATTCCCAGGAAGCTGAGGACTGGCTGTAGGCTGTGGCTAGAGTTTTCTGCCTAGTTGGGACACCAGCAGATCAGATGGTAATCCTAGCTTCTAGTCTTTATCATTGCAGGACCATAAGTATGGTCCTCTTGGTGATTAGGCATTGTTACATGTATCGTTCCCGATATGGTACCTTTGGGTAGTGTGACTGATATATCACTACATGTTGGTCAGTAGTTTCAACCAGTGGTACTAGTAGAGGACACCTGTAGACTTAGTTCCCTACACGTGTTTCATCATCAGATACCCCTCAGGTTCTGAGGTGATATCGATTCACAAGCGGCTAAGGAATATGTTGAGGAGGTGTCCATGTTTAAATATATCAAGGGAACCATTCGATCTGATTATGGTCCTAGAAGAGAGCATTCTTTGTGGCTCGGTAGGACGATGACAGGGTTTCGGTTACCCAGATCTTGTAAAGAGGTGACTTTTATATGGACAAGCTTTAGAACCATCCTCAAATTAGGGGGACTCTTGGATTAATGAGATATGGGAGGAGGGTTACCTAGAGCTTCTACAGCTTCGGCCAGACCACATGTCGGTAGCTGAGTATTCATTGAGGAATATCGACCATCCTAGATACTTGATGAATACAGTACGTTCAGTGCTTCAGGGCTCGAACCTCCAAGTGCGATGTGTATAAATACATTCTAGAAAGAACTATTTCAATATGAATTCTTACCTACATTAGCGTGCAAGAGATAACCTTTGGGGTTGAATTTTCATTGGCTAAGTGGATACAACCAGTGAAGGTTAGTAGTGGGAAAACAGGAAACTGACTCAAATCAGAGAGACTTGGGAGTGTAAAATATATCGGTAATAAGACGAGATAGGGACAAATGAATCTGTTGTGCTATATATGTGGAAGTGGATCTCGAATAGTATCATGGGGTGTTATACATTTCGACATATTACAACCACCACCCCAATGTGGGCCCCACTATGCTTAGGTTGTTGGAGGATCGGGGAAGGGAGTAGCTGTATGCGATCAAGGACTGTAAACCAAGGGCTCCAAGAATGATTTGAGGTACGGTCTGTGTCTACTACTAGTTTTCGTATTAATATACATGGATGCCAATCATTTTTTCCTACCATGAATCTTGTTCAAGACCTCGAGCTTCCTATTAATCCAAATACTTGACCCTTACGTCTAGAGACACATTTGGGAGGAGACACAATATTCACACTTATGCCGATGGTGTGATCTGACCCTTGAGGTGAGAGTTTCAATTGGAACCTCTTGGTGGTAGCATTGAGGCCTTACGATGATAGTTTGGGTATGGACTAGACATAAATAGTTCATATTCAAATTGACTTTATTAGGAAAAAAATGTTGTGATTTATCTACAACATTGGAATATAATTTTCCTTGGTTGGTGAAAAAGGAAACCCAGGTAGCATAGGATAAACACACGCATAGGAGGGTGCAGCTGATCACTCTTGAGTCGGAAAGCCTTACCCTCGTGGTAGCATGAGTATTGTGTTTTCAGTTCCCAACAAGAGTGTAAGAATGTGGGGACAACATTTCAAAAGATGTTTCCATGATTTCCACCCTAAAGGGAGAGGGTCTTCTGGTTCGACTAGGTATTACCAGATATTTGTACCTCACTTCTCAAGAGTAGTGAAACCCTTGTCAGCATTGAAAAATAAGGGGAAAAATGTTCTTATGGAAAGAGAGATTCTCGTAGAGTTTTTTGGAGCAGAGGAAGTGTAACACCCCAAGCTTCCATGGTACGTTCCCCTAATTGTACACAACTTCGAGATTCTAACAAATCACGACCAATGAAACACGCCGTTATGAATAGTAATACCCACATTTTGAAATTTGTTAAATTTTATCTTTCAAAATGGACTTCATTTTTGGATTCAGAATATACAAATTAGGTTAGGGTGAATTTTCAGTATTTTTCTGAAAACATTCTATTTTTTATAAATACTAAATAACACTGTGATATTGTTTAAAACTGACTTTTTATTTAAATAATTATTTATTTTATTTAAATTTATTTTTGTTATAAAAAGATACATAATACCTGTATAGGTTCAATGTAATTCATTGGAGTCATTTTATAATGAGTTTAGATATATAAAATTTTGTTGAACTTTTTACCATCTTTTACCCACCTCCTAGGAGAATTTCCAAATTTATATAAAATATAATTTTACCACTTCTGTGAGTTGAATTTAAAAAATATGAGAGACACAGTTGATATCAGTAAGTAAAATGTGGTTCAATAAGATGAAAATTATTTTTAGTGAATTGTAACTTTTTTCTTTTATTTACCACGGTTAGAAGTAAATAGGATAATGAAGGTTGAAAATTATATTATTAATAAACCAAAACCACCACCAAAATAATGATTTTTATTTCAAATAACACCCCACACATAACAACAAAAACAAATATGGTCCCCCCTACGGAGAGCGAAGATAATGTAGCCCAAGTGCGTCTCCCCTAATCAGAGTGACTCCCTCAGGTCTAATGGGCAGCACATTATCCACCCAAACCATATTAACCCCCGGAACCGCGATTGAAGCAAAGTAGTCCACAACATTGTTCCCTTCCCGCCAGTTATGAGTAACACTTACATTGTTCCCCATGATTTCCTTACACTGCCTAATAGTGTAATAAATCCTCCACGGTATCGTGCCCTATTCATGTAACACATCATGTATGACTTTTGAGTCAGTCTCTATCTGCTCCACCACTAGGCCTTTGTCCAAACGCAACGATATCCCTGAAAGAACTGCCAAGGCCTCTGCCTGCACCGAGCTCCCCCTCCCGTAGTGTACCACGAAAGCCAGCGATACACTACCGCTGCCATCCCGAAGCACCCCATCACCACACATGTTCTCTCCCGCGCACGCCCCATCGACATTCAACTTCAGACCGCTCACTGGAGGAATCCATCGAACCCACAAACCCCCGCCTCCTGAAAGTCCCTTGACCACCTCTCATCCCCGGGGATATCAACCCCCGTAAAGAGGGAACATTTTCCCCAAAACCCGCCATTTTCACAAGATCAAGCAGTAGACACCTTACCCTTTCCACCACCGCCCTCCCAATGGATACACGCCCTTCATATCTGGATCGGTTCCACGTATCCCACAGAACCCAGCACCCCACATTGTAAAGCACTGATCGAACCTCTTTCTCCTCCCCGTTGCCACCACCCCCCTGAAACCACAAGCCCGAAAACTGCTCCCAGGTATCTGCATGACCAGAGTACCCTATGAGGGTACCCAAAAAACTCCAAACCACTCTAGCCCATTCTCCTTCGAGGAAAATGTGCTCCATGCTCTCCTCCCTCCTCCGTTTGCAGCACTGACATCCAGAAGCGAGGCTAACGCCCAGGCGTTTGATATTCTCATCCGAGGGGATGGCCTTTTTCATGATCCTCCACGTTAAAAAATTCATTTTTGAGGGTACCCTTCTACTCCACTCGACCCTACTTCCCGACTCCTGCGTCTGCTGGTCATTGGATCTCCTGCGGAAATCTTTCAAGTTGAACCTACCCGAATCCGAGGGCATGAAAACACATTTATCCCTCTCCCAGTTAATCACCACCGAGTCAAAGATCCTTCGTGACTCCGCATCCAGCACCGCTCTGAAAAACAGAGGGTGACTCTTGGCCTCCCTAAAAGAGATCCTCGGGGTCGGACACCCTAGGAACGCATGCACCCTTCCTGACCAGTTTTAATCCCAGAAACCGATCCTCCCCTCCCTGATGATCCATTGAGCATGATTTCCCAACACCGGGACTATATTACACACCTCGGCCCACATGGAAACCCCTCTTGCCGGAAGGTCGGCGACACTATCCTCGTACCTTCCCCACATACACCTGCCCCACAACGTCTCTCCCTCCGTAATTTCCCATGCCAGCTTCGCACATACTCCATGCACCATATCTGCCATGCTTCGAACCCCGATCCCTCCTTCTGTGATAGGTCTCGCCATTTTCCTCCATGAGGCCCACTCTCTCCACCCCCTCCCACGAGGCATCCCAGATGAAGCGCGCTAGCACCCTGTCGATGGAGGTAACGACTCCCTTGGGGACATTAACCACCACAAGCGCATGCACCAGTATAGTCTCCAGCACACTGTTTACCAAGGTGATCCGACCCCCAAAGGACAGTAAGTGATTTTTCCAATCCGTGATCCGCGCTAGCATCTTTGCAACCACCCTGTCAAAATACATGTTCTGAAATCGACCAGTAGACACCGGCGCACCCAGATACTCCATCGGTAAGGACCCTCTCCCCATGCCCAACACCGCTCTCACCGCATCCATCCTGTCCTCTCCACACGAAGTCGCCAGATAAAAGCAGCTCTTCTCCCGATTCACCAGCTGGCCGCTCCAATGACAGTATTCCTTCAGTAATTCATTGAACTCCCTCACAGACCTCATCCCAGCATTCAAAAACACAATCATATCATCTGCATACATGTGGTGAGATACTGAGAGACGCCCATGTTTCCTGCGGAATGGAAATAACACCCCTTCCAATTCCCTTGTTGACAAGTCTACTAAAAGTGTCTTGCATTAGTATAAACAAGCTAGGGGATAGAGGGTCCCCTTGTCGCAGGCCACAGACGGATTTGAAGAAGCCATGCGTTCTCCCCAGGAAAGACACTTCCATCCACGACGAACTAATGCATCTGAAGAAAATATCACATTTCCAGGCCGAGAACCCCATCCTCCACAGAACTCCATTCATGAAGCCCAACTCCATTCTATCATATGCTTTACTCATATCCAGATTGACCACCATATTGGCACCTCGGGTCTTCATGTTTAAATCCCTCATCAGCTCCTGTGTCAGCGCCATAGCTCCCTGTATCGACCTCCCTTTTACAAAACCATGTTTCTCCATCAACACCCACCTTGGTAGAAAATTTGACAGCCTACTATTGATCACAACCGCCAATACTTTTTACGAAAAATTACACATACTAACCGGCCGGTAGTGATTGAGTGAGGTAGGGTCTTTGCATTTATGTAACAGAACCAAGGTAGTAGCCGCCGCTACCTGAGGAAGAACGCCCCCTCGAAAAAAGTCCTGAATGGCCTGCACCAGATCATTCTTCACACAGTCCCAGCACCCTCTGTAAAACCACCCCGGGAAACCATCAGGCCCCGCAGCACTATCTAGGTTCAACAGCCATACTGCCGCCTGCACCTCCCTTTCATTGAGAATGGCCTCAAACTGTTCATTCTCCTGCCTTGACACCACCTCCGGTATCGCGTCCCATAACCGAGAATCACCCGAGGGAAACCCCTCCTGCCCATCACCTCTCAAACCAGCCAACAAATCCTTGAAATGATCCAACGCGCGACCCCCGACCACCTCCCTGTCATCCGAGAAAGTACTGTCCTCCAACTCCAAGTTGGGATTCGCCTCCTGCCGTCTCTCCCTTAAGCATGCATGGAAGTAGGACGTGTTTCTATCACCCTCCCTGAGCCATCTCACCCTTGACCGATCCCTTGCCCTGCGTTCCTGGAAAAGCAGCCTCACCGCCAAAGCCTCCTTCTTCTCCGAGAGCTCCTCATACACAACCTCGCCCCACCTGCCTTCCAGACTAACCTCCAGCATATCAATGTCTGCTTTGAGGGACTCCAGCTCCCTATCCCATGCTGGTAAATAACTGACCCACCGTATGAGCTCCTGTTTCAACCGCTGCAACTTACCATGCAACGCCACCCACGTGTGCCCCCTGGAAGGCTCTCCCCAAACCCGCGTAACCATCCCAAGGAAAGACGGGTCGTCAATCCACCACTTGGAAAACAGAAATCCCTCCTGAGGTCTCTCAGCCCTTCCAAAGGATAATAGCAGCGGAGAGTGATATGAAACCCCCCTAGCCAAATGGAGAACCTTCACCTCCCCGAGCACCACAAAGCCCAGAGGTTCGCGAAACACCTGTGCAGCCTGGCCCAACTGCAATTCTCCCCTCTGCGGTTGTTGAACCAAGTGAAAGGGTCCCCCGAGAAGCCAACATCCCTGAGACCATTCCCCACCATGCACTGCACAAACACCATGCTCGCCCGGCTCTAGAAATGCACCCCTCCCCTTCTTCTCTTTCGGTCCAGCAACAATGTTAAAGTCCCCTCCCACTATCCATGGGGAATCCCCTGAGTCGAAATCATCTAGCTCCACATAAAGACCCTCCCTCTGACGCGCATCACAACTCCCATAAACAAACGACATGAACCACTCCAACCCATTCCACGTCACCTTCTTCATGATAACTTGATCCCCTACCTTCAACAGTGTCACTGAAACACCACTCTTCTAGAACAACCAGATATGGTTATTCAACGGGGCTCCATGCATGGCTCCATGCATCTTCATCCTTCTAGAAAACTCCGGTATCTTGTCACTCCACTGTTTATGCTCGATAACCGCCACCAAGACGACTTTATACTTTCTTACATCTGAAACAATGTAGTCAGTTTTAACCCTACCCCCCACCCCACGAGCATTCCAAATAAGAAAGGTAGACATTAAGCCTCATTCGTCCTGGTGCTGGCCCCAGGCGATGTAGCCCGCCGAACGGGGGAGATGGACCTCCCTCCAGCAAGTAGCTTCTTCCTCATCCTCGTGGTGATCACCTCGGGGCTCCCTCCCTGTAGCCCCACCCAACCGCATGACCGCCCGTGGGGAGTGGAGGAGCCGCCCTGCATTCTAACGGCAACCCTGGACGACCCACCATCCCCCACAGAAACAGGCACCGAAACCCAACCCGCCTCTGTGTTACACAGAGCCTGTGAAGAAACAAGCAACTCACTGAAAGGCCCCTCACACCGCTGCATGCCATCCCCAAGCAACCCCTTCTGCGAACCGCCACCCTGAGAGACCTGCTCTGCATAAAAGCCACACCTGTGAGGCACCACTGCACGCACCCCAGCCCCCCTATCTGACCGAGGATAACCAAAACCGGCCCCGGGAAACAAAGAGGCAGGGAACGACATCAGACCAGAAATCCAGAGGCCCCTTAAGAACGTCCCTATAACAGCCCCAGAGGCCGACGCGTGATCCAAAGGGCCAGACACCAGCTGTCGACACCCAACAACAACAGCGGAGCCGCCAGACACCGCCAGATCACCACCCTGAACCGCCTCCCTCTCACGAGCAAGAGGTCTGCGAGTCGGCACCAAGGCAGAAGAAGCTGGGCTACCAGGACGAGCCCCCGCAAACCGGGAACTACGACTGCCACCAGACATCCTAAGAGAACAATGAAGCATGCGACAAGACTGCACCGAGTGACCCTGCAACAAACAAGCCGAACAATACAGCAGAAACACCGTAAAAACAACATCCTACACCCACTCCACAGCACCCGGCACTGATAGAGTGATCTTCTCCAGTACCGGTAACGAGAGGTCCAGCTCCACACAGAGCCTAGCCACCAAAGACTCCGCGCCAGACACCGGAGACTCTTCCACACACAAGAACCCCCCAAGGCATCCCCAATCGCCTTTAAAAAATGTGACATTGTGGAGAGGTAGAGGTAGACCAGGAAGACTGATCCAAACCGCCGCCTTCGGCCCCTCCCTTCCCTGATGCGCCTCCATCGACCACCGAGACAGACTAAACCTCCAGCGCCGAAATGCCCGTGGCCCCCTGCACCACGCCTGCCAGAAGTCCGCCTCCGAGGCTAGCACCACACAGAAGGAACCCCGATGCAGCACTGACACCCGAGAGGCCCCCTGCAAACCCCAGGTGTCCACGAAACGACAGAAAACAGGGAGAGATGGCTTGAAGAACCCAAACCTTGCCACCAGGGTCCATTTAAGGCCCGCAACCACCTCGGTGAAAGCCGCCTCTGGCGCCACCAGCGAAACCGAGGAGCCCTCCCTCACCACCGAGTGCGAAAATGGCGCAATGTCAGGAAAACAAGGACACGCAACCCCACCCCCGAGCCTCTGACCGCATCCCAAAACGACCAACTAGGACGAACAGGCGCCGGAGCCGGCGTCACCGACCAAGAACCCGCCGCAGGAGGAGGGGCCGAAGCCGGAGCAGAAGCGCATGGAGGAGCCGAGGCGGGAACACCCTGCGGATCCGACGGAACAGGCGCAACCGACGCCGAAAGCGTCACCTCCGCCAGCAAAGACGGGACTGGAGAGGGACACCGGGGGCCGGTAACGGTCGAAAAAGTTTGAAAACATCCAGGTGTGTGAGGAGCGTTCTTCCGAGAGCAGGAGGCCATCCGATTGATTTTTAATATCAGGTCATTAATAAACCCACACATGTTATAATTCTATTTGATATGAATAATTCGACCAAAAACATCCTTATTAATAAAATTTGAACTTCTTTGGTCCACATGTATTATATTAGGACAATTAGTATTATTTTATTTAATGAAGAGTTAAAAGAGTTAAATTCAAATTTTAATAACTAAAAGAATTGTAATATAGGGTTAAAAATAATATAAATTCGACTATAACTATTCATTGTAAATATAAAAATATTTCCTACATAATGGTATTTTATTTATAATTTTTATACATTATATAACTAAATTTATTTATGACACAATGATGATGCAGTAATTACCATATTAATGAATGATTAACATAATTGATATTATAAATATCCAAATAAATCTAATTTGAGATTTTTAATAAATTACAATAATTTAATATGACATTTTAGGGTTTATTAAATTTATTTAGCTTGAATTAAAAATGTTTTTATAACTTAAACAAAAATCAATTATTAAATAATTTCAAGCATTACATAAATGAGTTTTTAAAACAAATACAATATTATTGGTTGATATAATAATCCTAAAAATACGAGGATCGGCCAAAAGACTTATATAGTGATAGGTGTATCATTATGTAACCAATTGGGGTTCTCTTGAATGTTTATAGTATTTTTATTAACCATATAGTATAAAAATACAAAGAGACATGGTAAATGTCAATGTATTTAACTAAGAGTTTAATCTAAAAGATAAGGTTAATATAGTGACCCAAACCATTATAAAACCTATTGTCTAAGAGGTTTTATACCCATACCCATCTTATCCTTGAATTAATTTATTTTGGATACATTACAAATGGAAAATGATTTTATTATAAAATAATATTTCAATATTTTCCTAAGGTGCCCCTCACCCCTCTTATAAAAGGGAACTTCCCCTTCTCTCAAATTCCCACCATAAAAGCCATTTGTCTCGGCCAAAACCTGCCCAAATATCCTTCCAACTACCCTCCCATCATCTTGGAGGTATTCTTTTAGTCATAATTCCATCCTAAGGATCCATTTTGATAAAATCAAAAGGAAGAACCCGAATAAGTGATAAATATGTCATCATCTCTTTCGAGTTCATTTCTTCATTCACTACCACTTTGTTCATTGTTTCCATTCTAAAATAATAACTCCGGTATCTTCTACATAATGTGATGTGATTATAAAAATCGTTCAACCATATTCCTTATTCTATGCATCCAATAAATGACAAAGTTATCATACGTGCATACGTACGGATTACCATCTCCACGTCGTGGTGTAGTTTGTTATTCAAACGCGTCATCACTTGGATGGGTATAATAACGAGTATAAATCATGTAAATAATAAATATCATATGATAATTATTTCAAATATGCGATATACCATCCAAATATTAATGATTTTAATATCAAAAGAATGATATTTTTGCTCATGCGTACGTACAGATTATTGTCTCCATGAACGTGATGAGATTCATCCCCATCATATCTATTCAAGACTAATTTTAATTTTTTTTATTAAAAAAAATATTTGCATAATATCATTCTGAATATTAATAATATACATTCTATACATAACAAACATTACTTACGTAACATGGCATATAGAGGAAAACGAATCAGTTAACACCTGAAACAATGACACTACTAAAATATCATTTACAAACCAATATTGGAAGATCAGATATGATATCATATTTATGTATATAGTTATTGTATAATTTAAAAACAATGACCAAACTATTATACAGGAGTTTAACGTACCTTGGACCTATGAAAAGTTTAAGGTAAGGGTTAATTTCACAATCTATTTATTATCTAAGATTTTTTTTACATAAGTATCTACTGGGACCTCTTTATCATCCACATCCATGTATCTTAAAAATGTATTCCAAAACTTGTTTACTATTTAATAGACTATGGGCTAAAGTCATATATACTTTTTTTTGAAATTTTATAAATTTTTTTGAAGGAAATCTTTCCGTCATTTTCCAAACAAGGTACCTTATGACCTTTTCGACAAAATTAAGGATAGAATGTCTTTTTAAATTATTCGATGGGTGTGGAAATTTTCTTCTATTATAACATTGTCAAAGATTCCCTTACAAGATTATAAGAATATTATGAAAATAAATGTTTTCTTTTATTTTTATAATACATTCAAATGATTTCAAAATAGAAATAGATATTTCTCTAAAAAATGTTTTGATTTCATATATGTCAATATCCTTTGATGGGTTTTACGCTTATTTGAAGTTGATTTGTTATGATAGAAAACTTCCATATGGTATTGAAGATTTTATTATATGTTTGATCATGGATGTATTATTTTCACACCATTAATGGTTTATGGGGAAAGTATATACATTTCGTATGTTTGTTTTAATACAAATGTTTATGTTATGTTTGAAACTTTTCATCTGAGGAATTTATTGGACTTAGTAAGTGATGGGTGGAGCCCGCTATAGCTCCTCGATGCATCAGTAGGTCTCATGAGACAAAATAATATATTAGAACAAGGCCTTGACAAAATTGTATATGTAGTCTTGTCACAAGTCCTTGAATATGGGGTTATAAATTCTGGCATTATGCATTCCATCATTATGAAAGTGGCTATTGATATTGCATGTTATTATTCGACTATTAGAATAACCATGTGAATAAGTAAATTGAATTATTTGATTTTATCTTTTCCATATTATTATTATGTCCATGTTTAAAAGGATTTTGTTCTAGTCTTACATTTCCTTAAATTTTTATGCTTATTTATGAAATTTCCACTATAGTGTTATCCTTACCGATCATTTGAGCTCACCCCTTTATATGTTTTATTTTTCCCATGATGTGAAAAATTATATTATGACTGACCTGCAGGGATAGTCTAAGGGATATGAGTGTGGCCTATAGAGACTATGTTGTTGTATTTTTTGAATTTACAATCTAATGTAAAACTTATGAATGTATCTAATATTTCAAAGGCTACAAAACTAATCGGTCATTCCAGACTTGATCTTTTGTGATCATGCCAATATTATGTAATAATGCACCCGACTCTGGGTAACTAGGGTCGGGGAGTTATAGTTGGTATCAAAGGAATTTTAGTACAAACCTCCGAATCTAGATTTAGAAAAACTCTGATTAGAGAACATTATCCTAATATAGACTTTGAGGATTAGTATAGAAGAACTTCCTAGAATTATGGTATTGTAGAGATTTTGTGTGTTTTACAAGAAATAAATCACTATTGGGATACGAGTAGGTAGAGGTGGCACTGGTACAGATGTACCTAGGGGTAAAACCCGAAAACACCGCTTTAAGTTAGACTCGATCGAGAACTAGTGCACGACAATGTGCCTTACTGTACTCTTGGTTATGACACTCTCGGGGGATATGGTTGGGATAATTTTAATTTTATTTATAAACATTTATGATGGGTTTATGAGTAAATACTTCCTCAAAGAAAACATTTTTGTGATTATGGATGATATCCATAAACTGTTCAATTTATGTTAACTGTTTTACAAGCTTGAATTATGTATTGCGATTCATAAACTGATGTAGTGTATGCCATTGTTTAGAAATGATGCCTAGTGGAAGGAATGGAAATCTTATCAATGCAAGTATTCCATGTAGGGATTTCCATCCTACTCAAGATAATTATTATGGAGATGGTGTTGCAACTAGTGCTGATCAGCTTATCACTATACTAGGACAACTCCCTCAGGTTATGAATAATAACCTTACCCGTATAGAGCACCCTGATCCACAATGTGGAGGATCAATGTTAGACTACTTAATGGAAAAACAACCACCAAAATTCAATAGGAGTAAACATCCATTAGTTGCTGAGGATTGGATAAATTCCTTAGAGAAAATATTTCATGCATTGGGTAGTAGCTAAAGGGAAAAAGATGTCATGGAAGTTTATCGCCTCATTGGAGATGAAGATCAATGGTGTTCATTGATTAAAAACACAAAAAATATAATGAAGTATCAAATATGGAATGGATAAAGTTTAATGTTCTTTTATTATAAAAATACTTTCCTCATGACCATCGAGCGGATATGGAAAGACAACTTCTGAGTCTATGGAAAAAGGAGGATGAAAATGTCACAAAGTATGAGGCTACCATTACAAGTTTAGAAAGTCATGCAGTAGATTATATACATAACCCAAGGAGTAATATTGATTGATTCATTTATGTGTTAAAACCATTTATACGGCGAGCATTTGTCTCAAAATACTTCTTGTCATAGGAAGAAAATATATCATGTGCTATAAATATAGAAAAATAATCTCTAAGTCTTATGACTTTAAAGGAAAGAAAGATAAGAAGAGATCTACTGAACACTCTAGAAATGTAAATAAGGGGAAGAATGGAAAATTTTAATATACATCCTGCAGTAAATGTGGGAAGAAACACCTCAGAACATTCTTGAAGGGAATGCGAGTCTATTACAAGTGTGGTGAAAAAGTACACTAAACTTGTAATTGCAATAGGAAGAAAGAGGCCATCAATGTTGAATGCTACAATTTTAGAGAAAGGGGGAGTTATGTAAATGAATGTCCTAAGTTCCAAGTAAACATACCTCAGAAATGGCCAAGGGATCAAGGTCATGCTTATGTTATCACTACTGCTAAGGTTGATTCTCCAAAAGACGTAGTGCCAGTTAATTTAATGGTTTTCTCATGTATAAGAAAAAGCTTTATTTGATTTGGGACCATCACATTGTTTCATATCTTCCCAGTTTGATATGAAAATTAGATATTTTCAATTTGAATTAACAAGGGATTATTTAGTAAAAACACTTAAGGGATGTATCATTGCAACAAAGTTTTGTGAATCAGTTCCCATTAGGGAAAATAAATATTTTTTATCTGTTGATCTCATCATTATACCAATGATTTAATACGATATAATCCTTGGTATGGATTTTCTTTCAGACCATGATGGAAAAATTTATTGTAAGAAGTTAGAGATTACAATTCTCGATAATGATAAGGAGTACCTTATCTTTAGAGGAGAAATGTTTCCACCTAATTCTTATCTAGATCTTCCCCCACTAGCTCAACTAAATTCAATTATTGGTGTGGAGTAGAATGAAATAATATTGGGTGAGGAAAGGAATGTTCAAATAGAGGACGTACCTATTATGATAGAATATGTTATTTTGTTACATGAAGATTTACCGGTACATCCTCCAAAATGAGAAATTGAGTTTTCCATTGATTTAAATCTTGATTCAAGGCACATATCGAAGACCCATTGTAGAATGGCCACTGTAGAATTATTGGAACTAAAGAAACAACTAGAGGAATTGAGTACTAAGGGACTTATTCTCACTATTTTTTCTCTATGGGGAGCTCATATTCTTTTTGTT
The DNA here is from genome assembly GCA_963277665.1 of Viscum album. Taxonomy (NCBI): domain Eukaryota; kingdom Viridiplantae; phylum Streptophyta; class Magnoliopsida; order Santalales; family Viscaceae; genus Viscum; species Viscum album. The sequence goes on along the minus strand of OY728130.1, from coordinate 1,594,401,204 downwards.
AAGAAAACAGATGGATCTATGATGTTGTGCATTGACTATAGGGAGAACAACGCTATAAAAATAAAGAGCATGTATCCCCTACCTCATATTAATGATTCATTCGACTAACTTCAAGGAGCTCAATATTTTTCAAAGATTGACCTTCGATCAAGATATCATCTGTTGTGTGTGGAAAAGGATGACATTCTGAAAACAGCATTCTGAACTTGGTACTGGCATTAAAAATTTAATCTAATGCCTTCTGGATTGACTAAAGAACCCTATGTCTTCAGGGATCTGATGAATAAAGTTTTCAAGGAATATATTGATGACATTTTCATGGTATTTATTGATGATATCTTGGTATACTCCAAAATATATGAAGATCATGAAAATAACTAGCACATTATTCAAGAGACTCTTAGAAGAAATGAATTATATGGGAAATTAAAAAAGTGTGAATTCTGGCATTATGAGATTTCTTTTCTCTTCTATATTTTTTCTAAGGATGGATAGTATGTTTATCTTTCAAAGAACAAAGAAATCCAAGAATGGACATCACCAGAAAATATAACTAAGGTATGCAGTTTTATTGGTTTAGCAGGTTATTATTGACGTTTCATCCAGAATTTTGCCCAGTTGGCTAACCCATTAACAAATCTCACACGTAAAGGGGTTAAATTTGTTTTGATAGAAGAGTGTGAATAATGTTTTGAAGAATTTAAAATAAGATTATTCAATGCGCCGATGATGAATCTACCATCTGGGAATGATGGGTTTGTTATTTATAGTGATGCTTCAAAGAAAGGACTTGGTTGTGTCCTTATGCATAATGATAGAGTTCTTTTCTATGCATCATGGCAGCTAAAAATTCATGAGAAAAAATGTCATTCTCATGATATTAAGTTAGCAGTTGTAATATTTTCATTGAAAATATTGAGACGTAATCTCTATGGTAAAAAATGTGATGTATATACCGATCACAAGAGTTTGAAGTATATTTTCTAACATAAAGAACTCAACATGAGGCAAAGAAGATGGATTGAACTACTCAAGGATTATGATTCCACAATAGACTACCACCCAAGTAAGTTAAATATGGTGAAAGATGCTTTGAGCAGAAAGGATCATGGATTTTTGAAAAAGATGAGAGTTGAAGGGATCATATTTTCATGGATCTTGTGAAAATGGATATGGGAATAATCTTGTAAGGTGAAACATCAATACTTTTTCAAATGGTTGAAAAATCAACATTACTAGAAAGGATAAAAATCCTCAGGCTGATGATGGGGAGTTTCAAAAGAATATTAATGCTATGAACGATGGGAGATTTAGTGACTTCATATATGAAGATGGAATTTTGAAATTTAGGAAGAGACTTTGTGTTCCAATCATACCTGATCTAAAAAGAGAATTATTGGAAGATTCTCATAGCTCCAATTTCTTTATACACCCTAGTAGCAATAATTTGTATGGAGACTTGAAAGAACCGTTTTGGTGGGACAACATGAAGAGGGTGATTTCTAATTTTGTGTAATGATTTATGGTTTGTCAACAAGTGAAAGTTGGAAGGCAACAGCCTGGAGGAGTCATGAAACCCCTTCCCATACCTGAGTGGAAATGGGTTAATATTATGATGGACTTTGTCATGGGGATACTAAAGACACCTAGAAGGAATGATGCAATATGGGTCATTGCTGATTGTCTTACCAAGTCATCACTTTTTCATGCTATAAGAGAATATTTACTACTTGAACATTTAGAAATTCTATATATTAATGTAGTTGTAAGATTCCATGGTGTACCCCTATCGATTGTTTTTTATTGTGATCCCCATTTTACATCAAGATTCTGGAAAACTCTTCAGAAAGCCCTCGATACCAAACTTCGTTTGAGCACTTCCTACCACCATCAAACTGATGGACAATCAGAATGGACTATTCAAACCTAATAATACATGTTGAGATCTTTCTCACTTGACATTCAAGGTATGCGGGATCAATATTTTACCTCTGGTATAATTTTCCTATAACAAAATCTTCCATTCAATTATCCAAATGACACCACATGAAACATTATAAGGAAGGATATGTCGCACACCAACATTTTGGGATGATTTTGGTGAAAGAAAACTCGTAGGACCAGAACTTGTTGAGGAAACGATGGAAAAGGTCAAGGTTATCCAAACCCACAGTAAAACATCACAAAGTACGAAGAAGAGATATATCGATAACTAAATTAAGTATTTGGAATTTCAGGTAGAAGATCATGTTTTCATGAAGGAATATCTTGGGAATGGAGTTATACGATTCAGTAAGAAGGGTAATCTAAGTCCCAGGTACATCAGACCTTTCGTAATTCTAGAACGAATTGGGGCTGTAGCTTACTAGGTGGCAGTGCCGCCAATTCTCTCCAAATTCCACGATGTGTTCCACATATCACTGTTGAGAAAATACATGCCTGACCCAATGCATGTAATCACCAATGAGGAAATTGAATTGGAAACTGATCTGTCTTATTCTGAAGATCCTATCAAAATTATTGATACCAGAGAACAAGTGCTGAGAAAGTAGACTACTCATCTAGAAAATGTTTTATAGAGAAACCATAAGATGGAAGAGGCAATGTGGAAAACCAAGGAACGTATAATGAATAACCACATTAATCATTTTATGCTGTAATAATCTAGAAATTTTTAGGATGAAATTATTTGAAGGAGGGAAGAATGTAACACCTCAAACTTCAACGGTACATTTCCCTTCGAATAATGCAATAGCTTGCATTGTACTCAACTTCGAGATTCTAACACACTACGACCAATCAAAATAGCCATTATGAATAGTAATACCCACATTTTGAAATTTTATAAATTTAACCTTACCAAATGGACTTAATTTTTGGATTCAGAATATCAAAATTAGCTTAGGGTGAATTTTTTGTATTTTTCTGAAAACTTTCAATTTTCGATGAATATTGAAAAACACTGAGTTATTGTTTAAAACTGAATTGTTATTTAAATAATTATTTATTTTATTTAAATTTATTTAAGGTCAAAATATATAAATAATATTTATATAATTTCAATGTATTTAATTGAAGACATTTGATAATGATTTTAGATATTTAAATTTTTTTCGAACTTTTCACTATCTTTTACCCACCTCCTAAGAGAATTTCCAAATTTGTATAAAACATAATTTTACCACTTCTATGACTTGAATTTCAAAATTCCAAGAGACACAATTGATATTATAAAGTAAAATATGGTTTAATAAGATGAAAATAATTTTTGGTGAATAGTAACTTTTTACTTTTATTTACCACGTTTAAAAGTAAATAGGATAATTAAGGGTAAAACTGATATTATTATTACCCTACCACATGTAAAAATTCTATTGGATAAGTATAATTCTACCAAAAACAACTTTATGAATAAAATATGATCCTATTTGGTCCGGTTGGATTAGATGAGGACATTTATTATTATTTTATTTAAAGAATAGTTAACAGAGTTAAATTCGATGTTTAATAACTAAACCATTTTTAATATAAGGTTACAAACAATATAAATTCGTCTATAAATATTAATTAGAAAGAAAACAATATTTAATTAATAATTGTATTTTATTAATAATTACTAGACATTAAATAATTAAATTTATTTATGACACAATGATGATGCAATAATTACGATATTAATGAACGATTAAAATACTTGATATTATAAATATCCAAATAAAGCTAATTAGAAATTTTTAAGGAAGTCCACTACATTTTTAGGTTAATATGACATGTTAGGATTGATTAAATGTCTTTAGTTTTAAGTAATAATTTTGTTAGGACTGTAACAAAAATCAATTATTAAATAATGTCAAAATTGACATAAATGAGTTTTTAAAACAAATACAACATTATTGGTTGATATAAAAATCCTAAAAATCAACGGTTTGTCCAAAATACTTATATAATGATAGGTGTTTCATTAATGAACCACTTGGGGTCCTATTGGAATTTTATAGTAAGTTAATTAACTATATAATAAAAAAATACAAAGATACATGGTAAATGTCAATAAATTTAACTAAAAGTTAAATCTAAAAGATAAGGATAATATAGTGACCCAAACCTGTTTAAAACCTATTGGTTGAAAAGTTTTCGACCCATCCCCAACATAGCCTTTAAATAATTCATTTTAGAGCAATTAGTAACCGAATGTGTTTTTATTATAAAATAATATTTCAATCTTTTCATAAGGTTCCCCTCACCCCTCTTATAAAAAGGAACATCTCCTTCTCTAAAAGTAACACCTTCAAACCCATTTTTCTTAGACAAACCCTGCCCAAATATCCTCCAAACTGTCCTCCCTTCATCCTAGAGGCCTTAATTTAGTCATAAAACCAACCTAATGATCCCTTTGGATCAAATCAAAAGGAATAACTTGAAGAAGAGGTAAATATTTCATCACCACTTTCATGTTCTTTTCTTCTTCCACTTCATCATTCTTTGCTATTTGTATTCTAAAATAATAACTCCAGTATCTTCTATATACTGTGATGTTATTATAAAAATGGCACAACCATATTAATAATTGTATCCATCCTATATATGACAAAGCCACCATAAGTGCATACATATGGACTATCGTCTCCCGTCGTGGTGTAGTTTGTTATTAAAACACATCATCATTTGGATTGGTATAATAATGAGTATAAATGATGTAAATAATATATATAATATGATAATGATTCTGTAAATATGATATACCATCTGATTATATATGATTTTAATATCAAACGAATTATATCGTCGCTCGTGTGTACGTACGGATTACTGTCTATATGAACGTGATGAGATTCATTCCCCATTGTATCCATTCAAGACTAATTTTCATTTGATGATTAAAAATAATGTTTAAAGACTTAATATCGTTATAAATATTTATCATATACATCCTATCCATGACAAACATTACTTACATAACAAACCATATAAAGGAAAATGAATCAGTTAACACCCGATATGATGATACAACTAAAATTTCATTAACAATGAAATATTATAAGATCTTATATTATTTCATATTTATGTATATTGTTCAGGTATAATTTAAACACAATTATTTAACTATTATACAAGAGGTTAATGTATCATAGACCAAGGAAAAGTACAATGTTAGGGTTAATTTCATAATCTCTTTATTATCTGAGATTTTTTTATGTAAGTATCTACAGGGGCCTCTTTATCATCAACATCCATGTTTCTTAAAAATGTATTCCAAAACATTTTTACTATTTACTAGACTATAGGATAAAGATATTTATACCCCTGTTTTACTTTTTTAGAAAATGGTTTGAAAGAAATATTTCCGTTGTTTTCGAAACTAGGTACCTTATGACCTTTTCGACAAAATTAAGGTGAGTATGTTTTCTTAACTTATACGGTGGGTGCGGCTATTTTCATCCATTATAACATCATTGAAGTTTCCCTTATAAGATTATAAGAATATTTTCAAAATAATTTTTTTCTTTTATAATTATATGACTTTTAAATGATTTCAAAATATAAAGAGATATTTCTATAAAAAATGTTTTGATTTCATCTATGTCAACATCCTTTGATGGATTTTATGCTTAATTGAAGTTGATTTATTATGATAAAAAACTTTTATATTTTATTAATGGTTTTTTGAAATGTTTGACTGTGGATTTATTATTTTCACACCATTCATGATTTATGGAAAATTATTGACATTTCATATTTTAGTTATAATATGAATGTTTACGTTATGTCTAAACCTTTTCATATGAGGAATGCATTGGTCTTAGTAAGTGATGGTTGGAGCCCTCTATAGCTCCTCGATGCATCGGTAGGTCTCATTAGACAAACTAGTATCTTGGCACAAGGACATAACAAAATCTTATTTGTATTCTTGCCATAAGGCCTTGACTATGTTGTTATGAATTCTGGAATTATGCATTCCATCATTATGAAAGTGGTTATTGATATTGCATTTGATTATTCTACTAGTAGAATATCCACGTGAATAAGTAAATGGAATTATTTGATTTTATCTTTTCCATATTATTCTGAAGTTCTATTTTAAAATGCTTTTGTTCTAGTCTTACATTGCCTTAAATGCTTATGCTTATTTATGAAAGTTTCTCCTATATTGTTATCCTTACTTAGCATCTGATCTCACCCCTTTCTAGTTTTATTTTTCCTAGGATGTGAAGAAGTATATTATGACTGTCCTGCAGGGATAGTCTAAGGGATAAAAGTGTGAGCTATGAAGACTATGTCGTTGTATTTTTTCATTTTAAAATGTATTGTAAAACTTTTGAATGTATCTAGTATTTCCAAGGCTACTAAAATTATCGGTCATTCGAGACATGATCTTTTGTGATCAATCCAATGTTATATATTAATGCACTGACTCTAGGTAACTATGTTCAGGGCATTACAGGATGATACTAATAAGTTCCCTCATATTAAGACTACCAGAAGAGGGCGTTGGTTATGTAGTCTACCACGATGCATTAGGGACCGAACTAGGTTGTTCCCTCATATAGGAGTGGGTAGTGATCGCCTAAGGCTCATGATAGTTGTGAAAACACGAGTAGAACTATGATACACATGACCTAGAGTTTTCATGATTGGTTTTGCGATGAGGATGTGGCAACACTACATGATAGGTGAACTTTTTATTTTTTACTCTGATCATAAGAGTCTCAGGTATATATTCTCACAGAAGGACCTGAACCAGAGATAGAAACGATGGATAGAGTTCATCTAGGTCTATGACCTTGAGATAGTCAATACTCCTTGGAAGGGGAATTTGGTAGCAGATTCACTCAGCAGGAGGTCTGGTATACAGCTTCGGAGTGAGGCATCAGAGCATCTAGCCGCGTTGCATATATCATTTTTGTATAATTATGGAGCAACTTACCCACAGTCTATGACTGTCACTCCCCCAAACATTCAGCGAATTCAAGAGGCACAGCTTGGGACAATGACTATGAAGCTTGATGTGCTTAGATATCCTCAGGAAAGGCACCTGATTGATTTTTTGAAGGTGGGGAGAACATCATATTCTTCAGGGGACACACCATGGTTTCAGAGATTCTTTGGGGGGAGGTGTTGATGATGATACATACATCCCATTTAATGGTACATCCTATAGTGAAAAAGATGTACCAAGACCTCTGGCGTTGGTACTGGTGGCCACAGATGATGGATGTAGTGTCAGAGTTTGTATCACGATGCCTCACTTGTCTGAAAGTGAAGACTGTGCAATGTTGGCGGAAGTTATATGTTGACAAGAGATGGAGATCCTTGGATATCGAGGAAGGAGACCATGTCATCCTACAGGTCTTACCTCGACGAGGATTATAGAGGTTTTTCTGGGGCATAAATCTATTTATGAGATAATCGGACCTTTCTAGATTATCAGTAGAGTGGTCGACGGGGCGTATTGTCTATCTCTTTTCCCACAGATGCACCAGGTGCATAATGTTTTCTATGTTTCGCAGCTGAGGATATGCTTCCATGATCCATCACATGTCATCGATTAGGGAAAGGATAATTTTGACGATGGGGTGACTTTTATGGAGTTCCCGAAGTAGATTGAGGATCTACGGTAGCGAGTTCTTCATGGGTGGTCGATACCTCTAGTACGCGTTCGCTGGCAGCACGAGTACCTTCAAGAGAGCACATGGTAGTACAAAGCTTAGATTCGTGCTCAGTACCCCCCTATTTGTTTTATTTACCTTTTATATTCATTTTTGGGGATATAAATCCCTAAGGAAGGGAGAAGGTAATGTCCCAGAATTCCCATATAATATTTATTAATTATATGGAATAATTTTGAGACAGTGAAATCTGGCAGTGTGCGATTTCGTGCCTCGGATTGCCCAGAATGATCCATCAATGTTTTGTTAAGCATTAATTAGCATGTGTAATTAGTTTTTCTAAAAAATAGGAATAAATCGTAAATGGTTTCCCATATCAGATATCAGAGGGCACCTCTGCATTCAATATGGTAGGTCTACCCTATGCATGACTTATGTTTAGTTGGCGCAGGCCTCCGGTGAGAAAACCCAAAATTGGCATAACTGTAAATAAAATAATAAAATATTGTTATTTTATTTTTCAAATGATTATAAATAATGAACAGTGAATCAGATTAAAAATTCAAGACCACCATTGAACTCGTGAGGATATTATTTCTTTAGGTAGATACCAACATTCTCCGGTGTGGGCCAACAGTGGAAGTTAGTTTTTTGCCGTAAATAAAGTAATTAAGTAACAATTATTTTATTGTTAAAATATATTATTTCAAAATGGTAACATGGATTGAGAATCCGAGAGTACCATAGAGTTATTTGGGGGGTTTTATCCTTAGTTAGAGCTTAACCTTGACCATCACGGGTCGAGGGTGAATATTAATAATTAAGTGAACTTTTTTAAGGAACACTCAGTAAACCCACGGTAGCATTTTCTAAATTATGAACCGGTGCTCGGATTAAAAATGTGACGACACCGTTGAATCTGATGTGAAGAGATTCAATTAAGGGATGATTTACAATGACCACAGTAGGTCTGAAAAAAAAGATAAGGTTTATGACTTTTTTAAATGAAATGAAATGAAATTATTTTATTTTTTTATGTTTCTTTCATATCCTCCAACGGACATGCCGAGTGTGGGGACAATGATGTGTGAAGCTAATAAATGGCTTGAACTGCAAATCCTATGTGACAACATCATTGGTCAATTAAGAAGGTTCCATATTTATAAGCCCCCATTATTTCCCAACATCATTATTTACCCTCCCCCTCCCCTATATATGTAGAGATTGGGGAGGGGAATCAGTATAGCTTTGTTGAGAAACGAAGTTCTGAAGGAGTGTCATGATATTGAACCCTTAGAGGATGGAGCTGATCCCAGTGGGTGGTGACGGGTGACACCGAACCATGAACCGAAGAATGACATATGAGCAACGTTGTTGGAAGCCTATTTTAGGAACGAAGAACACTAACCCATCCAACCCATTTTTTTTATTTTCTAGAAATCCACTATATGGGTTAGTGGTAACCGTACATTCAAACAGCATACAGATTTCAAAATTCAAGTTTAAATGTTCAAACACCGATCAACCAAAGTTCAAGTTTCAAAGTTCAAACACCGATCAACCAATGGTCGTAATGTCGTGCCCTCGAACCCACCACCTCCACATGCATGCTGCCAGCTGCATCCACATGCCAATCTCGAGAAATCAACGCCTCTATCCTGGAAAAATCAACATCACGCGTCACACGAAGTCACGTCGCTGGCCTCCATCACCATTACATCTCCACCCGTCACCGTCGTTGTCCCACCACCATCGGAGCCGGTAACCGGAAAAAACTATGAATCAGATAACCCGCTGACACCAAGTACACCTTCACCTTCACCTTCACCATCACCATCTACAAAACACCATACAATCCTCATGACAGATTCAAAACAGCATCACATAACACCTTCAACCTCGTCGACCATCATCATCGCATCACCATCGTAGACAAGCCGACAACCGCCACCGCAACCAATCACCAAACCCCAAAACAAAATTGAACACAAAAAAGAACCAGACCACACATAAGTAACCAACACACATTTATGATGATAGTGAGGGATAAACATCGAAAAAACCCTTCAAACAAGAAAATTCCATGATAGGAGAAGAATGCTAAAAAAAAGCGATGCACCTGAAGCACCGTCGGCCGTCTAACAACACCTCCCAAAACCAAAAATGTTAGTTCCGTTCCAAATCCGACTAGGAGCAGAGCGGAGGAAACATAAGGTCATAGAAGAGTTTAGATGGTCGAGGGCTCATGAAGGCATCATCACCGATGAGGATGAGAACCAGAGACTCTATTATAGGAACAAAAATAGCCAGAGAGCTTGGAAAAACCTTCGACAACCGACCCACAAATTCCAAAATCTCACAGTTACCACTACTCCAGATCCGACTTAGAGTGGTGCAGTAGAATGATAGGTCAGAGAAGGGTATCGGCAGCTGAGGGAGGCAACATAAAAAATCGTCTACAATACCACCAAAAACCACCCTGGAGCTGTCCATCTAAAAAATATCACCTGGAATTGACACCGATGACAAGGTTGAGCAGTCCTTGATCATCGCATCGTCCCATTGAAAACGCCGAAAAAGAGCACTGCCAAGAAGGAAAACTGGATTGAAGTCACAGAAGGCCGAGAAAAACAGGGAAGAGGGGAGAAGACAATGGGAAAGGGGGGTGGGGGAGGGGGAAGGCACCGGAGACTCCTCCCCCTCCAAATCGCCGGCCAGGAATTTTAATAACCCACCTTTAAGAACGTGTGTTTCTCTGAAGATTCAAGGTAGGGGTTTTAATTATCGTTTTTAACAAGTGAATTTATTGAACCCCTCTATCCTCACTCTTGTTTATAAGCTAACGCAGAGGATCTGGCCAAATGAACATAGCATGGGACATCCACAATCATTGTTAGACACTTGTATTTTCTGTTGAATACTGCCAGCGCAATGACCCTGACTGGCTACGAAGAAGGTGTGTGCTGACGCACGATACAAGAGGAGGTCGTGGCACAAATCCATGATGGACATCGGAACGGCTAGCACCGGTTGGATGTAGAGGAGGTGCAGCTCACCATCGCGCATCTCCGGTGAGCACAAAGGGGTCATGGCTCTTCAGCCATGGTGATTGAAGGAGGTGGTCAGCAGCTCGGCCCGGCCACAAGAGGAGAGGCGGCGCGACCAACGCACCCCCAATGAGCCGGATGTGGTGCGACTAGCTTATTTCCAATGGACATGAAGCCATGGAGGAGGATGAACCCGCACCACTGGTGGGTTCTGCGGAAAACAGGCGGTGCCGACGTGGCACCGCCACATCACACACCGAACGGCCTCTGGGCCGTTCCGGAGTTTGGGAGATCGGGGGGGGGGGGGGGGGTCACACCCCCCACACCGGCTATGGAAGACCCTAGAACAGGACTCGCTCCCCATTAGACCAGACCCCCACCCCCCTCAGGTCAGGACGTACTCCACCTTGGTTCAGACCTCTCCCCACCTCGGGCCAGACCGCACTCCACCATGGTCGGGCCGACCCTTGCAGGCCGCCCCCATATGGGTCGCCCTTCGCGGGCCACCCATCGCGGGATGCCCCATTGCAGGTCGGGCCACCCTTGTATGGTTCCCCCTTCAGGGCAAGGCCAAATTTGAACCTAGCGGGCCGAGCCCACTATGGACTAGACCAGATTGGGTATGTCCGACTGGGTCAGACCAGACCCAGGCGAACAGGGCCTTGAAAGACATAAAGGGCCATATCTTGAGAATGTTATGCCTTTTTGTTGATCCATATACGGAATTGGAATCCATGGATTAATACAGTCATTTTTGGTATACTTCTCTTGAGTTTTGGATATATTTGGAGTAAAAATGGTTTGGATCAAAAAATGAATCTAACTGGGCCCCCAGAACTAAAAACTATTTAACTCATAGACCAAGGGTCCAATTGACGCACCATCTATCATGTTGGAACCCTTACGACATTGTAGTTCTTTAAGTTACTCATCTATGGAGCATAGTGGCAGTCAAAGTACGACTGATATCTCGAGGGTAGATTCTACGGAACTCGAGCGCACCAGGTTTGAGGAATCCAGTGGCTGTTAGTGAGGCGGAGGTTGGAGACAGATTATATAGAGGTCAACACACTGCAATCTTGGATGGGTCAGTTCATATCGATCCTGTGTGGGTCAGATCTTGTGTATATTAGTGATCAGTGATCCTTTGTAGCTCAATGCATACGGATCCTATGTGGGTATAATCCTATGTGGTTCAGCACTCAGCGATCCTATGTGTGTAAGCTCATACAGATCCTGTGTGGGTCAGATCCTATATTGGTCATTGTGGGGGTTAGTACCTATTGACTCTAGGCAGGTCGGATCATGTTTGGATCATTGCGTGGGTTAGTTACCTATCAATACTATGTGGGTCAGACTAAGTTTGGTCAGAAGCAGTGCCTCTTGATATAATAAGTTGATCTAGATTCTCCGCTAATCATCGGTACTTCTATACTTTACTAAAAACCTTGTTTGAGTTGAGTCTCTTTTTGAACTAAGTCTTTTACCTGTATGGTACATCCTATATTTTTGGTGCTACCTTTGTGTTATTATTCCCACATGTATGAGAAGATTATATCATGATAACTTAGGAATATGTAGGGGCATATACCTAAGTAGGATTGATGTTTTTATTTGTGTTTTTTCCTTCCTGGAATTTTAGGAGACCAATGAGGTCTCAGGGTCCCTACTGAATATCATTATACCCACCCCTGCATAGTCTTTTCCCACACCTAGTTAAGTCTTATGCAGATTACATACATCATTGATCAAGGATGAGGGATCCAGGACTAGATGGTGCTCAGAGGTAGACCATTTGGGGTTGACGTGACTAGGGACTACTAATCGTGACCTATACCTACCCTTTAGGTAGGATCTGTGGTGGACGATCTAGGAGATGATTTTCACTTTTTAGATGTTTTTTATTTTTCAGTTGTATAGGTAATTTTTAGTTGGGCTTGTATTTCGTCCCCCTTACTTTCAACACACTTTTTTTACTACATTAGTTTACTTCTTGGTTGCATGTTGGTTAGTTCTACTCTATGGGACTGTATAGGTTTAAATACCTTGCATTCACATTTTACGGAAACATATTTTTAGTACTATTCTCCATCCCCTAGCCTACGAATGTCGGGCTTGTGGTAGTCATGACACAGGCCAGGGTGACAGTTCGTGACAGGTTTAATCAAGTATAGATCATTGAATGTGAAATATAATTTATATGATATAATAAAATATGGTAATAAAGATAAAAAATGGTACAAATGGGATGATAAAAAATTTATGAAACATTCCTTACAAGTTAGTAAATATTTTTTAACCTCAAAAATGTTTGGGGAACTAAAAGTGTCTAATATCACATGTTTGATAGGAAAAGGAACTGCATTTTCCAGATTTTGAAGAAGATAATAGTATGTATGGATTCACTACTTTTTTAGATATTATTGGATCTTTAGTTTTATAGATAATGGAAATTTAATATTGGATCAATTTAATATGCATCAACAATTAAATATTTTTTGGAAGGAAAAAATAAATGGAAGTCTTGCCCAAAAAGAGAACTAGTTTGGAAAGGAGTTTAGAATTCAGATGTTGGAATGGGGATTTAGTTTTACGATATGATTGTTGTATTTCTAATATGTGATCAACCAAGTAACATGGATGAGAAATATCTCCCCTATTTTACTTAATAATTGATTATTTATAGTTTTAATTGATTTTATAGAAGAAATATGAAGGAAAATAGAATGATTTTATCATGGATATTTCTTTTAATTCTTCCTAAAACAATTTCTCATTTCTATTTAACAACAATTATTCAACACAAATAATATTGATAATATATTTATGAATGGAAATATGAATATTAGGTAATAATATATCATATAAGAAAATATTTTAAAATATAAAATCATTTGTTTGCATCAATATATATTACTAAAGAGAAGTCAAAGTGAAAGAGTTTTTTCATTTTTTATAGTATTAAACACATAATTATATGTGTATATTGTATTCTGATAAATAAAATTATGTGATTATTTTGAAATATGAATTATTTTAATGATATTGAATGATTTATGTAATTTTATTCATGTATAATAGACAAATAGATTCCTATTTAAAGTATGATAATCTTAAGATTCATATCACATGAGAAAAATGATGGAAAGTGTGTCATTTATTCTAGAATAATGTACTTTGAAGACAAATATTCTATTCTGTTTGAGGATAATATTTTGTGAAGTATATATATAATGTAGAGGATTATGTGAAATTCATCCTACCATTTTGAATCATGAAATGTATATCAAAAGAGCATTCAATATAATTACTTTTTAAGGAGTACCTCATTTATATCATTTTTTAATTATAATGTTAGACATTTATAAAATTTTAGTAAATTATGATGTCAACACAATCAATATGTAATGATTCCGTTTTATAGGAATAAAATTTTAGTCATAGATATGATGTTTAAGAAACACATCTTTGGTGACAATAGACTTAAATATAAGTATGTTCATGTTTAATGTTATCCATTAAAGTGATTTCATTAATGAGAAATCATTTTTCTAGACTGAATTACAGGTGTATAAAATGTGATAGATTAGTTCATGTTTCTATATAGGGGTATATAACCATTATAACTCAAAATGTTAACCAATATTATACATTTGAATTTATGAAAAGATAGTAGATAAGAAATATAATGAAGAAAAGTTACACTTGTTATAAGAATATATAATTGAATGGGTAGACATTAAAAATTATTAATTCCAAACTAAATAAAAAATCATGTTATTTTCTTTATAATGAAGAAATAATGATCTCTAGTGGAAAATATCATGCAATTATCTCAGAATTAATAGGTTAACATGGTGCTAAATATTTATGAAAATAATTTCAATTTAAAAAACAGGAAGATGATTTGAAGTATAAAAAGAATTAATTATCATTAGAATATTATCTTTCTGAATTAAAATATTTTAAATGATATCCTAATAAAAAAAATTATAATTCTGGGATGCGTTTAAATAATAATTTTGTTGTCAACTAGAGGGTTTTATACTAATTCATTGGTAATGAAGAATAAAAATCATCAACTATCATTAAAAAGTTAATGAATAGTTATCCCATCCCCTCAAATGTTATATATTAATTTATATTGTGATGTGGGAAGATAAAAACCTAAAATCATATAATTTATTTTTCCTCAAGTAGGGTAATATAATAAGTGGTGTTTTTTTAGACGTGGGCAAGTTCAATTATTATTGTGAATTATGTTGATTTTTTAATTATTTTAAATTGTTTGATGATTGCATGTCTTCTTAAATAGAATTAAAGTAATTGTAATGGTTAGGTCTATTATTATTATACATTGTTCATATTTACTTCACTATATTCAGTCATGTAGTCCTATAAGGATTTAATTATTATTCATTCTAGATATAGATGGGAGTTTATTGTTTGATGAATGAAAAGGGGTAACTTTTGGAAAATATTAGTTTTTTTATTCATGGTTACTTTAAAGGTTTATGAGTCTAAATGGGTTGTTACTAGAAGGTAGTAATTTTTTATAGATAGAGAAGGGAAAGAATATTTCATCTGAGATTCTTGTGGGTTATTTTGTTTCCAAAACATAGGCAAATTTATATATTCACATGATAAAAAAAATAAATTAAATATAAATTTATATTAATTTTAAATTGTGAAAAACATTTTTAATTTTGAAATACCTTTAAAGAAGTTTAAATTATAAATTTAAGGTTTTATATGAATTTATTGGTTCAAGAAAAAATTATGCCACATGGGTAGTAGTCTTATCATAAATTGGGAACATAATATTTATGTTTTCATATATTGTAAAATATAACAACACAATTGTTATTAACATTCCATGATTTTGTTCTTTTATTTGATTTTTTAGGTAATTAATTATGGAGATTGGATCACATCCTAATATGTATGTTCTTTGTTTCCAGGTTCTATCTTTTAGGATCAGATAATCAATTGAACCATAGTTGGTATTTTTATTCAGTAAAGATGTTTTTCTTATGATAATGAATTATAAAATGACTTTTTTCTATTTTTCTATTTTAAGAGATTAATAGTATTATATAATGATGGACATGGTTAGTCTGTGGTGACTATTATGAATCCAATAAACTAGTGGCTTTTAGAATTTTTGGGTTCCCTAAAAATAATGGTGATTCAACAATATTTGGTTACATAGAAAAATATACATGAATAAATATTTTATTTTATATGTATTTATAAAATAATTTTATGATTAATATTCAATACAACTATTTTAATCATGAATATCTTGATCACACAATAATAGATAGGATCAAACTATGATTTTTGTTGAAATTTAATTTAACGGGTTTTTGTAAATATTGATTCTCAAGAAACATAAAGGTTACTAAAATCTAGTATTTCAACTAAAACATGTCAAGGGTAATAGAAAATTATAAATTCATCCTATACCCATAATTAAAATAAACAAAAAATAATAATTTTTCAATTGATTTATAATATGAATTTCAAATCTCAATGAAGAAGTGTTGTTGTTATAAAATAAGAGGAGTTTTTTTGGAGACTTTGATTGAAATAGAAAATGGGATGAGTGATTGTAGAAATTGAGACACTAAATAGAAAGTATATCTATTTTTTATCATAATTTAAAGATGATTATTTTCTGGATAGTGAATATTTAAGGTATGATTTTGATGGAGATTCACAACAGAAGTTCTGAATCAAGTTCATTAGTTTTTTATTTGATCTTTATCATCCCATGATCATCTCAACATTGATATATTTATATTTTATAATTAATTAGATATTATATTTTCTATCTAATGAATTAAATTTCTTACATTTATATTTTAATTGACTAGTTAGGTGAATATGAGGGGAACTCTGTGGATAGTGGGTTCCAAGAATCTTGGTTTCTTGGGATGATTCTTGATGTGGTTTAATTGAAGAGATACCAAAATTTATATGGATGAATAGTAAACATATGTAGATATATTGTAACACACACGAGTTCACTAATAGAACATACTCATTGTAATCAATATTGTGATTGAGTGGATAATGTGAGACTGGATAATAATACATAAATCCGATTATTTATCCTTTTGTTTTGAATGGAGAACAGTTTATATCCATGTGGGTCCTATTTAGTGTATATATGTGGAAATAAAATTATTGGACTATCTAAATTAAATTAAAATGGGTTTAGTGGTGAAAAAATATTTATAGTGAAAACATACTAGTTTTATGATAATCGGTTGTAATATATTAAGATTTTTTAAAGGAATTACTATATTCAATATCATACAAGTTACACAACAATGATCTTAAATGAACAATGAAATGTTATTTCTTTCATTTGATAATTATAACGTAGATGTTTATTTGTAGGGAATTGATTTTGATAACCACATTGTTAAATATATAATTTTTATATTAGGTACTAATTATTTTTAGGTAATAAGAACTCCATTTTTTAAAAGTAATTTAATTCTTCAAACTTATGTTTACTTCCAAAAATTATTTAATTTTATTTTTTATAAAAACATATAAGTGATTATTTTGAAATTTTATAAATTTTATTGGATAAAAATGATATATTTTATTAAGTAATCATACAAAAATTATCCTATGATTTCATTTTAATATATTTTTCCAAAAATTATGGTTTTTGAATGAATAATGAGAATTATTATTTTTATTGAACAATGTGTTTTACTGGAATGTTTTTAAAAAGTAAAATTCAATTTCAAAAAATTTATAAATTTTTTATAATTTTTTATGATTTAATATAATTCATTTATTGTTCTAAAAGTTATTTATTCATTACATTAATATGAAAACTTTTTTTGATTAAAATGAAACTAATGAAATTTAACCATATTTGTCCTATATTTTATGTTGAATTTTAAAATAAATTATTTCAATACTATAAATTAAATCATGAAAAATTAAATGTATATTTTTAATAATTATGGTCAAATATTTTATATTAGATTCCTTTTACTTTTCTTCACTGTGTATAGTAACATTAGTGATTTTATTTACCACAATAAATCATAAATTATGTTATGAAGGGATAAAAATTGTATGATAACGACAATAAAATGACTATAAAACATTACATAATACTATTTTCAGAATAAAATTTTTCAATAATCATTAAATAATATGATATATGAGCTTTGATTAAATTTTTATGTCATTATGACCTTTATAAGAAACATTCATGAAAAGTAAAAAACCTCACACTACAATTTTTAATAAATATAATCTTTAGAACATGGGGATAACTAGAAGATATGTTATGTTATAAGTAATATATAGCAATTTAAATCTTTTATATTAAAAATTGTAACAATTTTTTTAATTTTTAAAAATGAATAAATTACCTTAAATTCTTATATAGCTCTAATGTAATATTTATAAAATAAATAAGAAAAAATAAAATAAATGTATTAAAAAATGAGAAAAATAATATTATATAAATTAATTATTGTGTTATATTATTCATAGATAAAAAAGAAGTATTATTGTGTTTTTTATTCATGTTATTTGAATTCTATCATATTCTTATAGTATAAAATATCAATGTAACTGAAATGTTTAAAAATTAAGGTTAATTAAATTTTATGAGAAATAATAATATATTAAATGATTTAAAATTTAAAAAAAAATATAATTATTAGAAAAATATTTTTTTATGTTTTATTAAATATAAAATGGTCTATTTATAGGATTTTTATTCATTTATTGCAATTATATTTACCGCTTAGTGAGAAAACTCATTGATATCACCATAATTTTCAAAAGTGTTAATGAACGGTTAAAAAAAATAAGGGTAAATATGTAATATTTTTTTATAATTTTTATTGTATTATATGATTGAGAATATACCACATTTTATATTAATATGTTATCAATTTTAAACCATTTGGAAATTAAATATATTTTTCTTAATTTAATATTTAACAATATTCCAAAAGTTCCTTACTCTTATCACATAAAGGGGATCATATTATTGTAATTGATTCACAACTAAATAACAATTTATATTATCTAATAAAATCTCAATTCCCTTCATAATTTCCATCTTAATGATTTATATGCTTTACATTGGAAAAAATAACAACTTTTTCTTTTATAAGGAGTAATTGAAAGGAGGGTTTCTATAGAAGAGTCATAGTTCTTAACTAACAAATTCCATTTTCTTCTTCATCCACCCCCTAAAATATTCTCCAACTATGATTAAATAATAAATTAAATTTAAAAATATACTATAATTTGGTTATTATTTTCTATTAATCGATATCCAACTCAATCCTCTATCAATTGGGAAAAGAATTCATCATTCTTGTCTATGTCGCACTACCACCTCGTATACTGATGTAACTCGACTTCCATCACCACCTATCCTAACTAATTAAGGATTTATTTTATATAATATTGATGAAATATTTATCATTCTATTGAAATAATATAACAAATATTTTTATAACATTTGTAACACATAAAAATGATAATATTGATTGTGTGTTTAAGGGTATTACCACCACCATGAGGAAATGTGAGTTGTTGATCATCCCCTCATAAGGTATATTATGAATGTATTTATATTTTAAATAATAATATAATATTTATTATATTATTATAATTTATTAAATAAAATATAATACATTCCTTCGTTCCATAATGATCATTTAAAAATTGAAAATGTACTCATGCTTACATAAAGTCTACCATCTCTGTCATTTTAACATAGATTACTTATCATAACAACCATTATTGATTAGGATTAAAATAATAATTAATGAATTATAATTATAATTATGTCATGATTATTATTTTTGGGATAATGTAATAATGAGACTTTTGACTATAATCAACACGCCAATGTTTATTTCAAATTATGAACCGTATATCTCAAAACACGGGTAAAGGAGTTAATTAATTTTGTCATTAAATATTTCATTAAAATAACTAAAATTAGTGGATGAAGGATTTATATTAAACTATAAAAATGTTCCTATGAAATAAAATAACTTACATGAGCTTATTATATTGATTTTAAAGAACACATATAGAACATTTGGACTTGATGTATGATATTTAATATCAATTTCCTTTCATTTTGGAATATTTTATTGTTATGAAACTAATTTTGTTTTTATGGTGTATATACTATATTTTTCATATTATATCATGAATGATTCAATCTTTATTGTATTTAATGGTATGATATTAATTATTTCAACCACATGGATTCGGATTGAATTGTACCATGTGGTATAGTTTTTTTCAACTCAATTACATTTTGTTGGGTTATTACTTTTTTAATTTTATTTTTAAAACCAAGATAATGTGTGAATTATTATTTGAATTTTTTTATTATGTATATTAACATACATTTTATGGGGATTTAAATTATTAAAAAATAAACACACAATATATTAATTATCAATTTAACGATATTTTCTTGGTATTGGTCATTCATCTCGAGATATACTTCTTTGGAAGAATTGATAATAATATAGAACTATATTATTTTATAAGTTGTATATTCTTCCCCTCTAAAATTTTTTATCATGTTTCTCCTAATTTTCATAATATTTAATGTTTTATTTTATTCTATTATTCTATGGGGATTATGATTGAAATGTTTACAAATTGGGAATGGATTTTTTTGAAACCCACTTTTTGTTTTGAGATTGATTAGGGCCAAGGTACCTTGGGGGGCATGCTATTATATCATAGAACCACATATATATTATTCTCAACAGGTTATTAATGTGTTCTACATATCCTCCAAAAAAATTAATTATACATTGAGAATGTAATTTTTATGTTATATTGATCTTGTATATTCTTTTAAATCAGAAATATATCTCTTCCACATCCATGTTTACAAAAATGTTTTAAATAATGTTATTATTAAAAAATAAACTATTTCCTAAATATATTTCAATGTATATTTAACCTTCTTTAAAATGTTTTTCAAAAATAAAAAAAAAAGTAATTTTTCCAATTGGGTCCCTGTTCACTTCCTTTAATGAATATTTTAAAACAATGTCTGTTCATAACAATTATTACATGACCCAATATTCTCACCATTAAGATTATATTTTAATTTAATGATTAATTTTTATGTTTCAAGTATTGTTTTTAATGAATTTATTTCCTAATAATATCTTATTTTTTCCTTTGCTATGGTTATATTCAAAGATAAAAGGAAATTTACCTCAAGAATGATTTTAATGACCTTTAAATGGAATATAAATTAACCAATGTTAATAGTCCTTCAAGTAACTTATTATATAATGAGATATTTCTTATTAATATCATCCTCATTTTTCCTCAGGAGGGATAATGATATTTTTCAACGATATTTTCATGGAAACCATTTCATTTCAACAGGTTAATCAAATGATTAAAGAGACAATGAATGATTATATGAGATTAATGATGAAATAAATTCTCTATGTACTATATTCATATAATGGTTTTTGGAAATTATTTAGGACGAGGTGTGGTGTTATTGTAAATCATAGGTTGGTGGCTCTCCAATGAATTGTGTAAATTGATATAGTTAATTGATTCAGATTATCCAAATAGATTATGGAAATTTACCACGATGTTTATTTCAAATATTACCATGATGGATGTGTAATGTGAAACTATAGATTTTACCCCATGTATATACATGATGGTTATTCTACATTAACTATGAAAGTAACTCCATATATAATAATGGAGGGGTTTTTATAGGTATGATTTATATAGAAATGTTCCATGATACCAACACACGTTCTCTGAAATTGCTAAGAGTTTTATTGATCCATTTAATTAATATTTACTTCACATGCCTAATGATTATTGATTCCAATGACTCATGCATTTGTTAAAGCTTTATTTTATGTTTATTAATTCATTATATATATTTTTTATGGTTATTAGTGCCCCTATGATACGTATAAGAACAATTTCTAACTTATAAAAAACTCTTTCTCATCTCATTATCATTGATTAAATTCAATTTATAAGTATTATCTTGACCCTTACGTTGTATTTTTTAACCCTTATAAAGTTTCATATTTTACTAGGTTATAAATAATTTTTATAAATGAATTTATTCTATAATGGATTCATATGAGAATTTTTTTTGTGAGATGCTCTGAAGAAATAATATTGATTATCAAAATTCATGTATAGTGGTAATGAAACTCTCTTGACTTCATGGGTATTATTCATTTGATAGTGTTTTCTAAATTCTATAAAAATATAGTCCTATAAGATATTTTGGATTTTAATTGACCCAAAATATCATTTTGATGTGGTTTATATTGAATGATTAAAAAATTTTGTCCAATTTATCATTATTATGTTAATAAATGTAATATTTGTTTATTTAGGAATGGTTCAAAGAGTTTGTGTTTCAGGATGTTACCCTAGTAATGTATGTGTATTGGTGAATGAATTGTGTAATTTTGGTATTCATTAATTCATCCCCTTTGTCTAAATACTCAATGTGGGACCACACTACATTAGTAATATTTTAATATATAGTAAACAATTTATTATACACCTTGTTGATGATAATTTACTTAGGATGTAGTTTGTTAATAGTTTTTTCCATGTTGAATATTATTTCCACCTATACATTATATAGCAGGGGATATAGTAATGAACTAGTTAAATTGGAAAAAAATTTGTATATCTTGATGTTGAGTTAAATATTGTTATAAAATCCTCCATCTTCATAAAAAATTATTATAGATTTTATTTATGACTATTACTATCATACAATTTCAATTTAGATACCCAATCAATCTTTTCATGGCCAACTCCAGACCATTAATCATAGTTTGGTACTCCTCCAAATTATTTGTTGAACCATCCAAGTAACAAAAGAATAATAACCATTATTCTATTATTGGAGTAGTGGTGTTTAATCATGGGTTGTACCTATTGAATTGTTGGTTTTACTTTTTCTTATTAGTTATACATTATGGTACATCATCATATTATATCATCCATGTTTGATATGGCTCATTAATATAAATACATCTTAACTAAAAATTTGTTGGTCTATGTGTGACTCCTCAAGTATTTGGTGTTCTACTATAATGTCAAACATATGTGTCATTTATTTTCCTCATACTAGTCAAATTGATATCTAATTTAGATATATCAATAACCAATATCACTAATATCATAGTCCGTAATGGTATATTGGGAATTTTTAAAAAATATTAAATAGGTATATGAAATGGACTTCGTGATACTATAAACAATAAATAAATCTTTGGATTCATAAATATCATGGAATTATTGTTCATTTATATTGGGATATATATTTCCTTATCCTTTAACATTTTCAAGGTGATAAAATATAAACTATTTATCCTACCCATATATTTATACTATGGAATGAGGGAACCAAGTGATATCTCTTATGCACTCACATAGAGGATGAGTGACTCAACCGAAATGGCTGACATCGAGATGGAAGACTAGGATAGGAATTACATAATTCTATAAAATGATACATATATATATCCATACAATTATTATGTTATAAACATTTTCATCATTTTTTGAAATTAATGTGTTTATATGTATTTTTTAATTTGGATTACCCAATGTGGGGAAGAAGACTTTGTGGCCAAATTAATTATCAAAGAATCTATAGAGAGAGAATAATTTAGATAAATTTGGTTTTCATAGAATCAACCTTGATTAATTTATATCAAATATTAATTTTATGAAATTAAAATAAAATAACCGAGAATTAATAATTAAATAGGTCTATATTAAGGTTAAGTAATAAATATTTTGAAAATATTATCTCAGGATTCATGATGTAATTAGGGATATATTATAAATATTCAATCAATTTATCCACATGACACTCCACAAACATTTCCAATATAGCAATAAAGTGTGGTTTGTCCCTTATTATAATGAATCAATAGTATTCCTAAAATTCATAGGATTTTTACATGAAATGTATATTAATTGGGCTTACCCTAGGTGTTATGTATTCATCATACTATAAGAAGATATTCATTTGAGTATATTCTTAATACCCTCATATAATGGAGTGTTTTTAAATTTTATTAATCATTTTGATCAAAATTATTTAATTAGGGTGTGAAAATATTCCTTTGGAAAATTAATTTTGATGTATTGTATGTCAACAATGACATTGATTATATTTTCCTAATCAATAAAATATTGTAGGATGTCCAATTAAAAAATTGAATATCTTGGATAATGTTTTTTTATTATCTTATATACTCATTGATTTTAATGGTGTAATTGTATGGATACAACATCCTCAGTAATTTCTTGAAGCCACAGTGATTTGATGGTAGAACCATGTGATGGGTTGACACATGTGGGATTAGTCCAAGTATAAAATATTAATTATACAAAAATAAATCCGAGTATTTCATAAAGAACGTGATTTTTTATCATTTTCAATGGGAGACCTAACCTTGATGATTAATATATCATATGAGTCTTATTCATTTTAATTATTCTCCTTCCCATGATCATAAATGGTAATAGATATTCCTTCATTAAATGTAGTTAGAAGACTGTATTATCACCATTGTTAACATAAATTGATATAAAGGGTTGATTATCCCCAACATCCATAGATGGTTTCAATGGTTTAGGATGATCATTATTAATAATACGGTTATTAGGGGTGGTTGGGTGGAATTTTAGATGGAGTATGATCATGTTGATAACTAAGAAGGTCCCCAAAACATACACCAATAGATTGTGATTATCTGCAATTTCTAGAAAATTCTATTAATTGGTTGACTGAGATGAAATCAAATCTGCATCATTGTATATATGTTCTAGTCCATGGTTTGAAAATATAGCTTTTATAGAATGATATTTATTATGTAATATAGATAAGGATTGTTTGAAAAATCTCTCTCTCTCTTCACAAATTATAAGATGTTTTTTATGGATCATTTCCCATGGGTAATAAGGCACATATTGTATCATAAATATAAATTTATTTCTTCAATATGATTAATGGGGAGTATGTATTATTATTTTATAGTATTTTAATGATTAATGGGGAGTGGATTAAAATCCATTTTGGTTTTCCACCCATTCTATATTTCCCATTTTATGCATATTTTCCTCTAAATTTTAATAAATTAAAATGATGTATTTTGTTTTATATTAATATAAAATATAATAATTCTTCTCAAGAACTACTAATTTCACACTAATGGATTACTTTCGATGTTTCATGTTGAATAGGGTATGACTATGTATATATAGGACACTAGCCTTCCAAAATAATTAATTTAATTCTACACCCTAGAAGAACACTATCGTTATTCAACAAGATTCTAGTAATTTTGGTTTTCAACCTGATCATTATTTGTTACTTCGGTTTTATTTTTATCATAGCTCATGATTATCAAGTTATGTAAATCATGTTCAGATTAATTGCATACAATTTGGAATGGGTTTAATGATAAAATGGAATTGATCATTACTCTATAAACTATGAATTCTTAATTAATTTCTATTTCATTGGGTTTTTTATAAGATTAATTTTTTCTACTATTCCCATAAACAACTACTCTTATATCGTCAACTGGGAATGGATTGAAGAATTCATATTTTTTATATTAATTCTTTTATTGATATGAATAAGAAATATCTATTTATATATAAAAATTATCAGGATTTAAAAAGTATTTTATAGTGAATTATATATTCTCTTTAAATAATAAAGTAACTCCCATGATCTATATACTCACTACAATAGTTTGGAGATATTTGATAATTTGATATTTGTAAGTAAGTGGTATGGGTGTTATACTAAGGGAAAATCATATTGAATGATTGATCAAGGTATAATAAAACCATAATGATGATTCCTTTGGGGTTTGGTATGAAATTTATCATACTATTTTTGTTTTTTTGGGAAGACAACCCTATGTGAACTTCAAATCTTATTGTGTTATTTCCCATTAATTAATCACATAATGAGATAGATTAGGGAAGGGTGTTAATTGAATGCTCCTGAACTGGAGAGGTAGTCACACTAAGATCATTGGAATCTTTTCCTTCATATTTTAACAACACTTAATATATAGAAAATGATAATCCATGAATCTTGGTTTTAATTTGGGTATATTATATTCAACCTTAAACACATCCTTGAATGTTTCACTAAAATTATACGTCATTATAGTTATCCTCATTAACATATCTTTCCACTATTCAGATAATGATGATGGTGGAGAACCAATTATTATTTTCAGTGGTGGTTTAAATATAGAAAGGAGATGATAGACAACCAAATTTCTAGTGTTTGGAATATATATAAGCCTTTAATATATTGGGGAACAATGAATGCTCATTATCCTCTTCTATGATACATCAACTGTTATTTCTCATAATATTCAAATATTATGAAACATTTGTTTACACTTTTTGGTATTTAATTTTAATTGTTGTTAATAATGGCTCATGTATCAAATTTATGATAACTTTATATACATGGGTCACTAATTTTATAGTGATCCATCTTTCAACATGTTAATATTTTGTTTTCAAAATAACTTTTTAATAATATTTTTCTTTAATAGAGATTATAAGCATATAATTCTTGTGTTCTTATTAGTTTTCTACCTCCACTAAACCTTAATCAATAATTATTAAATATAAATCTATAAAGTTTTTTTTGATATTGTAGACCAATTTCATAGTGTATAGAAAATAATTTTGGATATCACATAGACTTGCTTAATTAGGTTTCCAATCCTTCAACATTTCAAAAAGGTTATTTGTAACAAATGATGTAACTAGAAAATACATGATTTGGAAGGAATATGTTTTTTTCATTCAATGTTAAAAAATCATTATGTATCAACTCATTAAACAATTATTTAATTCATAGAATATCAACACCAAGTATTTTTTAAATATAATAATATATTTTCTAAAATAAAACTTAATTTATTTTTTGATCTAGGGTATTGACAATAATTATTATAGTGTAATAATAGTTTTATTCACCATCATAGTACATATCATTTGTTATTT
The DNA here is from genome assembly GCA_963277665.1 of Viscum album. NCBI lineage: Eukaryota > Viridiplantae > Streptophyta > Magnoliopsida > Santalales > Viscaceae > Viscum > Viscum album. The sequence goes on along the minus strand of OY728130.1, from coordinate 1,594,374,446 downwards.
TGTTTCTTATCATTAAATCTATTTGTTTTATCATTTTTAATCTTATATAATTTACTCTCATCCATGAATTCTTAGTTTCAAACAATGTAATTCTTTGATATCAATACTATAGGAAACTCAAATTTTATATTCACCTAGAAAATTTAATATATATTCTCATTGAGGCGTCCTACCTCATTGGAATGTATTCCAACATTTCCCTAGGTGTTAATAGAAGACACTCACACAATTTTAGAAGTCATTTATACTTTCTTTCTAAAATATGACATAGACTTGTTGTGGATTGTCAAAAAATATATTATTAGCTGGTGAAATGATTAAATAATAAGTATTTATATAATGAAAACACATGAACATACATTTTTTAGATGAATAAAATGATCATTTGACATCATATTTCTCATGAGTCCCAAAAAATGAGCCGCACATGAACGAATGGTGACTGGAATTGTACTCCAAACCACATGTTTCATTCAAATATGATAATAAAGGATTTAATATATTGTCTAGTAGAGAGGTATAAAACACTTAATCAGGATACAAATTAAAAGAAAAATATATTAGTGCATTTATGGATTTAATGATATCTAATATTTCCTTAATTCCATTATTTATCTCAATATAAAATTGTACCCATGTGTAATTCTTTCCATATTCGGTCAACTAAACCTGAATTGGATAATGGTTAATGGGAGGATACTATTAGAGGATAAATAGATAAATATTTAGTTAAATGTGTTGATTGAGAATAGGTCTAAATAGTTGGTTTTTATACCCTTTTTGGTCATGTAGTTATCTTCTTTCAGGGTTGGACAATTGTTGGAGGTGGGGGTTTTATCTAGAAATCATTATCAAGAGTCATGTTTCCATAAGGTGGAAATGTTTTAAAATTTAAAATAAATTCAATTTAAATCCATACATTTTTAATATACTCATTAATAGAGAAATATGTAGTAATGTTCGGATGTTTCTAGGTTTAAGATGTGGTAATTTACTTTCCTTCAACAATGTTAAGACAAAAATGTTGAATGAATATATAGGGTATAGGTTCTAGTTCTTGACCTCATGTTTTATGTCAAAAGTGCAGAACATCATAATATAACATGGGCTAGATATTATTTTCTAATGATAGTTCATCTCTATTTTTTCTTCATTAATATTATTTTCGTAGATTTTTATGAGGCTGAGAGCATTGATATTCAAAAACCAAAACCCCACATGATTCAATTATCAATCCAAATTTGTGAAATCCATGTATTCATTGACTTCCAAGTAACTATTGATAATTTCATCATGGATGTAATTCAAGTACAATATATTAAATATAATTTTATATCACTTATGTTTTCATTCTATTTCCATAAAATTAATATTAAAAATTAAAATTTATGGTTTCTAATGACAAGTGATCATAGGGGAATTTCCTAAAAAATTCATGGAATGTTTACTAAGAGGGGAATAAATAAAAATTGACTCTATACAGATCCCCCATTCATGAAATCAAATACATCATAGGTGTCGGAATAATAAAATCCTTATTTTACTTCTACCATGTTAGTATTTTTGCAGATAATGTTTTGGATAAAATTTCCCATCACCCTTGGGGTATGAGGTGTAATTTTAATTTTACAAATGTGATATCAGATCTTGATTCTTCTCAAGAACATCTTGTAAAATGTGATGGATCTATGGAATTTAAATTTAACAGTTCACATTGTTTATAAATTTTGTTATTAGGGTAATTCATCATGAGCGATGAATTTTATTAATGCTCTTTGGGATAATTATATTTGATGACGAATTTACTACTTAAAAAATATAATCAATGAGTATATAAATAATTTAATCTCAATAAGTATGTAACTTAAAATATATATAGGAAGAGTAACCATATAGAGGATACTTATTAAATATTATAATATTTATATTTTTTTCACACGACCTTACATAGGTGTTCTATAAGAATGTTTCATTTTCAATATATTGGAATATCACATATATAAAATTTGAGGGAAAAAGATATAAAATATACTTCCCTAACTTCTAATGTGTTCATTAAGGGAAACATATAGAATTATTTTATGAATTTCAATATGGTTTTCAAACATGTTCACTATTGAAACTAATGTTTTCTATTGGAATTATGGTTCCAAAAAAGTATGAGGGAGTCACAATCGACAATTTATCATTATTTAATGAGTGTATTAATATAGAGTATATAGCCAAAATATCTATTAAACCAATATATATAATAGTTAATTTTTCCAATAATTTATTGCAGTGTCATGAAAAATATTTCACTTTCATTATCCATGAATTATATTACTATGTGCAGAGGGAATCTGATGCCTAAAATATAATATATCTCAATTGAACTCCTCCCATAAATTATTTATGTTGGTGAAATATATAATAGATGACCCATAAAATTGAAATTACAAAATGGTCCATTTTTTCAGGTCATAATATATTGTGATCATTCCTCATTAGGAATTTTGAATATTAAATATGATCAAAAAATTCATTGATGGAACATATGATGATAAATTTTCTAAAATTTACATAGAATTTCAAAGGGAATCACCATACATGTGTGAAACATACGGTAATTCTAGACAAATGTTACATTAAATTATTTATTAGAGAATATTTTTAAAACCACCATGATATCATCAATATATAAATGAGAATCTTGTATCTAGTTTCACATAGTGTAAAATTACGGTATAACCTTAGGTTTATGGGTTATTAGAAATACCAGCTCTTATACTACTCTAATTATATGGAAGAATATATTTTGGAATATAGAATCCATGATATCATTTAGATTCCTTTTTAATGGAGAATGTGGATATTGTTCATATCTTTATCAAGTATTTAAAACCCGTTGATCCATAAAATTCTCTATAAATTGTAAATTTAAAGATTACTAAATATTTCAGACCTATATAGTTGGTATGTATGGGATAAAAAGTCCCACATTAATTTATTCCCTATGTGTATTATCCTATATTAGTGGGTAAAATAAAATTTCTAATTTTATTTATCATAATTATCGGAAGGGCCTCAATAATGGTTTCTATTTATAAGATCATTTTTTAGAATACAATGAAAATTTACAAAATATTAAAGTGGAGGATCTTCATGTCTATTAATCACATATGATTATGATGACATATTTGGTGGAATATTTTACTAATGTAGTGATAAAATCCTTGGTAGTAGTATTGATTTGAAAGAGGATGTATTATGGGTTTTTATATTACATGATCATTAGGACAAACTCTGAATTTTTTTCTTATGATACTATCGGGAAGAAATTGAGTTCTGTCTTAGGATGAACATGAAGAAATTGTGATGATAAAAGGTCATGTTGCCTCAATGTGAGATTTTTTCCTAGAATAACATTTTCTAATATAATTAATACATATTAATTAAATCCTTCAAAGTACCAATGCAAGGTATTTAACTCACTAATAAATTTATTTTGGAAATGACATATGAAAAAAATGAATTAGAAATATTCATAAACTATATGGGAAAAAATTATTTTCCTATCTAATTCTCATTAAATGGGGGTAGATTAGTTACACTATAATATAATGTTATATAAAAAGGTAATCTATATTTTTTCCTCATCCATGGAGGTATGAATGGTTATACCATAGTTTTTAAAAACATGTGAAGAATTAAGGTTGTAATACATTTTCAATCTGGGAAGAAAATAATGGTAGTTATACTGTAGTTTAAATCCATATAGGAAGTTAAGGTTGTTGAATTGGAAATAATTTTATTTAGTATGACTGAATGATTCACTACAATCTATTTTAATTCTAATAGGTGAATGGTTGTGATCGTAATTTTTTTTATCCATGACAATTTTTTGTGTCATACCAAAGTATAATATATCATATAATGATTGATGTTTAACAATGGTTTTTTGGGTTGTCAAATTATTAAGGAAATATTTATTGATATATAAATTTTCACACAATATTAAAGGCTCATATTGAAGTTTTTACTAACTTAGATGACTTAAGTGTTAGAATACGAGTTTTAATTATCTATAAAAATGATTGTAAATGGAATGAGGATGATTTATGGATTTATTGTTATTGAAAATATAAATGTAACATTACATAAAGTAGTTATTTATAAGTTATAGTTTTAATTAATATGAATTTTTTTTCCACTTTTCATAAAAATGATTCGTTTAATATATTACAAGATCAAAGAAACACCAAAAAAATTTAATCTAGGAGTCCAGAGTATAAAACACCTCATTGATAATGGCACTTAGAGTTTATATCCATATAATAAATTGTATCTTGTTATTTAATATTATATTGGGAGGGATATGTTAAATAAAGATAAAGTTGATTTATTAAGGATTGGTACCATTAATTTTTTTTCATACGATTATGATATCATATATCAATTAATGTTTATGTGGAAATAATCAATTTCATTCAGATTAAGGATTTTTGATTAGAGAAAAAATATAATACATAAAAAATGGTTACACCGTGTTATTTTATAATCCATTAAAGATGGAAAACAGAGATATTTAGAGGGAATTACACAAATGTATGAACAAATTTGTAGTGTATATAAAATTTGGTAAAATAAAAGGGTCTTCTGTCAAGACTCGTCCTCGGGGCCTGTGCCGTGACTACCCCAAGCCCGCCTTCCATAGGCCAGGGGATGGTGACTGGCACCAAAGGTGTAAATTCCGATAAAAAAGGAAGGAATTGTCTTTATAAAGTATACAAACACAATAGAATAATAAAGCTGAAGCAAACACTTAGTAAAATGGGTACAACTATAAGTGCTGGAAGGTAAATGGGCTAGAATACAAACCCAACTAAAGTAAAGTACATCTGAAAAGAAAGTACAGCAACTGAAAAGTAATGCATCAATGCCGAGCCGTCCACTGGAAATCCCACATGATGGGTGGGTACAGATAGCCTCCTCAGCTTGTCGGCTACAGTCGTCCGCTCTGTGTATGTCCCGCCCAGTGGTCCACCTTCAGGTACCGACTTGCTCCACAAGCCTCAACCATGATCAGTGCTGTCTATCGTCTGCATCCAACACAACGTAGTGTGGGCATAGCCCGTGCATGGGTGAGTATATTCTACTCATTAGGGACCCCAAGACCCCTGAAGGTCTACTAGAATCCACAAAGGATAATCCAAAAAGGAAAGATACAATCACAAATTAACAACCAACACTACTTAGGTATATGATCATATATATACCCAAGTCGTCAATTCTAGTTCACCTCCAACATCAGAGCCCAAGTTCGATCTAGTCCACAAAAGATAGCACAACCAATCCACATAGGACAACACAACCCAATACACATAGAAAATCATGACAATCATATCGATGATAATGATTGAAAGTCAAGACTCATCTCACCCAGGTATATTTCAACGTAATATGATAGAGATTATCAGATGTAGCCACTGATTCATCTAAGCTGTCGGACCCATGTAGGATACAAGTACAGAGTCAAATACTGTCAGACCCAAGTAGGATACAAGAACAGTAGTCACGTACAGTCGGACCCACATAGGATACCGGAATAGTAGTCATTTTTGTGGAACCCACTGAGGATTCTGGTATAGTCGTCGTTGCTGCCGAACCCATGGAGGATTTCAGTGCATTCGTCGTCACTGCCGAACCCATGGAGGATTTCAGTGTAGTCGTCATTGTCGTTGCAGTCGCAGCCAGCTCCAGGGTTCTCGCCCATAGCATGCACGATTCTGGGAGGGTCCACTCCATGAGCCAAGGGGGTCGATACATTAACTGACACATAGTCCAAATTTGATGTATACAAAAGTTCCGTCTCGACAAAAGGAACTCAATGCGACAGACGGCGCGTCAATCAGATGCCCGGTCTGAGAGTTATTGGCTTTTTCGTTCCAAAGCCCGGTTGGTTTTTAAGTCAAACCAACCCGACCATACTTCAACTGTGTCCAAACCTCGAGCAGAGTATGCCAAAAGGTCAGTCTCACAAAGAGAAAACCAACAAAGTCTAGGGCACGCCAATCGGACGTCCAGAGCTCATGTTATAAGCATTTCCGCTCCGAGGGCCCGGTTGGTTTCGTGTTCGAACCAACCCGACCATACCCAAAGTTCACTGAATAAATTGAGTGTAATATACCGAAATGACTATATCGATCCAAGGATAGCATCGCTACTGATGTTGCGTCGATCGGAGGTCCATAGCCCATGTTTCGGGCATTTGAATGAACCTGTCCGGTTTTAGGGGGTTTTGGGCCCGGACCGACCCGGCCCAAGACCCCCTGGGTCGGACTGAACCGGGTCGACCCGACCTGGGTCCGGGTCCGGCCCTCTGGGGCATGGTCCGGCGAGGCTGGTGCAACCCGGCCCAGCCGGCGCGGCCCAGCCCGGTGCGGCCTGTCCCTGCCGGCACGGGCGTCGCGTGCACGCGGAAGGGGGTGGGGGGAAACTGCCACCCCTTTCAAACGAAATGGCGGACCCATGGGGGGGGTCTTCCCTGCTGGGTTGACCGGGGGTTCAAACCCCTGGTTTTCTGGATCTGGTCGGTCGTAACGGCCGGCCAGCGCACCATGCGGGACTGGTTGGTCCCGCCCTTCAGAGCACCGGTGGTCGGAGGCTCCGAACTCCCCTCCTTGCTCCACCACGGCCAAAAGTCGCAACCTTGGTCTGACCAGCATGGTGTGACGGTGCCGCACCCCTCCATCGTGGCCCCGCTATGGCCGCAACCTCTTCGTGGTTCTCCATCGCGGCGCGCCGGTGCCGCGCCCCTTCGCCACGGCCCGAATCTGGCCGCGACTTCGTTTGGCCTCAACGGCGCGATGCGACGACATCACACTTCTTCACCATGTTCCTCCTCGTTTCCTCACGGTGCCGTTGCACCACGCCGCCTTCGTTCGAGCCGCAACGAAATCAACAAAAAAGGGGGAGGGGGTTCAGCCGTGTTCGGGCGGTCCGACCTCCTCCCGTTAAATTAATAACAGGCGGCCTAAATAAATTGATGATGAACGACAAAAATATTCACGGACAAAAAGAAACCCCTACCATGAAGAAGTCGTTGAACAAACATTGTTGCGGGAAGAAGACGTCATGGAAGACGACGTCACGGAACGAGGCTCCGTAAGCATTGTCGGTCTTCACCCAATGAAGGATGCAGCGCGTCATCGTTATCCTAAGAAGGTGTCTCTCACCAGCTGTGGAGAGGAGAGGAGACGGTACGACGATCTCCCCTTGCGGTGACAGAGTTCTTCATCATAGACTCGGCTTTATTCGCGAAGAAGAAGATGTTCTTCAAGACCGCGAGAGTTCTCTCCTCCTCCTTCTCGCACAACAAAACAACCATAATAAAATAAGTCCTCCCTTATTTTATTACTCATGCCAACCCTTTCAATAAAAATCAAAATGAATTCACCGAATTAATTCACGTGCGTTGTCAAATTAATGAGGGGTTTAATTGGCATGTAATTAAACGTGGAGGAGTTGCAAATTAATTGCTAGAGGGGGGTTCAAGGGGGTGTTGAGGAAATTGAAGGATGTGGGGGATCGTGTGGGCCCCACCCCAACTTCCTTGCATCTTCCTTTTCAACAACGCTAAACCATCAGTAAAGAAATAAAAATATATTGAAAAACAATGTTATTTTTATTCCTCACATTTTTAACATCTCCTCCCGAGAAAACGCAACTCCAAGAAAAGACTTCCTAAGAAATTACCGGCCCTGCGGTTTCATCAGTGCCCTCAGATTTCGATTCCGAGCACCGGTTCAGAAGTTACGAAAGCCTTTTCATTCTTTTACTGAATGTACCCGAGCCAAATTTTGGAAAAAGATTTCGGGCACACCGGGCCTCGGAATCAGGTGTCGTCAAAAATAGCTTACTCGTAAAATTCCAAAGAAATTAAGAAAAACAAATTTCCATGAAATTTATGGGTATTTACATTACTCTCACCTCATGGTTTTATGTCCCCATATAAATACATCACAAACTTGGGGAAAAAATGGGGGTACTGAGCGCACATATGAGCCTCCCACTCCCAAGTGCTCTCCTGGAGGTTTCTGTGCTGCCATCTGATGCATACTAAAGGAATCGACCGCCCACGTAGGACACGCTCCTGCCGATCCTCAATCTCCACTGGAACCTCTGCAAAAGTTGCCCCATCGTCAATGTCCAGCTCCCCATGGTCAATGATATGCATCGGGTCGTGCACGTATTCTCTCAGCTGAGATACTTGGAAGAAATCGGGCACCCGGTGCAACTGAGGTGGTAGAGCCAGGCGATAAGCCACCTATCCTATCCTGCTGAGATCCTAGAAAGGAATCCAGCCATGGATTCATTCGGCCTCAATAGCACGGCGCGAAAGCGCCTTGCTTTTTCTCCGTGATCCTCATTGTTTCCGTGTGGTGTCGTTGCATCGTGTCGCCTTCGTTCGAGCCGCAACGAAATCAACAGCAAAGGAGGAGAAGGTTCGGTTGTGTCTGGGTGGTCTAACCTCCTCCCATTAAATGTATAAGAGGCGGCCCAAAGAAATTGAGGATGAATGGAAAAGAATATTCACGAACAAAAACAAAACCCTACCTTGAAGAATTTGCCGAACAAAGATCGTCACGGGAAGAAGATGTCGCGGAAGATGGCGTCACGGAACGGGGCTCTGTAAGCATCGTCGGTGTTTTCCCGATGAAGGATGTGGCGCTTCATCTTTCTCTGAACAAGGCATCTCTCACCGGCTACAGAGAGTAGAGTAGACGGTACGGCGATCTCCCCTTTCGGTGACGAAGTTCTTCGTCATAGACTCGGCGTTCTTCACAAAGAAGATTAAGTTCTTCAAGACTGTGAGGGTTCTCTCCTCCTCCTTCACTCACAAAAAACAACCATAATAAAATAATGCTTCTCTTATTTTATTACTCATGCCAACCCTTTCAAAAAAAATCAAAAATAATTCATCGAATTAATTCACGTGTGTTGTCAAATTAATGAGTCGTTTAATTGGCATGAAATTAAATGTGGAGGAGTTGCAAATTAATTGCTAGAGGGGGGGTTCAAAGGGGTGTTGAGGAAATTGAAGGAGGTGGGGGCTCGTGTGGGCCCCACCCCAACTTCCTTACATATTTCTTTTCAACAAAGCTTAACCATCGGTAAAGAAATAAAAATAAATTGTAAAACAAGTTTATTTTTATTCCTCACATTTTTAACATCTCCTCCCAAGTAAACGCAACTCCAGAAAAAGTCTTCCTAAGAAATTACCGGCGCTACGGTTTCATTGGTGCCCTTAGATTTCGATTCCGAGCACCGGTTCAGAAGGTAGGAAAACCAGCTCGTTCGTTCACTGAACGTACCCGAGCTATACTTCGGAAAAAGATTCTGGGCACACCGGGCCTCGGAATCATGTGTCGTCAGAAACTGCACACTCGTAAAATTCCTTGAAACTAAGAAAAAAAATTCCTTGAAATTTACGGGTATTTACATCTTCAACTAGGGGTATCCTAGAATTATTTTTTACAACTCATAATGAGTTATATATCTTTGAAAGTGATCAGAACACATCTAACATGATTAGATCTTTCATATGGGATTCATATTGTTCAATAAATCCCATGATTTATAATATAGTTGGGTATAGATTAGTTAATAAATACATATATATAAGTTTGGATTATGAATAATAAGATTAGGGGTTTAGGTATTCTTTTTAATATTTCTGGAAAACCATGGCCTTCAAAAAATGAAACATAGAATTAAGAATAATATTATAAATAAGCATATGGGTAGAAAGAACTCAATGAATATATCTAGAGGTAAAGAAAAAAATACCTAAAAATGAGTGAGTAAAATACGTGGAATGTGGGAGTTATGTATAAGAAACACACGGGTGATAATAATTACTCACATGATAATCATCATAATCAGTGATGGATTACCAGGTAGATTGAATAATTTTTCAACACACTAGGTTTTCAAGAACAGGGAGAGTTACATGTATTCATGGAAACCATGATAATATTTGGTGGTGTTATGTGAGGATAAGTTAAATGTAATTCATTTGATCCATTTTCCATTTATGATTAATTTAAATAAATGTTTTATAATAACTTATTTGAAGAGTACATGAGTACAAGTCCCACATATATAATGTATGGAAGGTTGACTATTTTATAAGGTGAATATTATTTTAGATGAATTTAATAACCTATATGATTAGGATGGATTTTCGATGTCTGTACCAAGGATGCACATTATTTTGTATGATACAATGGATTATTGAGTCTGTCACGACCCGTCCTCAGGGCCCGTGCCGTGACTACCCCAAGCCCGCCATCTATAGGGCAGGTGTTGGTGACTAGCACCAAGGCGTAAATCCCAACAAATTGGGAAGGCATTGCCTTTAAAAGTAAACAAACACCACAGAGTAAGCCAGCAGAATTAAACACTATGTAAACTGAGTACAAGTATGTGCGGAAAGTAAATGGGCCAGAATACAAACCCAAACAGAAAGTAAAGTACAATTGAAAGAAAGTGCAACAACTGAAAGTAAAGCAGCAACGTTGAGTCGTCCTCTGGTACTCCCACCAGAAGGGTGGGTACAGATAACCACCTCAACTCCTCAGGTCCAGCCGTCCGCTCCGTGTACGTCCCTCCTAGTGGTCCACCTCCAGGTACCGACCTGCTCCACACGCCTCAACCACGATCAGCATTGTCCGTCGTCTGCAACCAACATAATGTAGTGCGGGCATAGCCCGTGCAGGGGTGAGTATAAGCTACTCACTAGGGACCCTGAGACCCCCGAACGTCCCCCAGAATCCACAAAGGATAATCCACAAAGGAAAGATACAATCACAAATTAACATATGACACTTCTTAGGTATATTCCCATACATACACCTAAGTTATCAATTCTAGTTCGGCTCCAACATCCGAGCCCAAGTTCTATCACATCCACACAGGATAGCACAACAAAATCCACACATGAAAGCAAAACAAGGTTCAGCTCACACAGGTATACTTCTTCAAAAAAACAACAGAGATGATCAGATGTAGCCACTGATTTAAATAAGCCGTTGGACCCACACAGGATCGATAGGTACTAACCCCCGCAATGACCCACAAAGGATCGATAGGTAACTAACCCCCGCAATGACCCACAAAGGATCTGACCCACACAGGATCGATAGGTAACTAACGCCCACAATGACCCACACAGGATCAGACCCACACAGGATCTGTAGGCGCTGGCCCACACAGGACCGCTGAGCGCTAACCCACATAGGATCTGACCCACACAGGATCGGTAGAACTAATCCACATAGGATCATTGAGGGTTGTAGTCATCGCCGTCGAATCCACGGAGGATTTCGTTACAGTCATCAATGATGTCACAGTTGCAGCCATCTCTAGGGTTCCCTCACACAGCAAGCTCGTTCGGGAGGGTCCGCTTCACGAGACGAGGGGATAATACATCAACTGACACATAGTCCGAAGTTGATGTATCCAAATGATCTGTATCATCATCAGGAACTCAACGTCACAGAAGGTGCGTCAATCGGACGCCCGGTCTGGGAGTTATTGGCCTTTTCGTCCCAGGGGCCCGATTGGTTTTTAAGTGAAAACCAACCCGACCGTACACCAAATACGTCCAAACCTTGAGCAGAGTAATCCAAAAGGTCTATCTCACTAAGAGGAATCCATCAAAGTTGACGGCATGCCAATCGGACGTCCAGAGCTCACGTTATAAGCATTTCCGCTCCGAGGGCCGGGTTGGTTTCGTGTACGAACCAACCCGACCGAATGCAAATTTCTTCGAAACCTTGAGTGTAATATACTGAAACAACTTTCTGAATCCAAGGATCACATCGCAGCTGACGGTGCATCGATCAGAGGTCAGTAGCCTATGTTATGGGAAAAAGATCTAAAGGGGTCCGGAAGTGGGGGCTTCGGGCCTGGGCTGACCCGGCCCGAGACACCCTGGGTCGAGCCGAACCGGGTCGACTCGACCCGGGTCTAGGTCCAGCCCGAATGGGCGCGTCCCGGCCCGGCTGGCGCGGCCCGGTGTCTAGGTGGCTCATCCGTTTCAGTCGAGCGGATGCACAAAGGGGGGGAGGAGGCGCCGCCCCCTTAAATGAAACCACGACCCCGCGTGGGGGGCCTCTCCTCGCCAACAGACGCGGCCCAGCACAGCGTCCCGCCTCCTCAGTCCCGCATGGTCATGGGACTAGTAGCCTGCGGCCGCGGCATCAGCCACGGCGACCCTTTCTCGAGGCGCGCCGGGCGCCGCCGCCTCCTAGCGGTCGACCGCCTCTGACTGTCGGCGCCGCTGTGCCGGCAAGGCGCGCCGACAGGGTTTTCTGCGGACCACCGGACGCGCTCCAGTGGTCCGTTTTGCCTGCCGTCTTCGCAAGCGGTCCTCCCGAGATCATCTCTTCATTGCGAAGACCTCAAAATGCCCTTGCAGCCTACTTCGTCATCGCCCGCCGATCCACACACCAATAACGACGAAATGGTGGGTTCGGACTTGTTCATTGGTCCGCAACCACCGTGTTAGCGATTTAAAAAGGCTTCCGACAAATTTAAACACATGTCGAGGATATAAATCAAATAGATTTAATTGAACCAAAAACCCCTACATCAAGCATCGTCGAGCGAGGGTTTGTCGTAGAAGAAGCGTCGCGGAAGAAGGATTGTCGCGAAAGGAGGATCGTCGTGTCGCGGAGAATGGATTCGTCGGCGTCGCGTCGTCGATCCCTGAGGATCTGGCATTCTTGTCGACCTTCGTCGGAGGTCGGCGTTCTACGCGTTCTTTGCGTTCTTCGCGTTCTTCGTCGAGGAAGGAGTACTTCACAACTTGAGTGATTTCTCCCAAACCCTCTCGCACAACCAACCTATAATAAAATAAGAATTGTCTTATTTTATTAACACACAAGACAACTCTTTGAAATTCAAAAAACAAAACAATCAATTAAGTGAATTAATTGCAATGTTTAAACCTCAAAATTAATGAGGCGTTTATTAACCAGATTAAATGCAAGGGTTGATTTCATTAAAAAGGGGGGTGCGGGTGCGTTACATAATTAAGGGAGGGGGTTGAAAAAGGTGGGGCTCGTGTGGGTCCCAGCCCACAAATATCTCACGTAGTGGTGTAGGATATTGTGGGTCCCACTTTAACCCCTTATCTTAGGTTAAACAACTTAAAATAAAATAAATTGGTTGCACCATTTTATTTTATTCATTTACTTAACCTGAAAATTTAAAACCACAACCGAGAAAATGTAACTCCAAAAAAGGTGTTTCTATGCAATTACTGGTGCTGTGATTTCATCGGTGACCTGGGAATTCGATTCCTAGCACTGGTTCAAAAGTTAGAAAAACATGCTCATTCGTTCACTGAACGTACCTGAGCTAAACTTCGGAAAAAGATTCTGGGCACACCGGGCCTTAGAATCAGGTGCCATCAGAAACTGTGCTCTTGTAAAATTCCCAAGAAAAGTAAAAAAAATTCCTTGAATTTTATGGGTCTTTACATTACTCCCATAAAAAGGCTTTACATCCCTGTAAAGATACATCATAAACTAGGGAAAGAAATGTGGATACTGAGCACACATCTGAGCCTCCCGCCCCTATGTGCTCTCCTAGAGGTTCCCAAGCTTCCATCTGATGCTCACTAGAGGAATCGATCATCCATGTAGGACCCACTCCTGTTGATCCTAGATCTCCATTGGGACCTCCTTAAAAGTCGCCCCATCGTCTACGCCCATCTACCCATGGTCAATGATATGCGTCGGGTCATGCACGTATCTCCTCAGCTAAGATACGTGGAAGACGTCGTGCACCCGGTGCAACTGAGGTGGTAGAGCCAGGTGATAAGCCACCTCACCTATCCTACTGAGGACCTAGAATGGTCCGATGAAGCGTGGAGACAACTTGACACCTCGGCCAAATCTCTGTAATCCACGTCGAGATGAGACCCGCAAGAAGATGTGGTCGACATCCTCGAACTCTAGTGGCCTCCGCCACCTGTCAGCATAAGACTTCTGTCGGCTCTGGGCTGTCCTCATTCGCTCCTGGATGACATGGACCTTTTCTGTCGTGGCCTGGACCATCTCTGGTCCCACAAGTTCTGACTCCCCAGGGTCTGTCCAGCACATCGGTGATCTGCAAGGTCGGTCGTACAACGCCTCATATTGTTCCATCCCGATGGTGGATTGGTAGATGTTGTTTTACGCGAACTCCACCAAGGGTAGATGGTCCTCCCAGCTGCAACCAAAGTCAAGGACACATGCGTGGAGCATGTCCTCGAGAGTCTGAATGGTCCTCTTCGTCTGACCATCCGTCTGAGGGTGAAAGGCGGTACTCAGACGTAGTTGCGTCTCGAATGCCTCCTGCAACCCCTTCCAAAGCTGGGAAGTAAAGCGAGCATCTCGATCGGAGATGATAGATGATGGCACACCATGAAGCGGTACAATCTCCTGAACGTAGAGATGTCCCATGATCTCTACTGAGCCCTGCTCTCTGATGGGTAAGAAGTGAGCCGAGTTGGTGAGTTGGTCGACAATCACCCAAATGGAGTCATGACCTCTAGAAGTGCGTGGAAGTAAAGTCACGAAGTCCATAGATATCCCGTCCCACATCCACTCCGGGACCTCCAAGGGTTGTACCAAGCCTACCGGTACCTAGTGCTCTGCCTTTAACTGCTGGCAGGTGAGGCACCAAGAAATGAACTCAGCCACAGCCTTCTTCATGCCCGGTCACCAGTGCTGTCGTCTGAGATCCTGGTACATCATTGCCACTCCAAGATATACCGCCAAAGGGGAAGTGTGAAACTCTCTCAGCACCTCCTCCCGTAAAGCAACTGGTACCAAGGTACATATTATGAAAAGGACATCGTTCTCTCCCCTAAAAAGAAACCATCAGGTGCCTGTCCTGAGGATATCTGCGCACGTCGCATCTCACAGTCGGCGTCCCCACCCTATACCTCTCTGACCCGCTGCAGTAGTGGAGGAGTGACTGTGAGTGACTAAAGAAAGGCAGCTCCATCTCTATCCACGAATGATATTTACAAAGCGGCTAACTGCTCTGTCACCTCCCCAAGTAGATGCATGCCCGTCCTCCTGCTGAGAGCATCGGCTACCACATCCCCTTTACATGAGTATAGACTATCTCAAAGTCATAGTCCTGGAGGAACTCGAGCCATCACTGCTGTCTCAGGTTCAGGTCCTTCTGTGAGATGATGTACCTGAGACTCTGATGGTCAGAATAGACTGTAAAGCGCTCTCCCATCAGATATTATCGCCACATCTTCAGAGAGAAGACCACTTCTGCTAACTCTAGGTCATGGGTAGTGTAGTTCTACTCATGTTGCCTCAACTGTTGTGATCCATAGGCGATCACGGCCCGCTCCTACATCAAGACATATCTGAGTCCGGTCCCTGATGCATCGCAGTAAACTACGTACCCAACTCCCTCCTCCGGTAGCCTCAAGATAGGCGTTCTGGTGAGTCTCTGTCTCAGCTCCTAGAAGTTTTGTTGACATCTGTCTGACCACACAAAGGGTTTCCCCATCTTCATCAAAGCTGAGAGTGGTGCCGCAACTCTGGAGAAGTCTGGCACAAATCTTTGGTAGTATCTAGCTAGCCCCAAGAAACTCCGTACCTCTGTCACGCTCCCTGGTGGCTCCCAAGCAAGCAATGCCTCGATCATCATAGGATCCACTGCAACTCCCGCCTCAGAGATGACGTGTCCAAAGAAGTGGACCTCGCGTATCCAGAACTAACACTTCGAGAGCTTACCATAAAGTTGGTGCTCTCGAAGTGTTTCCAGTACAACCCACAAATGGTAGGCATGCTCCTCCTCAGTCGTCGAATATTTCAAAATGTTGTCAATGAAGACCACGAAAAATCGATCGAGGTGTTGCTGAAAGGTACTATTCATGAGTCCCATGAACACTACTATAGAATTGGTTACGCCGAATGGGATAACCAAGAACTCATAGTTGCCATACCGACATCTGAAGGTCGTCTTCTGCACGCCCTCATCCCAAACTCTGAGCTGATGATAGCATGACCTGAGGTCTATCTTCGAGAACCACCGTTCTCCCTTGAGATGATCGAAGAGGTCATCAATCCTCGGTAGCGGATACGTGTTCCTCACTGTCACCTGGTTCAGGCGACGATAGTCTACACAAAGTCGCAAGCTTCTGTCCGCCTTCATGACGAACAATATCGGGGAAGCCCAGGGTGAAACACTGGGTCAGATGAATCCCTTGCCTTGCAAGTCCTCCAACTGTACCCGTAGCTCTCGAAGCTCAGCGGGAGCCATACGATATGATGGGGTGGATATCGGGGATGTCCCGGGGTACAAATAAATATAAAAGTCTACCTCTCTGTGCGGAGGTAGTCCTGGAACATCATCGGGGAAAACGTCCGCATACTGATCCCCCACTGTAGGAAAAAACATGACTCCGCACATCAACTGCTCCTAGGATGAGGCTACCCAACTGATGAATGATGGGCTGTCCTCTCCTCTGCGAGAGTCCATCCTGTGATGTGAAGGCTCTCTTCTCGCCGATGAAGGTGAATCCTCTCCCATCGGTGCATACACACTGCACCTTGTCCCTAATACAGTCAATCTGAGCATGGACTGTAGATATCCAATCCATGTCCAAGGTGACGTCGTAAGGCCTCAACGCAGCTACAAGAAGATTCCAGTTGAAGCTCTCGCCTCCTAGAGTAAGCTCACACTGCCGGCACCAGTGCGTAATCGTCGAGTCTGCTCTCGTAGGAGTCTCTAGCCATAAGGATCGATCCAATGGCTTTGTCGGAATCTCCGAGCTCCGAACAAGGGTAGAGGCTATGAAATAATGACTTGCTCTTATGTCTATAAGAACTGTAGCAAGGGTGGAGTAGACACGGATCGTACCTCGAATCATCTCGGGTGCACCGTGGTCGTATGCCTCCCCTTCCTGGAGCTGGGCCTGTCTCTGCCCGCCAGCTCCCTGTGGTCAGGGTGGGCCTCCTGGTGGTGGTGGTGGTAGAGCCTCAAAGCATCTCCCACCACCTGCTGCTCACCCAGATCCTCTGCCTCATCCACCTGCTCCCTGCGGACCACCACAATCGACCCTCTTCCTCTGCCTGGGTGGTCCCTCAACCATCTGATGCTCCTCAGCATGGTGGGTCGGGCAGTCACAAGCCATGTGGCCCAGCCCGCCGCATGCGTAGCACTGTCTGCCTCTCGAAAGACTGGCTCTGCACTGAGTGCCCTGCACCTCGGAGCCAGTTTCCTGAGGTCGTTTGCCTGAGGGTATGGTCTTCTTGGACACATGAGTCATCCATCAACTGCCTGCTGTAGAAGACACTATTACGTGCCGCCCTACAGTAGGACTCGCTACTGATGTAGGCTCAGCAAGGAAGCTCTCGATCAGAAGGTCTCGCTCCAGTACCCCTTCCTGTGTCGGAATGCTAAAGGAGATCAGCGTTTCCATGATCTCATGCCTCAATCCCTGCTCGAATGTCCGGGCCCAAAAGAATGGGTCTCGTACCATGACCGTCGAATAGCGTGAGAGATCGGTAAATATCACCGTATACTGGGCGACCGTCAAGCTCCTATTCCGTAGCTGTAGAAGCTCCTGGATGCGCACCGCATGGAGGGTGGCTGTGACGAACTCCGAGTGGAAGAGGATCTCAAAGTTCGTCCAAAGGAGAGATGCATTGTCGTTCACCTAGATCATCAAGCTCAACCATCTGCTTACTGCCGCGTGCAAGAGGCTCGCTGTGAGGATCACCATGAGGTCAGCTGGTGTCCTCACTGACCTGAAAACTCGTACAACTGCCACCAGCCAATCCCCGGCTGCCTGAGGGTCCGTCTCCCCACGGAACCTTGGCGGTCGCTGACGCTGAAACTCGTGCAGTTCACTAAGGCGACGTGCATCATCAGTGGCTGGGGCTGGAAGCATCGGTGGCTCGGCGGGTAGAGGTACCGCCGGTGCCTCTAATGTCAAATGGTCTTGTACCAAGGCATCGTCGCTCGGTGGGCTTTCATCACGCACAATGCTCGGAACCCTAGATGGCTATCGTCATGGGTCCATCTTTAAAAGGAACAGGTGCGCCATGGTCAAAAAGTATACCTAGTGAGCTGACACAATGTAATCACAATGAAAACTTGAAACACACATGCAATCAATGTTCTCATGCATTGAGTCAGAAATCACAAGTCAGGGTCCTGGTGTATGGATACCTTGGCCGCCGCACTAACACAGGACTCCCTGTATAGATAACCACACTCAATACTCTTAACACTATTGCTTCACATAGAAAAAGATCAGAGTCCTGAGTTCTGCGGTAGAACCGAACTCCTCTAATACCAATTTGTCATGACCCGACCTCAGGGCCCGTGTCGTGACTACCCAAAGCCCGCCTTCCATAGGCTAGGGGTTGGCGACTAGCACCAAGGAGTAAATCCCAATAAAAAGGGAAGGCATTTCCATTAAAAGTAAACAAACACCACAGACTAAGCCAACAGAAGTAAACACTAAGTAAACTGAGTACAAGTTAGTGTGGAACATAAATGAGCCAGAATAAAAACACAAACTGAAAGTAAAGTACAACTAAAAGAAAAGTACAACAACTGAAAGTAAATCAGCAATGTCGAGCTGTCCTCTGGTACTCCCACCTGAAGGGTGGGTACAGATAACCACCTCAGCTCCTCGGGTCTAACCGTCTACTCCATGTACGTCCCGCCCAGTGGTCCACCTCTAGGTACCGACCTGCTCCACACGCCTCTACCACGATCAGCACTATCTGTCGTCTGCAATCAACACAATGTAGTGCGGGCATAGCCCGTGCAGTGGTGAGTATAAGCTACTCAGTAGGGACCCCGAGACCCCCGAAGGTCTCCCAGAATCCACAAAGGATAATCCACAAAGGAAAGATACAATCACGAAGTAACATCTGACAGTACTTAGGTATATGCCCATACATATACCTAAGTTATCAATTCCAGTGCGGCTCCAACATCCGAGCCCAAGTTCGATCACATCTACACAGAATAACACAACACAATCCACATAGGAAAGAAAAACAAGGTTCAACTCACACATATATACTTCTTCGTATGACGATAGAGATGATCAGATGTAGCCACTGATTCATCTAAGCCATCAGACCCACACATGATCGATAGGTACTAACCCCCGCAATTTCCCACAAAGGATCGATAGGTAACTAACCCCTGCAATTACCTACAAAGGATCTGACCCACACAGGATCGATAGGTAACTAACCCCCGCAATGACCCACACAGGATCAGACCCACACATGATCTGTTGGCGCTGGCCCACACAGGACCGCTGAGCGCTGACCCACACAGGATCTGACCCACACAGGATCAGTAGCACTGATCCACATAGGATCTCTGAGTGTTGTAGGCGTCGTCGTCGAATCTACTGAGGATTTCTGTACAGTCGTCATCGCCGTCGCAGTCGCAGCCAGCTCTAGGGTTTCCGCACACAGCAAGCTCGTTCAGGAGGGTCCGCTCCATGAGCCGAGGGTCTTATACATAAAATAAAATGTAGTTCAAAGTTGATGTATCCAAATGTTCCATATCATCAACAGGAATTCAACTTCACAGACGGCGGGTCAATCGGACGCTCGGTCTGAGAGTTATTAGCTTTTTCATCCCAGGGGCCCAATTGGTTTTTAAGTCAAAACCAACCTGACCGTAATCCAACTACGTCCAAACCTCGAGCGGAGTAAGCCAAAAGGACCGCCTCACTAAGATTAATCCATCAAAGTCGATGGAACATAAATCGGACGTCCGGAGCTCAAGTTATAAGCCATTCTGCTCCGAGGGCCCGGTTGGTTTCGTGTACGAACCAACTCGGCCAAACCCATAGATCTCCAAAACCATTAGTGTAATATACTGAAACGACCGTCTCGATCCAAGGACTGTATCGCAGTAGACGGTGCATCGATCGGAGGTCCATAGCCCATGTTATGGGCCAAAGACCGAAAGGAGTCCGTATGTGGGGTTTTCGGGCCCGGGCCGACATGACCCGAGACCCCTCGGGTCGGCCCGAACCGGGTCGACCCGACCCGGGTCCAGGTTCGGCCCGGCCCGGCGCGCTGGCGCGGCCCGATGGGTAGGTGGCTCGACCGTTTCGGCCGAGCAGATGCGCAAAGGGGGGGGGGGGGTGCCTCCCCCTTTAATGAAACCACGGCCCCGCGTGGCGGCTACTCCTCACCAACGGACGCAGCCGAGCTCCGCGTCCCGCCTCCTCGGTCTCGCGCGGTCACGGGACCAGCAGCCTGCCGCCGCGGCTTCAGCCGCAGCGGCCCTTTCCGGTGGTGCCGCCGTGCCGGCGAGGCCCACCAGTGGGGTTTTTTGTGGACCACCGGACGCGCTCCGGTGGTCCGTTATGCCTGTCGTCTTCACCAGTGGTCCTCCCAGGATCGGCTCTTCACTGCGAAGACCTCAAAATTCCCTTTCAGCCTTCTTCGTCGTCACCCGTCGATCCGCACACCAAGAAAGAAGAAACTGTGGGTTCAGAATTGTTTGTTGGTCCGCACCCGTAGCATTAGCGGTTTAAAAAGGCTTCCGACAAATTTAAACACATGCCGAGGATATAAATCACATAGATTTAATTGAACCAAAAACCCCTACCTCAAGTGTCGTCGAGCGAGGGTTCGTCGCGGAAGAAGCGTCGCAGAAGAAGGATCATCGCGAAAAGAGGATCGTCGCGTCGCGGAGAAAGGATTCGTCGGCATCGTGTCGTCAATCCCCGAGGATCCGGCGTTCTTGTCGACCTTTTTCGGAGGTCGGCGTTCTTCGCGTTCTTCGTCGAGGAAGGAGTGCTTCACGACTTGAGTGATTTCTCCCAAACCCTCTCGCACAACCAACCTCTAATAAAATATGAATTGTCTTATATTATTAACAAACAAGCCAATGCTTTGAAATTCAAAAACGAATCAATCAATTAAGTGAATTAATTGCAACATTTAAACCGCCAAATTAATGATGCGTATATTAACCAGATTAAACGCAAGGGTTGACTTAATTAAAAATTGTGTGGGGGGTGCAGGTGCGTTACTTAATTAAAGGAGAGGGGTTGTAAAAGGTAGGGATCGTGTGGGCCCCACCCCACAAATATCTTACCTAGTCGTGTAGGATATTGTGTGTCCCACTTTAAACCCTTAGCATAGGTTAAACAACATAAAATAAAATAAATTGGTCACACCATTTTATTTTATTCATTTACTTAACCCGAAAATTTAAAAACCACACCCGAGGAAACAAAACTCTGGAAAAGGTGTTTCTAAGCAATTACCGACACTGCGATTCCATCGGTCCCTCAGAATTCGATTCCAAGCACTGGTTAAAAAGTAAGAAAAACCCGCTCGTTTGTTCACTGAACGTACCCGAGCTAAACTTCGGAAACAGATTCCGGGCACACCAGGCCTCGGAATCAGGTGCCGTCAGAAACAGCGTTCTTGTAAAATTCCCAAGAAAATTTTAAAAAAAATTCCTTGAATTTTACGGGTCTTTACATAGTCAATCACTCAATAAACCCATTTCAATAATTATTACTGTTCATCTTATGGGTTCTAATATATGAATACACAACATGTGTGGAATAATGAATAAATAAAATAATGTTCATTCACATCATTCTAAATGATATTTCTTATTTCAAATGAAAATTGATAGATGTGGTGACTTTAAAAATGATATTTTTTAATGGGGTTGAAAATGTGAAACATTTTCATATAACAAAAAGGATATGTTTTGTGAGAGGAAACATTTTCTTCAAAATTTCCAAAATCATATTCATGATATTTAGGACCGAGTGTTGGAAACTTTTTAACTCTAAATAATTTAAAATATATTATAAATTACTCATCTATAGTTGACCAGAAAAATCTTATCCTAAATCCATCATATGGATTATTGATTATTTTTATCTAATATCCAAAATTTCTTGGATTCCCAGATAAGGGTATCCCAAGGATAAAATAAAGAATTGGTTACATAATATTTAGAGTTATCCACATTAACCAATCCATAAACTAGATAATATGTGGACACCCATCATTAGTTTAGTCTTACCCATTTTTGTTATTATTGTCATGATATGTGTTCTATTAATGATAAATATAACACATAACACAATTAAACATATTTTAACATCTCAACATATTATTTCAGGTATTCCATTTAGGTTTTTATTACACAAAATAATTCATTTTTGTTTCTATTACCTTTAACTAAAATAGTATATTCAAAATAAATTAATATAAAATACTATAAACAAGAAATTATATATCAATGTAAAAATTTAAATTAAATTATATTAATATATATATATATCCAACTAAAAAAATAAAAAAGTTATAAGAAACTGTTAAATGTAAATGCTCATAAATAAATGAATCCACAATGGCCATAAGACAATGTATGTTTTGATATGTATCCAAACCCTACATTTCTAGCTGGTAAATGAAGCCCTAAGTTAGTGGGACATTTAGCCTAAACTCCCACTTTCCATAGTTGAGTAAAAAATAGAGACCATAATTCTAATATAAAGCATAAAAATAATATTTATAAATCATTGTCAATCATTAAATTATAGTTCTTTAATCACAATAAACAATACTCTCTGTTGAGTAAAACTAAATCATTTTCCATAGTATTAATGTAACTCCATATTTCAATGAATAAAGTTTTAAAAATTAGTTTAGGAAAATATAATCAAACACTCATTAATTCATAACATACAAATATATATATTCTTTCATAATAAATAATGGAATAAACTTAATGACTTAAGAATTCATAAGCAGATGGACACGGTTGAAGGAAATCATAACCAAGGGAAGAAACATATTAATATTAATAAATTAAAAAATAATAAAAAATTTGTAAAAATAGTATTAAAAATGTAAAACATAAAATTTTGTACAATATATACAATAGGTAACAAGATCTCCCACAGACCAATCAAAACTGAGAATCCAAGTGAATGAAAATTCGACCCCTGGGGTCATCAACGATCTACTTAGTCTAGACACAAACCCCCATGAACATATACTGTTGTATCAATATCCCCAATATCTACTAATATCTTGGTGTCATTCCATTTCTATTTCTATTATGAAAATTGAAATAAATGATAACTAATGTAGAACACATAACTGGTAAACCGAGAGATTTTAAAAAATAAATATCATATTATAAAACATATATGAAATGAAACATAAATAATTGAATTTAATGTAAAACAACATGAATTTATTATATATTAATTATTAAATAAATTCAATCTATTTTATATCCTTCAATTTACTCAACACTTGGTTTGAACGAAACACAATACTCTATTAAAATATCATTATTTAAACATAACTATGATAACCATGTATGAAAGAAATAATTTATTAATATAATGTAATAAATTATGAAAATTATGTGTTTAAAAATATAATAATTAAATTCAATGTATATCTATTTTTTAAAAATAAAATAAGAATCATTCAATTTAAATATAAATGTTTTATGACTAACTATATTTTTCAAAAAGGTGGGTTTGTCATGCTATACACACATAATTTATAATAAAATGTAACCAATATTATAAAATTCATTTTAAAAATAAACATTATTTTTCAAATATACTTTTCAAAATTTTAATTGCTTGAATTTTTTTTGAATTTTCAAAAAAGATAAAAACTTCCATAAATAGGTAAAAAATACTGATTTTTATTTAGAATTTTAATTTATATTACAAAATTTAAAAACATAAAATTCATTTAATATGATTGTAAGTGTATAATAAGTTCAAATATAATTATATTAATCTAATTATTTAAATTAAATCAATTTCATTTTGAATTTTTATGTAAGATCTTTCTAAATGTTTTATGTTTTTTATTTGAAAATATGCTTTCTCATCAGGTATGCATGATTAATTTTAAAATTAAAATTTTTACTTATATAATGGGAATTCTGAAAAAAAAATTCAAGATTTTTTATCCCCAAAATTTATATTATCTAATAAGGGAAACAAATTTTTTTGACATAATTAATCGTAAAAATAGTAAAAAGTATTTATCACGGTTAAGGAAATTATTAGTTTACCGAGGGTTATTCTAAAATGATAAAGGTTAAAATGTTCCTAAATATTTAAAAAAAATATTTTATGGCCATATTTCTAACACATATCGTATAGAATCTTGAATTTATCATTTTGTGGACTTTTTTCATGTAAAACCCCTAGGTACCCATTTTTCATTTACAATAATGCCAGTCACCTCACTTAAAAAAGTCCACCCATCTTCTATCCTTTTCAAATGTCCAAACACCACTGGACCATCATTGAAAATCCAATATCCCTTCTTCAGTTACATAATCAAACCTTTTAAGGTGTATTTTTTCTCTAAAATCCCACCTAGTAATCAGTTTGGTGAAAAACAAATGAAGTTGTTTGAAGAATTGTTGACATCCCCAACCTTGTTTTTTTTATTTCATTTCATTTTCCACATATATAAAGTCTTATTAGTTTTTTTGATATAATAATATGACTATCCTACATATACTTATATGTTTTTATGTTATTTTAATAACCTATATCCATATCCTCTTCCATCTAACGGGTTATGAAATTATCATTCATGTGTATGGTGGAGTGCCACCCCATGAACCGATTTTATTCCTTTTCAAACACCACCTATCATAGATGGAAATAATTATATATTTATTAAATTAATATTTATTTAATATATATTTTTATTTATTATCTTTAATTTTAAATTTCATTCTGTTTAAAATTTGATAATCTCACTCGTGTGTATGGCGGGACACCGCCTCACAAAGCGATGCTATTTTTTTCACATGTGCTTTACTTGGAGTGTAATAATAATACAATTAATAAATATATTTCATATAAATGATATTATATTGATTATAAAAAATTAATACTTCACCCCTTACTTTCAATTTCACTTGTTAAGAAGTTGATATCATAGCTCATGCGTACATATGACCTACACTCTCTATGAAGTGATGTGAATCATTTACCAATTCTAATTTTAAAAAATTACAATTAAAATATATCGAATAAGTAAATTTTATATTTATAACATAATTATTATTCCCTATATTATATATAAATATCTTAATAATAACAATAGAATCATCCATGAAAAAACACACATTTGAAAGCAATGCAATTAACACTTAAAATAATGAATATAATGAAATATTTTTAAAAAATGGAAGGTAAATATTAATAATGAGAATATATATGATATTTAAAATTTAATATAGTTATTTTATAAGTAATTAGAATTTATAAAACCATTTCATTGTAGTAACATAATATAATTATGGGAATCATGCCTAAAGTTATAATTTCTCAACTCATTATTACTTCCCTAATCATATGGAAAAGTTTCCACTTATTTCTCATATATATTGTATATACCAACCCTGTGATATTACATATCATAAAAATATTTTATCATCATCATATTTAATGTTTCATTTGATGTTATTTCTTTTATGCGTCTTACGATTCAGAAATTACTAAAGTGGAAAAGGTATATTTTAGAATCTCATCATTGTTGTGGATTTATTATATTTACATTTCCCATGGGAATATTCTTTTAAAATTCTATATTAAAATAATTATAATATATTCAAATATAATTATTCAAGAAAATTTTCATGTAACTATACCATTTTTTCACTCTATGTTAATTAAAATGATAAGAAAAATGTTTTTATGAAAATACATATTTCATTCTCCCTTCTATAAGAAGTACATTTTGATTAGAACCCATGTTATCTAATTTTTTTTCAAAATTGTAATTAAACAATTAAAAATGAATTAATAAATATATTTTTTCAATTTTCAGCTTTTAGAATGTTTTATTAATGAAATATTCATTTCATTTTCAAGATAATTCTTATTTGGATTATAGAAATAATGTTAAAGGAATCTATGTTTTTAAATATACTCCATGAACAACATTTTCATCCATCATAACAAATGAATAGTTTATTTACTTCTAAATTGATTTAAAAGGTAATCTTCAAGGAAAATTATTAATTTTTAAGCAAGTTTTTAAAATTTTATTTCAAATCATAAAATTATATTTTCATAAAAAATTATTTAAGGTTTCTTTCTTAGTACTTTATTTATCAATGACCTCAAATATTTATTTTACCTATTATCCATGGAAGTAATAATTTATTTATATTATCCTTACTATTTAACTGGATGGTTTATGATCTATTTTATTAAGGATTTATTTTTTTATTACCATTCACCATTTTACACTACATGTATTATGATATTTGTTTATTTCCTAGTGTAGGTATTAAAATTTATTATATTAGTTTTTCAATATGATGGTTTTTGTTGATTTTATATCACCCCTTTCATATAATTAATTAATTAGACTTAGTAGGTAATGGTCAACTCCCACTACATCACCTAGATGCACTGGTATCTTGTATGAGACAAACAAGATTTGGTTTTTCTTGTGGCCTAAAACATTTATATATATGCATTTGAATAAGGCCTCAATGATAATTAAATGTCTTAGATTACCTCCTGGATGGAATGTTTCATAGGTCTGCCATTATATATTCATTCATTATGAATTCTATGATTTATATTCCATGTAGTTATATTATTAGTTAGAATATCCATGGTAAACCCTTTTTGATCATATGATTTTTTATGTTGGATTATTTGTTCATCATTTATCCTTTCCATATTATGTCAAAGTTATTAAATAAATGGAATGTTTTTTAGTTAATATCCTTTCCATATTGATTATGAATTATTTATCAATATAATCTACTATATGTTTACTCCTACTAAGAATATGAGTTCATCCATTTCATATGTCATATACTCTCCATGATACAAGGAAATTTTTTGAGATTGATATGATGGGATAATCTATGAAGAATAATCGTGTCTAATTTTTTTTATGAATTTTATGTTATCAATTGTAATAATAATTTTAATTATTTGTATAGTTTATATGGACATATAATCTATCTATTCCTTGATGATGTGATTCTTTTAATCTTCATGCATTGTAATAAAGAAACCATAGACTCCTGGATAATGGTGACAATGTTTCTACTGTTAGAAATAATGTATATTTAATAGAATCCTTGGGAACATGATTTAGAAAGTCATAGATGAGTTATCACAAACTATTGATAACATTTGAGTATATGTATAGAAAAACATCAAAATGTTTTTGCATGAAAAATATTATATGCAATTTAAAATAAAATACACCCTATTATAGATTCTATGTATGGACTTGGTTATAGAGAAGATGTACCAATAGGGTAAAACCTGCAAAAATGGTGTGTGGATATTGACACAATCATCACATTATACCAAAAAATGGGCCTTAATATGAACTTGGTTTTTCGTTCATTGGAGAAAGTCCTGGGCTAAATCATACTTTCACTATAAACCCTTATTAAAGAGTTTAAAATAATGATATCAAAAAATAAACTATATTTATTACATTGAGAATATATATGCTATAAATTGTTTAATTTATGTTAAGTGATTCACTATTTATGGGATTATTCCTTTTTTTGCATAATGTCAAAACCTGATATAGTATTCTCCATTATTTATAAATGTTTCATAGTTGAAGGAATGGAAACATTACCAATAAAAGAATTTTATATAGAATGACTGATCATTTCATTGATGGGATAAAGCCAATTTCTAAAGGGGAACATGTCTCCCAACGATCATCGTCATATGAAGTCACAGTATCACATGATATCATGAAAGAAAAATAATTCTCTATTTATTATGGATTCAAAGGGATTTATAAGATTAAGGAAAAGGAAGTGAACCTAATAAATAAGAGGATAAGAGGAGAAAGGATTTATCCATTTGAAATAATTATGGAATTAAACACCAAAATACTTTCTTAAGGGTAATGAGATTTTGGAATAAGTATAGAGAGAATTATCACAATGCTCATGATTTCAAGTGAAAAAAATTACAATGCCGAATGATGTATAAATATAGGGAAATATGAAAATGAACCCCCATGTTATAATACATCATACCTTGTAATAAGCTAAGGTATTAAGGAATATCTTATGATATTGTCACAAACAATGTGGAAGGGTTATTTTTATTGTGTATTTGGATAAAATATATATATATTTTAAAAATAAATATATTGATTATATTATAATTATAAGAATAAAATATAATATAAGTGTAGAGTCCCCAAACATGAAGTACATGGACATTACATTAATTTTGCAGAATACATAATACATAACAAAAACAGACACCAAAGGACCGTAAAAGTTTAGTGTCTTTGGAAACTCGGAACATAATCTTCAACATCTCCCATAGAGATATAATTTTTTTTCTTAACTAAAACCTTTCATTATATGCTGGTGAAAAGAATACATATAAAGGGTGAGCTCAAATTCTCAGTTAGGGTAAGAACGGAGAAAATAAAACAAACCATATACATTTTAACTTCAATACATAAACAAAATCTTTAAACATCAAAATATTGAGAAATGACATGAAACATGGCAGTGCATAGGGAATAGATCATAATGGATTATAAATCATGATAAAATAGCATGGGAATAAAACATGTGATTTTGGAAAACCATTAAGCACATGATATGATTTCCATAGTAGCCAAGCCATTGCTGCCAAGACCATCATAGTGGAAAAAGTCCATTTCTAAATCGAGTTCACTTCTCATTCCAGTCCAGTAACACTGAACCGGATTATCTTACCATTCCAGCCATATCTATCTCATGAGATATAAATCTTTACCCAATTAATTAGAGGAAAAAATAGGTCCCACACATCTCATAATGAAATCATTCTTACGTGTGCCACAACATGAACATAAATCATTCATCATTACCCAATGAATAAAATGGGTTTCATAAGCATCATACCTTCATAACATAATCCATAGAAAAAATGTATAACATTTCATCATAAGAAAT
This sequence comes from Viscum album, assembly GCA_963277665.1. Lineage (NCBI taxonomy): Eukaryota > Viridiplantae > Streptophyta > Magnoliopsida > Santalales > Viscaceae > Viscum > Viscum album. The sequence goes on along the minus strand of OY728130.1, from coordinate 1,594,345,409 downwards.
GTGAAAAAATGTAAATCATAGATACATTATACTTGAAGCATACAGCTATGAAATAATTCCATCTTATACGGAAAATGGTTTCGATAAAACACTTGAAATGAATTCTTGAGGAAAATATCCTTTCATCTTCAAAATCATTTTATTTTTACAAAATGCCATGAAATATTAAAAGAAAAGGATTTTGTTGAAAATAGTCAAGAAATATTTTAGAGTAATCCTCATGAGAATAAGGTGTCATGAAATCGTAAAAATATGTTCATGCCGTATAAGTTAAAAAAACATTCTCCTCATACTTTTAACGGAAAATTAAAAAAGTACCACGTATGGTAAACAAAAGAAATATGTCCTACATAACACAAAGTAAAGAAAAAAAGGGTTAAAAATGACTTTAAAAATATGTGGAATAATATTAAACACTTTATGAAAAATATTTTTATGGACATGGATAAAAAATATACCCCAGTAAATACTTACATATAAGCAATCTCGGATAAAAATGAGATTTGCCAAATTATCCCTTACCTTATGTCTGATATGCTTCCTATGTATCCTAACCTACTGTAAAATGATTTAAATAATGTTATTGAATTATTATAGAATAATTTTTATTGTTATGATATCATATATGGTTCACTAATGAATTTATATTACCCGTTCTTTTGTAAATTGCATGTTAAAGCAGCGTTTTGGTTAAATCGTTTCATTTATCGTACGTGTTTCGATTTGTTGTTCATGATAGTATTACTTATATCCTGATTTATATAATACCATAATGTAAAATATGATTTATATATAATATATATTCATCATATAAATATATATGATAGATTGAAATACACCATTCATGGAGATGGTAGACCGTACGTACGCATGAACGTTGTCTTCGTTTCGTTATTGAATTGAATTGAATTAATTAAATGAAACATATATGAAAATAAATCCAGTATCATTATTATGTAATATCATTCATGATTATTTATTATATATACACTTTATAATCATACTTTAATGGTTAATAATGGAAAATGAATCTCATCGCATTCGTGGAGACGGTAGTCCGTACGTATGCACAAGCGATGATATCGTTACCATAATTATTTAATAGAATTGTAGTGAATGGTATAATATATCAGAATCATTATGATGTTATAATAACCATATATCGTTATTATTTACACCATTATACCCATCCAAGTATGGTGGTGGTGGAAAAACTAATTACACCACGGCGTGGAGAAGGTATTCCGTACGTACGCATGCACGGTGATTTCATTTTCTGTAGGATGTATATAAGTTGAAATGGGTTTGTTTCATATTTATAATATCATATAAGTATATTAGTGATACTTATTGTATTACTTTACAATGAAACAACTAATGTAGATGAAGTTGAAGATGAAGAAAACTTGAAAGAATCGGTAGAAGAGATTACCTCTTCTTCGATGCACCTCTTGTAAGTTTCCAATAAAGGCACTAGAGTTTGTATTTTGAGGATACCAGTACCTCTATAATTTTAATAGGAAAATTTAAAGGGTAAATTGACAGGGTTTGGCCGAACTTGAAGGCCCAAAGTTGTGTAAAGAGGAGAGGGAGGAGGGGCCCTTTTATAAGGGATGAGAGGGGCACCTTTGGAATGTCTGAAACTATTATTTTATTATAAACATATCTTTGGTTTCAAAAGGTCCAAAAATTATTAAATATGAATATAAGATGACTCATGGTCAAAATAAAATCATCCAATCATAATTGGACATGTTTTGTATAACATTTTAATCATTATAATCTTATTTATTTAAATCATTTATTAATGAGGTAAATACTACATCATTATTGTGTCATAATTAATTTAATTTGTTTGATGTATAAAAATTATAAAGAAAATATCATAATTTAAGAAATCGTGTTATCTTTCCAATTAATATTTATAGGTTAAAATATAATTCGTATAAACCCTTATAAAAATTAATTACGAAAAGATTTTTGTTAATGTCAATTTTGTCTTTACATTAAATTAATTAATCCAAATTGTTATTATCACTACCAAGTGGCTCAATTGAGTTACAAAATCGACCCAAGGATGCTCATGGTCGGCCAATGCTCAGAAAATAAGGTTAGTACAAGTTTTAAGGTAATTTTGAATTATTATAATATTGTTTTAACCTTGAATTACCCTATTTACCTTTAACCACGGTAAATAAAAGTCAAAAGTTACTATTCACCAAAAATTATTTTCATCTTATTGAACCACATTTTAGTTCTTCAAAACAACCATGTATATTGTATTTTTGAAATTCAATTCACAGAAGTGGTAAATTTTCATTTAAATGAAAGATTTGGTTTTTTTAACTACCACTAAGTGGTTTCACTATTCATCAAAAATTGATGTTTTTCAGAAAAATAACAAAAATTAAGATTAAGCTATATTTTATATTCCGAATTCAAAAATGATGTCTATTTTTCCAAATTCAAAACATTGAATTGGAATTAATTAATTTTAAAATTAGTAACCATTATCAAAACAAATAGCGTGTTTTTAAGAAACAATAACTATCAAAAGATCAACACTTGTTTATGTCAAATTTCAAAGTGAAATTAATTCCAATGACCATCATTGGATTAAATGGTAAAAATATATTTTAATTACACTTTAAAAAAAATTAAAAATCTAATATAACCAAATAAATTATTGCGATGAAAAAGTAGTTTTTAATTAAAATATAATGTGTTTTTACTATTCATTAAAATATAAACGTTTTCAGAATAATATGAAAAATTTATCCAAATTAAAATTTTATATACCGATTCCAAGGGAGAATTTTATTTTGTCAAATTGAACTTATAAACATGTCAAAAACTATATTTAATGTGGGTGCACCATCAAAAGGCAAAAAAACTGCATTTTTTTTTGAAATACTTCTTTTACCCGAAAAAATTATTTTGTTCTCATACCATGTTCTAGAAAATGTGTAAGATGAATAATAATGTTATAAAATTAAAATTTTAGTTGATACTCTTCATAACGGATAGTTCATAATAATATTATAACCATATATCGTTGTTTAGTGAAACCTGGTACTACGTACAACACACGCTATCGAGGAAGGTCGTGATTGCGTGTAATGCAAGCCAAGTCTGGGTGGTGTGTTGTGCAAGACTTCTTAATTGTTTTGTATAACATAATCTTACTATATTTCATTTATACATTTAATATATATATACACACACTCTATGTTGCGTAGAATGACTACTATCAAATGAACTTGAAATTGTGTGTAACACAATCCAAAAATAGTGTTGCGTATACTGTAAGCTAATACAGTGTTGTGTATAGCCCAAGATAATCTTGGTGTAGAGTAAAACACAAGAAATCAGTGAAATTAAAAAGAATAATTATCATAAGTTCTCGGGTTGTTACATTCTACCCCCTTAAAATGAATTTCTCCCTCAAAATTCATCAGGGTTATAAATGGTTTACTACATGAACATTTCATTCATAGAAACCCACATCGTAAAAAGGAATACCAAAAGTTATATTTAAAAACTCTAGTATGAAACGTAATGGTTACCCTAATTAACTCATCACTGGGTTTCCACATAGGAGAACATAGGTGAAAATATGGATATTGAAGAGAAATCTAACAGTTAAGTTCTGATAGAGAGTGATAGAGGACATGGCTATGAAAAATACAATAATCAAAAAGAAATAAATTTGTGATGACTTAAGGTACCATCTGATTCATTGGATATAAGGACACAAGGACTATGTTTTTAGTTCTCAAGATCATTCCCCTAATGTGGAAAAATTGTTTAATACTTATTTAATTTTGATACAATCTCACCGTTGTTCGTTCCTTGAAAAATTTCCACTTCCTCTATTAAAGAAATGAAGTTGAATTTGTCATTTGTGAAGTGTTAGCAGATCATGTGATATAATGATAGGTCATTCCAACTATTTCTATCGCAAAAAGTTTAGCACAATTTATTAAATATATGTAAGTCCATCTATGCTGAGAGTAATCATATATTATTCCAAAAATGGACTTATACATCATCTATCATACCACATAATAAAATAAAACTAGTTTATACTAACTAGGGACTTCCTGTAGGCCAGTGGAAGGCGATAATGTCATGTCTCACTTCGGTTATGGGTTCGATTCCCACATCTTCTTCGGACGTGATGAGTTGTCGCCCATCCTATGGGTTGTCCTTTTTTTAAAACTATACTATTATAACATTCCAAAAATAATATCAAAAAGTTCTAGTATTAAACAATACTAACTTATTTCCAACATAATCCCTTCCAATATTTAGGCTTATCTAAAACACTTCTATCCTAGCTCATAGTATGATGAAACAAATTACTAGAAATTTCATTTACCGAGCATGTGAATACCACCATTTATCCTCCATATATCATACGATATATCTTGTTGGTCACATTCCAAACATTTGAATACCTTAATCATGTATTCTTTTGAAAAATGAATACCCTTTGTACCTTAGTGAATACATTAATGTTGTCAAAAGTTAACTCTTTCCACATACCAAAATCCCAAAAATTCTATATACTCAAACCATGATATCACTTAGTAATTATATCAATCATGAGCGCATTAATTCTATCAAACATATTATTTTCTCCTTATCCATAGATTATGGGCATATCATCTACTTTCCAAAAATATTTCAATCTCTTTTCATGGTTACCATTACCATGTAATTATCGAAAACCACAATAAACCATTACATAGATATTCCAATGTTCCACAACACTATAAATGCGATTTCACAACATTATTTTGGAATCCCTTTACATAAATACATAATCATTCCACAACATCGTTTTCATACTCAACATTGCTAATAGTAATCGCATGTGACTTCCCTTTGTCCTTTGCCTTAATAGGTTTCTCACGTTAATCATCATTAACCCTTGGATTATGGAATTTATTAGCATAATTCCCCATTTCATTGAACTTGAAGCATTGAAGTGTTGGTGGAGAATTTTTTGTAGTCTTTTCTATATTCACATCATTAGAAACGTTTTTTCTATTACTTCAACACTCAGCTGCTTGATGACATTATTTTCCACAATTCAATCATTTTCTAGTACCTTTAATACTATCTCAACCATTCTTCTTTCCACACTTTGAGCATAAAGAAACATTTACATTATTTTCACCATTGTCCTAAGATTTTTTCTTGAACTCTATATTTTTTTTCTTGTCAAAACCATGGGATGGATATATAGCACCAACTTCCAGTTCTACCTTGATATCACAATGCACAATTTTTTCAAAGCTACTGAAGTATTTTATCACTAATGCCCTTCGAAGACTTGGTTTTAAGCTACTGAAGAATCGATCAACATTACATTTAGGTTGGATGATAAATCCATATGCATATATTGAAAGCCATGTAAAATTTGCTTCGTATATACCAACAAGTTTATCATCTTTTTTCTTAAGCTCAAGGAATTCTTTTTGCATCTTTGTTCAAAGAATTCGATGGAAGTAATTATTGAAAAATAAGTTCCTGAACTCATCCCATTCCATGGAGTCAATTTCACCTTAGGGCATTTTATTCTTAATTAGATTCCACCATTGGTCTGCCTCACCATCTAAATGGTAATCAACCAGAGTGAATTTTTCATGTTTTGAACATCGAAGTATGGAAAATAACTTTTCAATGGTATTGATCCATTGTTCAACAACAAGTGGATCAAAAGACCCACAGAAAGAAGGTGATGTTGCCTCATGAAGGGCTCAGTAGAATATTTTTCCCTTCTCTGCTCATTCGAAAGTCCAGAAGGATTCATATCTTGTGTAAGCATATCAATAAGATTTTTCACTCCAGCTCCCATAACATTGGTTTCTTCAGGAGGACAATCATTGCATTTCCCATTACATTGATCAACACATTTCCTTCGGGTTCTAGCCATCATCTAAAACCCAAAAACAATAGTGTATGTGGAAAAAATCATGCTAGGAAAAAACATAATAAAGGGGGAGTACCTTCAATATATAACATCTTAGGTTTAATTCTAATATCGTTACCATAATTCTAGGACTATAACTTATACATATTCTTAACCATAGAGACATCCCTAGAAATACCTCAGAAATATCTCTAGGGATCTAGCTAATTTTCCCACATCCTAGTATCCAAAGTTTAACTAAACATTTCCTTTGATAGCAATTATAGAGACCCCAAACGTGACGTACATGGACATTACCTTACTTTTGCGGAATACTTAATACATAACAAAAATAGACATCAAAGGACCGTAATAGTTTAGTGTCTTTGGAAACTCAGAACATAATCTTCTAATCATGGTAAAAGATCTTCAACATCTCCCATAGAGATCTTCTTTTTTTCATACCTAAAACCATTCTTTATATCTTGGGTAAAATAAATCATATAAAATGTGAGCTGAAATTCTCAGTTAGGGTATGCATTGAGAAAATAAAACAAACCATATACATTTGAACTTCAAAACATGAACAAAACATTTAAACATCAAAATCTTGAGCAATGACATGAAACATGGAAGTACGTAGGGCATAAATTATAATGGATCATCAATCATGATAAAATAGCATGGGAATAAAACATGTAATTGTGGAAAACCATTAAGCACATGATATGATTCCCACTGCCAAGACCATCTTAGTGGACAAAGTCCCTTTCTAAATCGAGTTCACTCCTCGTTCCAGTCCTGTAACACTGAACTAGATTAACTTACCATTCCAACCATGTATATCTCATGAGATATAAATCTTTACCCAATGAATTGGAAGGAGATATAGGTCCCATCCATCTCGTAATGAAATCATTCATATGTGTGCCGCAACATGAACCTAAATCATTCATCATTACCAAATGAATAAAATGGGTTTCATAAACATCATCCCATCTTGACATAATCCAAATAAAAAATGGATATCATTTCATCATAATAAAATTGAAACCATGTAAATCATAGTGATATTATACTTGAAAAATACACAAAATAGATAATTCCATCTTATATGTAAAATGGTTTTGATAAAACACTTGAAATGAATTTTTGAGGAAAATAACATTTCGTCTTCAAAATCATTTTCTTTTTACAAAAAGAAAGGAAATATTAAAAGAAAAGGATTTTTTTGAAAATATTCATGAAATCTTGTAGAGTAATATTTATTAAAATAAGTTGTTATGAAACAATAAAAATCCGTTTATATCGTATAAGTTAAAAAAACATTCTCCTTATACTTTTAACGGAAAAGTCAAAAAGTACCATGTATGGTAAACAAAAAAAAGATTCCCTCCATAACATAGAGTAAAAGTCAAAGAGGGTAAAAAATGACTTTAAAAATACATTGAATAATACTAAACAATTTATGAAAAACATTTTTATGGACATGGATGAAAAATATACCCCAGTAAAAACTTACATATAAGTAATCTCGGACAAAAATGAGATTTGCAAAATTATCCCTTACCTTATGTCTGATAAGCTTCGAATGTATCCAAACCTCCTATAAAATGATTTAAATAATGTCATTGACTTATTAAAGAATCATATTCATTGTTATGATATAATATATGGGTCACTTATGACTTTATATTACCCGTTTTTTTGTAAATTCAATGTTAAAGCCGTGTTTTGGGTAAAATCGTTTCATTTATCGTACGTGTTTCGATTTGTTGTTATTGATATTATTACCTATATCCTTATTTACATAATTAAAGAATGTAAAACAGGATTTATATATAATATATATTCAGAATATAAATATATATGATAGATCGAACTACACCATTCATGGAGACGGTTGACCGTACGTACGCATGAATGATGCTTTCGTTTCCTTATTGAATTGAAAAGAATTAAGTAAATTAAACATATATGTAAATAAATCCAGTATCATTATTATGTAATAAAATTCATTATTATTTATTATATATATACTTTATAATCATACATTAATGTTTAATCATGGAAAATGAATCTCATCGTGTTCGTGGAGACGGTAGTCTGTACGTACGTACGAGCGATGATATCATTCCGATAATTATTTAATAGAATTGGAGTGAATGATATTATATATCAGAATCAGTATGATGTTATAATAACCATATATAGTAATTTTTACACCATTACTCCCATCCAAGTAAGGTGGTGGTGGATAAACTAATTACACCACGGCGTGGAGATGGTATTCCGTACGTACGCACGTGCGGTGATTTTGTTTTCCGTGGGATGGATAGAAGGTGACATGGGGTTGTTTCATATTTATAATATCATATCGGTATATTAGTGATACTGATTGTATGACTTTAAAATGAAACAAATAAAGAAGTGGAAGTTTAAGAAGGAAGACACTTGAAATAATCGGTAGAAGAGATCACCTCTTCTTCGACACACCTCTTGTAAGCTTCCTCTTAAGGAACTAGAGTTGGTCTTTCGAGGAGACCAGATTCTCTATAATATTTATATGGACGTTGAGAGGGTAAATTTATAAGGGTTGGCCGAGCTTGAAGGATAGAAGTTGTGTAAAGAGGAGAGGGAGGAGATTCCCTTTTATAAGGGAGGAGTGGGGCACCTTTGGAAAGTGTGAAACTATTATTTTATTATAAAATTCTTTTTAGTTTCAAAAGGTCCAAAATTAATTAAAGAAAAATATAAGGTGACTCATGGTCGAAATAATATCATCCAATCAGAATTGGACATGATTTGGATAATATTTTAATCATAATAATCTTATTTATTTAAATCATTTCTTAATGAGGTAAATACTACATCATTATTGTCTGATAAATAATTTATTTTATTTTATGTCTAAAAATTATAAAACAAATACCATCATGTAGTAAATATTTTTATCTTTCTAATGAATATTTATAGTTGAAAATATATTTTATATTACCCCATATAAATATTAATTACTGAAAGATTTTTGTTAATTTCAATTTTGTCTTTACATTAAATTAATTAATCCAAATTGTACTTATCACTACCAAGTGGCTCGATGAGGTCCCAAAATCGACCCAAGTATGCCCATGGTCGGTCAATAGTCATAAAATAATGTTAGGACAAGTGTCAAGGTTATTTTTAATTATTATAATATTCTTTTAACCTTGAATTACCCTATTTACCTTTAACCGCGGTAAATAAAAGTCAAACGTAACTATTCACCAAAAAATATTTTCATGTTCTTGAACCACATATTACTTCATGACAATGACCATGTTTGTCGTATTTCTGAAATTCAATTCATAGAAGTGGTAAAATTTCATTTAAATGAATGTGTCGGTTTTTTTAACTACCACTATGTGGTTTCACTATTCATCAAAATTGATGTTTTTCAGAAAAATACCAAAAATTCAGCCTAATATATATTTTATATTCCAAATTCAAAAATTATATCTATTTTTTCAAATTCACAACATATAAGTGGACATAATTAATTTGAAAATTAATTCACGTTATCAAAACAAATAGCGTGTTTTAAAGAAACAATAAATATCAGAAGATCGACAGTCGTTTATGTCCAATTTCAATGTGAAATTAATTCTAATGACCAACATTGGATTAAATGGTAAAAATATATTATAATTACACTTTAAAACCAATTAAAAAGATAATCTAACAATATAAATTATTGCGATGAAAAAAGTTGTTATTAATTTAAATATAGTGTGTTTTAATATTCATTAAAATATAAAAGTTATCAGAATAATATGAAAGTTTTATCCAAATTAAAATTTTATATCCTGATTCCAAGGAAGAATCTTATTTTTTCAAATTGAACTTATAAACATGGAAGAAACTATATTTAAAGTGTGTGCACCATCAAAAGGCGGCAAAACTGCATTTTTTGAAAAATACTTATTTTACATGAAAATTTTATTTTGTTCTCATACCATGTTCTAGAAAATGTGTAAGATGAATAATAATGTTATAAAATTAAAAATGTAGTTTATACTATTCATAACTACTAGTTCATGATAATATTATAACCATATATTATTGTTTAGTGAATCCTGGTACTGCGTACAACACATGCTATCGAGGAAGGTCGTGATTGTGTGTAATGCAAGCAAAGTCAAGGTTACGTGTCGTGCAAGACTCCATTGTTGTTTTGTATAACAGAATCCAAGCATATTTCATTTACACATTGAAATATATATATATATATACACTCAATGTTGCGTAGAATTACTACTATTAAATGAACTTGAAATTATGTGTAACACAATCCTAGAATAGTGTTGTGTATACTTCAAGCTAATACGGTGTTGAGTATAGCACAAGATAATCTTGGTGTAGCGTACAACAGAAGACATAAATGAAATTAAAAAGAATAATTCTCATAAAATCTTGGGTTTTTATAATAATGATGATACTTTAGTAGTATTTCATTAGTTATTAGAATAAATGTAATGATTGGTACCATGTAATGTGATTTAGTGCAATGATGATTATTTTGAAAATACAATATTAATGTAATATAAACATTATTACTTCTTATAGGTTGATAGAATAATTAAAATTATATAATTATGGGATAATAATAGTGACCAGGAAATTTTTTAGTTATTTATTGTTTTATCTTATCTTAGATGATTTTTACATAAATTTGGGACCAATAGAATATATTCGATAAACGTTGATTTTATTTTTGGATGAATGAATGTTTTTATTTGGGTTTTATGGTGATGTAGGTATTCCCATATTCTGAAAGTGAAATTAATTCAAACATTATTTTTTCTATTATATGTAATTTTTATTTATTGATCATACATCGAAATTTGGTTAGAAATTATTTAGAAGAGCTTTAAGGTAAAGTAATTATGGAATGGATTAATATGAAATTTAGGTGTCATGGGATAACATGTGATCACCATTGGATTTCAAAAAATATCTAAAGACAATATGATTGTCATGTAATTCTAGTGTTATGATAAATGTTCATTGGGGATAAAAATATAGTATTAATAATCATTTATTAGAGTAATAAATGAAGTTGGAATTGATCACATCACAAACAAATAATGAAATCATGCATGTGAAATAGAATGATATCATGTTAGTAAATTTTCATATGTTATATATATATATTGTAAAGGAATACTTACACTCACATAGAAAGATATTGAATCCAAATTGTAATCCATGTACAAACACCTCGAATTAATGAAATAGTCCCTTGACTCGTCAAAGATTTAGGGTATTATAGTTTTTGTTCTTATCTGGATAATTAATTGTCTGGTCAATGTCCTCGATCAATCTCAATATTTATTTAAAATTTTCTTCAATTTACTATCTTATCTTCGCACATATATTCTCAAACATAGAATCCCAGTTATTTAATTATTCTATATGACCTTCATAAATCCCTCTATCTCTTATCAAGAGGATGTTTCATTATCCCTTCTCAAGATATGGGATTTCAAGAATGGTGTTTTCAAATTTCAAACCTTTGATTTTCTAGATGATGATTAAATTGTGAGGACACAATTTAATTATGGGTGTATAATCTAACACCCACAAAATTTAGAAGTGCAACATCATATTCGACATCTTATATGAGACATAACAAAGAATAGAGAATAATGTAGCACCTCAAGGATTTATAAAATAAATTTTGTAAATAAATTCAGTCTCTTTAATATATTTCATTTCAAAAAACACTCTATTTTAATGACACATGATACTCTATTAAAATATTTTTGTTTAGGAATGAAAATTATAATCCAACAGTTAATTAGGATGCAATGAATAGTATTATATAAATTATAAATACTATTTGTATTAAATATACATATAATAGATTCAATGATTAGCTAGTGTTTACATGTAGCATAAAAACATTTTAATAGAAAATAAATGTTATTTTGGAAAACAATATTTTGGTAAAATGTAGATTAATCATTCTTTGAATGCATATTTTTTTAAAAAAATTCAAAAATATTATAAAATTAATATTAAAATTTAAAATTTAGGTTTTATATATAATTTTCAAAATTATCTTTCTATTATTGTTTTTATAATTTTCTGAAATGATATAATTTTCATTGAATAGTAAAAAATATTGGTTTTATTATGAATTTCCATTTCCTATAAAGCCTTTAAAAACATAAAAAATTATTTAATATGGGTTTAGAATTATATTTAGTTCAATTATATATATCATGGTCCAAATTTAATAATTTTGAAACAATTTTATATTAATTTTTATATAATAATATTGTGAACTATTCAACATTCAATCATTAAAACCCCACATCATAACCACGTTTGTGGGATTAATTTTAAATTAAATTTTTTGAAATATGTAAATTCAATTTTGGAACATGGATTCCCTATTTTTAATCATCTTAATTTATAATTTATAATAATACCATCATAATTTTTTTCCAAATTCATGAGTAAAATCAAAAAAAATTATAGTTAATGGGAAAATGGTTTTACCAGTGGTTAAACTTATATTATAAGGGTTAAAATATAAAAAAACACTTATAGTATCATTTATTTTGATTATATCAACCTTAAAAATTCTATTACAGATAAGGTACAATGTTTGGGCCTTTTGGAAAGTGAATGACATGGGTAGAACTTTTTATTTTTAGAAATTACATGTGGGCCACTCACATCACATACAAAAAGAAACCCCTTCTTACATTCTATTAACATATAAAACCCCCATTATTTTGGAAAATACCTTCCAAAATACCTTAATTAAATATATAATAAAAATATATAAGCTTTATTTTTCTCATTAATCCAATATTGGAAAACTTTTGGGGGCAAACCAATTGAAATTGTCTAAATAGGATGTAATATCTCTAATTAAGAGTTTAATTTAATATCTTTCTACACTAGTGTAAATTATATTGAAAACATGATAATATAAAAACCTAAATATCATCCATATACTAATATTAAATTATGTTATGGTAATGACCAATATTAATTTCCATTTCTATTAAATGGGTTATGAAATAATCATTTGGTTGTTCGGCGGACCACTACTTGATGTAGTAATGGTTTTTGTTTTCTATCACTGCCTCCCACAACAAGATATAATTATTGTTTATTTATTTTTAAATAACAATAATTATATTATTAAAATTATATAATTTAAATATCACATATAATATTTCACAATACATTCCATTTAAAATATGATTACGTCACTCATGTCTACGGCAGACTACTGGCTTGCGACGTGATGTCATATTTTTTAGATACACCTTACATGAAATATAATACGTTTAAAATTAATAAATATATGTGATGTATAATATATGATATTTAATTTTTAAAAATTTTTATATCTCCCACTTTCTTACCCTTTCATTCATTATGGGGATGATATCGTCACCTAGGCTTGCATAGGACATACTGTCTCTATGAAGCAACACAATTCATTTTCCACGTCCAACATTCATAAACGGTTATAAAAATGTATATAATGAGTGAAAATGATATTTAAATCATTTTTAAAATTATTCATATGATATATACATATCTTATTCAGGAAACTAAATCAGTCATGACAAAACGTACATGTCAAAATAACAAAATTAACACCCAAAATTAGGATAATAATATAATACTATTAATAGATGTGGGGTAAAAAGTTATTAAGGGAAATTTATGATATTATAAATATGAGTATCATTATTTTAAAAATTAATAAAATTAATAAAACCATTATAGGAGAGGTACATATATGTATGGAGAAAATCATAGTTGAGGTAAGGGTTTCTCATCCCACATTTACTTCTCAGATACATATGCTATATTCAACACATAGTTCTTTTATATGGTGTATATATATTGTATTGGATATTTTATATCATGAATATATATAACTTCATGGTATTTGAAGTTTCATTTTATGTTATTTATTTTTTTAGGATAATGATTCAAATGTTACCTAAGTGGTAAGCGTCTATTTTCTATTCTCATCAATATTTTCAATTATTTATGTTTACATATCCCTAGTGTAATTATTTTATATTTCTATTTTGAATTGAATATATTTTCTTCCCCTATGGTTATTGTTGAAATTTTTCATGTAATAGTACGATTTTTCAACTCCTTAGTGGTAAAAAATATTCAGAATATATTTTGAAAAAATATGTCTTTATTTCTATATTCGGTTAGAAATAATTCATCAAAAATTATAATGTTTTGAAAAAATGATTACCAAAATGTGTATAGAATTTTTGAAATGATATCTTATAGTAATTTTTAACATTTATATTTATTTAAAAAAGTTTATATATGACACATAATATCATTTTTAAAATTACATCATTTTGTATTTTACTAAAATCATGAATGGAATCATTGATTTCACATGTACAACATGAATCCAAATTTCCACCATCATAACCAAAAAATGATTTCATTATTATTTTACATGTTAAAGAATTTTAATTTCAATGTCACTTTTTTTCGAAATGTTTTTTCCCTATTTCTAATTGTTATTATAAAAATGAAAAAAATATTTTTCTTTCAAAAGTTTTCGATATATTTTCATGGTATTTATATTCACTAATAGAGTAAATACTATATTATACATATTATACACTAAGTATATATTGTACTGATACCATACTGATTATTTTTCTAGATGGACATGATTTTTTTGACTGGGGATGTAAAAAAATATTTCAATTCTCTATTTTACCCTTGATGGTTGATGATTATGTTTACTAATTAGGATGAGTATTTACATTTTGTATGTTAATTTTTCAAAAAATTGGGTTTTTTAAACTATGTATCGCCCCTATAAAATGAATAATTAATTGTACCTAATTTATGACTAGTGGGGACCACTATATCTCCTCACATTGTTAGTAGGTCACATGAGAAAAACATGATGAGGTTTTGTTCGAGGCCTTTTCCATTTATACTGATTTCTTGGAACAAGTCCTCGATGATATATAGAATTAATGAAAAATATCATCCATAGTATATTTTATATGAATAAAATTTGTAATTCTATCAATATGTTCTCAATAAATGATTTTCCATCAGATTATCTAATTAGTTTGAATATCCATGGAAAATTTTTCAAGACTATATGATTATTTTTATGGAATTATTTGATTATGATTTATTATTTCTATATTATTCTATAACTGTTGATTAAATGGAATATTTTTAAATTATTTATCTACCATACTTGTTAGTAATTATTTATTCATATATCCCATTTTACGATTATTCTTTTTGAGTATCCATGGTCACCCATTTATTATTTTTTATTTTCTATAGGTTATCATGAATGTTTTTTGATTATTTTTAAGGATTTTCTATCAGGAATAATGGAATTATCAAAGAAAATTATTTTTGTATTTTATGTTTGAAATTTTAGTTATAATTTCATTTATTTTTTCATTTTACCAACACTAAAAAACAATTCATCTTTTTCTGGATCTGATACATTGAATCTTTATTCAATGTAATAATTAAACCATGGTTTATGAGCTACTAGGGTCGAGGCCACTACACATCATGCACCACTCATTCTCTATAACCACGAGTGATCACTTTACAAGAATTGTTCGGTTTCATAGAAGGATAATTCACTCACATCCTATGAAAATAGAGGGAGAACATGCATCAACCATCATCTAATACTGAAAATTCATTTCCACTATATGAAAATAGAAAACTAGTTAATAATTCATCAATAAATCACACTCTATTACAATCCTAAATCATGATTCTAATCTTAATATATTTCTATTGGAAAATGAAAAATAATAATACTACTGTTTATATTCCTATCCCTGTTTCCCAATCATGTTCCACACATTATATGGCCATTATGATTATATTCCACGATCTCAAACACTCATTGATCTTGTGTATACCTATAATATATCCCTCTATATAAATAGTTAAAAAATCATTATAATATTGTTTAATGAGAGGAAACCACCAAAAATCAATTGTAAATAGAACAGTATTGTCCCTAAAAAGTGAGAACAAGACCCTAATAGAACAGATTCTAGGTGACTAGAAATAATTGACATCCTATGTTTGAAACCCATATGACAAACCTTCATTAAAACCTCACATAATGGACATCACAACTCAAATCATACACAGTGAACCACTAGATCCCTTATCCACATGGGTTACACCCAAAACATTATTGAAGAACCATATCTAGATTCACATTCCAAGGATCTTCAATTTACAACACATTTCATCAATCAAATCAATCATGAAAAAACACATAACTATGAAATAAAAAACATAACTACTCAAATTTTACATTACCGTCATGAATCTACAACTACGCACCTAAAATTAAAAACAAAAACTACTAGTGTTTCAATTTATAGGAACACAAATGACCACATTCATTCTCATATATATCATGATTCATAATGACATGTTAAAAAATAAAAAATATAATTAATGACTACCAATTATACATATGAATTTTCCAATTTAGATTCATTGGTTGATTTAGATGAAATTAATAGAGGTAATAATATCTTACACGAACCTATTATTAAAAAATAATTCATGAAAAATACTAGAAATATACACTAAAAATAATTATACTTAACTTAATTTCATTAACATGATAAATGGAATGTATAACATGAAACTGATGAGAATATAATTATTTTTAAGGTGATAAATTATAGTGGGAAGGCTGGTCTTGGTGATCAGGGAAAACAAGTAACCCCTTTAAATATTAAATATAAATATTATTGAATATTAAATTTAAATTCTCAATTTTATGAAGTTATAATCTCTAATGGTTCTCTTTCAGACAACCAGTTATTCTTTTTTAGGTCAAATAGTGGAATATTCACACTATTTGATATATATAAACTCGTGTTCCTTATGGAACCATGAACCCACTATCATGGATCTAATGCCTAAAAAATACACATTACATAATAAATTAGACACAATTAATGTACTAATAGACCTAACAATCACATAATTACAAAAAAAATTAAATATTTCATTACCCAAAAATATATGGCCATTTTGGTTTAGAGATTTAGAGAATTAAGAAAAATATCAAAAAAATAAAACCCATGTATTTAAAAATAATGGAAAATTTTAACACAATATGAAACTACTTCATCCATAACAAGTTTTTATCATCTATAAAAATCTATCTAGTGAGATATATCTGGTGTCATAGATTTTATTTTAACTTGGGGAAATATAAATATAAGAAGGTGTGACATCAAATACCCAATAATAGAAAATATAAAACTCATGTAATAATGTAATAACCGTAGAATAATTATTTTCCTAGAATAAATAATAATCATAATTCACTAATAAAATAAAACTAAGAGCATAATATATCAACATATATTAATCAAAACAAATAGATTACAAGGATAAAAATAATAGAATTCATTTTGATTGATATCATAATTTCCTTGATCCTGATTATTATATTAAGGAAATATCACAAACATAGTTATTTCTATAAAGGACAAAACCAATATAACATTCATGTTATAAATACTATAGTCAATATATCATCATGGATTTTGTAGGAATACACCCAATTCCATGTTATGTCTATATCATGAGACCTATAGATGCATCAATGTGCTATGTAATGTTGGTCCCCACCCATCACTTGTTGGTGTATAAAGAATTAATTATATAAAATTTTGAGAAAATAATAAAAAAAATATAACATTTTAATAATCAAATATATTAGAAACAACATAAATATTTCCAACACATATCCAATTATCTATAAAATTCTAACATGACCATATCTCATCCAAATAAACATGGTGGATCATTAAATGATAAAAAATAAACCTTCTTGAAAAATAAGTAAACATACATATCAAAATAGAAATTATATATATATATATAATATTTACTCAATCAAATTATTTATAACATTTAGTTAAACACCCTTCAATAAAGGGAAATAAATAATGAGTGTTCATAATGTGAAGGAATTAGATGAAATTTTTTTCTACATCATAGGGTAATTTTAAAACAAAAATGAAACGTTTAATTTTTTTTGAGTATAATACCCCAAATTAAAATGATATGAGAGGATTTATATTGTTATCAATGAGAAATATATACCACAAAAGGGTAAAAATCTAACATATATTATAACTTACTGTTGAAAAATTGTGATTCCAACACCTTAACAATAATAATAATGTAATAATCAAATGATCATCGAATGGATTCCATTAAATTCAGATATAATTAACTGGATGATATTCAATATAATTTAAGGAAATATGGTAGTTTATAAAGAACATAAAATAAAATATGTTGTGAAATATTAAAAATAAATCATGGAGTTGAAAATAGAGGCACATAACATATATAAAATATGAAATGATTGAATCAAACCCCCATAAAAGATAAACTTTTAAATGGAATGAATAATTAAAGAAAAATAAAACCATATATTAAATTGGTAGTAAACAAAAAATTCAAAAGAAAACATGGTTTATAGTATGTGATATATCTAAAAGGGTGAAAATTGAGTAAATGAACCCATACAACCAACTTAATATTTGAGGTAAGAACCATTTGGTAATGATATTATATGAAATAAATTTATAAAATTATAAATTATTATTGGAATAAAATAATATGTATTAATTAGTAAGAAAAAAATAAAACATTGAACAATATAGTTTATCAAGATTTTTTTTATAAATTTATAGAAGAAAATTTATTTCTCAAAAACCCAAACCTCCTTCCAGATTCATTTTATACATATTCCTAAATTCCAAATTAATAAAATTATATTTATTTTATAATTTATTAGGACACTTAATATTTTATATTTATTTTATTATGGATCACTTATTGTAATAACCCAGATACATATTAAATAATTTGTTTGCATTCTAGAATTAAATATTTAAATTCATTATAATTTTATAATGAAATAATTTTCATTTATAGAAATTAAGTAATTTTTACTGATGGAATATTAACTTTAACTGGGAACATTAACATAAAATTAATAATATTAAAAAAACCACTAGGAATATTAATATGGCCAATTGAATAGTAACCTCTCTTATGGGAGTATAAATAAAATTTATGTATCTTATAAGCGTAATCCAAATATATTTATATCATGGAATAAGTGAATAAATGTTTTGTAAATGATAAATTATGTGATTTTATTATTATAAGTCATCAATATTTAATATTTATTATAGAATTAATTTGATTATTTAATATAAACTTTATTTTCATAACATGGATTCATAATTTATTAATTTATTTTCTTATGGATATATGATAATTTTTTGAGACCTTGATTAATTTTTCAAGGTGTTATAAAATCAATTATTGTTTTAAAATATTTATTTGTAAAATATATTCTGATTTTATTAAAAAAATAAATTTATAATATTTAGAAAATAGATTTCAAAAAATAGTGTTCAGTTTTGAATTATACATATTACAAATGGTTGGGGATAATTTTTGGGATTTTTCTGAAATATTTCAATTTTTGGTGAATTGTGAAATACAATAATTTACAGTTTATATAAATTATAAGTTATATAAGATATTAACAACATCATTAATGATGTATTATCATTAATATAGAACATCCCATGACTATTTTAATATATTTTATGAAAATAATCAATCTATTCATAGTATTGATACAAATTAATAAACTAATGAATTAAATAATTCCAAACAACCACCTCTCCTCCACCATAAATACCTCCCATCACCCCTCTTCTCCTAACAACTTAATGAATTTGTTGTTGTTCAACTTCTTCCTAAATCTCTTCCCAAGACTCTTCCCTGCGTCAAAGACCCACTGGTCTCACCAAAATACCATAACCGAAGGCCTTCATTGGTTCTCAAGGAGGATAATTCAAGAGGTAAAAATCGTCTTCTATTTTCTTTATTTTTCATTTCAATTATTTTTTCTTTTCATATAATCACTTCACCTCCCCTTATCCAAGATTCATAAAGACTATAGTATCTTATATATACTATAATGTTATTATGTTCATGGGAATATTGATCATCATAAATATAACGACCTAGTATTCACATACATTAACATTACATAACATTAGATAAATGCATAAAACATTACACAAACACACTCTTGGAGACCATACTAGTATTATACCTTTGGAAATATGGAAAAATAAAAATATGTACATAAATTATCTATATTATCACCCACTAGGTTCTTCATGACCAGTACCGTTCATGTACACATCTATCATATTTCATGTATTAATTACATGTGGAAGGAAACATAAAAAAGGGGTGAGATAAAATTATTAGTAAGGGTAAAGAAAGGAGA
Source organism: Viscum album (assembly GCA_963277665.1). Lineage (NCBI taxonomy): Eukaryota > Viridiplantae > Streptophyta > Magnoliopsida > Santalales > Viscaceae > Viscum > Viscum album. The sequence goes on along the minus strand of OY728130.1, from coordinate 1,594,325,073 downwards.
ATTATATGAAAATTAATGCTAATAAGGGTATGAGAACATGATAATGAAATGATAAGATCATTCCCTACATATCAATGACCATATACATGAATCTGGGCATAATACTTGTCATTTAGTAATACATGAATAAAAAGGAAATAAAAAAAATAATCTATGAAATCATTACATAGGAATGAAAAACGAAATTGTGAGAGTAACATAAGCATATAATATGATTTCTATAGAATCGTAGTCATCGCTTCAAAGACCATTTTGGTAGTATAGGATCACTCTTATACCATATTGGTAGTCATAGTTCACTCTTATGTCCATTTTAGTATTCACAGATCATTCCCAAGACCATCTTAGTATATCTCATGAGATATAAATCATTACCCAATGTATTTTAGGGAGATATTGGTGCCAATAATTTCCAAGAGAAATCATTCATACATGTTTCACAAGATCATAAATATTCATTTCATAACACATGAAATTAAAAAGACAAAATAAATATTTAAACATATCATAAGCTATGAAATGTGACATGTTTCAAAACCATTTCATCATAAACATAACTCGCGAAAAGAAGCGGGGTTCAAAAGAATATAACCTTTTTATATGAAATGTGTTCAATAAACATAATTCCATGAAAACAAAATCCATTTAGAGAAAGAATAAGAATGTAAATAATGAAAATTTCCCCATAAAGGAATGATTAACACTGAATGAGTTATCATAGATGTGAAATAAAATTTAAATATATTTAAAAATAATTTCTTGAGGAAAATATACTTTCTTTTTTAAGATAATGTGTCTTATAACATAAAACCAATTGAAAATATTTTTTTTTGAAAATTTCATTAAAAACCTATAATTTAATCATTGAAAATAATAAGAAACATTAAAATCCTTTTTCTGAGAAAATGATCTTTAATGATATTTTGAATATATTTTCTAATGCATTTTCAATAACATGGTTTTGGAATACAACAAATTTCCGACCAAAATAGAGATGGTCATATTTTATTTAAAAATATTTTCCAATGAACAAAATAGATGAAAAATGGTAATAAAACATGAGGATATCTAGAATATTTATAGTATAAGGAATCTCATGAGTGTTCTTGAGAGATGGATTATATGACTTTATCAATGATTCATAGTCATTAATAATATAAAAAAGCGATGAGATCTATTCAATAAACACTTACCACTTGGTTAATCAAGACCATACTCTTAATTTAGTAAAATTGAAATTACATAAAGATAAAAATATCATGAGATGAAGTATATTCATGATAAAACATGTGTTTTTATACACGTCAAAAAATATTTTAGGTGCATAATAATACATGAGTCATAAAGAATAAAATTTTGGAGAAAATAATTTTTTATGATTTGTTATCTTTTGAAACCTAAATCCCATGAAAGAAATTTTTTAAAATGGATATATTAATACCCATATAATTACATAATAGATAAATATAATACAATTAGTGGATATAGATATATCACATAATTGTAAAGAGTGGTGAACATATAGTGTATCTTAAAAAAACAGAAGTGAGAAATAAATCCCCTTACCTTGTATATCAAATCTCATCGTACTCATTCAAAAACATGTATAATAAATATAAATTTATTATAAATATTTTAAATAAAAATATAATTATATCTAATACCATTAATGTTCTTATTATAATTTTATGTTACCCTCTTGTTAACGATCCTTTGTTAAGTTGTCACTTCGAGTAATATTCGGTTTGTTCATCGCATGTGTCTTAATTTTTTAAATCTTTGTTCCTTATACATATACCACGATACCGAAATTTTTACCATGATATAAATATAATTTAAATTCAGCATATTTTTTTTTATAATAATCTATATAATATATAATTATGATATGGAATAAACCATTCCTTAAAAAGGTAAGCCGTACATATGCATGAACATTGTTTTCATTTTTATTCTCAGTTGGATAAGAAGTATGTCAATTATATATATATATATATATATAAAATTCATCCATTGGCATAATTATATCATTTATATCATATAATGTTTCTAAAACCATCCTTAATACATTCCAGGTGGTGTGTGAGCAAATCATGTCCCTTTGAGGGGGCGGTAGACCAGACATCCTCAAACGAGATTAACATAATGACACCAAATAGAATGTAAAAGATATGTGTAGTAAAAGCGAAGAAATAATATTTAAGACTTAATAAATATTATATATATAATATGTAAACATTTTATTTTTAATAATGGCCACCATTGGATGTAGTAAGGATAATTCAATAATCATCCTTTAGTGAGGTGGTAGTTCTCCGTACACATAAACAATATATTCGTTATCCATTAGATGGAGTTGTATGTAATTGTAGGTAGATTAATTATCTTAAAAAAATAATCTTATAATTTTTTACTGGTGTTTTTATACATGGATGGAAAAAATAATGGGGAGGGGTGGATAAATGAAAATAAATAATAAATGACATGATAAAGTCCATTACCTCTAGATCGGGAAACTCCATTTGGATTGTGCCAAATGGCTTCCATGGATTTCCTTCACGCCAAGGGAATTATCCTAGGATTAAGATATGGATGTTGGGAAGTGTGTTGAATAATTCATCGATGAACCTACTAGTTTTTAGAGGTGTGACAATGTGGGAGATGTGGTGTCTTTTTATAGAAAAGGAAAAGGGATCACTTGGATTTTGTTTTGAAATATATATGGTGTAAACATGATGTTACCTAATAATTTTCATACAAAACCAAAAAAATAATGGAAGGTTTAGGGAATAAATATAGGCATCCAATGGGTTCTTTAAAGAACCCAGATCTTTTTTTCAAGCATGTTTTCCTTTTCTAGTTGTTTTGGAGAAAAAGAATAATTTTAGGAAATTTTTGATGTACATGTCGTGTACAATATGAGTACACATTGTGTTCTTGGATACCGCTAGTAGCCGGGTGCTATCCGAGAAGCGGCCATGGACACGACCATGTGGGGGTAACCTAGAGGCCGCCTAATGCAGGGTACAGAAATGGTGAGTACATCCTGTGTATATCAAAAGTACATGTCGTGAACTTTCGTTTTTCTTTATTAAACACATCGGGGTCGCGTATAATTTCTAGAACCATATTCTTCTATGTTTTTATCATACGAGAGAACTTTTATAACAAAAATTATTCTCTGACCCCCTAACCCTCAGTTAGATCTCCGATTCGACTACCGTCGATTACGTTGAGATCGCCTCGGTAAGATCCCTCTTCTGCTTGAGCCTCATTGCATGATTCCTATTATTTATCACGTTATCCTCTATTGAATGTTTTAGATGGTTTTGTAGATATTCGACATTAAAATTGGATTCAGGCCACTAGGTCTACATGTAGCGGTCTCCTAACATCCAGGTAGGTGGTTTCTGCCTTTCTGTAAAATGTCTTTTAGTTTTATGTGAAAATTTTCCCAATACACATGAACGGGGTATTGTGCATTTACTGTTTTAGCCCTATTGTTTGTCTGCAATCCTTCTATGCATTAGTAGATGATAATTGTTTGTGAATATGGTAAATTGATGTTCTTTGGATGTGTTTCCTATGCATGTTTTTTCCTATTTTCACCTTTGGGACTAGTTTTCCTGTTAGGATACTGTTTACATTCCCATTCTTATGGAGTGACTATTCATTTGATATGATGTTACATAATAGAATGCATGCCAAATAGTTCTTTAGGATTACCTTAGCTGATACATGCTACTAAAATTTCTTGACATACACAGGGGCATGAGAACTTGGTGTATAGACCATAGAGAGAATTGATGTTGAGGGCTTCTCCAGAGTGTCTATTGTACTTACGAGGTGAGACCACTGGGGGAATTGATAGAGTTCTTCCTCAGAGAGTCTATAGTTCCTAGACGCGGGCCATAGAGGGAATGTGATTCAATTGATTCCCTAGAGAGCCTCTAGTTATGATACGAGACTATATGGGGAATTGACGGTGAGTGATTCTTCAAAGAGTCTATGCTTAAGCTGAACCAGAGGGGTTAGACTGGGTGTACTGCCCAGAGGGTTGCTTGTACTTGTTCGGTAGGACTAGAGGCGATACGTTGTGGGTACTTCCTAGAGGGTTACCTGTTTGTGTTTATCTGCATTGTTAGTTGCTTCTTGACATTGAAACTGTGCATTGTTTACTGTTGGGTGCCTTTCTGTTTACTATTTTGTATACTTTTACCTACCACATACTCATTGAATGTTAGGTACAGATATCGTGGTGGTTTCCTACTGGGATTTAGTCTCACACCGTATTTGGTCTATGCTTTGGGGCCCAAAAATATTATATTGTTGAAGGTATAGACAAGGGAAATCACCCTTCTACTTCAGGAACTTGACATGCTGTGGGGTTGGAGAGCACGAGACCAAGTATAGGCTTGCGATGCTATGGAGTTATCATCTTTTTTCTTTTCAAATTTGATTTATTACTTTTTGTATTCCAGCATTTTGAATTTTTTGGTTTTGTTCCTAGACATATGTATCATGAATAATTTATATATATGTGTGCGATCCAGTTAATTATTTCTAGTATTCTGTTGTTTTGTTTTGTATGGATTATTTCTGATTCCACTATTGTATATCTGTTTTAATTTTTCTAGGTTACTCTAACAATGAGGGAATAGTTTCCCCACTATCACTCTCAAGGCCCTCAGTACTAGTCGGCATCCTCTGGCATTCGGGGAAATGTGCTTAAGGCCATGTGACCAACCGAGTACAGAAAGTCTCTAGGCGGCTTTCGGAATAGATATGTTACAAAGTGGTATTAGAGAAATTATTTTATCTTGAATTACTATTTGTAACCTATAGTCAGGGATAGGACGGAATAGGTACCAGATAATAAGTTGTTCCCAGGAGTAGCTAACCCGTGTATAGGGAAAATCCAATCTACCCCTTTAATGAAATTTTCTAGTGTTGCATGTTTATGATTAACATGATTTTCACCATTAAGTGACTCACAAGTTTTGTGCTGGTTATTATTTATGTTATTGAGGTTCTATTTCTGATGGAATCTTATCAGATGAGGGTATGACGTCTCATGCAACATATAGTCACTTGCTAGAAATCACAAGTCATGCATTCATTCCATGCCATCTAGTGTTCATTCACAATTTCATGTTGTTGCGATAGATATTGTGTAGAACATGCATAATATTGTGATATATGCCTTGATAAAATAACTTTTTTTGATAGGGTATTTTTTGTGTATGGTTTTGTCTGAATGGAAGACAAACATTGGTTCTTGATCTGTTATGGGCCCTCGTGGACCGAAACAAGGTGGATCATTGACTTGTTTACCTTGTTATAACATGTATAACATTCAAGACATTGATTCGTGGGGAGTATGGGCCTCACTGGTCAGAATTTTTTACTTCCAATGTTTTGTTCAGTGTTTTTCTAGGTTCTAGTGTAGTTTCGGAGGCTTACTGTCCGAAAAAAACTCAGAATACACGCCGTGTAGTTTGGACTACACACCCTGTGTTCTTCTGTTCAAGAAGAAACTGTTTTTCTTAAGTACATGTCGTGTACCATACATACACACTGTGTAGTTTCTAGCCATGTCTTAGGACATGTGGGAAGGGACACGAGATAGGGAAAACATGGAGTGAACACACGATTTACCTTCTAGACATGTTTTTTTATGTAAAACATGTTCCCACCCATGTCACTAACAATATAGGTTGGTCAGGTCTTATCTAATTAACATCATGTGCAATCTAAACATGTCGTGTAGTCTAACCCAAGTACCCGACCATGTCAATAACAACACGGGTTAATGTTATCCTTTCACATACACACTATATCCACATTGAACACGCTATGTATAGGGAGCCATGTGTCAGTCTGTGTCACTAACACCACTGGCTAGATAAAGCATGTCCAGTACATGTCGTGTCTACTTTGAATACGTCATGTAGTATTATCTTAGGAGAACCATGTGGATTAACCGTGTAGATGGACATGGGCAGAGAAAGAGGATTCAAGTACATGCCATGTTTTAGGCGAACATTCCATGTGTTTGGGGTGTTACATGACCAGTTTTTGCAAAACTACACAACCACGTGAATAAATTAAGGGAACACGCTGTGTAGGGGATATACACGCCTTGTAGTCATGTTTTGTAAAACATGAATGTTTTCTTCTCTTATTCCATTGTTACACTTCTTTGTTTTAGTCCATGTTAATACTGATCGAATGTGTGAGTTTGACCCTATAGAGTAATGCCACCGAGATGTCCTCCCATTCTCCGCCATTCACAGATCAGTGATTAGACGCCAGATATGGCTGACCAGGGACTTCCTACGGATCCTCCGGTAGTGCTAGTCTTGGAACCATTAGTTATACCTAATACTGGTGCTGATGCATATTTCAGGGAAGGATTTATAAGGATGATGTATAATTTTTAGGGAGCACCACCTCCTACCGCATCAATAGTAGATTTTACATGGGTTTTCCAATAGCAACATCCTCCCAATTTCTCAAGAGAAGGAGGACCACAAGCTGTAGAGTCCTGGCTATAATCCATGCTGACGATATTTGCGCATCTGGAGATGCCTCCAAAGTGGAGGGTCAAGCTCTCTACCTATATGCATTGGGACTATGCCAATAGATGTTGGGATGTGATCTCACAGGTGAGACGCCAGAAGGTTATGGCATGGTATGCGTTTTAGTAAAACTTCTACGATTAATTCTATCTGATGAAACTGAGGGAAAATCGAGCTCGGGAGTTTATGAGTCTGGAGTAGGGTACTGTTTCTGTTATGGGGTATTCCTCACACTTTACCGAGGTGCATATCTTCACACCTATTCGAGTAGGTGATTAGTTATTCTGTACAAGGATGTTTGAGGATGGTATAAGGCATGACATGCATTCATAGGTGAACATCTTCAGGTTGAAATTCATAATTTCTATCATCAACCAGGCACTGATCACAGAGCGTAATCTGAGGGATTATGGCGTTATGAGCCAGGGCAGCTCGACATCTGGAGTTAGAATTCCTCCTAATGACAGTAGGAAGCATCACAGGGAGTCTTCACATTTTGATCCAGGGAGGAGAGACAATTCTTTTGGTAGCTAGGTGGTGTGATACTAGTGTGGGATGAGCAGGCATACAAGGCCACACTGCCCGAGAGACCAAGTGTAGTGCCGATCATGATGCAAGATGGGTCATCTTTAGTGCTTCTGTTAGATCATATCACCATCAGTTGCTGACGAGATTTATTATATGACTCCGTGTTTGGGAGTAGCACCACCAGTTTCTCACCAATCCGAGAACTGGAGTTCTTCTAGCTATTCAGGAAGAGGTGGAGGTGATGGTTGTGGAACCGAGTCACCTGGTTTCAGTCAACATCATAGTGGATCAGCTCAGAGTAGTCAAGCAGGGTCAGAGTGCAATAGAGCAGGCCAGACCTTTACCGTGAAGAAGACCCAATAGGAGTAGGATCCTGGACCTTCCACAGTTCTAGTTATGATCCTCATTGCCTCAGTTTTATCTTCAGATCTTTATGATACATGGGCTTCCCTAAGATTTATATGTGTTTCTCTTGTGGAGAGCCTTGAGCTCTCCATCCTTTATTCTGCCGATATTTTGAAGCTAGACACTATGTTGGGGTCTAGAATAGGTAGTGTACGTCAGTGCAGGGAGATCCCTCCAGAAGATGGTGGGTGTCACTTTTTATGGGACCTCTAGGTTCTAGTGATGAGTGGGTATGATGTAATTATCAAAATGGACTGGCTAGTTCCCTTCCATGAAGTCATCAATTTCAATCATTGTAGGGTGAGTTTCACATCACTAGAGGGTGGATCCATTCTTTATGAGGGATAATGGGATGTCCAGGCGAGTAGTGTGGGACCCGAGCATCATGGGTTGAGAGGAGTTACAACCTAGGTTGCTAGTCTATATCTGGATTACCACGAGACATCATTGTTAGACTTTCCTCCAGTGGTGGATATTTTCAGGGACATCTTTCTAGAGGTCATTTCAGGTTTTCCTCTAGAGAGAAAGGTGGAATTTTCTATTGAGATCATTCCAGGAGCAGAACCAGCGTCCATTCCTCTTTATAGGATGGCTACACCTGAGCTACATGAGCTCAAGAAGTAGTTGTAGGAGTTGCGGGCAAGGGGTTTCATTCGACCCAGTACTTCTTCTCGGGGTTAACCTGTCCAATTTGCAAAGAATTCCAATGACACCCTACGGATTTTTGTGGATTATTGGAAGTTGAATCAGTTGATGGTCAAGAAACGATATACTTTACCATGTATTGGTTATCTCTTTGATCAACTTCATGGAGCCTGGTGTTCTCAAAGATTAAATTGAGGTCTAGTTATCATCAGTTGCATGTTAAACTATCTGATATCCCTCTCACAACCTTATTGAGTAGATATGGTATATAAAAGTATGTGGTTTTTCCGTTCGATCTCACGAACGTGCCTACAGTGTCCACGACACTGATGAACCGAGTGTTCCTTTCATACATGGATTCCTTCGTGGTGATTTTTGTGGATGATATCTTGGTGTACTCTCACACTCAAAACGACCATGATACCTACCTTCAGATCAGTCTGAGTACACTGAGGGAGCATTAGTTATATGATATGCTCTCAAAATTCCACTTTTTGATGGATCAGATTCACTTCTTGGGTCATGTTATCTCAAAGATAGAAGTGTCAATAGACCTAAAGAAAGTGAGAGTAGTAGTCTCCTGCGAGCATCCGATGGAAGTATTTGAGGTGCGGAGTTTTCGTTGGATGGATGGATATATAGATGTTTCATTCAAGACTTTTCACGCTTAGGAGAACCACTGACAAGTCTGACTGGGAATGGTGTGAAGTTCTTATAGTCAGATTCTTGTGAGTCAGCCTTTTAGAATATTAATGGGATGGTGACTTCTGCACCAATACGAGTATTTCCAGAGTCGAGAAAGATCTATACTGTGTATTGTGATGCTTCAGGTATTAGGCTGGGAGTTGTGATTATTCTTGGGGAAGGAGTCATTGCGTACGGGTCTCGACAGTTGTGACCACATGAGAGGAATTACCCGAAACACGATCTCGAGTTGGTTGTTGTTCATGCCTTAAGTTGTGGGAGACATTATCTCCTAGGAGATCATTTTGAGGATTTCACCGAACAAAAAAGTATCAAGTACATCTTCACTCAATGTGATCTGAATTTGAGACAGTAAAGGTTCGTTGAGTAACTTCAGTCTTTTCACATTGAGCTTGCCTACATGCCTGGGAAGGGCAACATTGTGGTTGATGTGTTGAGAAGGAGGACTTAGATACAGGTAGTTCAAGAGGCCAGCAGTGAAAGGATGCTCATAGTTATGTTCTCTGAGATGAATTTGGAGGTGCATGATTGACATGGGAAAAATTTCCTATCTTCTATAGCAGTTACATCTACCCTTCTTGATCGAGTACAAATGAGACAACTATCAGATTCTGAAGGCCTATTCCTACAGGAAAGTGTGTTAGGAGATAACCCTATTTTTAGATAGACCATAGTTGAGGATGAGATCTTGTGTTTCCAGGGGAACGTATTGGTGCCAACAGGCATACATGAGGAGATGATGCGGGACTTTCATTCCCCAGTTTGGGTAGTTCATACTCGTGTCACCAAGATGTATCGTGATCTACACCATGAGTATTTGTGGCTAGGTATGAAGAGAGATGTTTCTGGTTTTGTCATGAAGTGTTCCACCTGTCAGCATGTGAAGGCGGAGAATCAGCAATAAGCAGGGCTTTTACAGTAGTTGCATATTCCCAAGTGGAAGTGTAACAGTGTCGCTATGGATTTCGTGACAAGTATACCAAGGTTTCCTTGAGGGAATGATGCAGTTTGGGTTTTCATTGACATACTTATGAAGGTTTATCACTTATTTCTAATGAAGGAGACGTTCAGTGTTGATGAGCTGGGACAGCTGTACATCCGTTAGATTATACTTCTGCATGGAGTTCCACACTCCATTGTTTCAGACTGAGATGCTTGTTTTACTTCTCGATTCTAGAAGGGGATATAGAAAGATTTGAGTAAACAAGTGATTTTAGGTACAGTATACCGTCCCCAAATATATTTCCATTCTGAGCATACGATTCAGGTGCTTGAGGACATGCTCCGAGCATGCATCCTGGATTTTAGTGGTTCTTGGGAGAATAAAATACCTCTTGTGGAGTTTTAATTTAATAATAATTTTCAAACAACTATTCAGATGGAACCTTGTGAGGCTTTGTACTATAGGCCATGCTGATCACCATTATGTTGGCTGGATGCAGAAGATATAGCCTTGCTGGGACCTCGTCTTGTCCAAGAGACCATAGAGTAGATAAAGTAGATTCAAGAGAAGGATGGCTACTGCACAGTCTCGACAGAAGTCTTATGCTGATCAGCGGAGACTACCTATAGAGTTTGAGGTCCGGGATTAGGTTTTACAGCATGTCACACCGAGTTTGGGACACAAAGGGATTAGGAGACACGATAAGATTTCACCGAGGTACATCAGGTCGTTTGAGGTGTTGGAGAGAGCTGGGCTAGTAGCCTATCGGTTGATGTTATTTCAGAGGTATTGAGATATGCAAGACGTCTTCCATGTTTCTCAACTTCAACGTTACTTTTCAGACCCGTCTCATGTTTTCCAACCCGGGGAGGTTGAGCTCAAAGTGAATGCGTTATTCAAGTACCATCCTATCCATATTGTCGATCACAGTACAAAGGTTCTCTTTGGCTGGTCTGTTTCTCTCGTACGAGAGCTATGGCGGCACGAGCGGGAACAAGATGAGACTTGGAAGAGGGAGGCCAATGTACGAGCACATTGGCCGGAGTTGTTTAGGGTTTCTAATTCTATGCCATCTTTCTAGGGACATTCGGGGAGAAATTTTATTAAGGGGTAATTTTATAAGAAACTAGATCTTCTATTCAGGTATGTTTTCCTTTTCTGGTCGTTTTTTGAGAAAAAGATGAATTCCTGGAAATTTTTGAAGTACATGCAGGGTACTTTATGAGTACATTCCGGTTACATGGTTATCATCGGTAGTCAGGTGCTGGCCATGTAGCGGCCATGCACACGGCATTGTGGGGGTGACCTAGTGGCTGCCTAATACGGGGTATGGAAACAGCGAGTACCCACCAGGTACTTTCTTTTTTCGTCATTAAACACACCTGAGTCACTTATAATCCCCATAACCGTATTCATATAGGTTTTCTTCATCCGAGAGAACCCGTACGACCGTGATTCTTCTCTAAGCCCCCGATCCTCCATTCGATATTCAATTCGACCATCGTTTATTGGGTTGGGATTACCTCGGTAAGCACTCTCTTCTTCTTGAGCCTTGTTTTATGATTCCACTTCTTTCTCAAGTTATCCTCTGTTGAAAATTTAAGACATTTTTTAGATCATTTGCGTGCTAAGGTGATTCAAGCCTTGAGGTTCACATATAGCGATATCCTAACATCAACATAGATAGTTTTTTCCTTTCTGTCGAAGGTCTTTTAGTTTTATGTGAAAATTTTCCCAATACCCATGAACGGGGTATTGTGCGATTACCATTTTAGCCCTATTGTTTTCTAGATATGCATGTACTCTTGAGTAGATGGTAATTGTTTGTGAAAAGGGTGAATTTTTGTGCTTTGGCTATGTTTCCCATGCATGTTTTTTCTATTTAGACCTTTGGGTCTAGTTTGCATACTAGGCTGCTGTTTACATTCCCATGCTTAGTATTTTAGGATGGTGAGACTATTGCTCTGTTATGATATTATGTGGTAGAATGTTAGACAAGTAGTTTTGGAGGTTTACCTTATCCGATATGTGCTACTACATTTTATTGACTTACACAGGGCCATGAGGACCTGGTGTATAGACCATAGGTTGAACGGACTTTGAGGGATTCTCTATAGTGTCTTTTGTAATTAAGATGTGAGACCACAGGGGGGATTGACATTGAGTGATTCCTTATAGTGTCTGTAGTTTTTGATGTGGGCCACAGAGGGAATGTGACATAAGTGCTTCCCTAGAGCACCATTAGTTATGATATGAGACTATAGGGGGAATTTATGGTTAGTGCTTCCTCAGAGAGTCTATGCATAAGCTGAACTAGAGGGGTTAGACTGAGTGTACTATCCTGAGGGTTTCTTCTTTTTGTTAGGTAGGACCAGATGGGATAGGCTGTGAGCACATTCCAGAGGGTTACCTGTTTGTGTTTATCTACTATGTTAGTTGTTTCTTGACATTGAAACTATGCATTGTTTACTGTTGAGTGCCTTCCTTTTTACGGTTTCATGTACTTTTACCTACCATATACTCATTTATAGTTAGGAATAGATCTCATGGTGGTTTCCTATTGGAATTTAGTCTCATACCCTGTTTGGGCCATGCTTTGGGGCTCAAAAAGATTATATTGTTGTAGGTATAGACAAAGGATAGCTCCCTTCTATTTTAGGTACTTTACATGTTGTGGGGCTGGAGAGCACATGACCAAGTCTAGGATTGTGATGCAATAGAGCTGTCATATGTTTTCTTTTGTACATTTATTTAGTATTGTTTGTATTCCAGCATTGTGATTTGTTTGGCTATTTTACTAGATATATGTATCACACATCATTCATATATATGTGTGTGCTCCAGTTTATTATTTCTTGTCATTTTCTGTTTTCTTTTGTATGGATTATTACTGCTTTCGCTATTGTATATATATTTTTACTTTCGCTGTGTTACTCTTCCAATGAGGGCATAGTTTCCACACTATCACACCCAAAGCCCTCGCTGCTAGTCAGCAGCCTCTGGCATTCTGGGAAATGCGCTTGAGGCCATCTGACCAACCCGGTACGAAACATCTCTGGGAAGCTTTCAGAAGCAGGATGTTACAGTGCTGGACAAGTGTCTAGATCATTTGGCCCCGTAATTTTATTGGTTTTCCCTAATTAAGCATAATTTGGACATATTTGTTGCGATTATTTTTAATCACTTTTACTAATCATTTTGGACAGTAATTATCTTTGTCTTAATAGGGTTTAAATATAATCTAGAATAAAATGTTTTATTTTATATTTTTTAAATTCAAGTCAAAAAAGCACCAAAATTATGATTAATGATAATCTGTAAGATTGGACAAAATAAATGGTTTATAAAGTAGAAAAGTGTTCAAAATATTATTATGAATTAATATTAAATTTCAAATTGAAATTGAATATATTAAATCAAATTTTATTTTTAGATTTCATAATTATATTAATGTGACCTTAATAAATTTATAATATAATTTGACAATAATAATTAATTAAACAAAAATGCAGTTTTTAACGAAAAAGAAAAAAATTTCACTATTCAACTAGAAACGCAGTTTCTCATAAAAACACCAAAAATACAACCTAATCTATATTAGATGTTTTGAATTCAAATTTGATGTTTATTTTATCAAATTCAATTTTTAAATGTGTGTAAAATTAACTTTTTTTAAAGTTGTTCAATTGAGAAAATGATATTTGAAAACATAAAAGGTCTTTATCAAAAATATTATCATCCATTATAAATATGCATTATTTTTATAAAAAATTACAAAAAATATTTGACAATTATTCACTAAAGTTCATATTACTATGTTTAAGTGATATGTTATTATTATCTAATTAAAATAATTATATCATTAAAATGATGTTTCGTACAATCTCTTTGTTGTATGTGATGTATTTTATGTCAGTGTTACGTGTGTCACATGCTAATTTGGTGTTGTGTATAACATATTACATGTATATGTTTTGTGTAACATAAGATGATTTCATTCCACGTGAATAGGCTATTTTCCTTAATAAATTGTAATACTAAAATGAATATGTAATTTATTTGAACAAATGGTCTAAAAACTCGAGGTATTACATTATACACCACATTAAATGAATTTCACCCACAAATTTCATCACTTAGGTGAAAATATGAAGATAATTTTTCTACATTATACACTGAAGATCCCACATATCTTACTCTAACATTTTATTTCTCCACAAAACATTGACCATGTGAGTGGTCTTGTGTCGTAGAACATTCTATGATAGGCCAAGAATTTCAACTAGTTGTTCTTTATAAGAATGATCTTACTCTAGTGGTATGACATCTATAATAAATACATGTGAGGGTTTAGGTATATATTTCCTCATTAAATATTAATGGAAGACATAATGTTCTAGAGAGGTATTTAAAGGATGTTTCAACCAATAGGCTACTATCTTGATACAATCAAGAATCTCAAAAGGTTTGATATACCTAGAGATTTTTTCCCATTCTTCACAAATTTCAGAACTTTATTCTAGGGTGAGATTGGTAGATACCTATTAACCGACATCAAATTATAGATCAGGTCAACGGTTACCCACATAACATTTCTATTGAAATAGAGATGCCTTGATATACAGTTGAATAGTTCTAACCTTCTCGAACATTTCTTCAGTGATCTCAGGTACCAATAGCTTTTTTTCTCTAACATCATCATTGTATGTTTGAGATCTACACTAATTCCCATAAAGGGCTTTATAAGATGACTTTTGAATTCCTGAGTGAAATTTATTGTTGTATGTAAACTCCACTAGAAGAATTTTTTGATCCCTATAAACCCAAAAATTCAGAGCACAAGATCTCAATGTATCCTCTATGGTTACCAAATTTTTTTCCATCTGTCCATCTGTCTGATAATGATATGTACTAATTAAAATACATTTTTTATCAAGTGATCATTGAAAAATTCAATAGAAAGTTTAAGTAATCCATGGATCCCTATTGGACATATTGGAATGTGGTACTCTATAAAACCTTCACACTTCTTGAATGTGTATCCTAGAAAGTTGATCCAGAGATAAGTCTTCTCTAATAGTGATGAAGTGTGATATCTTAATATGGTGATTTACTACCACCTATATATCATTAAACCAATTAAATGTTTTGGGTAGTCTAACAAAAAAATCCATAGTAATTTTATCCCAATTTTATTCCATAATGGAAAATAGATGAAACATTCCCTTTGACTTTGGTCTTTCAGCCTTTACATGTTGGCATACCAAGCACATAGATACAAAATCTATGATAACTCTCTTCTATACATCCCACCATAAGTCATATTCCATTTCCCTGAACATATTCATACATCCAAGATGAATAGAGAATGAAGAACTATGAGATTCCTCTAATAAATCCTACTTTGAATTTCCTATGGAAGGAACATACACACAATTTATGAATCTTATCATTCCATCCTGATCAATGTAACACTCAAGAACATTTATCACTTTCTTTTTTTGATCTTCTTCTTCTTTAAATTCATTTTTAATTTTTATTTGGATTGGTGGTTGAAATTTCCTTTGAGAAAGACATAAATTTTCCTTCTCTATTATGATTTATAGATCAAGACATTAGAAATATAGATTTATTGGATCCTTTTTATCCAAATAATGGAAATGATTGCATGATCATTCAGACATAAATCATCGAGCACCATGTTCTCTTTCCCAGGGAGGTAATGTATTGAGAAGTTATAATCATTTATCATCTTTAACTGTCTTCTCTGGTGCATTTTTAACTTGTTCTTTGTGAATATATATTTCAGACATTTATGATCAGTATATATAACACAATTTTCTCTATAAATATAATACCACCATATCTTTAATATAGAAATTATTTCCGCAGTCCCAAATTTATGAGATGGGTTTTTCATCTCACGAATCTTCAATTTTCAAGAGGAATAAGCTAAAAACAATGTTATTTTTCATATAAACACATCCCAATCTCTTCTTGAATACACAATTATAGGTTAGAAACCTATCTCCACTATAGGGTAATGTACACACAGTTTCACTGACCAACCTTCTATTCAGTTCCTTGATATTTTCCTCACATTAATCTATCTTTAGAAACATGACACCCTTCTAGGTCAACATGTTAATAGGATTAGAGTGTCATGAAAAATTCTCCCAAACCCCAAATAATACCTAGCTAAACCAAGAAATCTATAGATCTCAATCAATGTTGTTGGTCCAGGCCAACATTAAATAGTCTCCTTATTTAATGGATCTACTATAATAAAATCTCTTTAGATTATGTGACCCAAAAATGACAACTTTTTCATCCAAAATTCACAATAATAAGTTTTCCATATAGATTCTTCTTCCTTTGGGTTTTTATTAAAATTCTCAAGTGATATTCATGCACTTCCTTGATCATTGAGTAGATAAGAATATAACCTATAAATACATCCATGAATATAATGAGGTAATGTCTAAAAAAATCTATTCAATAAATTTAAGAAGATATGAGGGTAACTAGTAAGAACCAAAGGAATTACTATATATTCGTAGTGTCTGTACATAGTATGGAATGCCATATTGGGTATATCCTTTTTTATTAACCCTCAATTGATGATATCTATAATGATATTCAATCATTTAAAATTATTGTTATCTGCCTAGTGGATCAAAAAATTAATCAATTCGGGGAATATGATACATGTTCTTGATTGTGATCTTATTTGATGACAAATAAAAAATTAAGAGTCAATATAAACCATATTCTTTCCCAAAAATATTGTAGAAACCCTAGGTGACACACTTGGAAGAATGAATCCCTTATCATGTTATTTTTGGAGTTTCTTTATCAATTCCTACAACTCAATCATGTCCTTTTTATTAGGATTCTTTAAAAGTAATTTGGAAATAGATATGAGTTCTATTGAGAACTCATCTTAATTTTTAGTTTGAAGACTAGGAAAATCATGGGGAGAACATCTAAAAAACACCCACAAATAGAAATATCATCGATTTAAATTCTATACCTAACCATTTTATATAAACAACAAATTTGAATTATAATTATGGCTCGTAAACTAGATGTAATATCTATATGATGTTCATACATAGAATCATGTTGATGTATGTTCATAGGAGGGTTTGAAATAACAAAATTTACTTCCCTTCATTGAAAATTGATGCGGTATTTATGTATAGAAATCCATTCCTTGCATAAGATGACATCAAATTCCACCAAAGGAAGAATGAGAAGATTTATAGGAATCACATTCATGGAACCATGTACTAGGGAGGAATCTTTAAATTGAGATGCAAGCATCATACCTTCAAGGGTTTTCACTGCTATTTCAAAATCTAATTTTATTGGTGGAATCACAAAACCATTAGAAAATTCATTATATATGAATTCGTGGGTAGATCCTGAATAAAATACGACATTAGAAGATCAATATTAGATGATAATCATACCTTTCATCACATTTTTATCACATCCATCATCAAAAATACTGATTCAATGAGATTTTACCTTGTCCCTTGGCATAAAAGTCTGCTAATGTCAGTCATCATTACCATCCTTTGAGTTTGGTAATTGGTTATAATAATTACCATTATCCTTAAACATCTACCATAGAATCATGGGAGGTACATTCTATACCACTTTTTCCCATTTACAATGTTAGCTAACTTATTCCCATAAATTCATAAATTAGATTACTAATTTCATTCCCTTACACAAATAATATATTTATTTGATCCCTTAAGGAAATTAACATAGTGTTTCTTCTCACACATAGAGCATAAAATAAGTTTTATATTCTTATCTTTATGGTTTTTAGATTTTACTTTAAAATTCATCTTCCTCTCCTTGTTAAAACCATGAGATTTATACCTGATCCAACCTCTATTTCAACCTTGATTTCACAATTCACAACATCTTTATAGGTACGAAATTATCTAATGGAAAAAATACCTTCATGTACTTATGATTATACCACTGAAGAACCTCTAAAATTTACATTAATGTTGGATGATAATTCTAAAAGCGTACCTCACATGTCTGGGGATGGTACTTATTGAAAAATATGTTATTGAGCTCATCCCAATCCTTTGATTCAAAATCATATTTCTTCCTTATATTCTAGATTAGAGTCTACCATTGATATGATACTCCTTCTAATTGATAAAATACCATAATGAATTTATCATTATCCAAACACACAAAAATGGTGAATATTGTTTCAATGTCTATGATACATAGTTTAGAAACAAGAGGATCAGAAGACCCTATGAAAGAAGGTGGATGTTGCCTCATCAAAACCTCAGTAGAATTTTGTTCCCTACTTTTTTCATTAAGATGTCCACCATGCATCACAGTTTAAGAATTTTTCATGAGCATAGAAAAAATATTATCCTATCCTAATCCAATAACATTCAGTCGAATATGAGGATAATCATGATTTAATATATCTCAATCACCATTAACATGGTTCTGTTGGTTTCCAATCATTGACTAAAACCCAAAGCATATTTTAAGAAAAAGCTATCCGAATGAGGAATAGTATAATCATGATAAATAACTTATAGGATTTCTATATTATGACACCTTTCTTATTCTTTGAAATCATAGGTTTATCCTAGGTTATTTAATGCCAACTTCTATTTAAATCTTTTGTGAGGCTTCATGAAGAGTTCATAACATTATAAAGCATACCCCCAAGGAGTGTGATACTTGGTGTACAGGAAGACCCATTGTTGGGTATCAAATTACCCTGATTCAGGACCAAAACATCTTGTCCACGTTTTCCCCCTTGGTAAATTTGTTCCAAATCCAAATAAACTTGTAGTATCCCGAAAAGGATGTATTACTAGGAAATCGCTCAACCTATCCTTTAGCAATATAAAAGATCACTTTCTTAAATTTTGACTCATCATTATACTTATCCCTAGGGATGTCCATAATGGTTTCATATTGTTTTATCATCCTAGTTTTCAAAGGTCAACTAAACATTTCTTATGATAACAACTATAATGAACCATTCATTATATACAATAACATTACATAACTTTTGTAGAATACATAAAAATTACACAATCACATTCTTGATGAACTTACTAGTCTAGTGCCTTTGGAAAAATGGAATCATAAAAATATGTACATAAATGAGCTACACTATCTCTCACTAGGTTCTTCATGACTATAAACCTACTTAGACAAATAAAAATTAATACATATAATCATAACCTGTAGAAGGAAACATAAAAAGGCATGAGCTAAAAATCACAGTGATAGTAAAAAAGGGAGAAATTTAAGCATAATAATATTCATAATGGTATGAGAACATGATCAAGAAAATATATGATCACACACTACATACAAATTATCAAATGCATGAATCATTTCATAAATCAAGGAAGTTCGTAAGACATGAATAATAACTAAATGAGGCGCATAAGCCAAGAAAGCATAACATAGGTATGAAATATGGAATTTTCCAGACATATAAGTAAATAATATTATTTCCAAAGAAGAGAATTCATCACTACCATGACCATCTTGGTTGTATAGGTCCACTCCCCATACCATCTTGGTAGTCATGGTTCACTCCCATGGCCATCTTGGTAGTATGATTTCACTCCTAATACTATCTCGGTTGTCAGGGTTTACTCCCATGGCCATCATAGTAGTTACGATTCCTTCCCAAGACCATCATATTCTATGTCATGAGATATAAATCTTTACACAATTCATTGTAGGTAGATATAAGTCCCACCTAACTCATAGTAAAAGCATTCATACATGTGGAACAAAATCATAGATAGTCATACCAGGACCCATGAACTGAAATGGGAATTATAAACATGTAACCATATCATGAACTATGAAATGATATAGGTTTCATAATCATTTCATTATAAACAAATCCTGTCAAAGAAAGAGGGTTTCAAAATCATAAAATAAATGATTTCAAAATGGGTTCCATAAACATCATGACATTAAAACATAATCCATTAAATGAATAAATATGAATGTAAAAACTGAATAATTTCCCTATAAAATAATTATTAACACCAATGGTTGTTATTTTATATGGAAAATAATTTTTAAAGATCTTACAAAAACACTTCAGGAAAAAAAATATCATTTCTTATTAGAAAGAATTATTTTTATAACATTAATCCTTATGAAAACATTTTACATTAAAAATAGATTTGAAAGGATATAAAATAAGATTCTAAATATATAAATCATTTTTAAAATTATGTTTCCATTAAAATAATATTCAAGGATCTTTTGAAAATATTTTTGAAAGAATGTTTAAATACATAGTTTTTGAATAAAATAGATTTCTTACTGAAAAGAGAGACAGTCAGATTTTACATATAAATTTTGATTAAGTACCAATTATTGGAAAAAATGGTACTAAATCGTGGGGATTTATAAAATAAATATAGGGGAACAACGCTCATGAGGGTTCTTGAGAGATGGATCATAATATTTCTTCAAAGTTGCATAGTCATTAAAAATCTTAAAAATTGATGAGGTCATTTAAATAAAATCTTAGCACATGATTACTTGGGACCATAATCTCCATGAATTAAAGAAGAAATTACATGATACATAAAATATAATGTTGATAATAATATTAATGATAAATCATAGAACTATATACACCCTGATAAATATATTAGGTGTAAAATTCAATATGTGTCTCAAAGAAGGAAATTGGAGTGAATTGTTTTTACAAATTTGGTAACCCTTGAAACATAAACCACATGAAATAAAGATAATTAAATGGTTATGTTTATATGAATATATTTAATAAAAATATACTTATAATAAAATCAGGTTCAGTTTATAAACCACACAAAAGGAATGAGTGGAAAAGATAGAATGTATCTTACGAAAATAAAAGTGAGAATAAATCCCATTACCTTGTATCTTGACTCTCATCATAATCATTTAAAATAGAAATATAATAGATGTAAATTTATTATAAATTTTTTACTGAACCATATCAACATATATAAAACATTATATGTTATGACTATGACCTTTTATTATATTCTTCCAAACAATCCAATGTTATGGATTCTCTTTAGGTAATATTCACTTTGCTCATGACATATGTCTTAATTTGTTATATAATTTGTCCTTACAATTATATAAGGACTCCATAATGTGAACCATAATAAGAATATAATTTATTTTCTGTATATTAATATTATAATAATATATAGAATACACCCTTCATGGAGATGGAAAGTCCTATGTATGCATGACGAATGTTTTGGTTTTTGTTGTTGAATTTAATGAAAGTATATAAATGATATATATATAAATATATCTATATATAATTATTACTATATAATTATTATGTTATATATATAATTTAATTTTACAAAATGAATCAACAATACCTTCAATGTGGTGTGTGAATGAAGCACATCGCTTTGAGGGGCAATAGTCCACACTTCGGTAAATGAGATTTTCATATTGACACCAAATGGAAAGTAAAATGTATGTGTTATAAAGAGGATTATATAAGATTAAATAAATAATAAATGTCATATATAACTTATTTAAATATATTTTCCATCATAATGACCACCATGAGAGGTGGAAAGGAAAATTGAACAATCATCAGTTAGTGAGGTGGTAGTTCTCCCTACACATAAATAGTATGTTGTTTATCCATTAGATAGAGGTGTATGTATATTTAGGTTCAATCCATAGCATAAAAACATCCTCATATATTTAGGATAATTTTTTGGTTATATATACATAGGAAAATGATTGTGTATGGGGTGTACAATGAAAATATTAGGAAGTACTTAATGGAAGATATTACCTCTTGATCAGGTAACTAAAGTTGGTTTGTACTAAAAGGATTCCTTGGATTAACTTATGGAAAATGGATAGTTTCTATGAGGAAAATAGGGATATTTTAAAGATTATAGTTTATGTATTTTCCAAATTTAAGTGGTTTGAGAGCTGTGATGAAGTGGGATATGTGGTGGCTTTTAAAGGGAAGTAAAAAGACTCACTTACAATTTTTAGAAACATGTTAGGTGTAAAAATGTTGATACATAAAAAAATTAATAAAAAACCTAAGAACACAATAATTGAAGGTTTCTCTTTGAAATATTGACAGAAAATGGTGTTGAATAAGTGTATAGGTTATTTGGCCACCAAATTTTACATTTTAGTCTCTAACTATGTTTAATTTGGCCTTAATAATCGGGATTAATTTTAAAAACGTTTACTAATAATTTTGGTCAAAAATTCACAAGGTATTAATAGACTATACATGTTATACTGAATTCAATGGAGTTTGTTGGTTTTTTTAAAATCTAATCACTAAATTTGAAAATTTAAAATTAATGCTAATATCGTAGATATAATGAAATAACAGGTTTTCAAATTAGACAAATGTTCAAAAGTTTTTTATGATTTTATATACAATTTCAATGTGAGAATGATTCTAGTGTATGAAATTGTATTAATTGATGTAATACTTATCTAATCTGACCTGAAAAAAATTTATAATATCATTTAACATTAATAAATAATTATACAAAAGGTCGTTGTTAACTAAAAATATTTTTTCCGTTATTCATAAAAAAAATCGCGTTTCTTAGAATATTCCCAAAAATACAGCTCCCAAACTACTTTCAAAATTCTAAATTCTAAAATTATGTTTATTGTATAAAATTAATTTTCAAAATTTATTAAATATTAATATTCTTTTTAAATGTGGTTAATTTGATATAACAGTATTTTTAAAAAAGGTATTTACCAAAAATCATATCATTCATTAAAAATATGATTTATTTATATATTACAATTATAAACTATATATGAAAAGTAGTTATTAATATTTATATTACTAAGTTTAACAGCTAGATTATAATGATATAATTTAAAAAATTAGGTCATTAAAACAATATTCCGTAGAAATGCAGTGTTGCATGTAATTTACACTATGTCGATGTTACATGTATCATATTCCAAGTTGGTGTTGCAGGTAACACATGTCAATTCAGTATTATGTGTAATGTATAATGATTTGGTTCTATGAGAAAGGAAATTTGAGTCCTTGAATTTTCTGAAAAAGAAATTAATATTTAATTTATTTAGAAAGAGGCCCACAAAAAATGGGGTGTTAAAATACTTCTTATCATATCCCTTTTATTAAAAATTTAATACATGGTCTGTGATGTGTTGAATTACTGACATTGTGGAAATTGTGTTTTCAATTTCCATTACCACCTTCATGGCTAGTCATAAAACCATTTTAATGGATGAAATATGTTGTGAAGTTAATGATATAACCACTTTTATTTCGTGGAATTAACATATATCCATAATATTGAATTATATAAAGAAAGTAATTCGTGATGGTCAAAGAACCACCAAAATGATCTGAATGAATATCCTTAATGTTATATATAATGAATCATCCTAATATCTTAAAAAAATGATATATGGTGTAATTCAATGTTCTAGAAATATGTAAATATCATTTCATTATACTTCTGGTGTTTTTCTTCCAATCGACAATGAAATCCATTACGAACCGACCATTTAAACCAGGTAAAGAACGCACCCGACATATTTGAAATAACAAAATATAATTACTAATGAGGTGTAATTATGTTATAAAAGGATCATAATAGTCGTTATAAATATAAATAAGTTTCCTTAAAATATTAATAACACCCTTTTAGACATTATACAGGAGGATTAAACAAAATTCAATTAATACCAACCCAGGTTAAGGGAATTCCAAACCCAATTTCCAATCTTTTTCTTAACCTTCAACATCATTAAATATGTGGTTCTAACATTTTTTCATTAATTATTATTTTTATTATTACATTGTATTATGTGTATTAAAATTTTATATAATTACTCTTTCCATTCAATTAAACATCCTCTCAATTATAAGATATTTGTAAGGGGTTTTTATATTAAAATCATCTTTTAAACTTCTAATGTTACAAAATTTGAATAGGATTTTTATTGAAAATATTCTTATTTTATGATTATGCTCTAGTTCTTGGTCATTGATTATGATGAAGTGTGGGACTTGTATCTCCCTCAAATGCATTTTTCATGTTTCTGTTGGAGGTATGTCGTATGGTTACTCAAATGGTAATTGTGATGGTTAAACTCTAAGGTAGTCATTAGGGTCACATTGTAAGGTAGTTGTGAGGGTTATATATCATAAGGATCGTGTGATGGTTACAATATGAAGTAAATAATTTTCCATGTCACATTTATGGTTTTATTTATTTTCTATGGGCATATCATGTTTTTATATTGTAACTCTGCGATACATATTGGTTGAGAAGTATATATTTGTGAAAATGATTTCATACGTTTATAAGTATTCAGGTACTAGTAGTTTTTATCGTTATTTTAATATCCCTTACTAATATCTTTCTGATCATATGATTTTTTATAATGTTTTTCAAAAAGGTGAGGATGATTAAGAGAAAAGGAGGTGCCAAAATGATTTTTGTAATGACTTTTCAGGAATATATTTCAGGTTGTAAAATTCATTTTTTTAAGAATAAATGGATATTGTTTTAGTAAAATTTATATTTTATTGTAATTGGTTGATATGTATGAATTATGTCATATGTTTTTGAATCTCTTAACTAAAAATATCTTTGTGAATGTGAATAAGTGAATTATAATGAATTTACTAGATTATGTAATGTTTACGGTCAAGTCTATATAGTTGGTATCAGGGTATGGGTTAGATAACATTAGGGGATAGAATGATGTCAATAAGAAATCATAAATTATTTTTACCTTATGTTTATGTGATAAAGCATCTGAGTATTACCATGTTTCTGAATCAAATAAATGTATGTTCAAAATGGTTTTTTCAAAAAAAAATAGGGAAGATGATTTTGGGGGAGTTAAGAGGCTAATATCTTTCTGAATTTGTAACCTAGAATAGTGGGAATTGGAAACAAATAGTTTCAAATTGTAATGGCTTAGTTGAAATACACTATAAATAGCAGTTAAATCCATGAAAGATAAAACCAGAGAATCCAAAAAGAAACATGATGATAGTGGAAAATTTTAGGACGAAACACCCTCCTTCTTTCAGTCGATATTCTATCCTAGTTTTGGCTGAACTATGGGTCAAAGTATTTCAAACGATATTTGATTTTATGTAGTGTTTATATAATCAAAAGGTAAGTCTTTCCATTTATCATTTTGAGGGATATGTTGATCGATGGTGGTCAATGGTCAAGATTATCATTGATAATGAGGATATTTATGCTTTAGAATGTGATGAATTTAAAAATATTGTTTTTGAAAAATATATTCATAAAGTGGTTGACATAATATGGAAAATAAATAGATTTAATGGAATTAAATGGCGGAGCATTCAGTGTATGTGTAGGAATCAATCTTCACTTGACTGGAAAGGTATTCTTTATATATAATAAGGTACCTTGATTGTCAAATATACCCTTTTTTACTTAGGATTGAATCCAGGATATTGAAGGGAACTGGATTCCAATGAAATCAAGTGTTATTAGAAACTTGTATAACATGTTGAGAGTGTTGAAATTGAGTTATGTAATAATCATGTTTACTTTGAGAACAAGCTAACGAAGTGTTCTAGAAGAAAAGATATGGGTATGAATCAATCAGTGAAATCTGATTGTATGAATGTATAATTTCTAGTTTTTGAAAAGTGTTCTGAAAAGTACCCTGTGGATTGCCATTACTAAACTTAGAAGTGTTTTCGAAGTGGTAAGCTTGGAATTATAGCTTAAAAATGTACTGAAAATTATATTAAGAAAAATATAAACTATTTTAAATGTTGTGAGATGGGTCATAATGAAAATACCTACAAAAAGAAAGATATGAATGATTTAAAGAATCTAGATTATAAGAAGAAAGGTGTAGTGAGATCCATTACGACTATGTAAAATGATTCCAGGCCATTCAATGAAGTCGTATCAGGTAAATTGCTTGTTTACTCTTATTTTTCTAATCTCTTGTTTGATATAGGGTTTACACATTGCTTTATTTATGAGTAAATTTCTGGTAAATTGGAAATTTCACTTTAAGAAACGAGACCAAAACTTATGGTAAAAAACATTGGGGAAATATAGCCGCAAAAAGGCATTATAATAATCTTCCTGCTGTTGTTTGTGGAAATACATTACCTTAAATCATAGTTTTTTACCTTTAGTATATATTTATTTCATTCAGGGTATAGATTGTATTTCATTATATATTACTAAGATTTATTATAGATATAAATAAGTTTTTTTAGAAATAGTTTTAGTTTCTATACATGAATGAACCCATACAATTGATTAAATAATTGGAAGATGAGAAAATGTTAACAATTGGAAGTGAAATTTATCTATAACATATTGTAGAAAATTAGGGAACTATCCAAAATAATGAAGTTCTAATGGAAAATGAATATCTATATGTTTTTTCTAATTATTTTCACAGTGTTACACCTTATTGGGAAGTGGAATTTACCATTGACTTAGTTACTAATTCTAATACAATTTCAAAACCCCATTATAGAATATCTCATGTGGAATTTCATTAATTAAAAAATTAGTTATAGGAGTTTCGTGATAAAGGCACTTTTTCCTAGCACTCCACCATGGGGTTCTCTTATTTTGTTTGTTAAAAAGAAAGATGAATCAATGATACTTTTCATTGATTATAGATCTTCAAATAACAATATTATTATGAATAAGTATAATTTACTCTATATTAATGAATTGTCTGATCATATCTTTCCAACTCAGTGTTTTTTAAAGATTGAAATGAGATCCGGGTACCATCAGGTGAATGCGAAGGAGGTTGACATCCCGAAAATATCATTTTATACTAGGTATGGGCATTATGAGTTTGTTTTAATGCCCTTTGATTTGAAAAAATATTTTTTTTATTTACGGATCTTGTGAATAAAATATTCCATGAATATTTTGATAGGTTATTATTGTTTTTCTGATGATATATGGGTGTTTTCAAAAGGTTATGAGGATCATAAAAAAACATTTTAGGATTTTATTTTATATTCTAAAAGAAAAAAAATATTTAAAATTTAGCAAATGTGGCCATTGGATGAAATAGATTTATTTTCATGGCACATTGTAAATAAGGATTGAATAATAGTTGATCATGCCCAAATAAAAGTGGATGATGAATGGGAACGACCTAAAAATGTCATAATTATTTGAAGTATTCTTTTATTTTTAGGTTATTACTAATGATTTTCTGATAACATTTCCTGGTTATCTAGCCCACTCTCTACATTAACATGAAAAGGGGTTAAATTTATTGGGATAGAAAAATGTGATGTTTATTTTAAGGAACCCATGAAGAGATTGGGGATTGTTCCATTTTAGGCCATGACATCGAGAAATCGTGATTTTTTCATCTATAGTAATTATCAATTAATGGGACTTGGTTAGGTGATGATGAAAAATGATTGTGTCGTTGAATATTCTTCAAGACAAAAAAACCCGATGAGTTAAATTATCCCACACATGATTTGTAATTAGAAACGGTGGTTTTTTCTTTGAAAATTTGAATGTATGTTTTATATAGATCCAAATATGATATATATACATATCATAAAGTTAGGAAGCTTATATAGACTAATAAGTAATTAGATATGAGGTGGAGAACACTACTTGAATTCATAAATGATTATCTTTATATGATATATTACTATCTTGGAAAAGAAACAATATGGTGAATGCCCTGAGCCGAAAACACCATTCATTGTTAACCATGTTACATTTGGAACCTTACCCCTTGATTAATGAGTTAATTAATTTTGGGTTGGAATTATTCTGTGTAGGAAGTTAGTAAATTTTTTCAGGTTCTAGTGAAGATTCCCCTATCATATATAATTAAGAAAGTCTATATGGAAGACAATGAGTCATAAAAAATGTAAAATTGTTTAAAATATGTATGCTTAAATAATTTTACATTAAAAAATATTTTTTTTAAGATTTTTAAAGAGGATATGTGTGCCTTGTGATTCACAATTGAAAAAAGAATTTTTTGTGTGAAGCTCATAGTTCATTATTTTCAGTTCATCATGGAAGTACTATTATGTGCCAATTCCTTTTGGAGTATTACTAGTTTGATGTAATGAATAAATATAATGCATATTTTACCATAAAATGTTCGACATGTCAATAGGTTGAAAGAGGGAGACAAATAAAAAATGGGATGATTCATCTATTATCAGTACCATATTGGATTTGGGAAACTATATCTATAGACTTCTTGGTGGGATTATCAAAGACTTCTCGATGTAACAATTTGTTTTGGGTTATTGTTGACTAACTGAATAAATATGAACATTTTCTTCTCATACGTGATATTATGTCATTGGATCGGATTTATTGATTATACTTCAATGATATTTTCAGGTTACATGGAGTTATTATTTCCATTATATATATTTGTGATCCTAGGTTCACTACATATTTTTTGAAAGGATTTTAAAAGTCATTGGGAACATAAATAAATTTCAGAACAACCTTTTATCCTCAATATAATGGATAGACCAAGCGAACAATTCAGTCATTGGAGGATTTACATCGAGTTTTATCAACAAACTATATTGGAAGATCGGATCAAAAAATTCCTTTATTTTAATTTTCTTATAGAAACAGTTTTCCTTCAAGTATACAGATGGAACCTTTTGATGAATTATATAGAAAGTGGTATTGAACAATAGAGTTTTGGGATGAAGTCAAGGAAAGAAATTATATTAGACCATAACATGTAGAGGAAGTGGCTGAGAAAGTGAAGATGATCCATAAACACATGAGGAAAGATCATAATAGAAAAAAAATTAATGTAGATAAAAGGAAGCATGTCTTTTCTTTTGAGATAGGTGGTCATGTTTTTTCTAATATTATCACCATGGAAAATTGTTATTTATTTTGGTAATAATATAAATAAAATTCAATGATTCATTAGACCTTAAGAAATACTGAATAATGTCAGAATAATCTCACATCGAGTAGCTCTGCCTCTGAGTTTATCTTCACAACAGAACTTATTTAATTCTTCGATGTTGAGAAACTATGTGCCAAATCAATCTCAAGTTTTGAGCCCATAATTAAGTCACATGAAAGAGAACATTTCTTATGAAGAGAATCGTATTCATATTTTTGATCATAGAGAGAATTTATTGTTGAATATGATAATTCACTATGGTAAGTTTTTTTGGAGTAACCACATGCTTTAAAAAGATACATGGGAATTTGAAAAGTCTATAAGGGGAAGATACCCTCATTTGTATAATAAGTAAATAAAAATTTAGAGGTTTTAATTTCTAAAATGTGTGGAGAATGTGACAAAATATATTCTTATAAAATAATTTTTCATTCATTATAGAATTATTTAATGAAATTAATTATAAATTTATAATGAAATAATTAATATTTATAGAAATTTAGAAATTTTACCAATGGAATGGTATCAAGATTGTAGAATAGTAACCTAACCTTAGGAATAGTAACATGACCATTTGGAATAGTAATCAGACCAATAGAATAGTAACCTCACATATGATATTATAAATAATAATATTTCTAATTGTAAGTGTAATCATGATATATTTATGTTAGAGACCAAGATAATAAATGTTCGGGAAATGATAATTTTTGGGTTTGTATTTTTGTATGTCATTGACCCTTAATTTTAATTTTAAAATTAATATTATGATTTAAATTTAAAATTATTTTCATAAAATAGATTCATAAATTTTTAATTTATATTATTATTTTTATATGGTATTTTTATGAGATCCTGATTAATTTTTCATGGTGTTATAAGAACAATTATTATTTTAAAATTGATAGTTTTCAAATAAATTATCAATTTACATAAAAATTCAATTTCTCGTACTATTAAAACAATTTTCAAAAA
Source organism: Viscum album (assembly GCA_963277665.1). Taxonomy (NCBI): domain Eukaryota; kingdom Viridiplantae; phylum Streptophyta; class Magnoliopsida; order Santalales; family Viscaceae; genus Viscum; species Viscum album. The sequence goes on along the minus strand of OY728130.1, from coordinate 1,594,295,301 downwards.
ATGGAGTTCATTTTTGGATTATAAATTTAGAAAAATGGTTATGGTGAATTTTTGTGATTTTATTGAAATTCATGAATTTTTTGTGAAAAGTGAAATACTATAATTTTCAGTTAATTATAAGTTAATTACCTTATTTATGACATTATGAATGATGTAAGCAACATAATAAAGATTATTATTATTATTTTACTATATTTGTTGACAATTCTCCAACTACTAATTGTATTGAGAAACTTAATAAACAAATGAATAATATAATAAAAAACCCTCCTCCCCTCCACTAAAAATTCCTCCTAGAGCCCCCTCATTTCCTCGCAACACAAAACCTTTTATCCCATGAAATTAAATAAAAATATATTCCCAAGTATCTTACCCACATTTTAGAACCACTGGTATCACCAAAAGACCAATACCAAATCCCATAACTGGGTTTTCAAGGAGGATAATTAAAGAGGTAAAAATCATCTTTCCTTTTCGTTTATTATCTTTTAAATGATTTTTTTACTATACCATATCCAACTATACTTATTCAAGTTGCATTAAAACAACATTATATTTTATATAATATTATTTCATGATGTGCATAGAAAAAATCATCATCATACTTCTTTTCCTCCACCTTTTATTCTACAAATAAAAACATCATTTGTGATCTGTGAAATTACCAACATCATTGACGATGTGTTTTCAATTTCCATTACTGCCATCAGTGATTGTCATAAAACATTTTAAATGGTTGAAATAGGTTATAAATTTTAGTATATAAACCTTTTATGTTCATTAATTAATAGAAATTCAAAATTTATACTTATATAAATAAATTAGTTCGTGATGATCAACTAACTGTGAAAATAATCTAAAACAATATCATAAATGTTTTATCTATTGAATCATCCTTATAACTAAAACCATAATCATATGTTATATAATTTAACACTCTGAAAACAAGTAAATAACATTTCATTATAATTCTTGTGTTTCACTTCAATTTGAGAAGAAAATCCACTACGAACTGACCATGGAAACCATGTAAAAAATGAACATGACATATTGGAAATAAAAAAAAGTTTTAATAATTGGGTAGAATTATGTTCTAAAATGATCATATAAGGTGTTATAAAAAATAAATATGTTTTTATAAAATATTTATATCACTATTTTGACCATTAAAAAGGATGTTTAAACACATTGAAATTTTGATGAACCTTAAAGTAAGGGAATAATTAAATCAATTTCCATTATTTGGGATAACCTTCTACTTCATTATATATGTGGTAATAAGACTATTTGGGTAATTAATTTTTTTTATATGAGTTTATAACATGTGGATTAATAGTTTATACTCAAATTCATTTAATTAAATTAATTCTTATATCAATTATATGATATTTTTAAGGGACTTTCCTTTTAAAATCCTCTTCTAAACTGTTATTTTTCATAATTTCAATTGGATATTTTATTGAATTTTTTTCTTTTATGATTTCTTTTGTTTTCATGGATATTTTCTTATGAACGGTCATACCAATATCCCCCTCCAATGAATTGGGTATTTTTATGTTGGGGAAAGGACATATGGTTACTCAAAGTGTAACTGTGATGTTTAATCCATAAGGTATATATCAAGGATACATTGTAAGCTAACTATGAGGGCTACAAATAATAAGTTACCTATGAGGGATACAATATTAATTAATTGATTCCATAAGTTTCCTTGATTGTATTATTTATTTTATATTTAAATATCATGTTTTCACAATGTAATTATATAATACATATTGGTTGGGAAGTGTGTCTTTGTGAAAATTATTTGATATGTTTATAAGTATTCATGTACTAATTAATTCGCTCCTTCTTTTTATATCCATTACTGATATTTTCTTCTCATACCAAGTTTTAAAATGTTTTTTTCACAGGATTAGGGATGGGTAAGGGAATAGATAGACAATATGAATGCTTTTAAAACATTTTAGGAATAGATTTTATGTTCTATTAAAAACACAAGTATTCTAAAAATATGTATTTTGTTTCATAAGTATCAACGTTGTATGATTATGGGTTGACATGTATGAATTATAACCTCAAAATTATTAATATATAAATTGAAAATATATCTGGGAATGAAAAGAAGTGAATTTTAATGGAATTTACTGTATTATGTATTATTTATGTTTGTTTCCTTATACTAATTATCATATTCATTTTAATTATTATATAATTTTTTCTTATATTTGTGTTTAAATTGAATAATTGTTATCAAATTGGTAATTAATATTATTACAGATGATATTTTAATAACTTGTCAGATAATTAATATAACTATTCCAGAACCATTTTTATAAATTTATTGTTATCATATAATAATATCAGTAATTATCTTTCCTGGGTGAATATTTTGTGACAATATTCAAGTAGATGGATAAATTTTTTCAAAAATTAACAAACTATATCTCAATTGGTTTGTATGGTTATGGAGGTGTATAGTATAATAATCAAATAATTATACATTTATTATTTACATTTTAATATTTTTACTTATATTCCATGTTTTTAATATGACAAATCAATGAGGTTACTTCTTGGAGGTGATAGAGCACACAACACATCGTTAAAATTATTTTATTTTTCTATGTGGATAGAAATGAATAGATAATGGCTAGTCCATTAATATTATAACACATGAATAAAATACTTAAAATGATGTAATCATATTATTATTATAAGGTTAAGGTTGGAAGAAAAATAGTATGAATAAAATGTTATGGATAATGTGAAACTATCATTGGTATATTTTACATTATTATGAAATTATCCTTTTGAATAATAGGTTCTATAATACCAATTAAATCAATACGCTTACAAAAAATTAAATATTCAACCAAGAGAAAATTTATACTTTAAAAAAAAATCCATGTAATATTTTTGTAATCATGTTTTGGATTTGTTCACTTTTTATGTGATGAAAAAGGCCATTTTGATATCAACATTTTATTTTAAAAGATATCATTACAATATTAAATCAATAAATAATCCAAAAATTATGAAGAAATAGAGTGTGTGGAATTATCGGGTTAATAATTCCTCAATAATGTATTAATAATTGTTTTATAGTTTTTTGAATTCTTTTGTACTTAGTTTTTTTAATTTTACCCCTTTATATTTGTACATTGGTAACTAGTTTTTGATTATGTATTTCATAGTTTAAAAAAATATAAAATCCCCCTTAATAGCAAATTTTTTTTGATGTTACTCAATTTAACATCGATTTAACATAATTAAATTTAAAACTAATATAAAATTTAACATAAAATTAAATCTCTTTATAAATAGAAACTATGGATTTTATAGAGAAATAATGTTTTAACCAATATCTATTCATAATCAAATTTATCATTAGGAACCATTTTAATTTGTGAGGGTATAATTATGTGTCTGTTTTTTAAAAATATTATACTCATGATTTAAATTAAATATAGTAAATATATTAGATATAAATTACACAATATTAACACAATAATTCATTAAAAATAATAGTTTTACACTTTTCAATGTCAATGAATTTAAATCAGCAAACATAATTTTATTAGAAAAATTTAAATTGAAAAAATTACATAATATGGTAATTTTCTTGTAATATAAGAAATCCATTTTTTATATTTAATTTCACCAAGTGAAGTGTATAAAATTTAAATATATGCTAATAAAACAAATTTTGACAATAAAATAATACTTATGATTCAAAAAGGGTATAAATGTGTCGAATAAAAACAATATATTAATTTTAAATTATATATTTTAATTATATATATATATATTATAAAAACTAGTTTTGTAACACCCGAGACATTTTTGTTATATAAATTATCAAAGGAATCTTTTTCTACACAACACTTGCTTGGCTTGCTTTACACGAAATCGTGACCTTCCTCGATAGCTTGCGTCGTACGCAATACTGAGTTTCACTAAACAACGATATGCTATTAAAATATTATTAAAACTAGCCGTTATGAATAGTAATAACCAGTTTTTGAAATTTTAATTTTTATGGACTTAATTTTTGGATTCGGAATACCGAAATTAGCCTAGGGTGAAATTTTGGTATTTTTCTGAAAACTTTCAATTTTTGATGAATAGTGAAACCACTAAGTGGTAGGTTAAAAAATGAATTTTGCATAAAACTTAATTTTACCGCTTCTATGAATGGAATTTCGAAAATCCGAGAGACACGGTTCATATCAAGGACTAAAATGTGGTTCAATGAGATGAAAATAATTTTTGGTGAATAGTAACTTTTTACTTTTTTTTACCACGGTTAAAAGTAAATAGTGTAATTAAGGGTACAAATGATATTATTATTACCCTAACACATGTCCTAATTCTATTGGACAAGTGTAATTCGACCAAAAACAAACTTAGGAATAAAATATGACCATTTAGGTCCACTTGGATTAGATTAGGACATTTATTATTAATTTATTTAAAGAAGGGTTAAAATAGTAAAAATCAAAGTTTAATAAGTAAATAATTTTTAATATGGGGTTATACATTAGATAAATTCGACTATAAATATTAATTAGAAAGCTAAAAATATTTCCTACATGATGGTATTTTATTTATAATTTTTAGACATGAAATAATTTAATTTAGTTATGACACAATGATGATGCAGTAATTATCTTATTAATGAAATATTGACATAATTGATGTTATAAACACCAAAATAAATATAATTTGAGACTTTTTATGAATTCCACTAATTTTATAGGTTACTATGATATATTAGTGTTGATTTAATCAACTTGTTTCGAACATATAATTCTGTTATGACTTTCACAAAAATCATATATCAAATAGTGTCAAAATTGACACAAAATAGTTTTTAAATCAAATATTATATTATTAATTGTTATTTTATTCCTAAAAATCTAAGTTTCGGAAAAATGACTTAGATAAGTATATATATATTAATAATAAACAATTTGGGGTTAGTTTGGCATGTTATAGTAAGTGTATTAACCATATAGTGTAAGAAAACAAAAAGACACGGTAAAAGTTAAATTATTTAACTTGGAGTTAAATCTAGTTGATAAGGTTAAAATAATAACATAAACTTGTCTAAATCCAATTTGTTGATAGGATTTCGACCCATCCCCACTTTAGCTTCGAAATAAGACCCTTTGGAACCATTATAAACCGATTTTGACTTTAATATAAAATAATATTTTGAGATATTCCTAATGTGCCCCTCTCCTCCCTTATAAAAGGGCACCTCCTCCCCCTCCTCCTCACACCAATTTGAGCACTCAAGCTCAGACAACCCCTGCCATTTTCTCCTCTCCACTTCCCTAAAATAATCCTAGAGGTCCAGGTCTTCTTCAAATACCAATCTTAGTTCCCTAAGTGGGGGATTCAAAGAAGCGTTCCAAAGAAGAGATAATATCCATTACCGATCTTTTCAATTTCTTTCTTCTTCAACTTCTTCTTATTTAGTTGTTTAATGATAAAGTAATAACATCAGTATTACTTACATACTTATATGTTATTATAAATATTAAACAACCCTAATTCACCTTCTATCCATCCTACGGAAAAATGAAATCACCGCGCGTGCGTACGTACGGAATACCGTCTCCACGCCGTGGTGTAAGCTATTTTCCACCATCACCTTACAAGGATGGGTATAATGGTGTACTGAGTAACTATTTATGATTATTATAAAGTAATATTGATACTGAAATAATATACATATACTCCAATACAATTCCATGATCATAGGAACGATATCATCACTCGTGCGTACGTACGGAATACCGTCTCCACGATGTGATGCGACTCGTTCTACATGATCATCATTACATAGTAATTATATAAATGAATTTAATAAATAAATATGATATATGTTACACTAATACCATTCTGGATATAAGGTATCTATATCCCTAAAAGAAGAATAAGAATTTATTCGGCAAAACACGCATAAGAACTAAAGGCAATAAAGACCCGAGTAACAAGTAACAATGAAATATTACTAACAAGAAGATAAGAATATGACCATATATGATATCATATCAATATGTATGATTCTGGAATAAGTGAATAACATTATTTAAACCATTATACAGGAGCTTCAGACACGTACCAAGCAAATCAGACCTAAGGTAAGGGAAATATCACAATCTCATTTTTATCTGAGATTGTTTATTTGTAAGTATTTACTGGGGTGTATTTTATCATCCACATCCATGTTTCATCAATATGTAATATTATTTCCATCCACCTAAAATTGTTTAAATCCATTTTTACCCTTCGGTGAGTTTTTAGTAATATGTATGAAAGTAATCTTTTGTCATTTTTCGTACAAGGTACTTTTTGACTTTTCCGACAAAAGTACGAAGAATGTTTTTTTAACTTATACGGCATGAATGGATTTTTAAAACATTATTTCCAAGAATCATACTTTATAAGTTTTCAAGTTTATTTTTAATCAACTTCTTTATTTTTGTATGACATGTTAAGAAAGGAAAAGTGTTTTTGAAGTAGAAAGGATATTTTCCTCAAGAATGAAGTTCAAGTATTTTATCGAAATTATTTTCCATCTAAGATAATAAAAGGGTTCTGTTTTTATCCATATTATTGCATGGATTTGATTATGTTGTGATGGAAATATTTTTATGAATTCCTTTATCTTATATGAATTGTTTTATGATGTCATGTTGTTTAAGAATCCCATTTTTATTACATGGGTTACGCTATGATGTATGGTTTATGATTATGTGGCACACATAAGAAATGATTCATTATAAGATGGGTGGGACCAATATATCCCTCCAATGCATTGGGTATAGATTTATATCTCATGAGATAGACATGGCTGGAACGGAAGGCTATTTCGGTTCAGTGATACAGGACTGAAACGAGGAGTGAACTCAGTTCAAAAAGGGACTTTGTCCACTAAGATAGTCTTGGCAATGAGTCATGACTAACAAGAAATGATTTTCCATGATTATGTGTGCATGCCACAAAGTTTCAAGTTTCATGTTATGATTATGGGGATCTCATTTTCACTTCTATGATTTGTTCCATGTTAAGATATTATGATCTCTTCTGCAGGTTATGATTTTCAAAAAGATATGATATGATTTTTATTTCCTTTATTTGCCCTTGCTGAGCATTTGAGCTCACCCTTTTATGTTTTCTTTTCCCCAGGTCAGGAAGATGGATATTAAGTAGAATATGATAAAAGGGACCCTAGATATGATGAAATAAATGGGAGACACTGTAGAAGATTTATGAACCAGTTGTTTATATTTCCCAGTTTCTAAAGACATTATACCTATACAGTCCTTTGTGGTTTTGTCATATGTTGTAATAAGTGTACTTCAATTTTGAAGTATTAACAATGTATGTAAAGTATGGGTCGTTATAGTTGGTATCAGAGGAAAGGTATAGTCAACTTTTGGAAACTAGGATGTGAAAGCCTTAGTAAGAACCCTAAGGATAAGTCTAATCATAGAACACAATGAATTTATAGTGATGCCATTTGGTCTTACTAATGCCCCTGCTATCTTCATGGATCTAATGAATAGAGTCTTTAGAGACTATCTTGATCAATTTGTGGTAGTCTTTATAGACGATATTATTGTCTATTCAAAGAGCAAGGAAGAGCATGAAGATCACTTGAGAATTATATTGAAGACCCTGAGAAAGGAGAATCTTTATTCCAAATTTACAAAGTGTGAATTTTGGCTTCAAAAAGTTGCATTTTTTGGGACACATAATCTCAAAAGAGGGGATATCTGTGGATCCAAAAAAAACAGAGGTTATCGAAAGATGGTCGAGACCAACAACAGTAATTGAGATCCGAAGTTTTCTTGGTTTGGCTGGATATTATCGATGTTTTGTAAAGTATTTTTCACGATTATCTAATCCACTCACCAAGTTGACTCGGAAAGGAGTTAAGTTTGTTTGGACAGAGGAATGTGAAGAGAATTTCAAGGAGTTGAAAAGAAGGTTATCCAGTGCACCTGTGCTCACACTGCCTTGTAGTGGAGAAAGGATTGTGATCTACAGTGATGTATCCATGAAGGGATTGGGGTGTGTTCTTATGAAAAATGATATGGTGATAGCTTATGCCTCACGACAGTTGAAAATCCAGGAGTAAAATTACCCAACACATGATTTGGAGTTGGCTGCGGTAATCTTTGCATTAAAGATTTGGAGGAATTACCTTTATGGTGAAAGGTGTGATATTTATACTGATCATAAAAGTTTAAAGTATATTTTCACACAAAAGGAGTTGAATATGCGTCAAAGAAGATGGTTGGAGCTGATTAAGGATTATGACTGCTCAATCCATTACCACCCTGGGAAAGCAAACAAGGTGGCAGATGCATTAAGTTGACAAGACCATGCTAGTTTATCCATGATGAGGATCACAAAAGATCCAAAATTTATGGATTTACAAAGGATGGATCTTGGAATTATAATGGAAGGGGAAAATATTATCTTTCTCAAATGAATGTTCAACCATCTATACATGTGAAGATTAAAGAGGCACAGAAATAAGATGTCGAGTTACAAAAGAAGGTGAGAAATGTTCCTGAATTCAACCTTGATTGTGATGGGATAATAAAGTTCAGGAATCGGGTTTGTGTTCCTCCCATCCCCGAATTAAAGAAGGAGCTGCTGGATGAGGCTCATAGTTCTTCATTCTCTATTCATCCTGGAAGCACGAAGATGTATAGGGACCTGAAATAATACTTCTGGTGGGATGGCATGAAAAGAGATGTTGCTAAATATGTCTCTCGATGCTTGGCTTGTCAACAAGTTAAAGCAAAGAGACAGAAGTCTAAGGGGATGTTACAACCATTACCCATACCCGAATGGAAATGGGAAAACATCAATATGGACTTTGTCACAGGACTTCCTAAAACATCCAAAGGCAATAATGCTATTTGGGTCATAGTTGATCGTCTTACAAAGTCTGCACACTTCATTTCTATTAGAGAGGATTTCTCTCTAGATTAGCTTGCCAGGATATATGTAAAGGAAGTGGTAAGATTGTATGGAGTACCACTTTCTATTATATCTGACCGGGATCCGAGATTTACCTCGAAGTTCTGGCGAAGTCTTCAGCATACTCTGGATACAGAGTTGAGTTTCAGCACTGCTTATCATCCCCAGACAGACGGTCTGTTTGAGAGAACAATTCAAACCCTAGAAGATATGTTGAGATCTTTCTCTATGGATTTCAAAGGAGGTTGGGATCAACACCTACCTTTGGTGGAATTTTCTTATAATAATAGCTTTCACTCCAGTATTCAGATGGCTCCTTATGAAGCTCTCTATGGAAAGAAATGCAGGACTCCAACATGCTGGGATGAAGTTGGGGAAAGAAAGCTATTAGGACCTGATCTTGTTGATGAAATGGCAGAAAAGGTTAGATCTATTCAACAACACATAAGAGTAGCTCAGAGTCGACAGAAAAGTTATGCCGACAACCGAAGAAAAGACCTAGAGTTTGAAGTGGGTGATAAAGTGTTCTTACAAATATCTCCCTGGAAGAGGGTTATGAGATTTGGAAAGAAGGGGAAGTTGAGCCCTAGATATATCGGTCCTTTCGAAATATTGGATCGTGTTGGAAAGGTAGCTTACCGATTGGCGCTTCCACCGAATCTCTCTCAAGTTCACGATGTGTTCCATGTATCTCTCTTGAGAAAGTACATACCTGATCCTTCACATCTACTCAGCTCAGAAGTTGTACCGCTGGAGCAAGATCTTTCTTATGAAGAACAACCGATAGAGATTCTAGATCGTAGCGAAAAAGTCCTATGAAACAAGACCACTCGATTGGTGAATGTATTATGGAGGAACCACCAACTTGAAGAAGCTACATGGGAGCTTGAGGATATGATGAGGGAGAAGTATCCTCATCTGTTTGTTACAAAGTGACGAATTTTGAGGGCAAAATTCTTTTTAAGGGGGGTAGAATGTAACACCCGAGACTTTTTTGTTATATAAATTATCAAAGTAATATTTTTCTACACAACACTTGCTTGGCTTGCTTTACACGAAATCGTGACCTTCCTCGATAGCTTGCGTCGTACGCAATACTGAGTTTCACTAAACAACGATATGCTATTAAAATATTATTAAAACTAGCCGTTATGAATAGTAATAACCACTTTTTGAAATTTTAATTTTTATGGACTTCATTTTTGGATTCGGAATACCGAAATTAGCCTAGGGTGAAATTTTGGTATTTTTCTGAAAACTTTCAATTTTTGATGAATAGTGAAACCACTAAGTGGTAGGTTAAAAACTGAATTTTTCATAAAACTTAATTTTACCACTTCTGTGAATGGAATTTCGAAAATCTGAGAGACACGGTTAATATCAAGGACTAAAATGTGGTTCAATGAGAGGAAAATAATTTTTGGTGAATAGTAACTTTTTACTTTTTTTTACCATGGTTAAAAGTAAATTGGGTAATTAAGGGTAAAAATGATATTATTATTACCCTAACACATGTCCTAATTCTATTGGACAAGTTTAATTCGACCAAAAACAAACTTCGGAATAAAATATGACCATTTAGGTCCACATGGATTAGATTAGGACATTTATTATTAATTTATTTAAAGAAGGGTTAAAACAGTTAAAATCAAAGTTTAATAAGTAAATAATTTTTAATATGCGGTTATACATAAGATAAATTCGACTATAATAATTCATTAGAAATATAAAAAGATTTCCTACATGATGGTATTTTATTTATAATTTTTAGACATTAAATAATTTAATTTATTTATGACACAATGATGATGCAGTAATTATCTTATTAATGAAATACTGACATAATTGATGTTATAAACACCAAAATAAATATAATTTGAGCCTTTTTATTAATTCCACTAATTTTTTAGGTTACTATGATATATTAGTGTTGATTTAATCAACTTGGATAGAACATATAATTCTGTTATGACTTTCACAAAAATCATATATCAAATAGTGTCGAAATTGACACAAAATAGTTTTTAAATCAAATATTATATTATTAATTGTTATTTTATTCCTAAAAATCTAAGGTTCGGCAAAATGACTTAAAAGAAGGATATATATATTAATAATAAACAATTTGGGGTTCGTTTGGCATGTTATAGTAAGTGTATTAACCATATAGTGTAAGAAAACAAAAAGACACTGTAAAAGTTAAATTATTTAACTTAGAGTTAAATCTAGTTGATAAGGTTAAAATAATAACATAAACTTGTCTAAATCCTATTGGTTGATAGGATTTCGACCCATCCCCACTGTAGCTTCGAAATAAGACCCATTAGAACCATTATAAACCGATTTTGACTTTAATATAAAATAATATTTTGAGATATTCCTAAGGTGACCCTCTCCTCCCCTATAAAAGGGCACCTCCTCCCCCTCCTCCTCACACCAATTTGAGCACCCAAGCTCGGCCAACCCCTTCCATTTTCTCCTCTCCACTTCCCTAGAATAATCCTAGAGGTCCTGGTCTTCTTCAAATACCAATCTTAGTTCCCTAAGTGGAGGATTCAAAGAAGCGTTCCAAAGAAGAGGTAATATCCATTACCGATCTTTTCAATTTCTTTCTTCTTCAACTTCTTCTTCTTTAGTTGTTTCATGATAAAGTAATAACATTAGTATTACTTACATACTGATATGTTATTATAAATATTAAACAACCCTAATTCACCTTCTATCCATCCTACGGAAAAATGAAATCACCGCGCGTGCGTACGTACGGAATACCGTCTCCACGCCGTGGTGTAATCTATTTTCCACCATCACCTTACAAGGATGGTTATAATGGTGTAATGAGTAACTATTTATGATTATTATAAAGTAATATTGATACTGAAATAATATACATATACTCCAATACAATTCCATGATCATAAGAATGATATCATCACTCGTGCGTACGTACGGAATACCGTCTCCACGATGTGATGTGACTCGTTCTACATTATCATCATTACATAGTAATTATATAAATGAATTTAATGAATAAATATGATATATGTTACACTAATACCATTCTGTATATAAGGTATCTATAAACTTAAAATAAGAATAAGTATTTATTCGGCAAAACACGCATAAGAACAAAAGGCAATAAAGACCCGAGTAACAAGTAACAATGAAATATTACTAAGAAGAAGCTAAGAATATGACCATATATGATATCATATCAATATGTATGATTCTGGAATAAGTCAATAACATTATTTAAACCATTATATAGGAGCTTCAGACACGTACAAAGCAAATCGGACCTAAGGTAAGGGAAATATCACAATCTCATTTTTATCCGAGATTGTTTATTCGTAAGTATTTATTGGGGTGTATTTTATCATCCACATCCATGTTTCATCAATATGTAATATTATTTACATCCACCTAAAATTGTTTAAATCCATTTTTACCCTTCGGTGAGTTTTTAGTAATATGTATGAAAGGAATCTTTTGTCGTTTTTCGTACGAGGTACTTTTTGACATTTCCGACAAAAGTACGAAGAATGTTTTTTTAACTTATACGGCATGAATGGATTTTTAAAACATTATTTACAATAATCATACTTTATAAGTTTTCATGTTTACTTTTAATCAACTTCTTTATTTTTGTATGACATGTTAAGAAAGGAAAAGTGTTTTTGAAGTAGAAAGGATATTTTCCTCAAGAATGAAGTTCAAGTATTTTATCGAAATTATTTTCCATCTAAGATAATAAAAGGGTTCTGTTTTTATTCCTATTATTACATGGATTTGATTATGTTGTGATGGAAATATTTTTATGAATTCCTTTATCTTATATGAATTGTTTTATGATGTCATGTTGTTTAAGAATCCCATTTTTATTACATGGGTTACGCTATGATGTATGGTTTATGATTATGTGGCACACATAAGAAAGGATTCATTATAAGATGGGTGGGACCTATATCTCCCTCCAATGCATTGGGTAAAGATTTATATCTCATGAGATATACATGGCTGGAACGGAAGGTTATTTCGGTTCAGTGATACAGGACTGAAACGAGGAGTGAACTCGGTTCAGAAAGGGACTTTGTCCACTAAGATAGTCTTGGCAATGAGTCATGACTAACAAGAAATGATTTTCCATGATTATGTGTGCATGCCACAAAGTTTCAAGTTTCATGTTATGATTATGGGGATCTCATTTTCACTTCTATTATTTGTTCCATGTTAAGATATTATGATCTCTTTTGCAGGTTATGATTTTTAAAAAGATATGATATGATTTTTATTTCCTTTATTTGCCCTTGCTGAGCATTTGAGCTCACCCTTTTATGTTTTCTTTTCCCCAGGTCAGGAAGATGGATATTAAGTAGAATATGCTAAAAGGGACCCTAGATATGATGAAATAAATGGGAGACACTGTAGAAGATTTATGAACCAGTTGTTTATGTTTCCCAGTTTCTAAAGACACTATACCTATACGGTCCTTTGTGTTTTTGTCATATGTTGTAATAAGTGTACTTCAATTTTGATGTATTAACAATGTATGTAATGTATGGGTCGTTATAAGTTTCAAACAATTTTATTTAATTCTCAGCTAATGATAATTTTATAAACATGAATGTTTTTAGAAATGACTATATTTTATACTATTCAAATAAAAACCAATTCTTTTAGAAAAAATACTAAAATTCTTTATTGATATAATAAGTTTATAATAAATAATAAAGAATAATTTTTTCATACAAATATTCTAATGTCTAATATAAATTTTTTGAATAATATTCCAAAATATAATAAAAATCCATTTTTATTGGAAAATATAAATTTCTAATATTATATATTACTATTATTACTTCATATAATTTACTAACTAAATGCATGTTAACGAATAAATAATATAAAACATAATTTATCATCATTAATAACATTATTCTAGAAAAAGAAAAACATATATCAATAAGAAATATTTTTTAAAATACTTTTCTAAACAACACATTCTTTTATTAGTCATTTTAGGTAAGGTAATTTAGTTACAATATTATTAATTGTATTATTTATTTTATTTATATATATATTTCATAAATTGGATACACCTTTTTATTATTTCTAATTAAAATTTAATGTTTTAAATGGTCATACATTTTATTTATATTTTTATATAAATATATCATGGATTTATTTTAACTCTTCATTTTGTATAGAGAAATCTCTTGAACACATTTGTTTCATATAAATAATTTATTCTATTAAAATAACATGTAGATAAATTTTATCTACTTAAATAAATAAATCCTCAAAATTTTATTTTTTTACTTACAAATTATATAATTAATGGATATCTATAATATTAATATAAATCAATGTATAATTTAAAATGAGGTTTCTATATTAATGTAATATCTATGACTATGAAAAACAATTTTTCATCCATCATCTTAACCAAATACATTGTTTTTATATTTCCTTATTTTATATGCACAAATGTCTACATGTATATTGAACACATTTCTCTAGGTTATTTATACCACATTTTTTACTTAAAGAAGATAGAATAATCTTTCCTTCATCAAATTTACCACATGATATTAAATGAGGAACTATCCTCTCATTTTATTATTTATTTGATATTTGAAATATGTTCACATTGTTAAATATAATTCATCACATCTTTTTTTTATAATCAAATGTTATCTTTCTTTGGAACCTCTCCTTTTAGGTTACTTATTAGAAAATCAATTCATTGTGCAAGACTTACATTGTCATTTTTCCCTTCAATATTCATTATTTTCTAAAACCAAAATAAGTTTAGAAAAGTGGTGTAGAATTAAAATCCTAAGGGAATTGGTATTAAATTTTATAATTTAATCCGTAAAATTTATAATTCTTCATTTTGATTTAGTTTAACCAAAATCACTCTCAATTCAATATAGGTTTCATTAAAATGGGTTCTCTAATAATACATTACCTAATTCCATAATATAAGTAATATTGAATTTTGAAATTAAATGATTTTTTGATTAAGAAAAGCATATAACTCTATATTATCAATCCATGTATACAGTTACACCTCTTTTTTAGGCTCCATGTGATTATCGACATGATACCCAATTTACCCTTTTCAGGTTTATTCTCCCAAAACTACATTTAGCTCAAAGCATGTATCCTCTTATAGTATCCAGAAAAGTATTTAATTTTTAGGAGAACCAAAAAATCACTATATTACCAAATCATTGATATGTTATCATTTAAGATCCCAAAAATTTATGGAGTTGTCTTGGGTGTAGATTATTGCAATTTTTTTACTTAAGTAACATTGATTTCATTTATTACATGGGGTTCGATTGGGTAGAGTCTAAATTTTGTATGGAGAAATGGGGGAAGTCCATGGTAGAAGCATGATTTATAAAATCCATGAAACTATTTAGGAGAAAATGTGTGATCATTGGCCTTTTAGGTAGTATCTTTGGCATGGTTAAAGCACAGTTTGGGAGGTCCTGCATGGAAACCATGTGAGGCTCCCTTGAAGTGCTGGTTAACATGTAGTTACTGCACAATTTGTCTAACCGTGCGTCTAAAAAATATGCGGGTCAACAGTGAGATCCTAGAAATGTGGATGACACAAATTATTACCTTTTAATGAACTTTTTTTCTATTATATGGTGATTAATTATAATTTTACATTAATAAGGGTAATGGAACGTTTTCCCATTGAACTGATGGGATTTCAAGACCATCAGACCTCCTTTCATTGAGATTAAGAACCCAAATCGACGATCCTCTCTTCTCCTAGTAGGTGGATCTCATCCCTATGATTTCCCCTTTCATTATCCTAATTTTCATGGATCTTTTAAGGGATTTTATCCTCTATTTATATAGATCGAAACCTATTTGGTGAGATCTATATATAAGAGTGTAGGTCAATATCTAAATTGAATAGATCCTGATACCTTGGTCTTGGACTAGGGATTTTGATCTGGAACTCATATCTATATTTCTGTGTTTCTCAAATATTATGGATTTATATTGAGTGATAATATATCAATAAATTTATATAGTTGGTCTAAAATATAATTCACACAGTCATGGATTTAATACGTATTTGAAGAATTGTACAATTAATAACATTATTTGTCAATTGATTTCCATAAATTTGGCGAATTATGTTGACCAATTGATTTATCAATGAATTTTAGAATTAAATGATTAGTAGATAAAATAATCAAGAGACTAAGGGTATTTTTTAATATATAATTAATTTTGGATATTTGATTAAGATATATTGTAATATTAATCTATATAATTAATCAAAGGATTATTTCTGAAATAACGAATTGGTTAAGATTAGGTAATTAATTGGGAATTAATTATGTTATTTGTTATTAAGATCTAAATAATTAATTGTGGGATTAATTATGATGAAATACAGTTTAGAATGACATAACTAATTTTGAAAACATTAATTATTGGGATAAGAATTTTGACATTGATTAGTTAACTAATTTAATTAATTAATGTTGATTGAAATTTTTAGTTAATTGTTGAGTTAACTAATGGATTTGTTTCATTTATATAATTGTTGAATTAGTTATGTGATTGAGGTGAATAGTTAAATAATATTTACTTTTGTGTGAATTAATGGGAACATGGTCATTCAAACACAGGGTTGTAAAAATGGTAACATGGCCATCATACTTATGAGTAATATAATGGGAACATTTTCATTCTAATGAGATATATAAATGTTAACATGGTCAATATACATCTGAGTAATAGAATAGGGACACAATATAAGAACCTGGATCATCATTTTTGTTATGGAACTTGATTTTAGGTTGTTTTGAGGGAAATGGAAGAAATGGGGTTTTCTATGTACACGCATTGTACTTCTGTGTGCATTTTGTGTACCCGGTTGTCACGTAAAACCACGTAGTGGCTGTGTAACGGCTAAGTAGACGAACGTGTGGTGACCAAGAAGATAGATTAAGCCAGGGGTTGGTTAAATATACTATACATAGTGTACTTTTAATGAACCCATCATGTAGTTTTCCTTTCATTTGATATATTTGGGTGGGGTCCCGTGTTATGTCCATAAATGTCTTCTTCCTCCTATTCTTTGTATAATAGAGCAACAGAACGGCTCTGAACCCCTCTATATTCTCTCTATGAACTCTGATGGAGACATTTTCGGGTGTGTTGGAATCCCCCCGATGAGATATCAAAACCCCTAGAGCATTAATTCTTGATTCATCCTCTCTTGTAGGTTACAGAAGGTTGGGTTTTATCATTTCATTGATCTATGATGATCTAGGCCGATTCATGTTCTGACGTTCAAGTTTATCAATCATATGACTTTTATGATAATTGTTTTTTACATTTGTTGGTTTTCTATAGATTATATATTCTAACTTTGTTTCATACCAATGATTTGGGTATTGCATGGTTTCTAATTTAACCATATTTATAACCTGCTATGGTCTAATTTATTAATTTAGGTTTTCTTCCTATGTGTAAGGTCAGGTTACTTGTTTATGGGTCACTCCATGGGTGTCTTTCCTTTGGATTATTTTTTATGTTCATTTGGTCAAGAATTATTTTTAGGCTTGTGCTTTTTTCGTGCCTGGTTTTGTTATTATGGAGTTAGTGATTATATGAAATGCTTGTGATATGTATTGTGAATGTTGACAAAGGGGATTAGACTATGAGAGCTTCCCAAAGGGGTTAGTATATAAGAGCCGCCTAGGTGGTCATATATAATTTTTAGGGTTAGACTGTGAGACATGACCAGGTGATCATTATTATTTTATTAAATGAATGCTTGACCCAAGGGTTAGGTCGTGACAACTTGTACATGTGGTCATTTATAATTTATTGATTCGTTGTTATGCCAAAGGGTTTGGATCCTGAATGCTTTCATAGTGGGAATTTCATAGTAAATTGATACTATGATAGACTAGAGGGTATAGAATGTCATAAATTCCCAACAGGTCAGGTGTGAATAATTGTATAATTGTGAAAAGTCTTCCTAGACAATGTAGAAACATGGAATCTGACTTATTTGATTGTTTATATGGTCTTTGGAGAAATTTGTTTTGATACTTTACACAGGGGATACAGAGCTTAGGCTAGATCATGAGGTTACATGATCCAGTAGATTGAATAATTTCTAAATGTAAATGAATGTAATTGGAAAATGTATGATTGTTTACTTTTGAGTACTTCCTAGTTTATTACATTATATTCCCAATTACCTGTTATATTTTGATATTCTATAATAGTTAGGCAGAGATATCTTGGGGGTTTCCAACTGGGATTCATCTCAAACCCTATTTGGGTAATGTATTTCAACAGAAACCGATTATATGATTGGAGTTGTAGAAAAGGGAAAGCACCCTTCTTCATTAGGTACTTGATTGCAGTTGGACATGGAGAGCATGTGACCAATATGAGGATTGTGATACACATGGAGTTTACTTGTTTTTTTTACATATGTTTCTATATTTCATTATAGCATTGTGACTTTTTAAGATTCATTAATAGACACCAATTCCATGAATCATATATATATATATATATATATATTGTGGCCTCTGTTGGATTTATTGTTAGTATTCAGCAATTTGAATTTGTTTGTATTACAGCTTCCGTTATTGTTTACTATTTGTTTTTTGTTGTGTATACTCTACCAATGAGGGAATATATTCTTAAATATCACACCTTATCCCAAACTTCTAGTATGAATCCTCTGGCATTTGGGTAAATGCCGAAGAGGTTATGTGACCAACAAGGTATGGGGAACATTATGGTGGCACCTGGATCTGTGACGTTACAAAGTGGTATCTAACTATTTTCATTTCTGATTTTCAATACTATTAGGAGCCAATATATTAGGATAGGAAGGAATATGTCGTTTTTAATAATATTTTCTCAGGCGTAGCTAACCCATGTACATAGAAAATCTATGTTACCTCAAATGTTGGAGTTTGTTTCTAGATTTACAATTGTTACATATGATTTGATTTCACTGTTGGGTGATGAAATTATTTTTTTGACATTATTATTGATATCATTGTGGTTCTATTTTTTTGAAACTAGATGAGATGGGGTTATTCCATCTCATACATCACATAGTTAGTTTTTACATATCACATGTCATGCATTCTTTTCAAGCCATCTAGGGTGAATTACTGAATGCATGATATTTTGATAGATGTTGTGCTAGACATGCATGTTGTTGTCATAGATAATGTGATCGAGATACCTATTATTTTTATAGGGTACTGGTGTATGTAAAGTTTCATTTGGATGGATTTCAATATCTATTCCATAAAGAGGAATGGTCCTTCTTGGATCAAAATTTGGTGGATCTTGTTGGGACTTTAATAGAATTCATTTAAGATATGATATGAAAAATGGTGCCAAAAATTGATTTGTGTAGAGTATGCGATCTCACGGATCCTAACATCATATGCCTCGGCTAGATTGTATGATTTTTGGTTTCCTAAGAAACTTAAGAGGCTTAATATCCAGAAAACACAGAAAGCACATCATTTGATGTTATCAAGACACACCATGTGTTCATCTATTCTTGATGAAATGACTTTTCTTAAGTACACAACATGTACTGTATATACATTCCATTGTTTTTATGACTATGTGATTAACTATGAGAGAAGAAACATGGGGTTGGTAAACATTTTTTAGAACACAATGTGTACTGGGAGTACACGCCGTGTAGAAATCAACCATGTATCTAGTTGTGTGACTAATGACATTTGTGGATTGAACTTTAGTTGTACATGTTGTGTGTTGAGTGTGTACATCATGTAGTATTACACAAGTAGAACGGTGTAGTTCTAGCTATGTAAAAGTACCCGGGTAGGATTGAATATTAAAGTACACGCTGTGTCTCAAGAGGAAAAGGCCAAGTGAATGGTGTGTTACATGAAAATGTTTGCAGAGGTACACACCCATGATAAAGAATAAGGGGACATGTCGTGTATTGTATCTACATTCTATGTATCCCTCCTTTATAAAACATGAATTTTTTCTTTCTCTTACTCCATTATTACTCCTATATGTCGCAGTCCTTGATAATCCTGAACTGAGGTGTGCACTTGACCTTGCAGAGTGATGCCACCAATACTTCCTCTTGTTGTATGCTAGGTACATGGCGATGATCTGACACCAGTAATGGTGGATCAAGGACTACTAGTAGATCCTATCGTCATTCCCATTGTATCACTAGTTGTTATACCAGACATAGGTGCTGATGCATAGTTTTGGGAAGGCTTTATGGGGATAATACTGACTATTCTAGCAGCATCACATCCCACCCCGACTCTGGAAGAGTTGACGCAGGTGTTCCAGTAGTAGGATTCTCCAACTCTTTAAGGGGATGAAAGACCACAGGCTGTAGAGTCACGGTTTGAGGCCCTAATATCTATCTTTGAGTATCTCGAGATGTATCATGAGAGGATGGGGAAGCTTGCGACTTACATGCTAGGTAATTCCACCAAGAGAGTGCGGGACGTTATCACCCAGTAGAGATGTCATCAGATTATAACATGGGAAGCATTTTAGAGGACCATCTATGATTACTTCTACCCTAAGACACTGAGGGTGAAAAAATCCTTAGAGTTCATGAATTTGGGAAAAGGCTCTCTTTTAATGATGGATTACACTTCTCCCTCTACAGAGAATCAGCACTTTGCACCTGTTTTGGGAGGTGACAAGTTATCACTGGCTAGGCTATTTGACGATGGTTTCAGGTATGACATTTTATCACAAAGGATTTTTCTTGGTATCACTTTGGTGACCACTATATTAAAACCGGAACTGATTATAGTGTGAAATATAAGGGTGTTTGGAGTTGTGAACTAGGGTAGTTCCGCATCCAAGAAGGGTACTCCTTCGACTGATAAAATGAAGCGTTGTAGGGATGTTTCTTCAGGTAGAATAGTTGTGTCATACCAGTGCGTAAGGAGTGGGAAAAAAAGACCACATTTCTCGACGGACCCAATCGAGTGCCGATCTAGTGGCAAGATGGGCCATCTTTAGAGTTTTTGTAGGATGTTCTCAATAACAGTAAGTGATAAGGAATCATTTATGACTCCACATTTAGGAGTAGGACCATAAGTTTCTCATTAGTTCAGGAATTGGGGTTCGTCATGCCATTCAGGTCGAGGAGGTGGTCTTGGTCATGGTATCTATATGATAGGTTTTTAGCGTCATCAGGGTGGGTCAATTTAGTGTAACCAAGTAGGGTCATAGGGCCATTGTATAGGTCATATATTTGCGATGTAACAGACCCAATAAGAGCCATATCTATGATCCTCTACTATTAGAGGTATGATTCTAGTTTTCCCAATTTTAGATTCTACTTTTTGATATAGGGGCTTCCCGTCATTTTATATCTATTGTTATTGTTGAGATCCTTCATCTCTCTATCGTTTCTTTTGATGATTTTATGACACTGGAAACTCCATTTGGGATTAAGACAACTAGTTTAAATTAGTGGAAGGAGTTCCCTGTTGAGGTTAGTGGGTGTCACTTCTTACGTGACCTCTATGTTATAGAAATGATAGGTTACGATGTCATTCTCAGAATGGACTAGTATGTATCCTTTTATGCCATTGTTGACTACTATCATCACAGGGTGAGTTTCACATCACCAGAGGGATGATTGTTTCTTCAAAAGGGATTATGGGAAGTCTAGGAGAGAAGAGTTGGACCTAGGAATCTTGGGATAGGAAGAATTACAACGCAAATTTCTAGTTTATATCTAGATGAATAGTGGATAACCAGATGAAAATTCCTCTAGTAGTGGATCATTTTAGATATGTCATTCTAGAAGACATTTTAGGATCCCCTTTGGAGTGAGAGATGGATTTATCTTTTGAGAATTTTCCAAAAGTGGCACTAGTGTCTATTCCTCTTTATTGGATGACTAAACCATAGTTACAGTAGCTCAAGAAGAAATTAGTGGAGTTATATGCAAAGGGATTCATCTGACCCAATACTTTTCCTCAGGGTTCAGTTGTCCTTTTTGTGAAGAAGGAGATAGTACCCTTAGACATTATGAGGATTATAGGAAGTTGAACCAGTTTACAGTCAAGAAATGATATCCCTTCCTGAGTATTGGTGAAATCATTGATCAGCTTTGAGGAGATCGAGTGTTCTGAAGGATTGACATGAGATCCAAATATCACCAGTTGCGCATTAGACCATCAGATATAGCTCTTACAGCATATCATAGTAGTTATGGTCTATACAAGTATTTGGTTATTCCATCTGGTCTGAAGAATGTGCCATGATTTTTTGATGGAACTGATGAACCTAGTGTTCCATCCTTATTTGGATTCATTTTTGGTAGTCTTTATGGATGATAATTTTCTGTATTCTCACACTAAACCTGAATATGCTATCCATATTGAGATCATAATGAGTACACTAAGGGAGCATCTATTATATGTTAAGATCTCAAAGTACTACTTTTGAATGGGCTAGATTCATTTCTTGGGTCATGTTATCTGATAGACATGAGTATCACTAGACCCAGAGAAAGTGAGAGCAGTAGTTTCCTGGTGCAGCTATAGAATGTCTTTTTAGTACGGAGTTATCTAGGGTGGGATGATTTCTATATATGCTTTAGTTAGGACTATTAATGAGTAGAAGTGCCATTTATGGGCCTGACTAAGGATTGTGTGAAGTAATTATGGACAGATTCATGTAATTCATCCTTTTAGGAGATGAATGAGAGATTGACTTCATCACTGATTGATTTCCAGAACTGGGTAAGAGTTACATTATTTACTACGATGCATCAGTTATCGGGCTGGCAGTAGTGATTATGAAGGGGTAAGAAGTCATTGTGTATATGCCTTAGCTGTTGGGGACATTATCTTTTGGGACATCATTTTTTGGTGTACACACACCGAACAATTTCAAGTAAACATTTACTCAGTGTGATCTCAATTTGTGATAGTTTGGTGGATTGATTACCTTTAGATTTTTGACTCTGAGCTTTCCTACATGCTTGGGAAAGGCAATGCAGTGGTTGATGCATTGAGCAGGAGAAGTCAGATGCTGGCAGTTTAGGGGGCCAGTATTGAGGGGAAGCTTATGGCTCTTCTCTATAAGATTAATTTTGATGTGCATGATAGAAAGTGGTAGACATTTCTTTACTCTATAGATATTACCACTAATCTACTAGATTGAGTGTGAATGAGGCATCTATTAGATTCTCATGGCTTCATCCTAAGGAATATTGTTTCAGGACCGAAATATACTCCAGGTTGGATTCATAGGCTATGATGATGTTTTTCATTTTCATGGGTGCATATGGGTGTCACGAGACATACCATAGGATCTATTGTGAGATTTTCAGGCCTCCGTATTTGTATTTCATCCTAGTGTCACCAAGATGTACTTAGATCGTCACCATTAGTATTGATGGTTAGTCATGCCGTGCGATATAGCTAGTTTTGTTATTAGATGTTCCACCTATCCAGAGGTGAAGGATGATAATTAGTGAGCAAAAGGGATTTTATAGCAGTTGCCATTACCTACTGGAAGTAGAATGGTGTTGCAACGAATTTCAAGATGGGTTTAATGATATTTCCTTGAGTAAATGTTGTCATATGTGATGTTGTTGAAAGACTCAATAATTTAGCACATTTCCTGCTAATCAGGGAAACCATTAGTGTTGATGAGCTTGGAAGGTTTTACATATGAGATATTTTACGTTTACATGGGTTTCACACTATATTGTTCAATATAAGGATACCTGATTTACTTCTCATGTATGATAAAGACTATAGAGGGCCTTGGGTACACAGGTACTTCTGATTATGGCTTACCATCCCCAGACATATGGCCAATTTGAGTACACAATTTAGGTTTTGGAGGACATTCTTCGAACGTGCATCTGTTATTATCGGGGATCTCAAGAGAGATACATACCCTTGGTGAATTTTTCCTACAATAATAGTTTTCAAGAAACAATTTAGAAGGATATTTATGATGATTTATATGATAGGGCTTGCTGACCGCTCATATTTTGGATAGAGGCAGGAGAGGTAGCTATACTAGGATATTTTCTTGTCCAGTAGAACACTGAGAAGGTAGAGTTGATTCAGAAAAGGATGAATACAACACAGTCTTAGTAGAAAATATTAATCTGATCAATGGACATGACCTCTAGAGTTCGAGGTTGGAGATCAGGTTTTCCAGCCTCTCACACCGAAGTTGGGACATAAAATGAATAATGGACATATGATGCTATCACTGAGATACATCGGGCCATTTAAGGGTTTAGGGGGAGTCAGTTCGGTTTCCTATTGTTTTCAGTTACCTCATTGGTATTGGGATATGCACGAGATCTTTCTTATTTCTCAACAATGAAGGTACTTTTCAGAAATGTAGCTTATTTTTCATCCCAAGGAAGATGAGTTAGAGGTGGATGCATCCTTCAAAAAAAATCATATCCAGATTTTGGATCACATCATGAATGTTCTCTATGGATAGACTGTTCCTCTGGTATAGGTTCTATGAAATCATAGTTGAGTGTATGACGATACTTGGGAGAGGGAGGCCGATGCACGATCATAATGGTTAAAGTTGTTCTCGGATTATTCTTCACCACCCTTGGAAGGGAAATTTAGGGTGATTTTTTTAAGGGGGATGTTTTTAAGAACACATTTCTTCATCTCAGGTTAAGATCTTCATATTGGGTTGTCTTTTAGGGGAATGGAAGAAATGGTGTTTTTTTGTTTATTCCATGTCCTTTTTTGTAACTGTTGTGTACCTGGTAGCCGTGTACAACCAGGTAATGGCCATGTAACAGGCATGTACATGACCATGTGGTGACCTAGAATACCAATTAAGTCAAGAGATGGTTAAAACTACTACAAAAAGTGTAGTTTTAATGAACATTCCATGTAGTTATCTATTTATTTGATATATCAGATCAGCGTCTTGTCTTATGTCTCTAAAAGTCATCTTCTCCACACGGTTCGCACATGAGATCCATGGAATGACATAAGAACACCGAAACCCTCCTAATTATCCTTCTAAAAATCGATTGAGACAATTTTGGGTTCATTGGAATCCCACCTATGTGTTCTCAATACCACTAGAGACATTCTTCCTGATTCATCCTCTCTTTTGAGTATTTCAAAAATGGGTTTTCTTCACAGTTTAGTAGATCTACACCGATCAGAGGATGATTCAAGGGACACAAATCGAGTATATAAATCATATGACATCGACTTAGGTGGTTTTTACCTTTCATTTTTTGTCTTTAGAATATATATTATAAAATTTCCACATACCCATGTTTTGGGTATTGCGTGGTTTTTAATTTAACCTTATTTATTACCTTCTATGGTCTGCATAATTAATTAAGGTTTTCAGCCTATGCATAAGGTTATGGGACACCCCATTGGTGAATTTCCCTTGTATGATTTTTTATGGCCTTTTGGTCTTGAATTCATGTTAGGATTTCATTATTTTCCTTTCCTTTTTTTAGGATGGAGTTAATGATTTCATGAAATGCATGTGATATGTATTGTGAATGTTGACCAAAGGGGGTTTTAATTTGAGAGCTTCCCAAAGGGTTAGACAGCGAGATCTTACTAGGTGGTCATCTATTATTTTTTAGGGTTAGACAATGAGTGCTTCCATGGTGATCATTATTATTTGAAATATGATTTTTTGGCCCAAGGTTTTAGATCATGATATCTTTTCCTTAGGGTCATTTATAATTAATTGATTTCATATTAGGTCAAAGGGGAATGACCATGAGAGCATTCCCAGAGGATCGCTAAATAATTAATTGATTATATGTTAGACCATATGGGATAGACAGAGAGAACATCCCAAGGGGTTAGGTATGAATAATTGTATAATTGTGATGAGTTTTCCAAGAGAAATCACAAACATGGACTTTGTCTTATTTAATTGTTTATATGGTCTTCTGAAAAATCTATTTTGTATCATTACACTGGGGATATAGAACATTGGCTAAATATTAATGTTACACAATTCAATGGGTTGAATAATTGCTAAATGTAAATGAATTTAATTGAAAACTATAGGATTTTTTACTTTTGAGTACTTTCTAGTTTATTACTTCATTTTTACTATTAACTACTCTATATATATATTCACTAGTTTTTAGGAACATTTCTTTTTGTGGTTGCCAAATGGGATTTATCTCACATCATGTTTGGGTCATGATTTTGGACCCCAAAAGATAATATGATTATAGGTAAAGAAAAGGGGAAGCACACTTCTTCATCAGGTACTTGATTGATGTTGGATCTGGGGAGCATGGGACCAAGAGGAGGCTTGCGATGCTACTGAATTTTACTTTTTTCTATTTTACATTGGTTTCTATATTTCATTCCAACATTATGTTTTCTTTTATCCTTTTATAGATACATATTCCATGCATCATATACATTTTGTGGCATCAGTTTGATTTAATTTCAAACTTCTGCTATTTACTTTTTTTGGCATTACTGCTTCTGCTATTGTTTACCACTTGTTTCCTACTATGTATACTCTTACAATGATGTAATATTTTCCACAATTCCACATCTTTTCCCTCAATACTGTTCAGCAGCCTCTGGTGTTTTGGGGAAATGCGCTTGAGGTTATTTGACCAACCAGTTTCAGGGAACATTGGGGTGGCACCCAGATCCGGGATGTTACACATGATAATTCAATTGAAGAGTAAGTGTGGTAACATGGAGATCTTAAGTATGTTTGTAAAATTGGTATATTTGGAAATCTGGCTTATAAATTTGAAATTATGGAATAGAAATAATGGAACTCTGAGCTATTGTTTCACATGAGAATTTTCAAAGTCCGACATGAATAGATTTAGGTACCAAGAGATCATAAATCCTTTGAGTATATTGAGACCTATCAAAAAATGGTATTAGAATATTATATTACCTAGGGAATACATCAAACATCAGCATGCGGTGATGCTAGTGTTGGGGTATGGGTGTCCTTGGGAACCATAGAGATAATTTAGTTAAAAAATAATAAATGATAATGTAATAACATGTTATTTATGAATTTTACTCATTTATAATATAGATTCCAATATTAACTTTTGACTAGACATTTTGTAGACACCATTAGTGGTGGCCCAGTAGGTTTTACTCACACCCTAATCAGAATACCTGATCGTAACACAAATATATTATATTTTTTTAGGAAATAATAAGTGCAAAGTCCTCGAGTTTAGTTTATGATTTGAGATAGAGCATGGATGAGGTGACCATATATGGTTTAGAACCCTATTTGGGAGTCATATTGTCTTTGTTTTCAGTTTCATTGTGGAAACATGACACATATATTATCATATAATGTAATCCATTTCAATTGAGTATTGTATATCCTGTTTGGTAATCTTGTGACGTGAGCATTGTTCTAGTTATATCTGCTTCCACGTTTTTTATTTATTTTTTTGGGTGATTTGCTTTGATAAATGAGGGTATATTATCCCCATGAATTACTTACCAAACCCTCACTACAATATAGAATCCTCCTGAATATGCGTAGGTTCGCTTGAGATCACGTAGCGAATCGGCTCAGGGTTTCGTCATGTGGTTCTTGGTTCAAGACATTAAAAGATGAATCAGAGGTCTATTTTTCATTCTTATTATGATATCTTACTATTTTGTGAAGGTAGATAGGTGTCAAGGAGGAGCCAGGTCTTGTTATTGAGATCATGTATAGTATTTGTAAACCCATGTACATTGGAAAACCTATATACTCATGATGGGATTTTTGTTATTGTTTTTTATCTTAGAGTTGAATATTATTGTTTCCTAGCGTGATTCACTTGTATTGTGACGTTATTATTGCTTTTTATAATTATTGATTATTTATTCATGTCCTAGAATGGACTGATAGTTGAGTCTTTAGGCATCATTCTAAGAATTTATTGTGGTATGCATCATTTTAGAAATGAATAAGATGATGGGTTATGGGTGAGTTGTAAAACCTGAACTATTTTCATTTTTTGAGATTACAATTAAAAATAGTGACTAATATTACATGAAAAAGGATATAAAAATGATTAAAAATGATTATAATTTGATTTCTAAATGAGAAAATTGACTAATATATTGTTTTTACCTTTGTTAACTAAAACCACGGAGTAGGATGGTCAAGGGTATTGATAGTCCCTCAGTTTTACCTTATGAGTATATCTGATGGAAAAAACATTTTGTGACCAATTAGTATTGTTTATTCTTAAAATAATGTCATAATGTTGTGATATGAGACCTAAGATGTGTGTTTGGAATTGTAGAGAGTATGCCTCTTTGATGATTGATGACGGGATGACTGAGGGGTGTTCCTAGATATGATTTACTAGATATGTTACATGGGGAACCAATCATGCCATTTGAGGATGAAGGTTATCAGTTTTGAGAGAACTTCACTTGCTTCAGAAAATTCATTGGTACAGACCCATGGAGAGTTGTTAAAAGTATGACTGAGTTGACTAGGGATTTTCAGTGGCATTAGTCTCTAACATTTACTATTATAGATGAAACTAAGGGAGCATAACTATGGGATGAGTTCATGGATACAATATATGGTCATTTGGACACATTGGATGAGAGGAGGGTCAATTTGGCTACTTATATGCTACGAGGATCTGTGAAGTACTGGTGGGACATTCTAGCATGAACTATACAGAAAGACGGTATATTATGGAAGTACTTATTATAGTGGTTCTTTTAGTAGTTTTATTCATTGATGCTGAGAAAAGAGAATGGTGATTGGTTCATGTATCTAACACAAGAGAGCATTTAATTGATGGACTGTGATGTATGCTACACAGATCTACAACACTTTGTTCCAAGGTTAGTAGAAGATGATGTAGCTATGAAAAAATATTTTCAGGATAGACTTACGAGTGAGATTAAGTCCCATGTGAATATCTTCAAGTTGAATTATTTTATGGTGGTGGTGGATCATGATTTAGTAGTTAAAGAGAACCTGAGGGAGGCTTCCAATGTAGGAAAGGTAGTTTTTACTAGAAAATTCTGTCAGAATGGACCACCATCATGAAACCTTTATCCACGGTAGTGGGAAGTAGAGTAAGATACAAGATGGATGGTTGGATAGGACCATACTAAGGTGATCTTTCATCAAATTGGTAGGTTATGAAATTATCATCAACATTGTTATTAACCACTAGAAGAGTATCAATCTTGTGGAAATATGGGACATGTACAAAAATAATGCGGGTCATAATGATAGACTAGTATAGACGGTGCATCCAGTAAGAGTTAGAGTATGGGAAGAGGGTCGTATACACCATATATTGCTAGTAGTTTCAGTTCTACTTGATGGTGTGGTAGAGGTAGTGGATTTGGTTCTTCTCATAAGGAGCACCCACCTCAGTAGAGTGGTGCTACTATAGTGAGTCAAACATCATCACATGGAAGAGGGGTAGCATAGTTACATACACTGCGTCCTATAGTTGTGGATAACGATATTGGAAATGCGATAGTAATAGGTACTATTATTGTTGGTTCAACTTCATCTAGTTATTTTTTTGATACTAGTTCCTCACATTTTTTATATCAATTTTTTATTGTTTGGGGTTGACAATGGAGTTTTTGAGTGTGGAAATGACTATAGATACATCATTGGGTGTGCGATATAGAGATATCTCACTATTCAAGAGATGTTCTCTAGATATTGGGGAATATCATTTCCTATGGGATCTCGATGTTATTTATATGAATAAGTTTGATAGGATTATATAGATGGACTGGCTATTCACCTACTTAGCCAACAATGATTGTTACTCTAGGAGACTAACCTTTTTGTCTCCTATCGGTGACCAGTATATTCATTGTGGAGAGTGGGATATCCACGAAGGACGAGAAGGGATAATTACATTGTAACTAAGAGAGATCACAACCTAAGATGCTATTTTATTGTTGGATTATGAGGTTTTTATTAAAGAAGTTTTTCGCCCAGTAGTGGAACTATTTTAGGATGTCTTTCCCGAAGAATTCTTAGGGATACCACCTGAGAGAGATGTAGAATTCAGTATTGAGATCATGTTGTGGGGATGAGCTAGTTTATATTCCACCATAATGAATGGAACCTATTGAGTTGTAGGATCTTAACAATATGTTGGATGATTTCTAGGTTAAGAGATTTATCCATCCAAGTACTTCCCCATGGGGATCACCTGTTTGCTCATAATGAATGATGAGAGGAATTTACATTTGTGTGTTTATTACTAGAAGTTGAACCCAATTATTATGAAGAACCAATATCCTCTAGCTCATATCGATGATTTGTTTGAGCAATTGATGGGATCTTGTGTGTTCTCAAAGATCGATTTTAGATTAGGGTATCATCAGTTTGAGAGTATGTACTTCTAATATACCAATGAATTCTTTCCGAATAAGGTATGGCCTTTATGAGATTATCGTAATGAATTTTGGGTTTACCAATGAACTATAAAATTTAATAGATTCTTTGAAAAATATATTTTGTTAGTATCTAGTTCAATTTTCGGTGGTGTTCGCATAATAAATCTTGGTGTACTCATAGATTCAAGATGATCATTCCCAATATCTTGACATCGTCTTATGTACAATTAAAAAGCATTAATTATATTCCAAGCTTTGTAAGATTCAATTTTGGATTAACCATTTACATTTATTTGCGAACATATTCTCAGAGGAAGGTGTGTTACTAGACCCATATAAGGTTTAGGCAGTGGATTCGTGGCAGCATCCAGAGACTGTTTTTGATATACAATGCATATGTGATTAGATTGATATTATAAAAGATTCATCCAAGACTATCCCCAATTGACAATTCCAATTTTGGGCTTGAAAAAATAGAGTAATGTTTTAGTGGTTTGTCGGAGGGCTTTTGGGGATTTGAAGAAGTGTATAACATGTGCCCCAATTTTAATCCTACCTCAATCAGGTTATAAGAATACGGTTTATTGTGACACATTTGGGATTGAAAATGGAGCTGTGATGATGCACAGAGATCAATTTCTGGTGTTTGATTTTTGGCAGTTGGGGCCTCATGAACAAAATTACCCTATGATCATCCTTGATTTGGAAACTATCTTTGGTGCTATTAATTGTTGGAGACAAAAAGTTTTTTGAGAGAATTTTACAGTTCATACAGATTAAATGATCCTGAATTATATATTTTCGTAGTGTTGTTTGAATTTTTTCCAGCAGAGATGGGTTGAGTACATCTAGTATTTCGATTTTGAACTAGAATATACGCCTGATAAGGGAAACAGTGTGGCTGATTCCATGTGTAGGAAAACTCAAACTCAGATGGTTCAGGAGTTGAGTGTGGAGTGGAAGATGATGACCTTGCTGGCTAAAATGCATGTGGTGCTTCAGGAGAGTTAGGAGAAGAAGAATCTGGTATTAGTTTTAGTGAAGACTAAACATTTGAGATGGATCAAGGATAAAAAGTATGAGGATCAATAGTTTTTTTCCATGATAAAGGGCTTCGAAGGTGGGGAGACACCTTCAGACAAGTTGATAGAGGAGGATGAGATAATCTATGTAATGAATCTATTTCTTGTATCTACAAGTATATGATAAGAGATCATGTGTTTATTTCATTCCTCAAAGTGGGCGGTAGATCAAGGAGTAACAATAATGTACTATGACTTAAAATGATAGTTTTGGTGTCTTGGAATGAAAACAAAGATAACAGGGTTTGTGATAGGATGCTTCACCAATAAGCAGGTGATGGTAGAGCATCATCGACCTTGAGGTTTTCTAAAAACATTACCTATTCCGGAGTGGAAGTGGGATCATTTAAACAATTATTTTTTGGTGGTTATCATAAGGATTTTTATAAAGAAAGGTCAAATTTGGGTCATTACAGAATGGATGAAAAAGGTAGCGTATTTCTTTCATATAAGGGAAACCTACAAAGTAGAACATATGGGAGAACTGTTTATTCCATAGATAATATGTCTACATAGAGTGCCATAGACTATATTTTAAATAAAGATTCACATTTTGAACCACAATTTTAGTCGTTCTAGTAGTAATATTCTAGAGTAAAACTATAATTGAGTACATATTTCCACCCACAGACAGATGGTAAGGTGGAACGTACTATACAAGTATTTGAGGATATGATATAAGCATGTGTTCTTGTCTTCAGTTGACCTTTAGAAAATATCATGGATTTAGTGTAGTTTTCTTATGACATCCTCCATTAGGAAACTATATAGATGGAATTATAAGAGGATATTTATGGTAGGCCATTTGGATACCCACTATGGGGATAGAGGTTTCTAAGTCAGAGTTGTTGGGACAAAGTACAATGTAGGAGTCATTAGAGAAGGTGCAACTTATTTGGAATCATATGGCTATGAATCAGAGTGTAAATAAGTCCTATTTTGATAGATGGAGATGACACATAGTGTTTATAGAGGGTGATCATTTGTATCTTCAGGTGTCTCATAGGTTGGGTCACCGCATGATACGATGTACGGGAAAGTTGGTACCTAGGTTTGTTGGATTTTTTGAGATAATAGATAGAATGAGGCTAGTGGTGTACCAATTGGCTCTTCCATAGAAATACATCACTATGCATGATGTTTTCAATGTATCACAACTTTTTTGGTATCACCCAGACTCTTCTCATGTGATCTATGTGGATTAGGTTGAACTTGAAATATATTTGAAATTTTAGGAGCATCTGATAAGTGTGTTGGATCACAGTGAGAAAGTGTTGCTGGGAGAGACCACACTAATAATTCATGTGTAATGGAAACATTGAAATTTAAAAGAGGAAACATTAAAAATATAAACCGATATGAGGGATCAATGGACTGATATTTTTTGGATCAATTTTTATAAATTTTTGGATGTGTTTCTAATGGATGATCTGTTTTAAGGTAGGGAGATTGTAAGATCTTGAACTTCTCTAAAGTTATCTCAGGCACGATTTTAGGTAATATTAATTTAAATAAGTACCGTTTATATGTGAAATTAATTGAGGTACATTTGGGTGGAGTTTATGAAAAAAGTTTTGAAAAATGGGCTAATGCTCGGTTGGTTCACAGTTTATACAAACCATGTGGCAATCTCAGAGAAATGGTGTGCTCTTTCGTCAATTATGGAAGTAGATTTACCATGAATAAAGAATTGTTTAGGAGGTCATGCAAGGAAATTGTGTGAGGTCCCCCTTAATGAAGTTTCTAACACCCCAATAGGGCACAGTTTCTCTAACTTTGCAACCAAACCATTTAGGGGTTAGTAGTGAGATCCAAATATTGTGGATCTCACTCATTTTTACCTTTTAATTTTCATGTTTTGTCCTATTTGGTCTCAACTCAGATTTTACATTTCCATGGTTAAAGGAAGGTTCTCCTATCAGCTAATTGTGATTCCAATTTCATTGGACCTCGTTCTTCAAGATTGATATCCCAAATCTAAGATCCACTCTTTGCTGAGTAAGTGGATCTCCTCCCAATGCCTTTCACTTTCATTGTCCCATCATTCCTTGATCTATTGATGGAAGATATCCTCTGTTTATTTAGATATAAAAATATCTGGTGAGATCTATATCTAATAATGTAGATATAGATATATATTGAATATATCTTTATATCTTTTGTTTGTTTTAAGGATTTAGATCCGGAACTCATATTTACATCATTGCCCTTCTCGGATTTTGGGGATTTCTATTAAGCGAATGTCCATCAACGAATTGAGGATGGTGGTATAAAATCTAATTACCATAGTTATGGAGTTTATACATATAATAAAAAATATAGAATTTTTAGCATCCTTTAATAATTTATTTTATTAAATTGAGATAACTAGGTTGACCAATTGATTTATCCAAGAATTGTTGAATTAAATGACTAGTTGAGGAATTAATCATGAGACTAAGGGGCTACCCTATAAGACAAAAAATTTGAGAATTTTTTTTATGATATTTATAAAATTATTCCTTAGATTAATTATGAGATATATAATTTGTTATGTTGAGAAAAGTTTTTTGAATTTATTATGTTCTTTGATATTATGATATAGATAATTAATTGTGGGATTAATTATTATTAGTTGATATTTGTAATGGGATAATTAATTATGGGAAAATTAATTATTGGGATATGAATTTTGAAATTAATTAATTGATTGATTGATTTAATAAATGATGATTAAAAGGTTTAGTTAATTGAATATTTAAATAATGGATATGTCGTATATAAATATTTGTTGAATTAGTAATGGGATTGATGTGGACAATTAATTATGTGGGAATAAATGATAACATGGTCACTAAAAAACTGATAAGTACAAATGGTAACATGTTCATCGTACTTATGAGTAAGATAACGGGAACATGGACATTCTAATAATAAGTATACATGTTAGTATGGTCATTATACATATGAGTAAGTGAATGGGAATAGGATTATTATATTAAGAAGTATATATGGTTACATGGTAATCTTACTTACAATTGTGGTATTGGAAACTTTGTAAATTTGGATTATAAATGTGAGATTCAAAAATGTAAATAATGGACCATTGAGTTATGGCCTCAACCGAGATTATTATAACTCTGAAATGATTT
This sequence comes from Viscum album, assembly GCA_963277665.1. NCBI lineage: Eukaryota > Viridiplantae > Streptophyta > Magnoliopsida > Santalales > Viscaceae > Viscum > Viscum album. Next base: position 1,594,260,648 of record OY728130.1, on the reverse strand, counting down.
GAATCAGGTATAATGAAATCATAACACCTTTGAATACTTCACTCATTGGAACGAAGTTGGTATAAGATATGATATTTCCTAGGGAATAATTTGATCCTAGCCTTGATATGAATCTAGTATTGGTGTATGGGTCTCCTTGAGAACCTCAGAGTTAATGTAGATAGATAAGAATAAATGATTATATAATTAAATGTTATTTATTAACTGTATTCATTTCATATATAACATATTAGAGTACCTTATTTTTGGACTTTTTTTACACACCATTGGTAGTAGCCTATAGAGTTGTACTCACACCCTACTCGGGCTACCTGATCAGGAACTGGTTAGATTATATTGTTGCAGGATTAAACAAGGGAAAAGGACTTGGGATGGATTGATAATTTGGGACGGATCTTGGATGTCGGACTAGAAAAGGTTCAGAAACCACTTGTGGAGTTGTAGTGTCTTTATTTTTTGTTTCATTAAAGACACGTGATACTTATATTTCCATATCAGGTTTTACCATTCAGTTGATTATTGTATTTCTTGTTTGGCTATCTTGTGACAAGAGTATTGTTCTGTTTATATATACTTCCACATTTTTTATATATTTCTACTAGTGTTTTAATTTGATAAATGAGTGTATAGTCTCCCCATCAATGAATTTCAAAACACTTACTTATAGTAGATAGAATCTAGTATACGAGGATCCATGCTTATGGTCAGATAGTGAACCAGATCGGGGAACCATTGGGTGGTTCCCAGTGCGGGAACTTACATATCACATTCTTAAAAATCTATTTAAGATATATTTCTTTTGTTTGAAATAATGATATCTTATCCAAAGACCCAAACAATATATACAATATTAACATATCCATTAATTATGTTGTATCCAATAGTGTTTTATATATCATTTATATCATGATAAACCTTAACGTATCAAACCTTAAATAATCCCTTATAAATACCACAAAGTACAAATATATCTATATCGTACTACGATACACACTCTATTTCCCCACATCTAGAATCATGGATCGAGTGCCTAAAACCATTCTTTAAATATTGAATTTGATACCAATTATATATTCATATACATAACTATCCCATAATTACATGACATAAATATAAAAATTATGTTATATAGATTCCTAGAACCTTATAGGTATTAATCATTAGAGAGTTGAGATAAAACAAAAACTAGTATATCTATATATTTTCTCAACTTATGTATTATTTATCAACTATAATAAACTATATAATCTATAATTAGTCTTCAGTATCTTCCAAAATATATATTATAAGACACATCATGTGAATTAATAGTATTCATAAAAAAGTATATGGGAACATAAGAAAGTGTATGTTCAAAAGTTACGTAAGGAAAAAAAAACTAAGTCGGGAATGTCATAAACATGTATTGTCACGACCCGTCCTCAGGGCCCGTTCTGTGACTACCCCAAGCCTTCCTTCCATAGGCCAGGGGCTGGCAACTAGCACCAAGGTGTAAATCCCGGTAAAAAAAGGGAAGGAATTGCATTTGTAAAGTAAAAAAACAAACACCACAGAGCAAGCATGCTTAAGTAAACACTAAGTAAAAACTGAGTACAACAGTAAGTGTAGATAAGTAAGTGGGAAAGAATACAAACCCAAACTGAAAGTAAAGTACAACTGGAAAGGGAAAACAACAACAAAAATTAGAGCCACAACGTCGAGCCGTCCACTGGAAGTCCCACCATAAGGGTGGGTACATATAGCCTCCACTACTCCTCGGTTCCAGCTGACCGCTCCGAGTACGTCCCGCCCAGTGGTCCACCTCCAAGTACTGTCCTGCTCCGCAAGCCTCAACCACGATCAGCGCTGTCCATCGTCTGCAACCAACACAAAGTAATGTGGGTATAGCCTGTGCAGGTGTGACTATAAGATACTCAGTAAGGACCCTGATACCCCCGAAGGTCTCCCAGAATCCACAAAGGATAAACCACAAAGGAAAGATACGATCACAAAGTAACATCCGACGCTGCTTAGGTATATTCCCATACATATACCTAAGTCATCAATTCTCGTTCGGCGCCAACATCTGAGCCCAAGTACAACCCAGTCAATAGAAGAAAGAAAAATTTAAATCCACATAGGATAGCACAACAACATCAACATAGGAAAGCAAAAAAGGAATCAGGTCACACAAGTATACTTCTTCGTATGACGATAGAGATGATCAGATATAGCCACTGATTTATCTAAGTTGTCGGACCCACCAAGGATCGATAGGTACTAACCCCCGTAATGACCCACAAAGGATCTGACCCACAAAGGATAGATAGGTAACTAACTCCCGTAATGACCCACAAAGGATCTGACCCACATAGGATCGATAGGTAACTAACATCCGCAATGACCCACACAGGATCTGACCTAGACAGGATCGATAGGTAACTAACCCCCATAATGACCCACACAGGATCGGACCCACACAGGATCTGTAGGCGCTGGCCCACATAGGACCGCTGAGCGCTGACCCACAGAGGATCAGACCCACACAGGATATGTAGCACTGATCCATGTAGGATCGCTAAGTGTTGAAGTCGTCGCTGTCAAATCCACTAAGGATCTCCGTACAGTCGTCGTCGTCGTCGCAGTCGCAGCCAGCTCTAGGGTTCCCGCACACAACAAGCTCGTTCGGGTGGGTCCGATCAACGAGCTGAGGTGCTGATACATCAACTGACACAACATCTGGAGTTGATGTATCTAAAAGTTCCATATCGTCAACATGAACTCAACGTCGCAGACGGCGCGTCAATCAGACGCTCGGTCTGAGAGTTATTGGCTTTTTCGTCCCAGGGGCTCGGTTGGTTTTTAAGCAAAAACCATCCCGACCGTACTCCACCTACATCCAAACCTCGATTGGAGTAAGCCAAAAGATCCATCGCACTAAGAGGAAACCATCATAGTCGATGATTCATCAATCAGACGTCCGGAGTTCAAGTTATGAGTGTTTCCGCTCCGAGGGCCCAGTTGGTTTCATGTACGAACCAACCCGACCAAACCCAAAGTACTCCGAAACCATGAGTGTGATATAAAGAAACGACCATCTCAATCCAAGGATCACATCGCCGCTGACGGTGCGTCGATCAGAGGTCCTTAGCCCAGGATATGGGAAAAAGTCCGAAAGAGGTCCGAAAAAGGGGGGTCTGGGCCCGGGCCAACCCGGCCCAACCCCCCCTGGTCGGCCCAAATCGGGTCGACCCGACCCGTGTCAGGGATCGACCCGGATGGCGCGACCCGGCCTGGCCCGACCTGGGCACAACCAGGCTAGCGCTGGCCAGGTGGCCAGTGGGTCGGCACAGCCGTTACGGCCGACCGAAGCGGGGGGCGCGCTGCCCCCGCGTGGAGAGATCGCGGCACCGCGTGGGGTTACCCTTGCCGGCGAACACGGCCGGTTGCCGCGTCCCGTTACTTGAAATCCCAGGAGGTCGTGGGACTGCGGCCTGCCACCGTGGCTTGAGCCACGTCGGCTCCTCCCAGCGGTGTGCCGGGCGCCGCCGCCCCCTGCCGCTGGCGCCGCTGTGCCGGTGAGGCGCGCCGGCGGGCCGCACCGCGGACCCCCGGACGAGTTCCGGTGGTCGGAATCGCATTCCATCTTCACCAACGGGCCTCCTGGGACCCATCCTTTACTGCGAGGACCTCATAACGCCCGTGCGGCCTTCTCCATCGTCGTCCGCCGATCCACACACCAAGAACGAATGGACGGTGGGTTCAGACTTGTTCGTTGGTCCGCACCCACCGCGTTAGTGGTTTTAAATATATTCCAACAAATATTTAAACAAACCGAAGATATAATCACATAGATTAAAATGAACAAACACCCCTACCACAACGTTGTCGTCGAACGTGAGTTCATCGCAGAATTAACTATCGCAGAAGAAGAGGATCGTCGCGTCGCGGAAGGGGCGTCGCTGTCGTCGCGGTACACGGCATTGCGTAGTCAAACTCCGAGGATTTATAATCACACAGATTTAATTACAGCATTTAAACCCATGATGAGGATATAATTCACAATGAATTAATAGAACGACAACCCCCCTACCTCAATCGGTTGTTGATCGAAGATTGTCGTGGGGGAAAGAACGTCGTGGAAGAAACATCGCGGAAGGAGGATCGTCGGCGTTGCGTCGTCGATCTCTGAGGGTTCGGCGTTCTTCGTTTCACTTCGTCTGAGACCAGCGTTCTTCGTCGGCGACGATGCGTTCTTCGCGTTCTTCGCGTTCTTCAACGAAGGAGGATGAAAATCTTCAAGCCTTAGAGCTTTCTCCCAATCCTCTCAACAAGCAACCCTTCAATAATATAATTGTTGGTCTTATTTTATTTCCCATGCCAATGTTTTGGAATTCATAAAAATAATCCAACAATTCAATGAATTAATTTCAACGCTTAAACCAATCAATTAATAGGGTAATTTAATATTTAATTAACCGCACGAGTTGACTTTATTTAAAAAGAGGTTTTCGCGGGTGCGTTACATAGAGGGAAAGAAACGATGGGGCTCGTGCGGGCCCCACCTCACAAATATCCTATCAAGTGGGTAGGATATTATGGGTCCCATCTAATACGCTTAACCTAGGTTAAGGCACTTATGTAAAATAAAAATAAAAGTCTCACCAATTTTATTTTTATTCTTTAACTTAACCCCAAAAATTAATAACCACACACAAGCAAACACAACTCTGAAAAAGGTGTTTCTGAGTAATTGTCGGCGCTACGATTCCATCAGTGCCCTCAGAATTTGATTCCGAGCACCGGTTCAAAAGTTAGAAAAACCCGCTCGCTCGTTCACTGAACGTACCCGAGCCAAACGTCGAAAAATGATTCCGGGAACACCGGGCCTCAGAATCAGGTGCCGTCAGAAACTGCGTTCATGTAAAATTCCCAAGAAAATTAATAAAAAAATTTCCTTGAATTTTACGGGTCTATACATTCCTCCCATCTCAGGGCTTTATGTCTCCGTAAAGATACATCAAAATCTAGGGAAACAAAAGTGGGTACTGAGCACGCATCTGAGCCTCCCGCTCCCAAGTGCTCTCCTGGAGGTTCACGTGCTGCCATATGATGCGCACTAAAGGAATTGACCATCCACGTAGGACCCACTCATGTCGATCCTCAATCTCCACCGGGACCTCCGCAAAAGTCGCCCCATCATCAACGTCTAGCTCCCCATGGTCCATGATATGTGTCGGGTCGTGCACGTATCTCCTCAGTTGGGATACGTGGAAGACGTCAGGCACCCAGTGTAACTGAGGTGGTAGAGCAAGGTGATAATCCACCTCGTCAATCATGCTGAGGACCTAGAATGGTCCGATGAAGCGTGGATACAGTTTGTCGCCTCGGCCAAATCTCCGTAATCCACGTCGAGGTGAGACCCGCAAGAAGACGTGGTTTCCATCCTCGAACTATAGTGGCCTCCGCCTCCTTTCAGAATAAGACTTCTACTGGATCTGAGCTACCCTCATCCTCTCCTATATGATCTGGACCTTCTCTGTCGTGGCCTGGACCATCTCTGGTCCCACAAGTGCTGACTCCCAAGGGTCTGTCCAGCACAGCGGTGATATGCAAGGTCGGTTGTACAACGCCTCGTATGGTGCCATCCCAGTGGTGGAGTGGTAGATATTGTTGTACGCAAACTCCACCAAGGGTAGCTGGTCCTCGCAGCTGCGACCAAGGTCGAGGACACATGCACGAAGAATGTCCTCGAGAGTCTGAATGGTCCTCTCCGTCTGACCATCCATCTGAAGGTGAAATGCGGTGCTCAGACGTAGATGTGTCCCGAACGCCTCCTGCAATCCCTTCCAAATCCGGGAAGTAAAGTGATCGTCTTGATCAGAGATGATAGATGATGGCACACCGTGAAGCCGTACAATCTCCTGAACGTAGAGACATCCCATGCTCTCCGCTGAGCCCTGCCCTCTGATGGGTATGATGTGAGCCGACTTGGTGAGTCGGTCGACAATCACCCAAATGGAGTCATGACCTCTGGAGGTGCGTGGAAGTCCAATCATGAAGTCCATAGATATCCCATCCCACTTCCACTCCAGGACCTCCATGGGCTATACCATGCCTGCTGGTACCTGATGCTCTGCCTTCACCTGCTGGCAGGTGAGGCACCGAGAAACGAACTCTGCCACAACCTTCTTCATGCCCTGCCACTAGTGTTGTCATCTGAGATCCTGGTACATCTTTGCTATGCCAGGATGTACTGCCAAAGGGGAAGTGTGAAACTCTCTCAGCACCTCCTCCCGTAAAGCAACTGGTACCAAGGTACATCCTCTGAAAAGGATGTCGTGCTCTCCTCCTACGGAGAAACCATCAGGTGACTGACCTGAGGATATCTGCACACGCTGCGTCTCACAGTCGGCGTCCCCACGTTGTGCCTCCCTGACCCCCTACAGTAGTGGAGGAGTGACTGTGAGTGACTAAAGGAAGGTTGATCCATCTTTATCCACGAAGGATATCTGCAAAGCGGCTAGGTGCTCCGTCACCTCCTCAAGTAGCTGAATTCTCGTTCTCCTGCTGAGAGCATCGGCTACCACGTTCCCCTTCCCAGGAGTATAGACTATCTCAAAGTCATATTCCTGGAGGAACTTGAGCCATCGCCGCTGTATCAAGTTCAGTTCCTTCTGAGAGAAGATATACCTGAGACTCTGATGGTCAGAAAATACTGTAAAGCACTCACCCATCAGGTAGTACCGCCATGTCTTCAGAGCGAAGACCAATGCTGCTAACTCCAAGTCATGGGTAGCTTAGTTCTGCTCATGCGGCCTCAACTGACATGATCCATAGGCGATCACCACCCGCTCTTGCATCAGGACACATCCGAGTCCGATCCCTAATGCATCGCAATAGACTACGTACCCTACTCCCTCCTCCGGAAGCCTCAAGATAGGGGCGCTGGTCAATCTCTGTCTCAACTCCTGGAAGTTCTGCTGACATCTGTCTGACCACACAAAGGGTTTCCACTTCTTCGTCAAATCTGAGAGTGGTGTCGCAACCCAGGGGAATTCTGTCACAAATCTCCGGTAGTATCCAGCTAGTCCCAAGAAACTCTGCACCTCTGTCACGCTCCTGGGTGGCTCCCAAGCTAGCACTGCCTCAATCATTGCTGGATCCCCCGCAACTCCCGCCTTAGAGATGACGTGCCCCAAGAAGTGGACCTCGTGTATCCATAACTGACACTTCATGAGTTTTCCATAAAGATTTTGCTCTCGAAGTGTGTCAATTACAACCCACAAGTGGTAGGCGTGCTCCTCCTCAGTCGTCAAGTATATCAAAATGTAGTCGATGAAGACCATGACAAATCGATCAAGGTATGGCTGAAAGATCATGTTCATGAGGCCCAGGAACACTACTGGAGCATTGGTTATGCTGAATGGAATAACAATGAACTCATAGTGGCCATACCGACATCTGAAGGCCGTCTTCTGCACGTCCTCGTCCCAAACTATGAGCTGATGATAGCCTGACCTGAGGTTTATTTTTGAGAACCATCATGCTCCCTTGAGCTGATCTGAGAGTTCATCAATCCTCGGTAGCAGATACTTGTTCCTTAGTGTCACCTGGTTCAGGTGACAATAGTCAACACAAAGTCGCAATCTCCCGTCCACCTTCTTGGCGAACAATATCAGGGAAGCCCAGGGTGAAACACTGGGTCGGATGAATCCCTTTCTCTGTAGCTCCTCCAACTGTACTCGTAGCTCTTGAATCTCGGCGGGAGCCATCTGATATGCTGGGGTGGATATTGGGGAGGTCATAGGGTACATATCAATATAAAATCCTACCTCTATGCGAGGAGGTAGTCCGGGAACATCGTCGGGAAAGACGTCATCATATTGATCCACCACTGCAGGAAAACTAGGACTCCGCACGTCAAGTGCTCCTAGGATGAGGCTAGTCAACTGATGCGTGATGGGTTGTCCTCTCCTCTACGGAAGTCCATCCTGTGCTGTGAAGGCTCCCTTATCGCCGGTGAAGGTGAACCTGCTCCCATCAGTGCGTACACGTCGCACCTTGAGCCTAATATAGTCCATCTAATCATGGACTGTAGATAACCAATCCATGCCCAAGATGACATCGTAAGGCCTCGAAGCCACTAAAAGAAGATCCCAGCCGAAGCTCTCGCCTCCTAGAGTAAGCTCACACTGCCGGCACCAGTGCGTAATCATCGAGTCTGCTCTCATAGGAGTCTCTACCCGTAAGGATCGAGCCGACAGCTCTGTCGGGATCTCCGAGCTCCGAACAAGGGGAGCAGCTTTGAAAGAATGACTCACTCTTGTGTCTATAAGAACTACAGAAAGAGTGGAATAGACACAGATAGTACCTCGAATCATCTCGAGCGCGCCGTGGTCATAGGCCTCCGCTGCCTGGAGCTGTGCCTGTCTCTGCCCGCCAGCTCCCTGTGTTCGGGGTGGACCTCCTGGTGGTGTTGGTGGTATAGCCTCAAAGCGTCGCCCAACACCTGATGCTCGGCCATATCCTCTGCCTCGACCGCCTGCTCCCTATGGACCGCCACGGTCAACCCTCTGTCTCTTCCTGGGTGGCCCCTCAACCGTCCGATGCTCCTCGGCACAGCGGTTCGGGCAGTCACGAGCCATGTGGCCCTGCCCGCCGCATGTGTAGCACTTCCTACCTCTTGAAAGACTGGCTCCGCATTGTGTGCCCCGCACTGCTGAGCCAGGGTCCTGAGGTCGTCTGCCTGAGGGTCTGGTCTGCCTGGACCCATGAGTCATCCGTCGACTACTTGCTGCAGAAGACTCTGCTACATCCCGCCCTGCGGTAGGTCTCGCTGCGGATGAAGGCTAAGCAAGAAAGATCTCGATCAAAAGGGCTCGCTCCAGTACTCCTTCCTGAGTCGAAATGATGAGAGAGATCAGCGATGCACTGATCTCATGCCTCAATCCCTGCTCAAAAGTTTGGGCTCGGAAGAATGAGTCTCGTAGCATGTCTGTCGAGTAGCGCGAGAGATCAGTAAATCACACCGAGTACTGGGCAACCGTCAAGATGCCTTGCCGCAACTGTAGAAGTTCCTGGATGCGCACCACACAGAGGGTGGCTGGGACGAACTCTGAGCGGAAGAGGCTCTCAAATTCTGTCCAGAGAATAGATGCCTCATCGTGCACCTGGAGCATCAAGCTCCGCCATCGGCCCACTACTGCGTGCAGTAGGCTCGCTACAAGGATCACCATGAGTCCACTGGTGTCCTCACTAACCTAAAAACTTGTACCACTACCTGCAGCCAATCCTCGGCTGCCTGGGGGTCCGTCTCCCTGTAGAACATGGGCGGTCGCTGGCGCTGGAACTCGTGAAGTGCACTAAGGCGACGTGCATCGTCAGCGGCTGGGGCTGGAAGCATCGGTGGCTCGGCGGGTAAAGGTACCGCCGGTGCCTCAGTTGTCAAAGGGCCCAGTACCAAGGCCTCATCGCTTGGTGGGATGTCGTCATGCTCAACTCTCGGAACCCTAGCTGGCTGTCATCGTGGGGCCATCCTGAAAAGGAAACAGGTGCGCCACGGTCATAACAGTATACCTGGTGAGGTGACACAAATTAATCACAAAGAAAACTTGAATGAAAAATGCAATCAATGTTTTCGTGAATTAGGTCGGAAATCAGAAGTGAGGGTCCTGGTGTACGGATACGTCGACCGTTGCACCAACATTGGACTCCCTGGACTGATAACCACACCAAATACACTTAACTCCATTGCTTCACATAGAAAAAGATCAGAGTCGAATGTTCTGTGGTAGAACCGAAATCCTCGGATACCAATTTGTAAGAACCCGTCCTTGGGGCTCGTGCCATGACTACCCCAAGCCCGCCTTCCATAGGCCAGGGGCTGGCGACTAGCACCAAGGCGTAAATCCTGGTAAAAAAAAGGGAAGGCATTTCCTTTGTAAAGTAAACAACAAAAACCACAGAGCAAGCAAGAAGAAGTAAACACTAATTAAAAACTAAGTACAACAGTATGTGTGGAAAAGTAAGTGGGCCAGAATACAAACCCAAACTGAATGTAAAGTAAAAATGGAAAGGGAAAATAGAAACTAAAAGTAGAGCCGCAGCGTCGAGCCGGCCACTGGAAGTCCCACCTGGAGGGTGGGTACAGATAGCCTCCACTGCTCCTTGGGTCCAGCCGACTGCTCCGAGTACGTCCCACCCAATGGTCCACCTCCAGGTACCGTCCTGCTCCACAAGCCTCAACCTCGATCAGTGTTGTCTGTCGTCTGCAACCAACACAATGTAGTGCCGGCATAGCCCGTGCAGGGGTGAGTAAAAGCTACTCAGTAGGGACCCCAAGACCCCTGAAGGTCTGCCAGAATCCACAAAGGATAAAACACAATGGAAAGATACAATCACGAAGTAACATCTGACACTACTTAGGTATATGCCCATACATATCTCTAAGTCATCGTTTCTCGTTCGGCTCCAACATCCGAGACCAAGTACAACACAGTCCACACAGGAAAGCAAAATGTAAATCCACACAGGATAGCACAACACCATCCACATAGGAAAGAAAAAAATGATTCATCTCACATAGGTATACTTCTTCGTATGACGATAGAGATGATCAGATATAACCACTGATTCATCTAAGTAATCGGACCCACAAAGGATCGATAGATACTAACCCCCGCAATGACCCACAAAGGATCTGACCCACATAGGATCGATAGGTAACTAACCCCCGCAGTGACCCACAAAGGATCTGACCCACAAAAGATCGATAGGTAACTAACCCCCGCAATGACCCACAAAAGATCTGAACCACACAGGATCGATAGGTAACTAACCCCCGCAATGACCCACACAGGATTGGACCCACACAGGATTTGTAGGCGCTGGCCCACATAGGACAGCTGAGCGCTGACCCACATAGGATCAGACCCACACAGGATCTATAGCACTGATCCACGTATGATCGTTGAGTGCTGAAGTCGTCGCCATCAAATCCACTGAGAATCTTTGTACAGTCATCGTCGTCGTCGCAGTCGCAGCCATCTCTAGGGTTCTCGCACATAGAAAGCTCGTTCGGGAAGGTCCGCTCCACGAGCCGAGGGGCTAAAAAATCAATTGACACAAATTCCGGAGTTGATGTATCCAAAAGTTCTGTATCGTCAACAGGAACTCAACGTCGCAGACGGCGCGTCAATCGGACGTCCGGTCTGAGAGTTATTGGCTTTTTCGTCCTAGGGGCCCGGTTGGTTTTTAAGTCAAAACCAACCCGATTGTACTCCACCTGCACCAAACCTAGAGAGGAGTAAGAAAAATGATCCATCTCACTAAGAGGAATCCAACAAAGTCGACGGTACGTCAATCGGACGTCCAGAGGTCAAGTTATGAGCGTTTCCGCTCCGAGGTCCCGGTAGGTTTCGTGTACAAACCAACCTGGCCGAACCCAAATTACTATGAAACCTTGAGTGCGATATACCGAAATGAACATCTTGATCCAAGGATCACATCTTCGCTGACAGTGCGTCGATCGGAGGTCTGTAGCCCACGATATGGGCAAAAGATCAAAAGAGGTCCGAAAACGGGGCGTCTGGGCTTGGACCGACCCGGCTTGGGCGCGACCAGGCTGGCGCTGGCTGGGTGGCTAGCATGTCGGTGCAGACGTTACGGTTGAGCGAAGCGGGGGGCACGCTGCCCCCGCGTGGAGAGACCACAACCCTGCGTGGGGTTTCCCTTGCCGGCGGACGCGGCCGGTTGCCGCGTCCCACTCCTTCCGGTCCCGCGCTGTCGTGGGACCGCGGCCTGCCTCGGCGGCTCCACCCGGTGGCGCGCAGGGCGCTGCCGCCACCTGCCGCCAGTGCCACCGTGCTGGCGAGGTGCGCCAGCGGGCCGCTCCGCGGACCCCCGGATGAGTTCCGGTGGTCCGAATCGCGAGCCATCTTCGCCAACGGGCCTCCCGGGACCTGTCCTTCACTGCGAGGACCTCACAATGCCCGTGCGGACTGCTTCATCATCGTCCGCCGATCCGCACACCAAGAACAAAATGACGGTGGGTTTAGATTTGTTCGTTGGTCTGCACCCACCGCGTTAGTGGTTTTAAAAGTCTTCCAAAAAATATTTAAACAAACCTCGGATACAATCACATAGATTAAAATGAACAAAAACCCCTACCTCAACGTTGTCGTCAAACGTCAGTTCGTCAAGGAATTAACCGTCGCGGAAGAAGAGGATCTTCACGTCGTGGAAGGGGTGTCGCTGTCGTCGCAGTACACGGCATTGCGTAGTCAAACTCCGAGGATTTAAAATCACACAGATTTAATTACACCATTTAAACCCATGATGAGGATATAATTCACAAGGAATTAAAAGAACCAAAACCCACCTACCATAATCGGTTGTTGATCAAAGATTGTCACGGGGGAAATAACGTCATGGAAGAAGCGTCGCGGAAGGAAGATCGTCAGCGTTGCATCGTCGATCTCCGAGGGTTCGGCGTTCATCGTCTCCATTTGTCGGAGGCCGGCGTTCTTCGTCGATGACGATGCGTTCTTCGCGTTCTTCTCGTTCTTCACGTTCTTCGCATTCTTCAATGAAGGAGGATGAAGATCATCAAGCCTTAGAGCTTTCTCCATATCCTCTCAACAAGCAACCCTTCAATAAAATAAGTGTTGGTCTTATTTTATTTCCCATGCCAACGTTTTGGAATGTATGAAAATAATCCAACAATTAAATTAATTAATTGCAACACTTAAACCGTTCAATTAATAGGCGCGTTTAATATTTAATTAGACGCACGAGTTGACTTTTTTTAAAAAGAGGTTTTCGCGGGTGCGTTACATAGAGGGAAAGAAACGATGGGGCTCGTGCGGGCCCCAGCTCACAAATATCCTACCATGTGGGTAGGATATTATGGGTCCCATCTAATCCACTTAACCTAGGTTAGTCCACTTAAGTAAAATAAAAATAGAAGTTGCACCACTATTATTTTTATTTCCTTAACATTACCCCAAAAATAAAAAACCACACCCAAGCAAACGAAGCTCCGGAAAAGGTGTTTCGAAGCAATTACCGGTGCTGAAATTCCATCGGTGCTCTCAGAATTTGATTCTGAGCACCGATTCAAAAGTTAGAAAAACCCGCTCGTTCGTTCACTGAACGTACCTGAGCCAAACTTCGAAAAATGATTCCGGGCACACCGGGCCTCGGAATCAGGTACCTTCAGAAACTACGTTCTTGTAAAATTAGAAAGAAAATTAATAAAAAAATTTCCTTGAATTTTATGGGTCTTTACATGTATAAATATTTTGACATGGATAAGTAATTATCATAATTACAAAATAATCTTAAAATGATAACATAATATATCCATGGAAAAATGAAAATAAATATGTAACATGGTTAATAATAATTAAAATCTTTGTTATGTAATTAATTATGCAATAAATCAAAATAAAAACATTAAGGCCTCAACCTAGATATCAATATTTATTACAATTCCATATCCAATACATCATTCCTTTTCTAAAGGATACAATCAATATATATTTCTCAATTTGTATGGAATACAACAAATACCAAAACATGCTTCCTCATGTAACCTATCGATATATCCGTGGGATATATACATTCCAACCACACCTTTATTTTTTAATTCCAATTCATTTATTATAAATTATAATGATTAGAAAACATTATCAATATTTACAATATTCATGTTTATTAGAATGTTGATATACACAATGAAAATAATTTTCCCTATATTAATAAAAGAGATAACATGATCTTAAATAATTTAAAAGAATAATTTGGATGACTAAAAAATTCATCATCTACTTTCGTTATTAATCAAAAGGATGATAACATTGTCTATTTATAGAGGAAAGGTACTGGAATAAAAATTATCCTTACGAGAAAGAATGGTTTTTCAAGACAATGGTAATTATGGATTTCAATCAGTTTATTCAATAAAAATAAAATATTATTCTTCTATTTATAATTCAATCCATGTTCAGTATAAAAACAATAAATAAGAAAACAATATGTGAATACATTTCATATATCAATGAAGAAAAATTAAGATTCGTAAAATCATTATTTAATGGTAAAGTTAGAAACAAAAGAATATAAGAGGGTAACATAAAATTATGATATAAATAAATAAATTTTATTTTTTATTATTTAATTCAATATCAATGTGAATACACCACATTAAATAAAATATGGTGAAAAAAATCAAAATTTTATAATGGAATTTAAAATATTAACAAATAACACTAATAGATTTAGAAACCTTAGAATAGTAATTCTTTAAATCATATATATATATATATATTTATGACATTTAATATCATTAGTAATGAGAGAATAATCACATAAATATCAATGGGGTATAAGATACATCTTTGTAAATAAAACATTGTGTGTAATAAGAACTTTATCTCAAGGGTTGAAAATTAGGACAATAAAATATTACATGAAAAATAATTATTATAGATAGTACCATTCAATAATAATGTTATAAGGAAGAATAATATAACATGAGAATTTGTTTAGGGAATATATTAAATATTATTCATTTGTTATAAAATCAATCTTGGGCCGGTAGTGGTCTGTAAGAAAGTTTTTAACACAATTAATGAAAATTATGTTAACACAACTTCTTATATTTTTCTTGATTCATTTTGCGAATGATCCTAAATTCCTAAATAATAAAATTAGGTTAATTTTATTACTTTTTTTCAACCTTAGGCTTATCTATTAAATTTAATATGGTAAATTTGTTATCCTATTCTACATATTTATAAAATTTATTTATTTTTTTTATGAAAATTGATTTGGTGTCATCCTATTTTAGAAACTATAGATATTGAATATGATATTATATTAGTAAGTTAAATACTTAATGTAAGCATTATATAACCCCCAAACAATCATTAATTGAAGAATACAATTTAATAATATTTTTTTCACAATGTCACCCATGACAGTGTCTTATCATATTATAAAATTAGATCATTAAACCGAGATAATCAAGAAAAAGACTAAATTTAGATGGATGAATATGGTCATGAAAATGTATAATAACATTACAAAATAATAATAGTTATATAATATTTATTTTTTGTGATATTGAATCATATTTTACGTGGGTATATTGTAACTCCCTGTCCCTAGTTACCCAGAGTCGGTGCATTATTACATAACATTGGCATGATCACGAGAAAGATCAAGTCTCGAAAGACCGATTAGTTTAGTAGCCTTGGAATAACTGGATACATCCATAAATTTTTACATTACATCAAAAAAACATCTTGTCTTCATATCCCCTCATACTATCCCTGCAGGTCATTCATAAATTACTTCTTCATAATCCTAGGAAAAATAAAACATTGAAAGGGGTGAGCTCAGATGCTCAGTAAGGATAACATTATAGCATAAGCATTCATAGATAAGCATAAACACTTAAGGCAGTTTATAACTAAAACAAAAGCCTTTTAAACTTGAACTTCAGCATAAAATGGCAAAGATAAAATAAAATAATGCCATTTACTTACTCACATGGATATTCTACTAGTCGAACAATCCCATGCAATATCAATAACCACTTTCATAATGATGGAATGCATAATGCAAGACTATCATAACCACATATCCAAGGCCTCGTGCCAAGACTTCAAAAAAAATTTGTCAAGGCCTTGTGCCAAGACACTAGTTTGTCTCATGAGACCTACCGATGCATCGAGGAGCTATAACGGGCTCCACCCGTCACTTATTAAGTCCAATTCATTCCTCATATGAACATGTTTAAACATAACATAAACATTCGTATTAAAACTAGCATACGAAATGTCAATAATTTTACCACAAACCATGAATGGTATAAAAATAGCACATCCACAGTCAAACATAACTCATTCGATACAATATGGAAGATTGCATTGTACCACATTAACCACAATCAAGAATAATGAAGGATGTTGACATAGATGAAAATAATAATCAAAACTATTTGAGAGAAATTTCTCCCTTTTCTTGAAAACATTTAAAAGTCACACTATTTGTCAAGATGCCATTTAAAAATAGATTTTTGAATCAAAGTGTCCCATACCACATTGAAACTTTTAAAAGGAGTTTTAATTTTAAAACTTTAATGTCCATATAAATAAATCCTTAAAACCATTTTTTAAAACATGGACATTAATGAGAAAGATTTAGAAGAATAAGTCTTTAAAATATTTAAAAATGGTATTTTAGTTAGAGTTTCTAACCAAAAGAGCGACACTTGAATACAAATAATTGGGGTAATAAAAACTTTGTAATATCATTTGAATAAAGGGATTCATGATATACTATGTCAAAGTACATTATATACACCACATAAAAGTGATTTGGTGTATAACAACAAAGAAGTATCAATGGAATTTAAATTGAGATGAAATCTCTCATAAAAGCTGTATCCTTAGGTTAAGGATAAATCAACGACATAATTATGTGTGAAAAATATAAATACACTCAATATTATTGGATATTTATTGTAAATCAATCAGATGACATTCACACATATTCTTATAAAAACAACACCAATGAATTGGATATTTAACTCAAAAAATGTAAATTGAGTTAAAATTACTCTTATCAAGTTCATACCGATCACTTGAGAATTTATCAATGGATTGATTATGTGTATAAAAAGTATATCCACAGAAAGGGGAGTGGAAAATATGACATAAAAAATGAATTGTAATTCCACACATAATCTCGGAGTAAAATAAGCAATGAAGTTTGCGTAAAGCCGAATAATTGGAAATTGAAATTTCAAATTCCCTTATCCATTTGGTAACTTATGAAACATGCACCCATGAAATAAGTATCATACAATGATGATGTAAATACCCATAAATTAAATTATATTACACAATGAATACAATCATGGGCAGTACAAATACACCACATGCAATAATTAAGTGGTGAACAATGGAATTCTCACGAAATTAAGAGTGAGATAAGAAACTCCTTACCACGTTAATCAACTGAGTCGTATGGAAAAAAGTTAATAACCACCAAATGATTTACAGAATAACATGAATATAAAGAGAATCATGATAAGATATATCAAATGTCAGTACACAATACACCACTTTCAATAATTTAGTGGCGAACAATGGAAATCTCACGGAATTGAAAGTGAGATAAGAAAATCCCTTACTTTGTACTTTTTCCTTGGTCGATGGTAGTTTTACCTCCTTTATAATGGTGAAATAATTGTTATTGAATTATACAAGAATCATTTACTTTAATATGATATCATATATGATCTTTTAACATTGATTTGTTAATAATATCTTAGAATTATCGTCATTTCGGGTGTTAACGGGTTCATTTTACTTTATATTATTTGTTATGTGAGACATATTCGTTATTAATGGGATGTATATTATTCATATACATAATGATATCAATTCCTTAGATACTATTTTTAAATAATCAAATTATAATTATACTTGAATGGATATGATGGAGAATGAATCTCATCGCGTTCGTGGAGACGGTAGTCCGTACATACGCACGAGCGACAATATCATTATTTTGATATTAAAATAATATATAATTGGATGTTATATCATATATACAGAATCATTATCATGTTATATTTATTATTTACATGAGTTACACATCATTATTATACCCATCCAAATAATAATATATTGAATAACAATTACACCACGACGTGGAGACGGTAAGCCGTACGTACGCACGTATGGTGATATGTTATTCAAAGGATGGATAGAATACTGAATATGGTGGTACCATATTTATAATAAAATCATAGTATATATATGATACTGGAGTTATTATTTTATAATGGTAATAACAAAGAAAGAGGAAGTGGAAGAAGAAAGGAACTTGAAAAGGGGTGGTGAAAACATTACCTTTTCTTCGGGTTCTTCCTTTTGATTTGATCAAAATGGCTCCTTAGGTTGGCTTTATGATCAAAATAAGGCCTCTAGGATGTATTGAGGGAATTTGAGATAGTATTTGGGCAGGGGTTGGCCGAACCAAAGGGCTTTGAAGGTGTGAAGAAATGAGAAGGAGGAGTGCCCTTTTATAAGAGGGGTGAGGGGCACCTTTGGAAAAGCTAGAAATATTAATTTATAATAAATTCATATTCGGTTTATAATGGCTCAAAAGTTTATTATTTAAATTTTAAGGTGGGGATGGGTCTAAAAAAACTTAACCAATAGAATTTAGATAGGTTTGGGTCATTATATTAACCTTATCTTTAAGTATTAACTCTTAGTTAATTAGTTTCACTTTTACAATGTCTCTTTGTATTTTTATATTATATTGTTAATAAACTTACTATATACATCCAAGCTACCCCCAAGTGGTCCATTAATGATTAACCTATCATGATATAAGTTTCTTGGCCGAACCTTAGATATTTAAGAATTTAATATCAATTAATAATATAATATTTGTTTTAAGAACTCTTTTATGTCAATTTTGACACTATTCAATAGTTGATTTTTGTGAAACTCATAACAGATTGATTACTTCGAAAAAAGTCAATTAAATCAATATAAATATATCATATTATCCTATAAAATTATTTAAATTCATTAAAAGTTTCATATTATATTTATTTGGGTATTTATAATATCAATTATTTTAATTTGTCACTATTAAAGTAATTAATCCATCATCATTGTGTCATAAATAACTTAAATTATTTAATGTCTAAAAATTATAAATAAACTATCATTATGTAGAAAATATTTTTATATTTCTAATTAATATTTATAATCTAAAATCCAACATATATAACCCTATTTAACAATTGTTGTTTTAAAAGATATATGCTTGTGTCATTTTTGTATTTATTTTAACTTAATTAAAATAAAGTGTCATTATCACTTACAAGTGGATCCTTGGGGTCCCAAAATCGACCCAAAGATGCCCATGGTCGACCATGTATCAACCCATAGGGTTAAGACACGTTTTCGGGTAATTTAGTATTATTATAATATTATTTTTTAACCCTTGTTTACCAGATTTACCCTTTAACCATGGTAAATAAAATATTTACCGAAGTAATTATCCAAAATGTTTAAAAATAAAAGTTACCTATTTACACAATTTGAACATCCTGATTCAAAATATGGAATCCATTTTTTCACATTCAAAACACAAAATTGGCAGAAATTAATTTAAAATTAATTCCCGTTGTTAAAACAAAAAATGTGTTTTTTAGAGATAATAACTATCAAAAGATTTTCACTTGTTTATGTCTAGTTTAAATGTGAAATTATGTTCAATGACCCACATTGTATTACATGGTAAAAATATATTCTAAATATTCTTTAAAACCACTAAAATTCATAATTTATCACTATTAATTATTTTGATTAAAAAAAGTTGTTTTTAATTAAAATTTAGTAATTTTCACTATTCATCAAAATATGAAAGTTATCCGAAAAGTACCAAAATTTCACCCTAGGATAATTTCGATATTCCGAATCCAAAAATGAAGTCCATTTTGAGAGATAGAATTTATAAAATTTCAAAAAGTAGGTATTAATATTCATAACGGCTAGTTTTATTTGTTATGGTGTGTTAAAATCTCGAAGTTGCATACAATGCACGCCATTGCATTATTCGAAAGGAAACATACCGTGGAAGAATGGGGTGTTACATTCTCCCCTCATTCAATAAATTGCGTCCTCTCAATTTTAAAATTATGCTTGGGAATATAATGGAAAGTCCCACATCGGAAAAAGAGTCAATAAAACTATCACTTTAAAAGAAAGAAAGAGAGGTATACGGGTCATCCAAGATAACCCATACTCGGATTACATGTAGGAAAACATGGATATGGATGATAAACTAAGTGTCATGTTCTGATGGAGAGGGATAGAAATCATGATCAGGAGAAAGTTAACAATAAGAAATCCACAAACTTGTGTTGGGACAAACGACCATTAGTCTCCTAGTAGGAAAGTAAACAGACAACATTTTTTTTTGTTTTAAGTTACATTACATAAGGACGAGGAATTAATTTATGATATTGACTAAGAACATTAAGAGATATACTTACTTTTTAAGTATAGTTTCATTCTTTAATAAATTTCCACCACTAACTCAATTTTTTTTAAATGATGAGTATTCAAGAAGACTTGGTCACACTGGAAGAGCTAGAATAAACTTCTATAGAATCACATGATCCATGTAGGATAAACTATATATTTACATTGTCTTTGAAGATTAATCAAAACCAAAATGGTTAGTGAATGATTTAATGATCCCCCAAAAGGATATTCCTTGAAATAAATATGCACTAATCTTAATTTCTAAAATTAAACCAACAATACCCCAAAGTTAAATAAATACCATTCAATAATCAATTGTCCTTAAAATCCTTCAATATAATCCAAACTAATATTGAAACCCAAAACATAGAAGAATTTGATTATGTAGTCTCCCATGTTAAATTGTATCTCCAAATGACATCAAATACTCCTAAAGTCACATACTTAAAAGTAATTAACATCATCACACATTCTCTGTTATAGGTTAATCATTTCCATAAATAACCCAAATCACTATAAATCCACAATAAAAACATAGATAAAAATCTACCATTACTCTACAAATGAAACCCCATTGTATTCTATTTTCATTGGGCATATAGTGTTCCCAATAAAGCGAACATCTTCCAAAATAATATTTTTCACTTAATCACCCAATCATTTTCCTATTACAAGGGTATTCATTTAATAAGACATAAGAACCCAAATCAACTTATTATTGATCAATAAAATCATTTAAGTAAAAAAATAGTCACACTAACCAGGGACTTCCCGTAGTCCAGTGGTAGGCGATAAATCCCAATCGCACTTTGGTTGTGGGTTCGATTCCCACAGCTTTGTCCGACGCGATGGGTTGTCACACGGTCTACGTGTTGTCCTTTTTTAAAAACTATATTTTATAATATTACCAAAATGAGATAAATTCCTCAAAATAACATAATTTAACCACAAATGTTATATCATACCTTGCATTTTCATCCCAAATTATAATAACTTATAATTTTCTCAAACCCCAATGATCATATAAAACCAAATGGTTATTTATACCTATATCCACAAGAGAAGAGACAATTCTTCCTCAAATATCATTCTCACATGGCAAATTGCGGGGTTACAAATACAAGAGAAAATTATTTCAATGTAAACCCATCAACAAGGAGTGCTAATACTTTTTAAATTTTTCTCCAACCATTTATTTCCACATAGCTTCTTCTTTGACCAAGAAATATATCCTATAGAATAGGACATTCACTCAGGTAATGGCCAGGTCCCCTACATTTACGGCAAATGACTGTAAATGGACTCTTGGGACCATTTTTATCTTCTTCCATTGTACTCTTCATTTTTCTTCGGCAATTCTTTACTTTATGTCCTTCCTTCCCGCACGTAAAACATTTCGTTGTCCCATTGAGACACTTTCCTGGGTGTCTCCTTCCACATTTCTTGCATGATGAATATTGAGGGTTCTTTTCTCCATGGTCTCCATTGCTGGAGCTCTTATCATTTATCACCTTTCTCTTCCTTGTTGAGTCTGGGAGTTTGTTAATATATATGTTGTTGATCATATTTTTGGAAAACTGATTTGGCATAAAGATGATATCTTTTACGCCTATCAAAATTCCATTTTTTTGCTCATTTCCACCACCATTCCCACCTTGTACATCATTATCAAAGTCACTATTACTTCCTTGGAATCCAGCCATTGACTAAAACCAGAAAGCATTGTGTGAGTAACTGTAGTCGTAAAATCATTTAGAGATTAAAATGTCACCATATTCTCAATTTGAAACATATTAGGATTAACCAAGGTCATTTACTCTCATTATATATATATATTACTTAAATCAGTTTGTAAAGAAAATGTAAATTATCCTAAGCATATCCCTCGGGAGTGTCGTAACCAAGAGTGCAGCAAGGCCCGTTGTCGTGCACCAGTTCCCATTCGAGTCTAGCTCAAAGCAGTGTTTTCGGGTTTTACCCCTAGGTACATCTGTGCCAGAGCCGCCTCTACCTGCTCGTATCCAGAAAGGGATGTATTGCTTGGAAAACTCACAAAATCTCTACAATACCAAAATTCTAGGATGTTCTTCTATACTAATCCTCAAAGTTTATCTTAGGTCTACGTGCTCTAATCAGAGTTTATCTAAATCTAGCTTCCAAGGTTTGTACTAAACTTCCTCTGATACCAACTGTAACGCCCCGACCCTAGTTACCCAGAGTCGGTGCATTATTACATAACATTGGCATGATCACGATAAAGATCAAGTCTCGAAATACCGATTAGTTTAGTAGCCTTGGAATAATTGGATACATCCATAAATTTTTACATTACATCAAAAAAACATCTTGTCTTCATATCCCCTCATACTATCCCTGCAGGTCATTCATAAATTAATTCTTCATAATACTGGGAAAAATAAAACATTGAAAGGGGTGAGCTCAAATGCTCAGTAAGGATAACATTATAGCAGAAGCATTCATAGATAAGCATAAACACTTAAGGCAGTTTATAACTAAAACAAAAGCCTTTTAAACATGAACTTCAGCATAAAATGGCAAAGATAAAATAAAATAATTCCATTTACTTACTCACATGGATATTCTACTAGTCGAACAATCCCATGAAATATCAATAAACACTTTCATAATGATGGAATGCACAATGCCAGACTATCATAACCTCATAGCCAAGGCCTCGTGCCAAGACTACAAATAAGATTTTGTAAAGGCCTTGTGCCAAGACACTAGTTTGTCTCATGAGACCTACCGATTCATCGAGGAGCTATAGCGGGCTCCACCCGTCACATATTAAGTCCAATGCATTCCTCATATGAACATTTTTAAACATAACATAAACATTCGTATTAAAACTAGCATACGAAATGTCAATACTTTTACCACAAACCATGAATGGTATAAAAATAGCACATCAACAGTCAAACATAACTCATTCGATACAATATGGAAGATTGTATTGTATCACATTAACCTCAATCAAGAATAATGAAGGATGTTGACATAGATGAAAATAATCATCAAAACTATTTGAGAGAAATATCCCCCTTTTCTTGAAAACATTTAAAAGTCACTCTATTTGTCAAGAAGCCATTTAAAAATAGATTTTTGAATCAAAGTGTCCCATACCACTTTGAAACTTTTAAAAGGAGTTTTAATTTTAAAACTTTAATGTCCATATAAATAAATCCTTAAAACCATTTTTTAAAACATGGACATTAATGAGAAAGATTTAGAAGAATAAGTCTTTAAAATATTTAAAAATGGTATTTTAGTTAGAGTTTCTAACCAAAAGAGCGACACTTGAATACAAATAATTGGGGTAATAAAAACTTTGTAATATAATGAGAATAAAGGGATTCATGATATACTATGTCAAAGTACATTATATACACCACATAAAAGTGATTTGGTGTATAACAACAAAGAAGTATCAATGGGATTTAAATTGAGATGAAATCTCTCATAAAAGCCGTATCCTTAGGTTAAGGATAAATCAACGACATAATTATGTGTGAAAAATATAAATACACTCAATATGATTGGATATTTAGTGTAAATCAATCAGATGACATTCACACATATTCTTATAAAAACAACACCAATGAATTGGATATTTAACTCAACAAATGGAAATTGAGTTAAAATTACTCTTATCAAGTTCATACCGATCACTTGAGAATTTATCAATAGATTGATTATGTGTATCAAAAGTATATCCACAGAAAGGGGAGTGGAAAATATGACATAAGAAAATGAATAGTAATTCAACACATAATCTCGGAGTAAAATAAGCACTGAAGTTTGCGTAACTTATGAAACATGCACCCATGAATTAAGCATTATACAATGATGATGTAAATACCCATAAATTAAATTATATTACACAATGAATACAATCATGGGTAGTACACATACACCGCAATCAATAATTAAGTGGTGAATAATGGAATTCTCAAGAAATTAAGAGTGAGATAAGAAACTCCTTACCACGTTAATCAACTGAGTCGTATGGCCAAAAGTTAATAACCACCAAATGATTTACAGAATAACATGAATATAAATAGAATCATGATAATATATATCAAATGGAAGTACACAATACACCACTTTCAATAATTTAGTGGCGAACAATGGAAATCTCACGGAATTGAAAGTGAGAAAATAAAATCCCTTACTTTGTAATTTACCCTTGGTCGATGGTAGGTTTACCTCTTGTATAATGGTGAAATAATTGTTATTGAATTATACAAGAATCGTTTACTTTAATATGATATCATATATGATCTTTTAACATTGATTTGTTAATAATACCTTAGAATTATCGTCATTTCGGGTGTTAACGGGTTCATTTTACTTTATATTCTTTGTTATGTGAGCCATATTCGTTATTAATGGGATGTATATTATTCATATACAGAATGATATAAAGTCCTTAGATACTATTTTTAAATCATAAAATTATAATTATACTTGAATGGATATGATGGAGAATGAATCTCATCGCGTTCGTGGAGACGGTAGTCCGTACATACGCACGAGCGACAATATCATTCTTTTGATATTAAAATAAGATAT
Source organism: Viscum album (assembly GCA_963277665.1). Lineage (NCBI taxonomy): Eukaryota > Viridiplantae > Streptophyta > Magnoliopsida > Santalales > Viscaceae > Viscum > Viscum album. The sequence continues at coordinate 1,594,235,989 of OY728130.1, read as the reverse complement.
AATTGGATGTTATATCATATATAAAGAATCATTATAATGTTATATTTATTATTTACATGAGTTACACATCATTATTATACCCATCCAAATAATAATATATTGAATAACAATTACACCACGATGTGGAGACGGTAAGCCGTACGTACGCACGTATAGTGATATGTTATTCAAAGGATGGATAGAATACTGAATATGGTTGTACCATATTTATAATAAAATCACAGTATATATATGATACTGGAGTTGTTATTTTATAATGGTAATAACAAAGAAAGAGGAAGTGGTAGAAGAAAGGAACTTGAAAAGGGGTGGTGAAAACATTACCTCTTCTTCGGGTTCTTCCTTTTGATTTGATCAAAAGGGCTCCTTAGGTTGGCTTTATGATCAAACGAAGGCCTCTAGGTTGTAGTTAGGGAATTTGAGATAGTATTTGGGCAGGGTTTGGCGAACCAAAGGGCTTTGAACGTGTGAAGAAATGAGAAGGAGGAGTGCCCTTTTATAAGAGGGGTGAGGGGCACCTTTGGTAAAGCTAGAAATATTAATTTATAATAAATTCATATTCGGTTTATAATGGCTCCAAAGTTTATTATTTAAATGTTAAGGTGGGGATGGGTCGAAAACAACTTAACCAATAAAATTTAGACAGGTTTGGGTCATTATATTAACCTTATCTTTAAGTATTAACTCTTAGTTAATTAGTTTCACTTTTACAATGTCTCTTTGTATTTTTATATTATATGGTTAATAAACATACTATATACATCCAAGAGACCCCCAAGTGGTCCATTAATGATTAACCTATCATGATATAAGTTTCTTGGCCGAACCTTAGATTTTTAGAAATTTAATATCAATTAATAATATAATATTTGTTTTAAGAACTCTTTTATGTCAATTTTGACACTATTCAATAGTTGATTTTTGTGAAACTGATTACAGATTGATTACTAGGAAAAAAGTCAATTAAATCAATCCTAATATATCATATTATCCTAGAAAATTATTTTAATTCATTAAAAGTTTCATATTATATTTATTTTGGTATTTATAATATCAATTATTTTAATTTGTCACTATTAAAGTAATTAATCCATCATCATTGTGTCATAAATAACTTAACGTATTTAATGTCTAAAAATTATAAATAAACTATAATTATGTAGGAAATATTTTTATATTTCTAATGAATATTTATAATCTAAAATCCAACATATATAACCCTATGTAACAATTGTTGTTTTAAAAGATATATGCTTGTGTCATTTTTGAATTTATTTTAACTTAATTAAAATAAAGTGTCATTATCACTTACAAGTGGATCCTTGGGGTCCAAAAATCGACCCAAAGATGCCCCTGGCCGACCATGTATCAACCCATAGGGTTAAGACACGTTTTAGGGTAATTTATTATTATTATAATATTATTTTTTAACCCTTGTTTACCAGATTTACCTTTTAACCATGGTAAATAAAATATTTACCGAAGTAATTATCCAAAATGATTAAAAATAAAAGTTACCTATTTACACAATTTGAACATCCTGATTCTAAATATGGAATCCATTTTTCCAAATTCAAAACACAGAAGTGGCAGAAATTAATTTAAAATTAATTCCCGTTGTTAAAACAAAAAGCGTGTTTTTTAGAGATAATAACTATCAAAAGATTGTCACTTGTTTATGTCTGGTTTAAATGTGAAATTATGTTCAATGAACCACATTGTATTACATGGTAAAAATATATTCTAAATATAATTTAAAACCACTCAAATTCATAATTTATCACTATTAATTATTTTGATTAAAAAAGTTGTTTTTAATTAAAATTTAGTAATTTTCACTATTCATCAAAATATGAAAGTTATCCGAAAAGTACCAAAATTTCACCCTAGGCTAATTTTGATATTCTGAATCCAAAAATGAAGTCCATTTTTAGAGATAGAATTTATAAAATTTCAAAAAGTAGGTATTACTATTCATAACTGCTAGTTTGATTGGTTATGGTGTGTTAAAATCTCGAAGTTGCGTACAATGCACGCCATTGCATTATTCGAAAGGAAACATACCGTGGAAGCTTGGGGTGTTACATATATGAAAATTTACGAACATTACTTTGTGGAGGGACTAGTCTTCCCAACATAGAATTTAATTTGTTATGTTTTTCTAAGTGGTAGTAAATGAATAAATAAATACTTTTATGTTAATTTAATGATAATAAAATAACAATAAAATATTTTTTTTCATTTTACTATGGGATGGGAGGGTTTGTTAGAGTAATATTAAGATAAAAATGTTATGAATTATGTTATACTCAATTTGGTTGTTAGAATATAATCTTGAAAGTTGCCCTAAAAATAAATGTATTTAGATAAATATTTTAAATCAGAGAATCTGAAAATGGAGATATAATTATAAGTGGATAAAATAAAATAATATAATACGGAAATTAAAAGGGTTTTGTGTGTAATGACATGGTGTATGTTTTACATATTATAAGTAACGAATAGAGAGTTGTTGAGATCAGCATTTAATTTTTAATGATGTCATTTAATTATATAGGGGTGAAATATTATAAATGTTATAAATAATTAACTATGTTGTCATATTATGTTTAATAATCCACAATAAATTATTTCTACCCAATTTATAAAAAAATATTAATTAATATTTTCTATTTTTTTACATTGTTAATTGTTTTACCCTTGTAACTAGTTTTTAAATATGAAATATAAATTTAAAATAATAATAATAAGGAAACTTTATTTCAAAAAAAACATTTGATGCACATAAATATAATTTCATTTTAATTGAATTTTTTATAAAATATACAGTTTATAATTAAAGTATAATTTTTAATATGAAGAAAATATTTTTTTTAAATGGTGATTAAATAATTAAGGGTCTTTAACATTATATATAATTGGTTTCCAACTAAATGTGTTTTAATATAATTATATATGTGTCTGTAAATAATTATAAGGAATTTATTTAAAATCTACTATTTTAAATAAAACGCTAAAAATTATATAATATTAATTAAACACATTTTTAAAATAGTAATTTCCCTTTTATCATGGCCATTTACAATAATATTATTATTCATAATTTTATTCTAAATATTGAATGTGACCATTTTATATAATAATATCATGATGATTTTAAAAAATTTAATTTTTATATATTTATTTTAAATAAGTGATGAAAAATAATTTTTACAGTATAAGATTATTAAAAAAATTAGAATGTGATGCTAATTATGCTTAAAAAATGATTTTCATGGGTTTTACATAAAAATAGTAATTTTAAATGATTTATAAAAATTATAAATTTATATATATATCGTATAAAAATGTATCAGAAACATTTAATTGATTCATTTAATATAATAATATTAAAAAATAGACGGTTTCTATCAGAATTGTTATTTTATCAGTATTCACTTACATAAAAAATATTTCTGAAAAATAAGAAAATTTTTATCTTAATAAAATATTATTATTATATAGATATAATAGTTTTCTATTTTCAAAAATAAAATCTTTTTTATAAATTCAATTTTTGAATAAAATAAAAATATATAACAAAAACAGTTTTTATTGGAAATTGAATTTTTGAGCATTAACTATTGTTTTTCTTAATCAATATCATTTATGAACTAAATTATTATTATCAAAATTTAACATCTCAAACCAATAGGACAATCAATAGTGCCCCAATTCAAGTTGGCCACATGCCCCCAAGCGCATCTTCCCAAACGTTGAAGGCTACGTACTAGTAGCGAGGGCCTAGGATGTGTCTATTTAGAGACTATTCCCTATTATTGTTGTGTAACCTAGCCTCATATTAATATTAATCAAATAGTAGAAGTAGAAATATAAATCATACAATATATAATCATTATGAAAGAAAAAAAATACCGAATGAACCTCAGATACAGTGATGATAATGATACAAGTCACGTGTCCCTAGGAAAGAATCCATAACATGTTTAAAATGTGGAAATAAAATATATGCAACAAAAGGGAAAAAAATCCAAAACTAACCCAGTTAGCATTATGGGACTCATCTCTATACCATTCTATAATTTTCCTAAGAAAAAAATAAATAACAGGTATTTTGGTGCTCTCCCATATGAACACCTATAATAATGTAATCTGTTCAGGTACCTAGGGTGCCATGAACAGGGTGTGAGACATAATCCTTGTATGCAGCAACCCATAGTCTATGCCATCCAGTCAATGAATATATATAAGAATAGTGCGATGGAAAAATATGAATGTAAGGAAACTATACAAAATTAAACATTCTATTTTCTAGGTTCTCATTTATAACAAATTTCAGTTAAAATGAAAGTCTCTGATTTAATAGTCTGACATGTTTCATTTTAATGAATTTTCAATTAACCATTCATTATCTTTTTAAACATTATTTCATGAGACCCAAAACATATCCTAGAATCACTCATGATGAAATGATCAAGGATTCCTAATAATTAAATCGATACATTGTAGACAATGATCGAATCCAAGCTTGTGGTTTTCCTTAAAAGAAAAATCATAAAACCAACTATATGATTTAATTAATCCTGAAAACTGAGCCCTTACATGGAATTCCAATGTTGGAATCCACGTCTCACACCATGTATAATATAAACTGACACCCTACAAGATTTTTCATGGTGATGATTAAGAACTTAGGTTTCCCTCTAGGTGTGGTATAACTTCCATTTCCAAATGATTTCAACTTTGGCGGTATACTAATGGAGCCAAAGTATCACCCATGGAGATATGACAATTTCCGATTGATGATATCCAAGGTTTTCTCATATGAATCGATTTATCACTCAGAATATAAGTCATGCATTACAGTCCATACATGGAAATCTACTACCGAGTCCAAGTATCACTCAGGTGTATGGAAGGTTGAATCAAATTGAGATTGTCCATGGAATTCATCATCGAATAATTTTGTCACCAAAGGAATATAATAATTTAATCAATTCAATACAATTTCTTCATTTTCATTTAATATGATAATGTTAAAACCACGAAAATCTAACCTAGACCACACCTCAAATTGTGTCTCAATGTATTATCCATGCTTATAAGGGCGGGATAAAATCTACTCCAATGGGAAATTCTTGATAATAAGGGTTTGAAGATTTAAAAAGATATTCAAGGACTACACACTATTTAAATTACAATGAAATATCCAAATAAATATTAATTCATGTTTAATCAAGTAAATTCATAATAAGGGGCAAGGGTCAGGTTCATCCCATCCATTAATTATAAAACAATTCATTTAAAATTAACAATTCAATTCATAAACAAATTCATCAATTTTATTTAAATTTGATTCATCTATATAAAGCCCTTGGCATGGGAAAAGGTAAAAATAAATGAAACCCTTTGAGGGAATCCATGTTCCAAGGACACCCATGGTGGTGCATCTATATTTTCACCACACCCAAGGGAGTTTCTAAATAATGCTCCATAACATATAATTTTAATAGATAGTCTCTTTAAATGAATAGTTCATATCTAAAAATTCTATTAAAGGTTAAAAAATCATTTAATGTGACACCCAGTAATTGGGTGTATAGTACAATGAAATATATAAATACATAAACTTTTTTAAAAGGAATAAGACCACTTAGAGTAGGTCCTTAGTTTATATATCATACAATTTCATCTAATGATTCGACATAGATTGGGAGAAAATATAATAACAGACAAAGAACCTAATAATATGGTAAATTAGATTCCACATAAATAGCACATCCGAAATCCATAAGAATAAATAATGACTAAAATAGAATGGAGACCTTATTGATATGGATCTAATGAGAAAATCAACCCTGAATTCCAATCATGGATGGAGGAGATATCATGATTCATAGAATAGTCATGAAAGGGTTCAAATAGGGTGGGAGACTAATGTGAAGGGGGTATGAAAAAAGATTTTATGTTTCAAGACATTTTAAGGGAAATTTAATTTCAACAAAATTTGGGTATCTCATGGTTTGGTTAAATCGTGCACCAACCCTACATCGGTATCTGTATGAAAGGGGAACCCTCATGGTTTACCCACAATGTTTGACTATCCATGCAAAAGAAATTCAAAAAAATTGAGATGATTTCATGGTTTAGTCTAACCAAGACTTCTCCAACGGCACTATGCACACTTCTTGCACATTTTTTTCAATCCACGTCACCTTCCCCACAAAGTTTCAACTAGTCATGCGCTTGGAATTTTCACTAGTTGACTTGGTTTCTAGCCTCCGAACCATCCCCAGACCCCCCCCCCATAACTCTATATCCTCAATGAGATTTTATATTAGGACATAATAAGAAATTTATATTGATAATTTATGGAGAAAAATTATATTTACCTCAATGAAGAATCAGATTCTTAGAAACACCCCCACCCCTTAAAACAATTCTTCATTGAGTTGACTTCCCATGGGTGGTGGAGAATGATCTGAGAACACCTCCAATGACTATAAATGTACATTGGTCTCCCACTCATAGGTTTCATACTTCACTCAATCATGCAACCATAACACCCCAACTAGAGGATCATACCAACCTCATAGAACATTCATGATATGATCCTAAACATTAATAATATTATTCTTTTAATATGAATAAATGTGTAGCTAAACATCCTATGGTTGAAAGGAATGGGACATGTCTGAATTATAACTTTAGTGATTAGAAACAACTAATTCTCCAGGGAAAGCATTGTTCATCTGAGGTAAATACCACCGATAGGCTAACAATATGACTTTCTCCAGAATATTGAATGGTGCAATAGACTAATGTGAATCAGTTACCTGTCTCATGAATGTCCTCTGTCTTCGCCTCAGTGAAAAAAGAATGATAACCCAATCACTGACTTCAATTTATATAGGCCGTCTTCAGTAATCAATATAACATTTCTAAAAAACTGTATAGTATCCATTGTCTTTAAAATTTGGTCCACCTACTATTTGGTCTCCTAAAATAGATGAGGTCCAAGAATAGTTGTCTATCTATCCTCTAACCCACATACGGGTGATCAATATGGACTAAAATATAAAGCCACATAAAGATCTATATGAATGGAATCATGAAATCTATTATTGCAGTTTAATTACAACAAGGGTATATTCCTCTCCAAATAGCTATCTCAATCATGGATGCATGATCACATCATACACTCAAACAAATGAATCATGCACTCTTACTTGATATCTGGTTGAGGGTGGTATGATTTTGTTAGAATAACATATGTATCCAACACCATCAATAGAACTTTTCATAATCTTGAAGTAACTAATGACTACGTATATCAAATGATAGTATATTGGACCATAAATTTTTTTACTATCAGCCATATATGCAACCTCCATAGCTCATGAACACTGAATGATTCCATCATCAGTAGGAAATGTGAGACCTTTGCGATCATGTCAACAATAACCCATAAAATGTCATTAAATCAATGAAAACCTGGTAAACCCATCATTAATTAAATAATTAATTAAACCCATTTTCAATCATGTATGGGTAACTATTGTAAAATTCTGACTTGATAATGGTGTTCCTCCTTCACCTTTTAAAATGTGGAACACATCATGATAGAACCTGCTACATCTCTTTCCATACCCAACCACCAATACTGAAGCTACAAATCCTGATACATATTGGAGAATCCAAGATGCACTACCCAAGATAAATCATGATAGTCACACATAATCTTCTATCACATGTCATCTGAATCCATTAAACAACCATGTAAACATTGGATCTCATCCTCATGTATCGTCCAACTAGGAGGAGGGTCATCACCTTCCACACTATCTTTTAAGACTGTGATATCAGAATCTAATTGATTCGTCATTATCACACTATATATTATGATATAGGTATGAACTAAAGATGACATATATGTCTTTGACTTACTATCGTGCACCTCTAAGTGCTCTCATAGAACAAATCATTGAGCTAACACTCACTATTGGCCTGTCGAACTGCTTGTATCTGATTTATCCTTCATTGTGAATACACCATTGAGTTTCCATTACAAGAAATATAGGAATGATCAAAATCAATATATTGTTAGTATTCAACCCAACTTCACTGCATCAGATTCAGATCATGCTGTGTCAAAATGTACATGTGGGTTTTGTGGAACTTATACACCAAAAAACACTCTCAAAGTAAGTAATTCTCAAATAAAAAATGAGTAAAAAACTACATCCAACTCATGATCTTGAGTTTTTTAATTTATCTCGTGTGTCCTTATCTACTATGTATTATACCCAATGACTAGTTCCCCTTACATGTGGATTACTCCAGCTCGATACCCGATGCATCATATTACACAGATTAACTCCATCTTATATCTATAAAAATCACTATTGTGTTGATGCTAATCACATGTTCACCTCCTAAAATGCCATCTTAAAGGAATCACACAATTCAAATTTCACACCATTCATAGTCCAGCCATTCTGTGGTGCCTCTAAGCATGATAAGTACTGTATGGAATTCATATAGTAACCGGATATCCTTAATAAAATTCATACCAAAAATACATTTTTAAGATGCTCCTATGAAACTACAATGATCACATTCTCTAGGTCAACTGATACACTTGTCTCAAATATAAGATGCCCTAGTTAGTGAATCTGATCCATCTAGATGTGGAACTTTATGTGCATAGTATATAACAAACTCTCTCTTAGTGTATTCAAAATGATCTCAAGATATGTGAAATGGTCGCGTTGATTGGGATAAAAAACCATGATATCATCCATGAAAATAAATACAAATAAATCAAGATAAATATTGAGAACTTAGTTAATCAGTACCATGAAGACTGTTGGAGTGTTCTTGCGGCCAAAAAACATAACTATATACTCATATGGACCATACCTACTAAAAAATGGGTCAGGTATGTCCAATGGTCTAACAGAAACCTGATGATAATTAGATCAAAAATAAATATTTTAGAATAGATGATATCCTCATAGATGGTTGAAGAAATCATCAATTCATAGTATAGGGTACCATTTTATAATCACCATCTGGTTTAACTTTCTGGAATCCATGCATATCATAAGGGTATTGTCCAAATTTTTCACAAAAAAAACTGGCAAAACCCATGGGGAAGTAATGGTTTTGTTGAAACCCTTTAACTTTATATCCATTAGTTTCCTCTTGAGATCATGAATATATGTATTAACTATCATGTAAGGTGGAATGGATACAGATTTTTCTCAGGCTACTAGCTCAATAGAGATTTCAACCTCTCTTATTAGAGGTAATATTGAAAAGTCATCTGGGAAAATAATATCTAAAATGATCATCCACTGGAGGAAACATAGTCTGACGTGTTCTCAGGTCATCTAGTTATACAGTCACATTTGGGCTATAATCCTCCCCAACCCATGATGCATGGGTCCATATGATCTATCAAGGACATCACATTCATCTTTGTGAATAAATTCTCCGTCCTATGGAGATGTGTAGATCACCCTATGATGATTGTTATCAATAAAACCATGAATGTTTACCAACCATTCCATCACGAGGATGATGTCAAAACATATCATATCAAGTAAAAAAAGAGAGTATATATGAAGTTTCACCCACCAATATTATGGGGTTACACCCTACACTAACATACATATTTTTTTATAATACCTAATTGAGTGTCAAGCATCATGAAAACATAAATGTTATAAACACTCTGCCTAAGGATCTCTATAATGAGAAACGATGTAAAGCAGTGTGAAACCACTAAATAAAAAATTGCATAAGCTAATGTAGAGGATGCTAGAATAGTACCTTTAATAGTATAAGGTCTGAGATCCTGCTCTTCAAGGGTCCATTGCACTGCGTATATATAGAATGAACCATGGACTAATGATACTACATGAGTACCCTGAGTAGTTGTACTCTTTTTTCAGTATAAAACTATGCTTTCACCACCATGGACATGACCAGAACCTCAGTTTGATTGGGAATCCATACTCTAGCTACCATCTTGATTTGAACCATCTATCACCACTACTGAATGTGGAGTCTATGTAGATCATCTCTCATTGACTGCTAGACGAGACATTATGTAGAAGCACTATAGATGAATCATATTTCTGCATGGTTGACACTCAACTGAGTCCCTCATACACAATGGACTTGTATGTCCAGGACTACCACAAGGGTAACACCTCACCCGGCCACCTAAGTAGTGGCTTTAACTACTAATATCACCATGTGGAAGCTACAGATGATGCCTCATAATATCAATCGATGTAGAAGCAGATTGAGATGTCGAAACTCCATAGCTTTCTCATCAATCCTCTCTTATGTTACACACTGTGATTAGCGTCTGATTCACTATTCCTGAATTAGTAGTTATCTAAAATACATTCACGTATGGTCATATTTTGTACATGAGACCATCTTTAATTTTTCTAGATTTAAATAGTGCATCACCCATAATAATTTGTGAGAAGCATTAGAGATCAATAAAAAAGATGAATATTTCATAACTTATAACACACCCTACTCCAGGTGTGTAAAATCATATGAATTTTCCTCCCTCGATATCTATGGATATAATTAGTTATATAAATCCCTAAGAAAATCCCTCAAATCCATCTCTTGATGATGATACATCTGGATAGTCAGATCCCACCATCACTTGGTATAATCATGAAGAATATACATAGCAAGATTTACCCACATTTGATGAGGCATCTCTATATGATCTAAGATAGATAACATGGACTATATCCCTAATTCGGTATCATGTGGTCTACCATCCCCTGAAAACATTGTTAGATGCTGCTACTCAAACTCAAGCAGAAATTTTGGTATATTTGGGATAGGTTGTGGTGCTCCTTGATTAGTCTTCATTAATCACAAGAACACGTTGTTAAACTATGCTTCAACTCATGTGTTTTAAACTACTACCCAAGCTACAACTAGAACAATTGAACGATTCACTAGTAGCCCATGGACTACCACTATAGTTTATGGTCTTTTCCTCTCTCAAGGTGTATGAATTGGGGGAATTCTGAGAGATATACATAAACAAATTTGAAGAACATGCCTCATATGAATATTATTATCAAGGTTTGCTGTTCATAAGAACTGATATTAAATTAGGATAGGTATACGACATACTCTATAAGAAAACACCCCTCTTACATCTCCATCATTGTGGTCATTATGACGAAAAGATCACACATAAAATCTAGAGAAACTTCCTACTTCCCACTACTATGGTCTGGACTAGGTCAAGTTCTTTTCTTTAAACAATTTCAGTTTCCAAGGTCATTTGAATTCTCAATTTTCATTTGAGTTAAAAAATTCATTACCATTTGAATTAATTATCAATAGAATTTACATTGGAATTAAATTACAATCAATGAGGGCTCATACACCTCAAGAACCAAAGTATGGTGTCCACCTAGTTCATACCATTACAAATTCTAGAATACCTATAAAAAAATTTCATAACTATGATAATACATATCAAAACAACATGAAATAAGTAATGAATCCTAAATGATATGACATAAGGCATGGAATGTGATTCTGAAAAATTACTATATGATGCAAGATATGGCACACCCTCATCTCATTAGGTTGCAACATAATAGAATCCACAATCAAATCTATATTAAAAACACAACTTAAGTGCATCACTGAAAGGTGGAATCAAATCAATTGTAATAGTAAATTTCTTGGAAAAAACTATTTCATTCAAGGAAATTTGGATATTTTATTTATTTGTGGTATCTACTTCCATTAAGTACTATTTTAAAAAACTCTATTTCATTCCTATCCATTTCTATTTTCAAATAATAGTAAAAACTATAAAAAATTCCCAAGGTACAACATTTTATCACCTCAAACTTGTAGGCAACCCAACAGTCCTCTAAGCCCAATTGGCCACATGGCCTAAAGTGCATCTCCCCAAATTCCAGTGGTTACCAACTAGCAGTGTGGACCTATAGTGATTCTGACGGTAGACTATTCCCTCTTTCCACAGTGTAACATATATGAATATTAATAGTACTCAAATATCATAAGAAGTAATAAAAATAAGACAATATATAACCAGTATGAATAGATAATAATTACCCAGGAAGCTATTATACCATGATGATGATGATAAATATCATGTGTCTCTATGAAATTTGAAAAAACATATATACATGGAATATACACAATATGTGTATCAAAATTCAAAAATACTAAAATTATCTATACTACCACAGTGAGACACGACACTGTCCCATGCTCCCATGCTCCTAAGAATCATTCAAGAACCTATAGTATGGATTTTTCTATTATCAACTCGTTCAATCTTATAATATATTCGGTTACCCAGGGAAATCCAAATAGGGTGTGAGGCATAATCCCTATAGGTAGGAACCTAAGGTTTATACCATCCAGTCAGTGAATATATGAAACAATAGTGTGTAGGAAAAATATGAAAAGTATAAGATGTAAAAAAAAGTAATCATACTATAAATCTATGTTCTCATTTATAAAAAATTTGAATTGAATGGAATGTCTTTACCTTAAGATAAATTCTTGTTTCATTTTCAATCAGGTTCAATTAACCATTAATCTTCATTTAAATGTTATGTCTTTTGAGCCAATGTGTAGCCTAGAATCCACCATGATAACATGGTCAAGGATTCCTAAACTGGCTATCCATAAATTATAATAAAGTCTAACTCCATGCTTGTTCCTAATCTTAGAAGACAAATCATATAAATCACATCATTATTTAATCAAATATAAACATGATATTTGTAATAATATGATTCTTACATTGAGGAAAATATATTTTCTTTTCCGTTTTAGTCTTAAGAATATGGAGGAAAAAGATATAAATGGCTGGTTGTAGGCTTGTTACACAAAGTGGATCGGAGTTACACATCATGTGTTTCTAGGGACACACTAAGTAACTAGGGTTACTATCCATATAATCTCTATACACATCCATGTAATGTCATGTACATTATTTTTATGGACATGTTGTGTAGTTTCTAGAACATGTTGTGCACTTTGTTTTGACTAAATTGAGAAATAACATCGTTTTTGTCAGATTGAAAGAAATGTGCCCCTATGACGAGAAATGCACCTCAGAAAACCCAAATAGGAATTTTCCACCTATTTTTTTCTCTGATACCTAATTCAACCATCGTAATATTCATTAAAATCCCCAAGGTTAGTGCACAATTCCTTTTGACCCTTTATTCCTAATTTATTCTCTCGACCTAGTTATCAAGGGTTGAGTTTTTTTTTGGTTTTTTATATATACTCCAATTTGGGTTGATTTGAAAGCTGAAACTGAATGAGGAGAGGAATAGGATCTTTAGGAAGGTGGTATCGTACCTTTTGGGTGATTATCATATTGAATATACGTGTCAGAGTTCCTTATGTCCATTTTTGGAAGTCTCTTTGACCAATATTTTACCTGTGTTATTGATGACTGTTGTCTAGATATTTAATATTGTGATATGAAGCCTATTTGTGGTTGTTTACCTTGATTTAGGGGCACCTCATGGGTTTGTTTACCATGGAAGACCAATGTTTAGCTATATGGACTAGGATACGTAGGGTAGGGCCATCGATTCCCATATGGGTTATTAAAATGGAATTGGTTAATTGAATGATTTTACCATGTTAGTTAATAAATGGTTATGCCTCATGATAGTTCAATTCATATATTACATATTGTGATATATGTTTCACATGTGAATTTAATATTTTTAATATTGGTAATGGTAAGATTAATTGAATGGGTTTTGAGATGTTGATTTCCTACATGAGTTATTATTTTCATAAGCATTTAATAGTTTTTGTTACATGTGTTGTTTTTATGTTGAAATTATTATATATTGGGTTTTGACACTGACACATTATGAGACACTTATATACTGGGTATTAAATCAGACACATTCATAAATTATTATATATTGAGTTTTGACAATGATTCAGTGCTGAAATTCGTATATAGCATGTTTTGATCCAGTTTGGTGTAATTTTGTACCGGGGTTATACGGTTTTTGTTAAATACACCAAGAGTGATACTTGAATTCCCCTTTGGTATGTCAATTACAGACTCAGTTATAAACTGAATAATAAAGTGAAATAACTACATATGTGCCTTCCATTCCAAATAAATTGCTTGGATTTGTTCTTCACATATACATGATTACATTGTCTTTTCAGAAATATGCTATGGTTACTTTCGAGTATATGTTGTTTGCTGTATTCACTATTTCACACAACCTGTTATATATTTTCACTGATAGATTAGCACAAACCAATTTCGTTTCGTACTGGGGTATATTTTCACACCCTGTTAGGGCCATCCATTTGCCTCCAAAAATATTATATGATTTTATTTTTTTTATCAGGGAAAGCGCCCTTCTACTGAAACTTGATTTACTTCTTTGGAAAAGAATTGCATGGGACCGACCCGAGGTTGGGGATGCTTCCTATAATATATGTTTCTTTTGATCATTTAGAACATATATTATATATTAATATAGTGTACCCATTTTATATGTTTTCTTAAAATATGTGACATGCTGCAACATCATTTGTTTGGATTGATTCTTGGTTATTAATTTTATCATTATCCCATTATTTATTTCAGTAGTATGATATTTACTATTTCCACTATTGTATTATAATTTTTTCTAATATGTTATACTTATAAAATGAGGTTATGGTTTCCCCACTATCACATCATATTTCCTCACTACTAGTTGGAGGCCTTTGGAATTTTGGGAAATACACTTGAGGCAATGTGGACATCTGTGTATAGGGCACCAGTTGAGTCGCATCTAGATATTGGAAGTATCAAAGATATATCAATGAATTTATTTTATACATTTCATTATTATTTGGAAACACCATGAATATATAGAAAGGCAATGGGATATGATGCTAAGATATGCTCTTGAGTAGCTACCCCGCATATAGGGAAAAGAAAAATTTCCTCAATTTGAAATGTGATTTTTGGATTTTGTGCCATTACAGTTGATTTGATTTATATGTTGGGTGAAACACTTGTATTTTTGATCTTATTATTAATATCATTGTTTTTTTGGGTCTGTTGAAACCCAATGATATGAGGGTATTCCATCTCATGCATCATATTGGCACTTATTAGAAATCACAATTTATACATTCTTATTGTTTCATTTAGAGAGCTTTAATGATTGCATGTTGTTGTGATAAGATGTTTTTCTAGATGTGAATGTTGTTTTGATAGGTATCATGGTATATATTTTGGTAGTTATGATAGGTGTATTGGTACGTGTCATGGTTGAATTGGGTGGATTCTAAAAAATTGGCTTCTAAAGTGAATGGGCCCTCCTGAATCAGAATTTGGTGGATCATGTTTCAGTTATGAGATGAAATTGTGTAGTTTTTTGCAATATGTGGATGCCATGGATTGATTCATGGAGATTACGGGCACACACATATTTGAATTGGCACAACATTGTTTTATTTTGAAAAAAAATCATTCTAGGGAAGTTTATGGGGCTTACTGTCTAGAAATCCAAACAACATGGCATGGGGTCCTATGAACACACTCCATGTGTTCTTCTGTTTAGGAGGAAATTTTATTTTTCATGTACACATCATGTATCATTTGTACACTCCATGTGTTATCTGACCATTTAACTATCCATGTGAGAGATAAACATGGTTTTTTGAGTTTTGATCAAAAGATGTAGTGTATGTTAAGTACACCCCTTGTAGTTTTATGTAGGTTGACCTCGTGTGGCTATGTCCATTTAAAATTACATGGACAGGAGGGAAGAGATGATTACTTAACAAGTGTCATCTTGACATGTTGTGTACCTAGGACGTTTACACAGTGAAGGTAGGTGGAGTTTCATTCCCATGAGAGAGTTTAAGAATAAACCTCATGCTTATGTTCTACAAGAAGTTGTCGCAAATATTTTAAACATTTGAGGATTTTATTATACAATTTTGATATTTTACTCAGGAAATATGCACCTTGATGAATCATCTTGTACTGAGGTGTATTTGTTGGGCCTCACAGAGGAATTACACCACCATGACCTCTAGTATAATTCTAGGAGGGAGTCTATTAGTATACCATAGAGGTAGAGGTCCATGGGATACCAATGGAAACTTCATTCGTTATAGATAATCCACCAATGGTTGTTATGGATACAGGTGTTGAGGCACAGTTCCATGAAAACTTTGCACTCTTTATGGAGAATTTCATGGGAGCACCTAAGCATGACACTTCTATGGTTGTGCTAACTAGTGTGTTCCAGCTGAAACATCCTACCACTTTTTTGGGGGATGGGGGACCATAGGCTTCAGGGTAATGGCTAGTCTTCATGTTATCTATCATTGAGCATCTTGAGATGAATCTTGATCATATGATGAAGCTAGAAACTTATATGTTGTGTGATTCCACTAAGAGATGGTGGGGCATGGTCATTCAGAGATGGAATAATCATGATATGCCTTGGGAAGACATCCGAATAGTATTTTATAAATATTTCGATCCTGGGACATTGGTGGTCGAAAAATCATTGGATTTCATCCATCTAAATATGGGAGCTCAATCAGTTATGGATTTATCATTTCATTTTACTGATCTGCAGCACTTCGTACCTATTCTGATGGGTGATGTTCTTTCACATCCTAGGTGATTCGAGGATGGTCTCTGGTATGAAATTCAATAAAAGGTTAATATCATTCATCTAACATCCATATCAATAATACTAAATAAGGAACAAATTACCAAGAATAATCGAAGGGAATCTGAAGGTGCGAGAAAGGGATGTTCAGCACTGAGTTCTAGTACTATCTTGGTAGGTACAAGAAGGAATTTTTTATAGCTTATATACAACAAATCTAGTAGTCAGAACGTTTCTTCAAGTATCAAGTTGAGGTGTTACGTGTGTGAAAAAGTTTGTAAAATGAAACCTTATTGCCCTATAAAACTATTTTAGTTGTGATCCGGAGGAGAAATTGGTCACCCACATCTCTTTTGCAGAAAGTTTCCACCAGCATATAGTGATAGATGATCTTTACATACATGACATTCCATAGCAAGGATATTAGTTTTCCACAGGTTAGCGAACTGGAATACATTAGGCCACTCAGGACGAGTTGGTATTCAGTTATTTAGTGCCAAAACTCTAGGTTGTAAGAGACATTAGACTAGATCAACATAGGGAATATAGGTAGCGTCTTAAGTTTGTGACACAATCCAAACATATGTTGTACAACTAACCCAGTAAAAGTAGGATCTTAGACCTTCTACTATCGAGGTTCTATTCTAGTCACCTATATTTTGGCTTCTACTCTTTAATATAGGGTCTTCACATGGATTCATGTCTTTGAAAATTTGGGAGAGCCTGGGGATCTATGTTTTTACTTATAATGATTTTATAAAACTAGACACTCTATTAGGTATTCAAATGGTAGTTGTGTGGATGTGCACAGAATGACCCCTTAATATTAGTGGGTGTCACTTCGTTTTGAATCTCTACGACATAGATATGAAATGATTTTATTTCATCCACAGAATGGATTGGATGGTATCCTTTCATTCCATTGTTGATTATTATCGCCATAGGGTGAGTTTCACATCACTAGACGACATATCATTTTTACACAAGGGATAGTGGGATGTCCAGGAAATCCAAGATTTACCCATCCATCGTGGGTTAAGTGGGATGAAAACACCAATTTCAAGTTTATATTTGGATAACATGGGGACACATCAAATGGATTTTCCTCTATTGGTAGGTAGTTTTAGGGATGTCTACCCAGATGATTATTTCAGATTACCTCCAAAAAATAGGTATAGTTCTCTATTGAGATAGTATGAGGAGCTATGCTGGTATCCATTCCTACTTATAATATGGCTACGACAGAGTAACTGGAGATCATGCGGTAGCTAGTGTACTTGGATGATAAAGGTTTTTTTAGACATGGTACTTCTCTATTGGTTTCACCAATCCATTTCATGAAAAAGATAGATGGTACCCCTAGGCTATATGTGGACTTCAGATGCTGAACCAATTGTCAGTTGAAAATATATATCCCTTACCATAGATAGATGACATGTTTGATCACCTTCGTGGAGATGGAGTGTTCATGAAGATCGACTTTAGTTTAGGATATTACCAGGTTCGTATTTGACCTACAGACATGCCTCGTAATCCTTTTGTAGTAGGACTGATCTATATGAATATTTGGTTAAGCAGTTTGGTCTCATGAATGCACTAGTGGTCTACATGGAACAAATTAATCGAGTGTTCCATCCTTATCTTGAACATTTTAAAGTGTTTTTTGTGGCTGATATGTTGGTGTAATCTTATAATTGACATGACCATTTCACACAAATTGAGATTTTTTTGATTACCCTGAGAGAGAATTAATTATATTCCAATATCACATAGTTCCACTTCTAGATGGATCAGATTCACTTCATATATCCCATAATCTTGGAGACATGAGTATTATTGGACCCAGGGATGTTGAGATTAGTAGTTACCTTGGACCATCCCAAGAACGTCTTTGAGGTAAAGTGTTTAATAGGGCTGGATAGTTACTTTAGGAATTTTATACAGTACTTCAAATGCATAGTAGTGATGATGGTGGGATTGAGGAAGAAGGGTGTGATGTATGTATGTTTATGTTCTTTCATGATTACCTTTCAAGAGCAGAAAGGGAGATTAACATTAGCACAAACATTGATTTCTCTAGAACCGGGCAGAATTTAAACTTTGTATTAAGATGCGTAAAGTATTGGGATGGGAGTAGTGATTATGTCGGGGGGTCAACCAGTTGTGTACAGGTCATGGTATCTGAGACCACATGAGAGGAATTACTCGACAGACACTCTTGAATTAGCTGTAGTTGATCATGTATTATGCTATTGGATACATTACATACTAGGTGTGCATTTTGTGGTGTACACAGACCAAAGAAATAATAAATACATGTTTAATCATCATTATATAAATTTGAGGAAACAAAGGTTGGTAAAATTATTTCATTCATTCAACATTGATCTTGCCTACATGCTTGGAAAATTAAATACAATGGGTGATGTTCTGAGAAGGAGGACACAGATGCATGGAGTGAAACATTCCAGTAGTGAGTGGAAGCTTATGGATTTGTTCTTTGAGATTCATTTGGAGGTGACTGACTTGTAGTGATACACTTTCCTTACCACCTTAGTTTTTACCTTCAACTTACAAGATATAGTTATGATGAGGAAACTATTGAATTTTGAAGGCCTGTTTATATGGGATATTATGTCAGGTGAGGACCCTCCTCCTGGTTGGACCATTGATAATGATAAAGTCTTGTAGTTACAGGGTCGCATATGGGTTTTGGAAGATATGTGTAAGGAGGTGATGTGGTATTTTCATGCTTTAGATTCTACAGTGTGTAATGGTGTCACCAAGATGAATCGAGATTTATATAATTAATATATGTGGCTGGGTATGAAGGTAGATTTAGATGGTTTTGTCATTATATGTTCCACCTATCAGCGGATGAAGGAGAACCATCAGCAACCATCCAGACATTTATTGCAGCTACACATTCCTAAGAGAAATTGGAATGATGTCGTAATGGATTCTATAATTGTTTTACCAAGGTTACCATGATGTAATTATACAATATGGGTTGTTGTTGATAGGCTTACGTAGGTTTCACATATACTTATGATCAAGGAGATCTACAGTATTGATGAGCATGGAAGGTTGTAGATCAATGAGATTGTATGACTTCACATGGTCCCACATTCTGTAGTTTCAGATAGGGACACATGGTTTACATTCTATTTTTGACAATGGATATAGAGGTCATTGGGTACATAATCATTTTTGGGCACAACTTACCACCCCCATAGAAATTGATAGTTAGAGCGAATGTTTTAGGTGCTGGACTGAATGCTTTGGGCATGAATTCTAGATTTTAGTGGTTTATAGCAGACACACATACCCCTTATTGAGTTATACTATAACAATAGCTTCTAGGATGAAATTTAGATGGGAACATATGTTGAATTTTATTGTAGGCCATGAAAATCACCCTTATGTTGGATAGAGAGAGGAGAGGAAGATATGTTGGGTCCTCGTCTTGTCCAAGAGTGCACTGAGTAGGTTGTGTTGATTTGGAAATGGATGGATAACACATTGTATCATCAAAAATCATATGACAATCACCGCAGATAACCTTTTGAGTTCAAGGTCATGGATCATGTTTTCTTACATGTCAGATCGATGTTGGGACACAAGAGGATCATGAGACAGAGTATTCTTTTACCAAGATACATCAGTCCATTCGACATTATGGGGAGATTCGGGCTGGTTTCAAGTCAATTGTAGTTACCTCAGAGGTACATGGTTATGCATGATGACTTATATGTTTCTCAGTTGCGATGTTAATTTTTGGTCCCGTCTCACTCCATCCAACCTAAGGAAGTGTATTTTCAAAAAGATATATCCTTTGAGGAAATTCTATTCATAACGTAGATATTAGCAAGAATGTATCCATGGCTGATCCATTTATTTGTGTATGGGAGATATGGTTGCAGGGACGAGTGTAGGACGAGACCTGTTAGTGGGAGCCTGACGTTTGATCTCAATAGCTGGTGTTATTCGGTAATGTTCTACCACCACCAGTATAAGGGAAATTCGAGGAAAATACTCTTTTAGTGGGAATGTTTTTAAGAACCCAGTTCTTCCATTAATGTACGGATATTTCCTTTTAGTTTTAATTAAGAAAATGGATGTAAAAGAAAACAAAGACTGGTAGTAGGCCTGTTATACACCATGAATGGGAGTTACACATTGTAATTTTCCAAGGACACACACTTTAATTAGGGTTATATACCATATAATCCCATTACATGACCATGTAATGACATGGCCATGATTTTAATGGAAACCACATGTAGTCTCTATTACAAAATGTGTACTTTTCTTTCCTTTTTGGTTTAAATCATGCCATAGCATCATTTTTTTAGATATATAAAAATGAGACCCTTTAACGAGCAACATTCCCATGAAAACCTAAATGATAATTTTCCTCCCATTTTATCTTTTGAAACCTAATTCCATCACCATCAGATTCATTGAAATCCTCTAGGTGAGTGCTCAATTCCTTTTGAGCCGTTATTACTGATTTATTCTCTCAACCTAGTTATCAAGGGTTGATAATTTTACTCATTTTTATAGATATACCTTGATTTAGGTCTATTTGATATCCGAAAATGGATGAGGAGATTCATATAAACACGAGGTAAGTTGTCTAATTTATTTGGTGATTATCATGTTGATTATATGTACCATAATTCCACATGCTGATTTTAGGGTGTATTTTTTGTCAAGATTTTACATATGTTATTTCCTAAGGTTATTTAGGTAATACATTATGTGAAAATAATCATGTTTGAGGTTTTTTACCTTGATTAAGGGCCACCACATTGGTCTGTTTTCCCTTGGATGACCAATTTTTATCTATTTGGCCAAGGATCCTTTATGTATGTCTTTGATTCCCTTAATGAGTGGTTAAAATGTAATAAGTTAATTTAATGAATTTCCCATGAGAGATAATAAACTATTATACCTTGTGATAGTTTAATTCACATGTTAGTCTTGCGATATAAGTTTCCCATGTGATTTTATAATTGGTAGGCCTGGTAATGGTATGATTACAAGAAAGGGTTGTGACATGTTTGATGGCTAGATGAGTTTTTGTTTTGTTAACCATGTAATAGTATAACATAAATTTTTGTGTGTGTTAAAATTATTATATACTAGGTTTTGATCCTAACACATGCTGATATGCGTATATAGTAGGTTTGGACCCTGTCACATTCTGAAACACATATATACTAGGTTTTGACTCGGATTGACTACTGAAATACATATATAATAGGTTTCTATCCAGTTTGGAGTTATAATGTACGAGAGTTATATGGTTTTGGTTAAATTCACCATGAGTGATACTTGAATTCCCATTTAGTACGTCATGATCAGAACCAGTTATAAATTGAATAATGAAATAAAATTACAAATAATTTGTGTGCCAAGACAAAGAACAAGATTGGAATTGGTATTCACTTATACTTGATTACATTACCTTATGAGAGATATGTCGTGCTTACTTTTTAGTACATATTGTTTACTGATTTCAATATTCTACACTACATGTTTAATATTTTCACTGATAGATTGTCATAGACCATAGGTGGTTTCCTACTAGGGTTTGGTTTCTTACCCTATTTGGGTCAGGAATTTGGGCCTAACAAGATTATATGATTGTAGGTGATGATTTGTGCAAGCACCCTTCTATTGGTACATGATTTGATGCATAGGATTATGAGAGTGTGAGACTGTGCCAAGGATTGTGATGGTTCATTGGTTTTTTTTCGTTTAAGATTGTGGGATGTGTATTGTGTATTAATTTAGTGTACCTATTTTGTTAGTTTTATTGGAATATTGACATGCTACAACCTCATTTATTAGGATTGATTATTGGTTATTTATCTTATTAGAATTTCGCTATTTAATTCAGTAGTATGTTGTTTACTATTTCCACTATTGTATTATTACTGATTCCCTTGTGTTACAATCTTATAATGAGGTCATAGTTTCTCCACTATCACAACCTAATCCCAATCTGATAGTTGATGGGCTCTCTCATTTGGGGAAATGTGCTTGAGGCTATGTGGCCAACTGGGTATGAGGAACCATTTGGGTGGCATCTAAATCTGGGATGTTACAATCCCATCCTTGTCATTCCTATGACTAAATATAAGTCTCGCTCTAGATATAATATAATCAAACACCATATGATCACATCCGTTGTATTCTTCAAAGAACCTAGGAATCAATCTAGGTGTCGTATAAAATCCCTGAAAGATGAGTCTATACTTCACAGTCCACTAAGGGAGCCCATGTGTCACCCATTATAATATGGTCAATTCCCTATAATTCCATACACGGAATTCTCATATGAATCCATTTATCACTAGTCATATAAGTCAAGACCTGGATTTTGTCCTTGGATGTCTTATATGGATTTTATGTATCACCCTAACATAAGAATGATTTGAGACAATTGAGTTAATAAATGGAATTTTTTATGGAATATATGTGTCACCAAAGGAATAAAGTAATTCAATCTATTTAATACCATTTATTCATTTTCATTTAATATTCCATTGTCATAGCCAAGAACATTCAACCTTGACCTCACCTAAAAATGTGTCTCAAGTTATTACCCAAGCATAAAAGGATTAATAATAAACTACTCCCTTTAAAAATTAATCATAATAATCATTTAAAACATAAAAAAGATATAAAAAGAATAAAATATATTTAACTATTAAGGGAATATCAAAATAAACAAAAAATAATTCTTAATCAATAAATTCCATTACTTGGTCTAAGGGTAAAGGTCATCATATCCCCTACCATTAATCCATTTTGTTTACAATTCACAGTTCAATTCATAATTGAATAAATCAATTGGATTTATAATTCAATTCATCCAATTAAATTTCATAAAAAGGGAAATGGTATAGGAAATGGCTTCCTTCATAGATATCCATGTTCTAAGGCTACCCATGGAGGTCTATCTATTTTACCAACACATCTAAGGTTCTTTATAAGTAAAGTAACACAACCTATATCCTTTATTTATGGTCTCTTTAACAGAAAATACCATGAGTAAAAATTATATTCAATGATAAAAATTCATTTAATGTGATGCCAGGAAATTGGAAGCTCTTCGATACAACATACACCAACACCATGAATATTAGAAAAATGTAAGAGAAAAATTACCTTAGGTTAGAAGTTGATAGCTCATTTAGTATCATCACCTAATTTTTCATAGATCTCGAGAAATTTGAAGAAAAGAAGAAGAAAAAAATAATATTGAAAATTATCTTTCACTTAAATATAATGGGTAATATCCATAAAATTTTATAATGGAATAAAATGAATTGATATCTTACTAATATGGATCTAATGAGATGGAAGACCATTGATTATCATCTCGGATGAAGTAGATCTCTTGAATCTATGAAAAGTAACTAAAGGGTACAAATAGGGAGTGAGGCTATTGTGCAGGGGAAGAATAGAAATAGGGTTTAAGTTATTAATTTCTTCAAGGGAAAATTGTAATTTCACTCAAAATTTGGAATCAAATAGTTCTAACTCATGGTTTATATGCATAGTTTGAATATCCTTGTAGAAAAAATAAAATCACACAATCAAAATTGCAAAGTTGGTCAAACAGCTATACAACCCTAATCAACCAATTTAGTATTATCGTGCAACCTCAAATTTCTCTTTTCCCATTCATCACCTAGTTTTTCAAATTATGTGACAAGTAATTTTCACCCATACGTCATTCTTATCCATCCTGCAAGAACACTAAAACCTCAACGGGCATTCTTATTAGGACATAATTAACTATTTAAATTGAAAATTGATGGAAATAAATGAACCCAATAGAAATGAATAACCCAGTTCTTACACTAATTAATAATATCGAATATTACTTCTCATATTGGTTATACATTTCTTGAAATCAAATTTAATATTTACTATATTATAAATTTATATAAATTTTTTTTCTAAGCAATAAATGGACCCTAAGTCATGTTTTTTGACTAATTGAAATTTATTTATATTAATATATTCTGCATTTAATTTATAAAAATATTTCATAAATCTATTAATACAATTCATTTGTGTGAAATTTGACGGATATTTTTTAAAATTAATAATTAATTTATATATATTTATCTAAATTTACCATGGTTACTTTTTAGTGTTGTGTTGAATGTCAAAAAAACTTACTAAATTTTTATTCAAATTTAATGGAAATTATATATTAATATATCAATATTCTACATGTATTACCTGTGGAATGTAGTTAGATAGTTTGATAAATTTACTAATTCTAAAAAAATGATATTTTTTCATCAAACTCAATCATAGTCAACCAACTGCTATAATGGCACCTAAATACTACGTAATTACAAATGGTTAATCTGAACATATGACCAAATTTACTCTCCTGAATACCCAGGTCATCACATTTGTGTTCTTTCTATTATCATGAACCAAACCATTTTTCATAATATTTTCTCATTATTATGAAAATATTTAGAAACTTTTAATCTTTTAAGAAAATATTTCATTGTTCTGGATAAAATATATTTCCTAGACTTTCACCTATTTAAAAACACAATATTGTCATAATATAATCAAATATGATTGAAAAATTGTTCTTTTTTAAAAAAACTCAAAACCTAGTGGGAATAGAAAATTATAGCCTATAAGACATCTTATTCAACAATTCAATTTATTTAAATAAAAAACAAATGAAAACTATTTTTTTGTTTTATATAAAAATGAAATATCTAATATCTTCTCCAAGGTCCTGATGATGATACTAGAAATGGAATATTATCCATCCTCTAAGGGTAATTTATAGATATTTATAAATGTTCAATGAAATAAAAATAACTTCTCTTCAATTAATTGGCTAATAAAGCCTTCTTTATAAAGGATAATAATAAACAAGAGATATGGATTGGGAGTTTCAATTACTAATAAAAATAATATATATGATAGAAATTTCACAAGTCCTAAACCACTTTATATAACCTTCATTGATACTCAGTGTAGAGACCCGAAGCCTGACGTACATGGACATTACATTACTTTTGCGGAATACTTAGTACATAACAAAAACACACACACAAGGATCGTAATAGTTTAGTGTCTTTGGAAACTTGGAACGTAATCTTCTAATCGTGGTGAAAGATCTTCAATATCTCCCATAAAGATCTTCCCCTTTTTTCACCTAAAACCTTTATTTATATCCTGGGGAAAAGAAAACATAAAAGGGTGAGCTCAAATGCTCAGTAAGGGTAAACAAAAGAAATATCAATAAGAACATAGCTTTTGGAAATCTTAACCTGCAAAAGAGCTCATAATATCATAACATGGGATAAATCGTAGAAGTGAAATGTAATCCCAATAATCATAACATAAAACATGAAACTTTGTGGCATACACACATAATCATGGAACATCATTTTTTGTTAGTCATGACTCATTGCCAAGACTATCTTAGTTGACAGAGTCCCTTTCTGAACCGAGTCACCCTCGTTCCAGTCCTGTTTCACTGAACCGGTATAACCCACCGTTCCAGCCATGTCTATCTCATGAGATATAAAATCTTTACCCAATGAATTGGAGGGAGATATAGGTCCCACCCATCTCATAATGAAACCATTATTATGTGTGCCACGAAATCATAAATCATACATCATTACATAACCCATGAAATAAAAATGGGAATCTTAAACATCGTGACATCATAAAACAATTCATATAAGATAAAGGAATTCATAAAAATATTTCCATCACAACATAATCAAATCAATGTAATAATAGGGATAAAAACAGAACCCTTTATTATCTTAAATGGAAAATAATTTTGATAAAACACTTGAACTCCATTCTTGAGGAAAATATCCTTTCTTCTTCAAAAACACTTTTCTTTTCTTAACATGTCATACAATTATAAACTAAAAGAATTTTATTAAAAATAAACATGAAAACTTTTAAAGGAATCTTCTTGGAAATAATGTTTTAAAAATCCATTCATGCCGTATAAGTTAAAAAAACATTCTTCGTACTTTTGTCGGAAAAAATCAAAAAGTACCTCGTACGAAAAACGACAAAAGATTCCTTTCATATCTTTTACTAAAAACTCACCAAAGGGTAAAATAGGTTTTAAAAAATTGTAGGTGGATGGAAATAATATTACATATTAAGGGAACATGGATGTGGATGATAAAATACACCCTAGTAAATACCAACATATAAGCAATCTCGGATAAAAATGAGATTGTGATATTTCCCTTACCTTAGGTCCGACTTGCTTTGTAAGTGTCCAAACCTCCTGTATAATGATTTAAATCATGTTATTGAGTTATTCCAGAATCATATTCATTGTTATTATATCATATATGGTCCACTTATGAATTTATATTACCCGTTCTTTTGTAAATTCATGTTAAAGTAGCATTTTGGGTAAAATCGTCTCATTTGTCGTTCGTGTTTTTAACATGTAATTATTCATTTGATTACTTAGATAATGATTAATTAATTCCAGAATATAAAACATGATTTATATATATATATATATTCAAAATATACATATATAATAAATCAGTAAATGGAATGAAATACACCGTTCATGGAGACGGTAGTCCGTACGTACGCATGAACGCTGTTTTCGTTTCCTTATTGAATTGAATGGAATTAAGTAGATGACAGACATATAAATATAAATAATTACAGTATCATTATTAGGTCATATATTTCATTAGTACTTATTATATATACTTTATACTCATTTATGAATGGTTAATCATTGAGAATGAATCTCATCGCGTCGTGGAGACGGTAGTCTGTACGTACGCACGAGCGATGATATCATTCCCATGGTCATGGAATTGTGTTGAAGTGTATGTAGACTATTTCAGTATCAATATAACTTTATAATAATCATATATAGTTACTAATTACACCATTATACCCATCCTATTAAGGTGGTGGTGGAAAATAGATTACACCACAGCGTGGAGACGGTATTCCGTACGTATGCACGCGCGGTGATTTCATTTTTCCGTAGGATGGATAGAAGGTGAATTAGGGTTGTATCATATTTATAATAACATATCAGTATGTAAGTAATACTGATGTTATTACTTTATAATGAAACAACTAAATAAGAATATGTTGAAGAAGAAAGAAATTGAAAAGATCGGTAATGGATATTACCTCTTCATTGGAACGCCTCTTTGAATCCTCCACTTAGGGAACTAATATTGTTCTTTGAAGAAGACCAGGACCTCTAGGATTATTTTAGGGAAGTTGAGAGGAGAAAATGGCAGGGGTTGGCCGATCTAGAGTGCTCAAATTGGTGTGAGGAGGAGGGGGAGGAGGTGCCCTTTTATAAGGGAGGAGAGGGGCACCTTAGGAATATCTCAAAATATTATTTTATATTAAAGTCAAAATCGGTTTATAATGGTTCAAAAGGGTCTTATTTCGAAGCTAAAGTAGGTAGGGGTCTAAATAATATCATCCAATAGGATTTAGACAAGTTTAGGGTATTATTTTAACCTTATCAATTAGATTTAACTCTAAGTTAAATAATTTACCTTTTACCGTGTCTTTTTGTTTTCTTTCACTATATGGTTAATAAACATACTATAACATGCCAAACGAACCCAAAATTATATATTATTAATAAATATATCCTTATATAAGTCATTTGGCCGAACCTTAGATTTTTAGGAATAAAATAAAAATTAATAATATAATATTTGATTTAAAAACTATTTTGTGTCAATTTTGACAATATTTGATATATGATTTTTGTGAAAGTCATAAAAGAATTATATGTTCGAACCAAGTTGATTAAATCAACACTAATATATCATAGTATCCTAGAAAATTAGTGGAATTCATAAAATGTCTTAAATTACATTTATTTTGGTATTTATAATATCAATTATGTCAATATTTCATTATTAAGATAATTACTGCATCATCGTTGTGTCATAAATAAATTAAATTATTTAATGTCTAAAAATTACAAATAAAATACCATTATGTAGGAAATCTTTTTATCTTTCTAATGAATATTTATAGCCTAATTTATCTTATTTATAACCTCATATTAAAAATGTTTTAGTAAATAAACTTTGATTTTAACTCTTTTAACCCTTCTTTAAATAAATTAATAATAAATGTCCTAATCTAATCCAAGTGGGCCTAAATGGTCATATATTATTCCTAAGTTTGTTTTTGGTCGAATTACACTTATACAATAGAATTAAGACATGTGTTAGGGTAATAATAATATCATCTTTACCCTTAATTACCCTATTTACTTTTAACCGTGGTAAATAAAAGTAAAAAGTTACTATTCACCAAAAATTATTTTAATCTCATTGAACCACATTTTACTTACTAACATCAACCGTGTCTCTCGGATTTTTGAAATTCCATTCACAGAAGCGGTAAAATTAAGTTTTATGAAAAATTCAGTTTTTTAACTACCACTTAGTAGTTTCACTATTCATCAAAAATTGATGTTTTTCAGAACAATGCCAAAATTTTATCCTAAGCTATATTTCATATTCCGAATTCAAAAATGAAGTCTATTTTACAAAATTCATAACATAGAAGTTGAATTAATTAATTTTATAATTAAATCCCACTGTTAAAACAAATAGCGTGTTTTTAAGAAACAATATCTATCAAAAGATTGACACTTGATTATGTCTGGTTTAAATGTGAAATTACATTCAATGACAAACATTGTATTAAATTGTAAAAATATATTCTAAATATACTTTAAAACCACTCAAATTAATAATTTATCACTATTAATTATTTCGATTAAAAAAGTTGTTTTTAATTATAATTTAGTAATTTTCACTATTCATCAGAATATGAAAGTTATCCGAAAAGTACCGAAATTTCACCTTAGGATAAATTCGATACTCCGAATCCAAAAATGAAGTCCATTTTGAGAGCTAAAATTTCTAAAATTCAAAAAGTGGTTATTACTATTCATAATGGCTAGTTTTAATAATATTTTAATAGCATATCATTGTTTCGTGAAACTCAGTATTGCGTACAACACACGCTATCGAGGAAGGTTGCGATTGCGTGTAAAGAAAGGCAAGTCAAAGATGCGTGTTGTGCAAGCTCCTTTTGGTGTAGCGTACAACACAAGACATTAATAAAATTAAAAAGAATATTTTTTCATAAAATCTCGGGCTGTTACAATCTACCCCCCTTAAAATGAATTTCGCCCTCGAAATTCGTCGGGGTTATAAATGGTTTACTATTAGAAAGTTTCTTTAATAGAAACCCACATCGTAAAAAGGAATATCAAAACCAATATTTAAAAACAAATGTATGAAACGTAACGGTTACCCAAATAAACTATTCACTGGGTTTCCATATAGGTGAAAATATGGATATGGAAGAGAAATCTAACCATCATGTTCTGGTGGAGAGTGGTAGAGAACATGGGTATGGAAAAGCCAGCAATCACAAAGCCATAAATTTTTGACGATCTATGGTACCATCTGATTAATCAGATATAAGAGCACTAGGATAACATTTTTGGTTTTCAAGATCGTTTCCCTAAAGTTGAAGAATTTGAATTGGAATAAATACTTACTTTATTTTGGTACAATCTCACTGTTGTTCGTGCCTTGAACAATTTCCACTTCATCTCTTAAATAAATGAAGTTGAATTTGTTATTCGTGAAGTGTTAGCAGATCATGTGATAGAATGACGGGTCATTCCATCTGTCTTAAACAAAAGGTTAGAAAACGTTATTAAATATACATAAGTCATTCTATAGTGAGATTAATCATATATGGTTCCTAAAATGGACTTATACTTCATATATCATACTGCTTAATATAATAAAACTAGTTTCTACTAAATAGGGACTTCCTGTAGGCCAATGGTATGCGATAAAGGCCAATCGCACTTCGGTTGTGGGTTCGATTCCCACAGCCTTGTCCGACGTGATGGGCTGTCGCCCGTCTTACAGGTTGTCTTTTTTCTAAAACTATATTACTATAACATCCCATCAATAATATCGGAAAACGTTTTATCCTAACTTATGTCCAACATAATCCATTCTAATCTTTAGGCTTATCTAAAATACTTCGGTCCAAGCTCATAGTATAAAGAAAATGATTACTTGAATGCCATCATTTATCCCCCATATATCATAAGATATATCTTGTTTGTCAAATTACAAACATGTGAATACCTTAATCATGTATTCTCTTGAAGAATGAATACCCATTGAACCTTAGTGAAAACATGAATGCAGTTAAAAGTTTTTCACATACAAAAATCTTCAAAATTCTATATACTCAAACCATGACATCACTTAGTCCTTATATCAATCATGAGTTCATGAATACTGTTAAACATTTCGTTTTCTCGTTTCCCTTCATTATGCGCATATCATCTTATTTCCAAAAATATCTCAATCACTTTGAATACCACATTATAAAAATACATAAATATTCCAATACTTTATGATACAACATTATTTTGGAATCCCATTACATAAACACTTAATCATTCCACCACATCGTTATCATATTCAACATTGCCAATGGTGATCGCATGTGACTTCCCTTCGTCCTTTGCCTTAAGCGGTTGCTCATGTCGATCATCACTAACCCTTGGATTAGGGCATTTATTAGCATAATGCCCCATTTCCTTGCACATGAAGCATTGAAGTGTTGGTGGTGCGTTCTCTGTAGTGTTTTCTTTATTCACATCATTAGAATCCCTTTTTCCATTACTTTGACACTCAGCTGCTCGATGACCTTCTTTTCCACACTTAAAACATTTTCTAGTCCCTTTAAGACAATCTCCACCATGCTTCTTTCCACACTTTGTGCATAAGGAAACATTCATATTCTTTTCACCATTATTTTGAGATTTCTCCTTGAACTCCATCTTTCGTTTCTTGTCAAAACCATGAGATGGATATGTGACACCAACTTCCATTTCTACCTTGATAGAACAATGCACAATTTCTTCATAGCTACTAAAGTATCTTATAGCTAATTCCCTTCGAAGACTTGGTTTTAAGCCACTGAAAAATCGATCAACTTTACTTTCAGGTTGGATGATAATGCCAGATGCATACCTTGCAAGTCTTGTAAAATTCGCTTCGTATATAACAAAAGATTCATCATCCTTCTACTTCATCTCAAGAAACTCCTTTTCCATCTTTGTTTGAAGAATATGAGGGAAGTACTTACTGAAAAACAAGTTCTTGAACTCGTCCCATTCCATGGACTCAATTTCATCTCTTGGCCTCGTATTCTTGATAAGATTCCACCATTGATCAGCTTCACATTCCAAACGATATACTGCTATGATGACTTTATCATGTTCAGAACATTGAAGAACTGAAAATATCTTTTCAGTGGTACTGATCCATTGTTCAGCAACAAGTGGATCGGAAGACCCATTGAAAGAAGGTGTGTCACGAACCAAATCTGGTCGCCGCCAAAATCGACACCAAACCCAGCCCGTGACAAGGCCCGAAGGGCGTTCCCGATCCCCACGGGCTGGCACAAGTGCCCGGGTATCATATCATGATGATTGGGAACGATTTACCCGATTTTATAAACATTAAACAACAAACAAACTCAATAGAACAAATCTGGATTTTTTTTACTAAAACCGTCTTTTACAAAATTTCAGAACTGAAATACATAAGTTAAAACTATGTTTAAAGAATATTACAATGGTACATAACAAAATAAAGACAGCCCAAGAACCTCCACAAGGAAAGAGGCACCACCCTCAAGCTATCTCCACGACACTGTATCCCAATGGACAACTAAAAACCTGAATCAATGGCATAAATCTTGTACCCAAACCTGTGACATAAAAGAAGCAAATCTACTTACACCCAAAGGTGTAAGTAGGGTGTGAGCGAAAGCTCAGTAGGATACCACCACTAATAGATTCCATGTGATAAACATTTAATGGCGAAAAGCATGCAAGTTTTCAAAGACATGAGATGCTAGTTAAAATTTCTAAAAGATGCAACATTAAATAAAAACAGTTTTCAGGTGGGCTAATTTAAAGAATAAAAACATTTAAAATAAATACCATATCTACTGAATTTTCCAGCCTCTCATACCGTATACCGACGGTAAGAACAAAGTATCCAGTGAGCACAAGAAATGGGAAATAACCCCTAGGCACTAGCTAGCTGTGGGTCCCAGGTACCTCGTATCTCGGTGAGAGTAACCATCACAAATATCCATTCTCGTGCACGAGCCACTAGTAGGGAACATACCCATAACCTAGTGGTCCCCAATCATCATCATCATAGTTTAGTTAGAGTTGTAAGCGTCAATCTTTCTAAGTGAAACTGAGGCCAAACCCCACGGATTCACTAGCATACTAGTACATGTCCACCCACCTAGATACCCGGGTTTTTTCCTTTGTGCTCAAACAAGTTCAGCAATCCAAGAAGTATGGTTTTCACATGAAAATATCACTTCCACATCACAAATTAACCAAACAGCCCCATGTACATCACGCAAGTCAAAATTTCCACTTTTCATTCAAATGCATTTTGAAATCAAACTCACTCCAAATTGCCTACAACACTTTTCAAATTTCTTTAACACTTCCACAAATCCATTAACCAATTTTATAAAACCATTACAAGATATTCAACTCACATAACAGCCCACACACATGTCACACAATACCCTTCTCACCTTCACAATTCATTTTATAAATAAAATCACATGAAATATCCCACACCCGTGTTTCGCACACAAAACACAATTTAGTAAAACATTTCGACAATTTATAAAAAAAAATTATAAAAATGTTTAACATCTCAAATCACCACTTTACCATTCAAAAACCCACATTAGGTGAACACACTCACCCAAACAGTACATATACACCCTTTCCCAACTTTGGTTAACCAAATAAAACATTGGCAATTTTTATAAAACAAACCCAAGAGGTATAACCATTGTTTGCACACTAAACCCATTTCAAAACCCTCTTTTAAAAGCAAAATCATACCAATACCAATCCAAAACAGAATTGTTCATCCCTAAAACAATTATTAAACCTCCCCCAAATCTTATAAAAATACATCAAATAATACCACAAAGATACACATGAAAAACACACGTTTTCATAAATCACTTTCAAGAAGTACGACATGTTTTTACTCCTTAAACTCATTAAAAAAAACCTAATTTCAAGGCCAACATGAAAATAAGGAATTAACAAACCAGAATTGGCATCCCCTTTCAAGACTAATAAATCACTTTCATATGTTATAAACTAAACCCAAACATTACCCCAAGAGTCACACATGAAAAGTGCCCAATTTCAAGCTATAATGCAACTAAAAATTAAATGTTCAACCAAATCCATCAAAACTGTTTTAACAGCACATAAAACAGATTATAAACATGCTAAATTAATTATCCATGCAAGCTAACTCATCATAAAATGGCTACACATGGAATCACCTACCCTTTTGAGTCGAAACCCTCAAAACTTGGTGCGAAACCTTAAGCGCACCACCGTTGCACCAAAAGGAATATAAATCCTGACCTAAACCACAATAATTTACCCAAAAGACACAAAATCAGACATTAGGATCGAACCCCAACTTCTGGACATGAGGAACTTTAAGAAAAAGGGAATAAAACTAAAAGAGAATGGAAGGAACCAAGAAGGAATTCCCTTACTTGAAATATCTTGAAGGAATCGGCCCCAATCCACCAAATAATGAATCACCAAGTACCCAAAACTGGCATGGAGGTTAGAAGGATTCATATTAGGTCATGTGGGGACTGAAATGGGGGAAAAAGGATGCAAAATGAAGGAGTTATGAAAGGATCAATTTACCTCTCCAAATCTGCTCGATTTTAGAAACCCTAATATGTTCAGTACTAAATCGCGATGAAGAAGAGCTCCAAAGAGGGTAGAGAAAGCTTGGTCGCGCGGCTGGGTTCAAGGGGCGCATTTGAGGCTTTGAATCACCGAAAAATACTTAAAAATGAATAAGTTATTAATTAATCAAATTTTATTTTTAAAACTGGAATTGGGCTTTCGGGCAGGCCCAATCCCTTAAATAAAAACCAACATAAACCTTGGTTATGGATTTCCAAAGGCTCCAAATTTTAATGGAGGTGTTAATATATCAGGGGATGAAATTTAGGAGTTGGAATGAGTGAAAAATATTACAAAATGAAAAAGTTATAAAAGAAATAAAATTTATTTTTAAATCTGGAATTGGGCTCACGGTTTGGCCCAATTCTTGAAAACTCACATATTCTCCATAAAACCTTTGGAAACCCCCAAAACAAATCATGAATGGAAAATAAATTAAAAATAACTTTAAAATAAGTTATGTATGTGACAATTCTCCCCACCTTGAAAACTTTCCGCCCCGGAAAGTCATAGCAAGGTCAAAGCAACAACCAAACCCAACTGAGAAACCAATAGGTACACCCTTGCCAGGTTTCACCCCCAAAGGTCAAAACACCTCCAGTGATCAATGATGGAAGGAATACTCTCACAAACCAAACTTACACCACTTTCCTGAAACAATCAAGTACATTCAGGCTTTATCCCAAATGAAAACTCCTCAAACACAATCTGAACAATACTCAATCAATTTACCCAAAAAACAACAACAACATTGAACAAGGTTACACTTCCCTACTATAAATAAATCATTGGAAACTCTCCAATATCAATGTTTACCCAATGAATATGTAGGTAGTTATATATCTTCAAATGATAATACCTACTTCCCAGACAAGTCCAAGGAAAAAAAATATGAGTTACTCGTATGAAGAGACACAAATGGGCTCCCCACCATAAGAGACAACTTAAATTGTTTTCCCGAGACAGAACCAAGACACTAATAGTGGGAGGACCAAACATACTCTCTATTACAAGGGATATACTTCCATTAAATGTTTATGAAGGAACATTCATGAGAATCATAGTGGGTCTCCCCACCATAAGAACTGACCATCTTAACCGACCAGCATGGGCCGACACAGAAAGACCCAAAAAGAAATTAAAGATTTAGGAAGGGCGCACGATTAGTCTGCATGGTTTGGGAAACTGTGCACTAACTATGAATATAATTATTTCTACATGGCTTCCTAGCACACGGCCACTACTAAACGTGCACAAACTATGTGCTCAACCATGATGAAACCAGAGGTTTGAACTATTCCCATCTTTCATACTAAGGATAGGACTTTGTACAAGGGTTTAAATGGCCCTAGGATTTCCCCTGACTACGAGCCAGCTTCTCTCCGAGACCTATGGCTGGAGCTCAAATGATTGAAGCATCTTCGGCCTCGTAGTTAATGTTTGGAAACCCACTGAATGAGAATTCTTCTTTTCGGTGCCACCAAAAACTACACTGCAGTCCCAAATAAGTTTTCTAGACATAACACCTTCCAAACTCACTTTACCTTATCCCGATATTTCACTGAAACAAGGGCTAAGAAGATACACACACATCACAACTAGTTTCTTCAGGTGATAAATAATAGAATTAAAGAACACCTACACTCACATTCCTATAAAATAGATGATTTTAATGTTTTTTTCCAAGTGATACATTCACCCAACACAACAGGGACTCTCAGAGGATTTCACGACATTCACCTATATGGTCAATCGAGCACATGACATCATAAGGCATCACCGAACATGGCCATTGTTACTGATGTAAACAATGCATGGAGAGGGACCTTATACAACATCCCCAAACAACCCACAATTCTAGAAAGTGGTCATAATATCCTATCGTGACCATATTTCTCAAATTGGTGGTTTAACATGAACTCATGCTTCAAAGAAACTTTGAAGAACCCCAAAGGCCCTCTTAGACACCATCAAGACACTCATCCAAAATAACAACCCTAGACCACATCCACCTTCGACGAATTAGGAAACATAAGAAACTATGGTCTCTTTCACCCATCCACAAGCACTCTCCCATTACAAGAGGATCTAAAAAAATCAAAGAAAGGAATGGGTGTAGACTCAATCTAAAAATCTCAAGAAAAAAAATATTCCTTATATTGATCAACTGGAGGGTCTTCAAACGGCGAAACAACCCGGGTTGCACTTCAGTTGTGCACTAACCATTAATGGGGGTGTACCTTATCCAACGATTAAACCCAAGGACCCAACCAAGATGGTCTATTAGTCAAGATATACCACAAACCAGATCTAAACACATTAAGGGAACCATCATAAATGCGTCCCAAAACATTTTTCAAAAGAGACCACTAACTGTCCCTATAACACAACTTACTGACCAAACCCAAACCCAAAACACAGTTCAAACAGGAGGGGTTCTTGGACTCAAAACATCCCACAACATCAACATTTTCCAAAAATACATAATATAAACCATTCTAAAAAATTCATCAAGTCTTCATATTTCTCTTTAAAAACATTTCTTTGAAAACAAATGGTTCAGCGGTTAGCGCATCCACCAATGGTACCCCATGGGCCTTACACATGCATGTTTCAGTGCCACACCGGGCACCCTCCTCATATCCATCTCGACACTCATTGAGTCATGTCATCAACCATCCATCTTCCCATATAACCCCATGCATGTGGTTGCTCACGAGAATACCAAAGGTTAAAACAAAAATTTGTTCCACTTTTCAAAACCAAAACGGTCAACCAACATATCCTTTTTTCTCAAAACCGCTAACCACGAGATCAAAATCCCAAATCACATCTTAAAAAAAATTTCAGAAAGTCACAACCATTTAGAAAATAACTCACTTTCAAGATATTCACATCAATTTCAAAACATCTCATCCCATTAAAACACACTCTGATTGTTTAGAAAACTCTATTGGAAACACTTTTCAAAACCAACTTCAATATAGTTCCTGCTTTCAAAGAGGTGTAAGCACACCATTTTATATTTCAAAACAATTCTGAAAATTCAGTTCTACCATTTCATAAACCCAACCATTCCCTCTTTATTTGAAAATCATTTCATAAAAACTTTACGCTTCTTAAAACCAAGTCACCTTAAAACCAAAATGCCAAGATTTCAAAACTAATGAAAACCAGACAATGCGAGAGGAAACTAGTTTCAGTTGGTGACTTGGACATATGGTTGGCGGCCATATTCCAATCACTTCACTGTCACAGAGAGTTTTCGAGGTAATATCCCCGGCTCCACATGGCTTGCCAGACCCTGCGAGCTCATTGAGACCATTAACCCAACTCTCTTTTCATTTCCCCTAATCATCATCAAACCAAGAAAACCCAAAGACATAGACAAATCCCAACCTCCCCTGGCGACTTGAATCCTGAAATGAGGTGTGGTGATCAAGCACACTACCCATAACCAGAATTCCATGTCCCAACAATCATAACTCTAGACTATCCTGACTATTTCCCATATAACATGACTCAAATGGAGCGAACCTCCTCTGATACCATTTTGTCACGAACCAAATCTGGTCGCCGCCAAAATCGACACCAAACCCAGCCCGTGACAAGGCCCGAAGGGCGTTCCCGATCCCCACGGGCTGGCACAAGTGCCCGGGTATCATATCATGATGATTGGGAACGATTTACCCGATTTTATAAACATTAAACAACAAACAAACTCAATAGAACAAATCTGGATTTTTTTTACTAAAACCGTCTTTTACAAAATTTCAGAACTGAAATACATAAGTTAAAACTATGTTTAAAGAATATTACAATGGTACATAACAAAATAAAGACAGCCCAAGAACCTCCACAAGGAAAGAGGCACCACCCTCAAGCTATCTCCACGACACTGTATCCCAATGGACAACTAAAAACCTGAATCAATGGCATAAATCTTGTACCCAAACCTGTGACATAAAAGAAGCAAATCTACTTACACCCAAAGGTGTAAGTAGGGTGTGAGCGAAAGCTCAGTAGGATACCACCACTAATAGATTCCATGTGATAAACATTTAATGGCGAAAAGCATGCAAGTTTTCAAAGACATGAGATGCTAGTTAAAATTTCTAAAAGATGCAACATTAAATAAAAACAGTTTTCAGGTGGGCTAATTTAAAGAATAAAAACATTTAAAATAAATACCATATCTACTGAATTTTCCAGCCTCTCATACCGTATACCGACGGTAAGAACAAAGTATCCAGTGAGCACAAGAAATGGGAAATAACCCCTAGGCACTAGCTAGCTGTGGGTCCCAGGTACCTCGTATCTCGGTGAGAGTAACCATCACAAATATCCATTCTCGTGCACGAGCCACTAGTAGGGAACATACCCATAACCTAGTGGTCCCCAATCATCATCATCATAGTTTAGTTAGAGTTGTAAGCGTCAATCTTTCTAAGTGAAACTGAGGCCAAACCCCACGGATTCACTAGCATACTAGTACATGTCCACCCACCTAGATACCCGGGTTTTTTCCTTTGTGCTCAAACAAGTTCAGCAATCCAAGAAGTATGGTTTTCACATGAAAATATCACTTCCACATCACAAATTAACCAAACAGCCCCATGTACATCACGCAAGTCAAAATTTCCACTTTTCATTCAAATGCATTTTGAAATCAAACTCACTCCAAATTGCCTACAACACTTTTCAAATTTCTTTAACACTTCCACAAATCCATTAACCAATTTTATAAAACCATTACAAGATATTCAACTCACATAACAGCCCACACACATGTCACACAATACCCTTCTCACCTTCACAATTCATTTTATAAATAAAATCACATGAAATATCCCACACCCGTGTTTCGCACACAAAACACAATTTAGTAAAACATTTCGACAATTTATAAAAAAAAATTATAAAAATGTTTAACATCTCAAATCACCACTTTACCATTCAAAAACCCACATTAGGTGAACACACTCACCCAAACAGTACATATACACCCTTTCCCAACTTTGGTTAACCAAATAAAACATTGGCAATTTTTATAAAACAAACCCAAGAGGTATAACCATTGTTTGCACACTAAACCCATTTCAAAACCCTCTTTTAAAAGCAAAATCATACCAATACCAATCCAAAACAGAATTGTTCATCCCTAAAACAATTATTAAACCTCCCCCAAATCTTATAAAAATACATCAAATAATACCACAAAGATACACATGAAAAACACACGTTTTCATAAATCACTTTCAAGAAGTACGACATGTTTTTACTCCTTAAACTCATTAAAAAAAACCTAATTTCAAGGCCAACATGAAAATAAGGAATTAACAAACCAGAATTGGCATCCCCTTTCAAGACTAATAAATCACTTTCATATGTTATAAACTAAACCCAAACATTACCCCAAGAGTCACACATGAAAAGTGCCCAATTTCAAGCTATAATGCAACTAAAAATTAAATGTTCAACCAAATCCATCAAAACTGTTTTAACAGCACATAAAACAGATTATAAACATGCTAAATTAATTATCCATGCAAGCTAACTCATCATAAAATGGCTACACATGGAATCACCTACCCTTTTGAGTCGAAACCCTCAAAACTTGGTGCGAAACCTTAAGCGCACCACCGTTGCACCAAAAGGAATATAAATCCTGACCTAAACCACAATAATTTACCCAAAAGACACAAAATCAGACATTAGGATCGAACCCCAACTTCTGGACATGAGGAACTTTAAGAAAAAGGGAATAAAACTAAAAGAGAATGGAAGGAACCAAGAAGGAATTCCCTTACTTGAAATATCTTGAAGGAATCGGCCCCAATCCACCAAATAATGAATCACCAAGTACCCAAAACTGGCATGGAGGTTAGAAGGATTCATATTAGGTCATGTGGGGACTGAAATGGGGGAAAAAGGATGCAAAATGAAGGAGTTATGAAAGGATCAATTTACCTCTCCAAATCTGCTCGATTTTAGAAACCCTAATATGTTCAGTACTAAATCGCGATGAAGAAGAGCTCCAAAGAGGGTAGAGAAAGCTTGGTCGCGCGGCTGGGTTCAAGGGGCGCATTTGAGGCTTTGAATCACCGAAAAATACTTAAAAATGAATAAGTTATTAATTAATCAAATTTTATTTTTAAAACTGGAATTGGGCTTTCGGGCAGGCCCAATCCCTTAAATAAAAACCAACATAAACCTTGGTTATGGATTTCCAAAGGCTCCAAATTTTAATGGAGGTGTTAATATATCAGGGGATGAAATTTAGGAGTTGGAATGAGTGAAAAATATTACAAAATGAAAAAGTTATAAAAGAAATAAAATTTATTTTTAAATCTGGAATTGGGCTCACGGTTTGGCCCAATTCTTGAAAACTCACATATTCTCCATAAAACCTTTGGAAACCCCCAAAACAAATCATGAATGGAAAATAAATTAAAAATAACTTTAAAATAAGTTATGTATGTGACAAGGTGGGCGTTGCCTCATGAAGGACTCAATAGAATATTGTTCCCTTCTCTGTTCATTTGGAAGTCCAGAATGATTCATAGCTTGTGTAAGTATAGCAATAAGATTTTGCACACCATCTCCCATAACATTTGTTTATTCCGGAGGTCAATCATTGCATTGATCAACACGGTTCCTTCGGGTTCCAGCCATCGTCTAAAACCCAAAAAAAATAGTGTGAGAGGCAAAAATCATGCTAGGGAAAACAACATTAGAAAGGGGGGGTATCTTCAATATCAAACTTCTTAGGTTAAATTATATGATCATTACCGTAGTTCTAGGACTGTATCTTATACGTATACTTATCCTTAGGGACATCCCTAGACATACCTTAGAAATATCTCTAGGGATCTCACTAACGTTTTCGCATCCTAGTTTCCAAAGGTTGACTAAACCTTTCCTCTGATACCAACTGTAGAGACCCGAAGCCTGACGTACATGGACATTACATTACTTTTGCTGAATACTTAGTACATAACAAAAACACACACACAAGGATCGTAATAGTTTAGTGTCTTTGGAAACTCAGAACGTAATCTTCTAATCGTGGTGAAAGATCTTCAATATCTCCCATAAAGATCTTCCCCTTTTTTTACCTAAAACCTTTATTTATATCCTGGGGAAAAGAAAACATAAAAGGGTGAGCTCAAATGCCAGTAAGGGTAAACAAAAGAAATATCAATAAGAACATAGCTTTTGGAAATCTTAACCTGCAAAAGAGCTCCTAATATCATAACATGGGATAAATCGTAGAAGTGAAATGTAATACCAATAATCATAACTTAAAACATGAAACTTTGTGGAATACACACATAATCATGGAACATCATTTCTTGTTAGTCATGACTCATTTCCAAGACTATCTTAGTGGACAGAGTCCCTTTCTAAACCGAGTCACCCTCGTTCCAGTCCTGTTTCACTGAACCGGTATAACCTACCGTTCCAGCCATGTCTATCTCATGAGATATAAAATCTTTACCCAATGCATTGGAGGGAGATATAGGTCCCACCCATCTCATAATGAAACCATTATTATGTGTGCCACGAAATCATAAATCATACATCATTACATAACCAATGAAATAAAAATGGGAATCTTAAACATCATGACAGCATAAAACAATTCATATAAGATAAAGGAATTCATAAAAATATTTCCATCACAACATAATCAAATCAATGTAAAAATAGGGATAAAAACATAACCCTTTATTATCTTAGATGGAAAATAATTTTGATAAAACACTTGAACTCCATTCTTGAGGAAAATATCCTTTCTTCTTCAAAAACACTTTTCTTTTCTTAACATGTCATACAATTATAAACTAAAAAAAGTTGATTAAAAATAAACTTGAAAACTTGTAAAGGAATCTTCTTGGAAATAATGTTTTAAAAATCCATTCATGCCGTATAAGTTAAAAAAACATTTTTCGTACTTTTGTCGGAAAAATTCAAAAAGTACCTCGTACGAAAAACGACAAAAGATTCCTTTCATATCTTTTACTAAAAACTCACCAAAGGGTAAAATAGGTTTTAAAAAATTGTAGGTGGATGGAAATAATATTACATATTAAGGGAACATGGATGTGGATGATAAAATACACCCCAGTAAATACCAACGTATAAGCAATCTCGGATAAAAATGAGATTGTGATATTTCCCTTACCTTAGGTCCGACTTGCTTTGTAAGTGTCCGAACCTCTTGTATAATGATTTAAATCATGTTATTGAGTTATTCCAGAATCATATTCATTGTTATTATATCATATATGGTCCACTTATGACTTTATATTACCCGTTCTTTTGTAAATTCGTGTTAAAGTAGCATTTTGGGTAAAATCGTCTCATTTGTCGTTCGTGTTTTTAACTTGTAATTCTTCATATGATTACATAGATAATGATTACATAATTCCAGAATATAAAACATGATTTATATATATATATATTCAGAATATACATATATAATAAATCTGTAAATGGAAGGAAATACACCATTCATGGAAACGGTAGTCCGTACGTACGCATGAACGCTGTTTTCGTTTCCTTATTGAATTGAATGGAATTAAGTAGATGATAGACATATAAATATAAATAATTATAGTATCATTATTAGGTCATATATTTCATTAGTACTTATTATATATACTTTATAATAATTTATGAATGGTTAATCAATGAGAATGAATCTCATCATGTCGTGGAGACGGTAGTCCGTACGTACGCACGAGCGATGATATCATTCCCATGGTTGTGGAATTGTGTTGAAGTGTATGTAGACTATTTCAGTATCAATATCACTTTATAATAATCATATATAGTTACTCATTAGACCATTATACCCATCCTATTAAGGTGGTGGTGGAAAATAGATTACACCACGGCGTGGAGACGGTATTCCGTACGTACGCACGCGCGGTGATTTCATTTTTCCGTAGGATGGATAGAAGGTGAATTAGGGTTGTTTCATATTTATAATAACATATTAGTATGTACGTAATACTGATGTTATTACTTTATAATGAAACAACTAAAGAAGAAGAAGTTGAAGAAGAAAGAAATTGAAAAGATCGGTAATGGATATTACCTCTTCTTTGGAACGCCTCTTTGAATCCTCCACTTAGGGAACTAAGATTGGTCTTTGAAGAAGACCAGGACCTCTAGGATTATTCTAGGGAAGTGGAGAGGAGAAAATTTCAGGGGTTGGCCGAGCTTGAGTGCTCAAATTGGTGTGAGGAGGAGGGGGAGGAGGTGCCCTTTTATAAGGGAGGAGAGGGGCACCTTAGGAATATCTCAAAATATTATTTTATATTAAAGTCAAAATCGGTTTATAATGGTTCCAAAGGGTCTTATTTCGAAGATAAAGTGGGGATGGGTTGAAATAATATCATCCAATATGATTTATACAAGTTTAGGGTATTATGTTAACCTTATCAATTAGATTTCACTCTAAGTTAAATAATTTAACTTTTACCGTGTCTTTTTGTTTTCTTTCACTATATGGTTAATACACTTACTATAACATGCCAAACGAACCCCAAATTGTATATTATTAATATATATATCCTTATATAAGTCATTTGGCCGAACCTTAGATTTTTAGGAATAAAATAACAATTAATAATATTTTATTTTATTTAAAAACTATTTTGTGTCAATTTTGACACTATTTGATATATGATTTTTGTGAAAGTCATAACAGAATTATA
Organism: Viscum album; assembly: GCA_963277665.1. Lineage (NCBI taxonomy): Eukaryota > Viridiplantae > Streptophyta > Magnoliopsida > Santalales > Viscaceae > Viscum > Viscum album. The sequence continues at coordinate 1,594,191,614 of OY728130.1, read as the reverse complement.
TGTTCGAACCAAGTTGATTAAATCAACACTAATATATCATAGTAACCTAGGAAATTAGGGGAATTCATAAAAAGTCTTAAATTACATTTATTTTGGTATTTATAATATCAATTATGTCAATATTTCATTAATAAGATAATTACTGCATCATCGTTGTGTCATAAATAAATTAAATTATTTAATGTCTAAAAATTACAAATAAAATACCATTATGTAGGAAATATGTTTAGATTTCTAATGAATATTTATAGCCGAATTTATCTTATGTATAACCTCCTATTAAAAATGTTTTAGTAAATAAACTTTGATTTTAACTCTTTTAACCCTTCTTTAAATAAATTAATAATAAATGTCCTAATCTAATCCAAGTGGGCCTAAATGGTCATATTTTATTCCTAAGATTGTTTTTGGTCGAATTACACTTATCCAATAGAATTAGAACATGTGTTAGGGTAATAATAATATCATCTTTACCCTTAATTACCCTATTTACTTTTAACCGTGGTAAATAAAAGTAAAAAGTTACTATTCACCAAAAATTATTTTCATCTCATTGAACCACATTTTACTTAATGACATCAACCGTGTCTCTCGGATTTTTGAAATTCCATTCACAGAAGTGGTAAAATTAAGTTTTATGAAAAATTCAGTTTTTTAACTACCACTTAGTAGTTTCACTATTCATCAAAAATTGATGTTTTTCAGAACAATGCCAAAATTTCATCCTAAGCTATATTTAATATTCCGAATTCAAAAAAGAAGTATATTTTACCAAATTCATAACATAGAAGTTGCATTAATTAATTTTATAATTAAATCCCGCTGTTAAAACAAATAGCGTGTTTTTAAGAAACAATATCTATCAAAAGATTGACACTTGATTATGTCTGGTTTAAATGTGAAATTACATTCAATGACCAACATTTTATTAAATTGTAAAAATATATTCTAAATATACTTTAAAACCACTCAAATTAATAATTTATCACTGTTAATTATTTCGATTAAAAAAGTTGTTTTTAATTATAATTTAGTAATTTTCACTATTCATCAGAATATGAAAGTTATCCGAAAAGTACCAAAATTTCACCTTAGGCTAATTTCGATACTCCGAATCCAAAAATGAAGTCCATTTTGAGAGCTAAAATTTCTAAAATTTAAAAAGTGGTTATTACTATTCATAACGGCTAGTTATAATAATATTTTAATAGCATATCGTTGTTTCGTGAAACTCAGTATTGCGTACTACACAGGCTATCGAGGAAGGTTGCGATTGCGTGTAAAGCAAAGCAAGTCAAAGATGCGTGTTGTGCAAGCTCCTTTTGGTGTAGCGTACAACATAAGACATTAATAAAATTAAAAAGAATATTTTTCATAAAATCTCGGGCTGTTACACTCAGTGTACTTTTAAAAATAATAATAACTATTTTTTGTTACATGAAATGATTCAAATAAATTCAAAATATTACAAGTCTTTGAAACATATAAATCAACTTTTGAGTTATGTAATAATGTCTAAAAAATTAATATTTATATATATAAATCAATAAATATCATCTAATGATGTTAAAATTAATCATGTAAAATAATATATATGAATGGTTAATTACTAAAAATATCTCATTTCATATGGAATTTTATGAAAATAACTATGATATACTAAAATTAAAAATAATATGGTTCAATCCTGTATAAAACATAACATTGTTAATTAAACCATGCTGTGCTTTTTTATTTTGTACATAAAATGAAGTCTATGAGTCCTTATAGCCTAAGTATTTCCCATGTAGGTGTTATAATATTCTAGTAAATTTGTCTCTATCAAAATTAGGTAGATTAAATTAGTTAGATCAAAATTTAATAAAAAAGTTACACAATATTTGTTTACGATTAATTTAATTATACTGAATGGTTTGATACTATGGAAAATAGGTTTATGTAGTTACTTGATTCAATTTTTGTTTAGATATTCCCCCACCATATCTAAATAGTTATATCATTGTGATCTATACAATGTTTAGATTAATGTTTAGAATAATTAAACAATTAAAAATGATTTTTTATTTAACAAAAAGGTGTTTCTAGAAATAATGGAATATGGGGTTCTAATATAATCATAATATTGAAAGTATTTGAATAATAATGCATGTGATATTTTGATAATTAAAATAATAAGTAATGTTCTAAAAAAACATGTAGTGGAAGAAGATTCCTAAAAACTGACCATTATAATAAAATAATATTTATATTATCATTTTTTACAAAAAATATTTTTTATTCTTATCGGAATGTTATTTCTATTGGAAAACCACTAAAAACTAGAAAAAAAAATAAATCATTATATTAAAAATATGTATTTCTATAGATCTACCTAAAAAAACATTAAATAGGAAGTAATTTTTTAGTACTTTTTGAAATTATTGTCCTTAGTGGTGAAACATAATTTGGATTTTCATAACAATTTCCTATATTTGCTAAAAGAATTTTTTTATAGGATGTTTCAAAAATATTCTTCATCATGTTTATTATATTCCCATGTGAAATTATAAGGTATATTAAAACTATATAGAACTTAATTTAGTTGTTATTCTCTAGGTAAAATGATATTTTAATATTTTATTAATTTATTTTATATGGATAAAATTGTGTAGTAAATAAAAAAAACATGGAATTATGGTACTAACAACATCATGGATTATATGAAATTAGACTACCTCATAGTGATGGTAACTATTTCATGGTTTTGTGCATAGTGATGAATGTATTATATGGTAATTGATTATGATATCAGATTTATCCAACTTTAATCTTTCATGAATCGTTAAAAATGTCATATTATAGAATTTAAATTATTTAAAAATTTTATAATTGATTTTCTAAATGATAAACATATAATTACTGGTTGATTCACACATAATATAATTTAGTAATAGTTTGATTTTTCCTAAATAATTTTAATCATGTATTAATGAAATTGATAAATATTAGATCCCACGAAGAGTCTATGAAGGCTATATATGGTAGCAGAGGAACATTACAATGAGATACAAAAGAATTATATTAAAAATATATTAAAATTCCAATGAAATAACATTATTTTATTGGGAATTTTTTTTCATAAATTGTAAGAGTGGGAAGAATAATGTATTTTATTGTATAAATATTAAGAAATTACATCAGAATCTCTAGGTTATTTATATACGCAATATTTTACATCTTGATATAGAGTCCACTTGACCAGCTACCCATCCAGGTTTACCCCATAAAGAAAGGTGTACCGTTCCATGGGTCATATCTCCTTGACTAATAGAGGGGGTTAGAGAAAGTTTGGTTGGGAGGGAAAACCACATATATTATATTATGAAATTAATTAATAAATTGTAAAATATGTTTCATAAATTCTATAAATTTTATATAAAAAATGTTAAATAGAAATTAATCAGTTCTAAATAAATTATGAATAAAATTCACATGATCATGGATAAATACCATAACGATTTCCCACTCGTATGATGACATTTACATATAAATAAAGTAGAATGAATGAAGACCAAAATAAATGTATAGGATGACCTACTATAACCCCTATGACACAACCTTCTCTAATAACCATATCTCATCCAAGATTCTCTATATCGATCATGAAATCCCAGGTCTCAATGTAACCTGAACTAGCCACAAGTGACGGCTGATCAGGTACCCCAGTGGAATGGAATCTCGTGTAGGGGTTAGTACATATCATAGTTGGGAAAAACCAAAACATTAAAACATTATGACATTAATGTTTTGATATATCCATCTAACATTATTTGAGAAAACAATATTCTAAAAATAAACAAAAACATCCAAAAATATTTGATGTTGCTCGATGCTAGAATTTCCATAAACTATTAATATAGAAAGTTTCAATCATTTAATAAATGTTAATACCCATTTTTTCCTTATTAATGGGTCACATAAAGATCATACATACTTTGAAATGTGTTGGAGTGTCTCTTAGAATGTATAGATGTCTACAACAATCAACAAGATCCCCAGGCCAATCCCTAAGTAATCCTAAGGGAATCTAGAGAATATGCCTACTGGGGGTAATATATTTATCCCTTCATCACATGATCATAGACAACTAAGGGTAATATAAAAATCCCCATGGAACAAATAAGTTATCCTAATAGCATAATAATATCATGAGTAATATGCTTATCCTTATTAAATAATAGATTTTCCAATTAAAAGTAATATATAGATTTATGTGGAATAGACTTACCACCTAATTTATATTACCATATATGTGAAATATACCAATATCTAGTTCATATATAGAGATAAGTATTACCGGGTATTATATACCCATCATAGCGGAAAGTGGGATTACCTAACAAAGAGAAATTTACAAGTTCCCATAGCAATGTTGGCACAGGTGTCAACATACCCTACCATGGATATTCAAAATCAGGTAAAATATAAAAAAACTATATCGGGAATACACCACTCCAGGGAATCATACATCTAAATGTAAAAAATAAATATGATTCCTTCTAAATTCATGACAAAATTTTTGCAACATAATCTTCCCAGATAACAATGTAAATATGGATCTTAATCTATACCCATATCCATACAAATATTATCAAGGATGATATATTAACGAGGAGAATACTCAAGTCCCATAAGAAATTACATAATAATATTATTCTATGTTAGGATACTCATTAATCAAATATCTCTAGTTTTAACACCTAATTCTATAAGGATATCCCATACCTTTATAACAAAAAACACCATATGTCCTCACATCCCCCTAGGATACACCATGAAACTTATAGCATAGAGACATGGGTTGAAAATTTTCTATATATCCATGATTATTAAATGATGGTTTGTTTAACTAATTAATTTTAAACCTACCTATCGGCTGACCACATGGGTTCTGTCACATTTTATGGAAAAGGGTCACACACCCCACTTTCAACTCAATGAGCTTAATGGTATATGTTTCTATAAAGGGTTTACCAAACCCCCCTTAGTATAACATATGATTAGTCACCTAAAAAAGATAGTAAGACGTAGTTAATATAGATTATTTAATTAAAATCCCACATAGGGTTCTTAGAGACTCAGGTATACCATCTATTTACAAGAATATTCCATCAGCATTCGAGGTGTCAATCTTGTGAATAGATAAGAAGTTGTCTAGATACCATATTATAGTCATAATAGACATTAATTTATATTCTAAAAATTCCCACTAATCATACCAGTGGAATTATTATAATAAAAAAGAAAATATATTTGTGCTTTCGAACACAACTATATATATATTATAAATAATCAACTATTCCATTTGGAAAGAATATAGTTCACCTACCTCAATAAGGGATTATTTACATTTAGTCCATAACCCAACAACTCACATCCCATGATCATCTATGCCTAGTAGAAGTGGATTCTACCACCCATGCTCTTAAGTCATGTCATATACCAATAATAATAACTTATTTAATTAAAGGCGATGTAACATCAACTGAGAATGCACTATGCACCATTGTTAAAATGGATCCTTGACAAATTTCAAGGGAACAACAAATTGAATTATTTTTATACAAATAGAAGTAAAATAAATAATGTATAATTATCAAACAATAATAAAAATAAATATAATATAGTGTAAATAATTAAAAAACACAAGGAATTACATACCACATTTTAAATTTTGTGTGATGGAAAATAATAAAAATCTGAGGTTCCGCATTGGCAAGGATAATAAAAAACCTCTTTATTTAAAGTGATTTACAACATTATTGTAATGATACCACCAAAAACCCTAAATAAAAATAGGCCAAAATCAAAGAGGATAAAATAAAAATATATCAATAGTGGGGGTGAGAAATTACATACTCTTTGTCCACATTAAATCAATCTCAATACAACCAATAATAGAGGGGAAATGAGGGAGTGGGTGGTCCTGAGAAGTCCATCCAAATGTTCCATGGTTCATGAAGACAATAATGGAGGCTGATATCCAATTTTAAGATTAAAAAAACATGTTTTGAATGTGTGATTATATGACACAAATTGGCAAACCCTAAAATTTTAGATTGTTCCCCCAGAGCCCTCTTCCAACCCCACATAAATCACCGCAAGAATTTTTCAAATATATTTTAAAATAAATATAAACATATTAATATATTATTATACACACAATTCTGATTTTATGTTTTTTTCACTTGAAATTCCACGTTTATCTTGCATTACATGTTAAACTTATTTAATATATATATATATACAATTTAAATATTATTAAATATATTGGTTATTTTCTCTTTGTTGTTGGACTGGATATTATAAATTGTATTAAAAAATTATGAAATTTAGTGGGTATAAAATGTAGAAATAATGAATTATGTTTCTACTAAATAAATACAAATGAAAATAAATGCAATTTCAAAATAAATTAGTTCTTTTTTTAGAAACTAATTTTATGCCCACAAAGACATTTCATAAAACTAATGTAAACAAATCAGTTTTGCAAAATAATTTTCATACTACATATAGATTATATATTCAATTAAATGATTAAAATTCATCTTCTGTGATTTGTAAAAAACATAATTGAATAAATCTAATTTTAAGCTTAAAAACTGATTTTTTTCATCTAAAAATTAATTTTGTCATATTTTAAAAACATATTTTTTATCATTAATTTTTGAAATTGTTTTTAAAAAAATAATTAAAAAAAATAATTTTTTATATAAAAATGCAATACTTATATTAGGGTGAATTTCTAATAATTTTTTGACATGATAAATTTTCAATGAATATCAAAAAATACATGGTTTTCTTTTTATTTTTCATTTATTTAAAAGAAGATTAAAACATATAAATTATAATAATATATTTATAAAATTACAATGATTTAGAATATATACTTTTTGATTCAATATATTTCATTAGAATCATTTTCATATTAAATTTTTATATAAAACATTTTGTAATCTTTTGATTGCTTTTATTTAAAAAAAATTCATTACTTATATAGATTTAATGTCAAATTAAAATTTTAAAAATATTTGAATGTAATTATAAATAATTTGTTCACTATTTTAAAGGAGATTATTTTATATTTTAAAATAATTTAATTTTAAATATTTCACATTAGTAATAATAATATTGGGTAATATTTAATGACAACAATTAATGTGAAAAATGGGTTTACCAGGTGTTAAAAATAAATAGATAAGTGGTAAATATTACATGGAAATTATACAACACCCATTTTATCGACATATTTCTACTATAAGACCTAAAATTATCTATAATTTCCCATTTGGAGGTATTTTTGGTAATCCATTATTTCAAAAATTACAAGTGTCCCCCTCACCTCACTTATAAATGGAAACCATTCTCCTCATCTATTAACACTTACAAAACCCTTTGGATAAGATAAGACATGAAAATATAAATTACAAACTACCGTAACATCATCATTGAAGCCTTATTTAGGCTGGAAATCCCAACTGAGAAGCCTTTTGGTGAAAACTAAAAGAAGATGTCTCAAGAATAGGTAACACCCCTAACCAAGTTTTTTGATTTATTTAATCCTCCAAAACATTCAATTATTATTAAAGAATAATGATATAAAATATTATTTTAAATTAGTTTATATAAATATTTTTATGTTAATTTAATAACCTAAATACTTATCCTTTTCCATCAAATTGGATATTTAATCATCATTCGTGTGTACCGAAGTGTACCACCCTTGAAAACATATATCATTTTTTTTCTATTACCACCTCTCACATACTTATATAATATGGTATTAAATTTTTTATATATGATATATATGATATTATTATAAATAATAAATAATTATTTCACATATACCTTCTTATATCCCATTATTTGGTAATATGATAACGTTTATCCCATGTATGGATGACAATTCCATCATAAATAGATGTGATTCATTCATGATTTTCATGGAAGGTAATAAATATTTTATGAATAAAAAAATATTTTATATATAACATAAAAATTAATATATAATGGTAAAATAATATTTATTTTTCTCATTTTCATTCTAATTAGTAAATGGAAACAACATTCACGTGTACATATGACCTACCACCTCAATAAATTATGTATTTCTTTTTTCCATCAAAAAATTTTATGGAATAATAAAAATAAATATATACCGAATATATATCATTTTTATATCATGGTAAATATTAGTAAATATACTGAACCATGAACACATTAATAGAGAAAATATAAAAAATCCAAACATAGATGAAAAAAAATTATTTATAGCCCAAAACAATACTTTAATAAAGAATTGTTGTTGAAAATGTTCTAAAAAGTCATATGTAAATCATATATTTAATTATAAATATTATTATGGTACATTAAAATATATATAATAAACTTATATTTATTATACAAGATGATATAACATATTTTATGTAATTTGAGACTTATTGAATAAGATTTTCATCTAACTTTTATTTTTTACGAGACAATTGCTTATTTATGACATGTTTCATTTGTGTGGTGTATATAGTAACCATGAATTTTTGTTATGTTTTTTTCAGAGATTATGGGGATTTACATAAACATTCATGTATATAAATTTAATATGATTTACAGTCTCATATTTACCTATTTGGAAATGGATTTGTTGTATCAATTTTCCCTTTTCGTGACATATGTCCTGTTAGGCACCTGTCTTCTTTTTGGATGTGTATATATAGATCATTTGAGATGTAATATCATGAATCTATTTATTCTCATAAAACATTATGTTTAATTAAATGTAATTATTTATTGGGTATTGGGATTCAATTTTACAAATGTGGTAATTAATTTATGTTACAATCTCATCAATTATCAGAATTTTTCATGGTTATGCAATTGATGATGATATTCTAGGAACTATATCCCATGAATCTCATATATTTTAATCTTCCCTAGTTATTTATAGACAATAATTTTTTTCCTTTTATTTTTCTTTGTTTTTTATGTCATGATTTAAAACAAATACATATAGGATATATCATCATTATTTCTCTCTTTGGTCAAAATACCATTTTATTACATATCTTCGTATTTTACCAACATTTTCAAAAATGTTTTTAAATTTAAAAAATTAATTGTTAAATAAAATTATAACAATATTTGAATATCAATTTTTTTTAAAATGAATGTTTTTATCATCTTTCAAATGAGGATCACTTTTATTTTACTAAAAATTTGAATGGAATTTTTGTTTTAGCATGCACGATATAAATGATATTTTTACTATCATGGCCAAAATTTTCTATGGTGATTCATTTATATGTTTTCAGTATTTATTATCCATTAATATTATTAAATAATGTGGCGGTGTTTAATTTTTTTCATAGTGAAATGGACATTTTCACTAATAGATGTCTTAAATTACTTATAATACTTTATTTTTTTCAATGGATATTTTCAATGAATTTTTCTTCATGTTTATTATGTTTTATAAAAAATTCAAATCAGAAAGGGAATTTTCTTCAAGAATGGTTTTAGATGATCTTTAAATATTACTATATTTTTTTATGGTTATTTTCAAATGAAACAATTTTGAAAATGTTTTCTATTCTAAGAAGTGTTCCTTGAGGTGGAAATGAAATTTTCCTAAATAATTGTTCCATATAAGCATTAAAAATAATTTTCTATCTATGATCAAATACATTGTTGTGACTTATTATTAACAGGGGATATGATCCAAGGAAACCATTATATATCTTTTTTTGAATGGCATGTGATTATGATTATAAGATGTTTATGAAAATCATTTCTCTTCTACATGATATACCATGATAAAATTATTATGAAACACATTTATTTTTTACATGTGTTCTGTTATGATGAAATGATGAAATGATTTTGAATCTTGTTTCTTTTATATAGTATATGTTTCTAAAACATTTTTATGAAACTCATTTCATTTCAAGGAGTTTTATATAAGAAATTATTAATAATATTATTGAATAGGTATGTATCATTTTAAATATGTTATGGGTGGGAACTATATCTACAACACATGATTTGGGTATGTATTGATATATATTGTGATAAAGAGGACTAGAATGGAGATTGAACCTAGTTTTGTAAGGGAATCTATCTATTATGATAAACTTGGGAGTGATACTTGACTAATATAATGGTTTGGGGATTGGACCCCTTCATCTATGAAAACATTATAAATAATAATTCTATAAAAAAGAATTATATTCTATTTTTATGTTTATTTCATAAATTTACGTCTTCTTTCAGTGTTATTTTTTATATGTTCTTTGATTCCATTTTTAGTCATGTTTTATGAACTACCATGATTTATTCCATAAAAGGAGTTTATGATATATGATATGAAGGGTATGATTTTCAAATTATATTCCCATGTTATCATAACCTTATGACCATTATATGTTCATATCTCCCTTGACTACCCTTAATGATAATCTGAGGTCACTTATTATTATGTTAATTTTCCCAAGGTTATGACGAATGGTTCTTAAGTAGTGTATGAATCAGATGAGTACTATGTTGGATGATCCTTAGGGAATTTTTTAAGATAATTATTGAAATATGAATATTTTTTTCTAGTCATCAATCGAAATATACTATTATGTTCTTTGGGAATGCGTTTATGAAATGTACTGAATATTTATCAAAATAATATATTAATATCATAGAAGCTGGGATTCTATGGTAGCTATTAGAGGCATGATTAGTTAATCATTGGATACTAGGTTGATAAAACATTAATAAAAACCCTATGTATATATATATATATAGGGATATTACTATAAGTAAATCTATGTTTTTGTCAAAGTATAAAAAACATATAGTAGAATTATTATAAGGTATAGAGTAAGTGGTTTTTATGAAATTGCATACCTGTCTTGATTATACAAGTGGACAAAACTATAAGATTTAGGCACCTAGGTATAATAACTCTTAAATTGGAACTTTGATCATGACTCAATTTCCACATAGATCATGAAAATGGGTTCTTTTACATACTTTCTTTGATTTTCATGGGGATATGTTCTGAAAATTACACAAAAATCATTATGAACCATCTTCTTTGGTTTGAATAATAAGCATGAATTATCATAGGTAACCATCATGTTCAATAAATTAGAAATATTATTTCATGATTTTGTAATTATATAAAATAATTTTCATGATTTTGTTGTTTTCTTTGGTGAATATTTATTCTCATGTAATGTATTTATGTTTTATTTTATGATGGGAACCAGAAAGAATATGGTTAATTCTGAATGTGATTGATAACTTATTTGTGTAAAACCAAATGGAATGAAAACAATACTTGAGAATATTGTAATTTTTCTTAATTATATATCACTATATATTATTTACAATTTACACCTTAACCAAAATTCATACTCACATATTATGATAACGGTATATTTCATTGAGATAGAAGTTAGTGGATACCATGTGGGAAATTATATTATGTTTCATATTTCAATAATGTGGGAACAATAACCATATTAATGTCATAGAGGAATAAGAATGTGTTTTTTTGAGAAGAATGAAACAAATAATGTAATTATTGAGGAAAAACGAAAACAACAGATAACATAATGGATTACAATAAAAGTATCCTTATGCTGTCAACAATGGATGAATGTTTTAAATAAAAAAAATTGGAAAAATAAAAATAAATGTCATATGGGGAAGAACGATGAATAAAATGAAAATGGTTGTATAATTAAAGGTTGCATAGATAAAGATAAAGATGTTTTTCATGACATATAATAGGTAATGAATGTTCTAATAGTATAGATCATGTTAATATAAGAAGAATGATAAAATTGATCTCAAATAATTACAATACAAGATAAATATTTCATATTATTATAATGAGGTTTTAAGGATTAAGATGATAAATAATAGTCATTAGTTAAAGAATTAAGAGGGATGAATTATGTGAATATGTATTTGAAATCATGAATTATTTTATATAATTCGTGAAAAATATGATGATTGTTCTGGAGAAGATTTTTAATAAGTATTTTAAATAATTTTTTCAACTGTACTGAAGAAAATGAAAAGAGATATAGTGGAAATGCTATATTTTTTGGGAAACCCATGATTAAGGGAATATAACCCCCAATATGTCACACCTATTGATAAAATGGTTTTTCGTTTGGATAAAGTGATGGTGTACATAGATAATTTAAATTGGAAAGTATTGATGAACATGGAAGTGATTATTGATTTTGGGACAAGGTGGTTTAGTTATTATTGATGGAGTTTACATCATTTTTTTTATGGAATGCCATAAAAAATATATGGGTTTATTTAATAAATGAGGAAGTAAATATGTTATAATTAATATTTCATTATAATTCTTTTTATTACCATGTTTCATGAAAATATAAGACCATGTAAATTTTTTTTCTGTGTTAAAATTACTAGAAACATTATGATATCTCGGAGATTTATTTTATGTTGACTTTATCAATTATAGTTACATTCTTGATAAATTTCAAATTTTTTAATGGTCATATGGTTAACGATGTGTGTAATGGATTATGATTATATTTGGATGAAGATTTCACGATTAAAGTATTATTTTCTAATATAAGGATTTATTCTTAATAGATAACTATTGCTAACCGTTTTTTATTTGATGATAACTAGATAGATAAGAAATGACTTATCATTCAATACTAGAATGTATGGTTCATTAGTAAATTAGGAATGAAAGATTCATCTTAAATTCATTGAGAAATAGATTAATTGGAAGTTGATCTATGAAAAACAAAATGATTAAATTATTCTTATGATATAAAGGGGTGAAAATACTTAGGTATAGCAGGCCCTTTGAAATTCTTGATCGAATATGAAAGGTAGAAAATTTATTGGTGATTCAAAAAAACCCTATTTGTTTCATTATTTGTTATATCTGACTATCCTGAATATGTACATACATGATTCTTTACATGAATAAAAGATAGAGGTCATATATCTAGAGTTTGTTCATTCATAATAGGAACGGCTAGTATCTATTCTAAATCATACTTAGATAGTTAAATTAAACAATACCCCTCATCTAGTCAATGTTTTATTGGCACAAACATTATTGAGGAATCTACTTAGGAACATGAGGATGTAAGGAGTTTGAAGTATCAGAGTTATTATAACCAAATTAGAGAATTTCGAAGGATAAATTCACTTTATGTGGGGAAGAAGGTAACAACCTAAGATTTTGTAAAATAATGTTTTTCAAAAATATTTAATCTTTTTGAAATCATTCTTTACATGAAACAATGATTTTAGATATTTTTACATACAACATTGAGTTTATCATGTGTTACATAAAACCCAAATTTTAAAAAAATAATGGCATACTATATTGAAATTATTATTTATTATGATAGTTATCATCAATCTATTTGAATAGTGTGTACAAATAATGATAACTAAATAATGAAAATATAGGGATTAAAAGTGTGTATAAAATTAATTTTTTGGTAACCAATTAATAGTGAATGAAAATCCATTACTCAAAAAATATTTTTCTTCACACAAACATGTTTTCATTCCAAAAAATAAAACAAATTATTACAAATTTAACTTAATTTTTTATAAAATATATTTAATCGAATATTTAACAATCATATTATATTTTTTATATAATGTAGGAAAAAACAAATTTATTCTTGAAAAATATATTTCTTTAAAAGGTGGTTTTGTGAACCTTTTCATACTAATTTTTTAAAATAATTTCTTTATACTTTTAGAAACATTAATTGACTATATTAAATTAATTTTTTTAAATAGAATTCAAAATTTATCTTACAAATAATTTCTAATAATGTTATAAGAATATAATCTTTTTTAGGATTAGTGAAAAATAATGGGTTTTTATTTAGAATAATTGTTTCATTTAATTCCTTTAAAACATAAAAATTATTTTATGATAGTATTAAAAGTAAAATTAGCTCAATTATATAATCATTGAACCAATTTAGGTTAGTAGAATCAATTTCATATTTAATTTTGATATAAAATCCATTTTCACACATGAAGATTTTCTCTTTGGATAACCACTTTTTCACCACGTCTATGGGTTTCATTTTAAATTAAAATTTTCATATCTTATGAATATAACTTTTAAAAATGGATAAAAAAATTTCAATAAAAATAATTTAATGTTTCTAATAATTTTATCATAAATTTTGACCATTAGGAAATGTAAAAAATTAAAAAATAATTACTATAGTTAAGGTGAAAATGGGTTTACCTAGGAATTAATCTAAAATTATATGTGAAAACAATGACCTATAAATATGTAAAACACAACTTTACTGGAAATATTTCAATATTATAACCTATAATGTTCAATTATATCCCTTTTTGGAGCCTTTTTTGTTTGAAAAATAGTGTTAAACCTTTCTCTTTCCAAAAATATTATTGTTCCACACACTACACTTATAAAAGGACACCCACTGTCATCTAATATTCTTAAAATGAAAACACATTAAAAATAAAATATGTACCCAAGAAATTCTTAAAATCCTCCCATCATCCATGTAAAATTATGTTCATTATAAATGTAAACCATTACATCTTTTTTTGAAAACCCAAAGGAGTTTTTTGAACAAAAGGTAACATCTCTAAGAGGGCAGCTTATTTTAGTTCTTAATGAACATCCCTATATTATTATAAAAACATTTTGATATTATATCTTTAGTATCCTATCTTTATTTATAGGTTATTATACTGAAGGTATAACTGAAATCCTTCTCTTGCTCTATCTAATTTTATATGAAATCATCGCTCATGTTTATGATAAACAACCTCCTCGTGAACCATTGTTTTTCATTATTCCATTACCACCTCTCGTGGTTTGATTTAATGGTGGATTAATATATTATATATTATTTTTATGATATTAGAAAACTTCTATAATTATTATATTACAAATATCTTCTTACTTTCTATTTTTCGAGAATAAGATAATGTCACTCGTGTGTATAGTGGACTACTGCCTCATGAAGATATATGTTTCATTAATGATTTACATGGAAGGTAATAAAGATAATTTTAATTAAAATATACGATATATATAACATATAATTTTTTAAATGGTAATATATTATTTACCATTATTTCTTTGAATCTATCGATAAAAATTCAATCAACGTTCATATGCACGTATGACCTACTGTCTCAATGAACGGTGTTTGTCATTTTATATCTCTAAATTTTATGCGATTAAATAAATACATATATGATGAATATATATTATTTTTATATAATTGTTAAAATATTAATGTTTATTGAACCATTATAAATATTTTAGAACCAAAAAAATAACCAATCAAATCATACATAAAAAATGAAGTCATTGCTCGAAATATGACTTTATCCTGTAATTATTAATTAATGATTACTAAAATGTTAAAAATAAATCATTTATTATATGATATATAAAAAAATTATGTAAAAAAAATTATAATAAACATTTATTTATTATTCATGAGGTCTTAATTTGTATTAATGATATTGATACATAATGTAAGAGATATATGTCTCACGATTATTTTTTGTGGGATATAAGTCATATTCCTAGTGTGTTTATTTTTTGAAGTGTCTATACATAAAAAGAATTTATTTTATGTTTTACATTATGAATATTATTGGGATTTATATATAAATATTTGGAACTTTCATTCTTGGGTTTTACATTAAATTTGGTACCAATACTATAAGGTATTTTAGTCACATTTTTCATTTTAAGATATATATATCATGTTATGTTGCTATATTCTTGTATGGATGGAATAGAAAGTCCCATTTAAATGTAATATCATGAATCTATTTTTTCATGATATTATATGTCTGATTTAATGAATTTATTCATGGGTATTATGATTCATAGTTACGAATGTGGCAACGGTTCTATGTTTGAATCTAACATTATAGAAGGATTATTCATGATTATGCATCCATTGATTAAAAAAATGATATATCACTCATGAAACTCATTTATTTTAATATTATTTTGTAATTTAATAGAATGAATAATTTTATATCATTCTCAACTATTTATGTTCTCAAGAGATCAAAATAATATTTTAATGAAAAATCATCTTAATCTCTAATTTCATTCGAAACCCCATTTTTTTTAAAAAGGTACTATTCCGGTCAAAGACCAAAACACAAAAACTGTTATTAAAATTCAATAATTTACACATGTCTAAAAGAAGGTATTTTGATTACATCATGAACATAAAGCGGGAATAACTCAGGTGGAAGCACATCCCTCCAAGTAATACCATTAGCAACACCCATGTTGGAAAGACCATCGGCAATTCAATTATCTTCTCAGTAAGTATGTGTTGCAGTGAAGCTGAGGGAGGAAATGGATTGTAGGTAGTGAGCTTCCAGGATTGATGTATGGTGCTCATCCAGATAGTCTAAATGTTAGTAATGGAGTCTCTCTCAATCCAGATGTTGTTCTAATTGTGCAGCTTGGAAAACTAAATGGCATGAATTCCACTTAACATCTCAGCATCCAGGGAGGTAGCGACTTCACAAGATCCATAGAAGCAGAAGAGAGTTTGGTCTAGATGATTTATGAAGATGGATCCACAACCATCTGGGCCAGGGTTGCCTTTAGAGGCGCCGTCCATGTTGACTTTGATCCATCCTATTGGAAGGGGATACCAAAAGACTTCATGAGTGAATTTAGGGCGAGGATATTTTCCCTCAATCACAATACATCGCAGAATCCTAAGTTCTCTGACCGAGTTTTTACAAAGATCATTCTGTATCGATTCCGCCTCTCTGATATCAATGATAATTCTTAGTTTACCTGCATTAAGGTTGAATGATATTTTGCGAAATGTATATTCATTTTATCCATACGAGATCACATGTAGAAGCTATGCAACAACTGTGATCAACAGATTCTTGATTTGTTAGGAGTCTGATGTTTCCATGAATCATTGAATATGAGATATTAAAGAACTACAAAAAAACCAATTGCATTCAAAAATATCAAAAATATAATGCCAAAGTGCAGAAACCCTATTACAGGAAAGGAAGAGATGTTTAATATCATCATGATATTTGTTACACATGCCGCATTTAGATAAATGGTTGATTCTAAAGGCATATAATCAAGAGTCAGGGGGAATCCTACCATGAGAAATATGCCAAACAACAGTAAATCTCTAAGGATTGATCGGTGATTTATTGAATCTATTTAACCAGCTAAAGTTATTGATATCATTATTGTACAAATTATTGTAGAAGCTCTTCGAGTTGAGCATCCAATTATGTGAAGGCGCCCAGATAATAAATTCATCAATAATCATGAAATGATAGTTTTCAAAAATAATCCTAATCTACTCAAGAAGATAAGTATTTTGCATATGCATGATGTTCTTGATAGTTTCATTGGTGTGCACACCGAGTTGAGAGGAAGATATCGAGGAGATTAAGGGAGAGCTAGTCCAGTTATTAAGCCAAAAATTCAAATTAGAGTCTCTACTAGCCATCCACCTAGAGTTAACCATAATGGAGTTGAAGGTACATTTGATGGATGGCCATATAGAGGATCTGAAATAAATATGGGTATTTTTTCGAAGATTATCAAGGAAATGATCCCTAAGAAAGTCTGTAGAGGGTGATTTATTACAGATGAGATTCCATGTATGTTTAGATTGAAGGGCCAAATTGATATTAGTGAGGTTTTTTATTCTGATACCTCCTTTATCAATAAACTTACAACAAGTCGAAACCCCATTTTTTTCTACATAAGTATTTTCTATAAAATACATAAAAAATAATTTTAAATACCCCAATAGATTTATTAATTTTTTTACCATGATATAATTTTTCTAATAGTGTTTTAAATTAATAGTAATTTCATTTTCCAAATATGGCCCATTGTTTTACCAAACATGTGAATGGAATAATTATTTTAATGTGTGTGACATGAATATGATTTCTTTTTCAAATAAAAGTATTCTAAAATATTTTATATTTTAATTGTTTTCAATGTGGTCATCTTATTTTCCTCGATAAATTTTGTAATTTTTTTTAAATCAACATTTTAATTACTCAATATTTATTTTCAATGAAAATGTATTGTCAATTTTCTATGAGGTTTATTTAAAAGAGGAAATTATATCTTGATAAAGATATATTTTAAATGATGACTAAGGACTCCTTTTTTATTTTACAATGTAATTTTCAAGAAAAATTATATTTAATACATTTAATGTTAATGAATAAATTCTTCAGAGAAGAATGGATATTTTAGCAAAAAATATTCCAATAAGTATTTTAAAATAAATTCAATCTAAGAATACATCCATTGATTTATCTTATGATTTAATGGGGGTATGATCCAAGAAAACTTTTTTTATTCATTCAATGAATGGTTTTTGATTATTATAAAAATATATTTATGAAAACCTGTTATCATCCATTGATTATACCATGATACATTGACTATGAAAACTACATATTTTTTTGGGTTATGCTATGATGAAATGATGAAATGACTAAGAATCCTATTTATTTTTTATAGGTACTATTTTTATGAAATGATTATTAAACCCATATATTTTCTTGGATTCTGATTTGAGGAATGTTTTGTGATCTGGTCGAAAACAAATGTATTATTTTCATTATGTAATGTGTGGTACTTATATATCCATAAAATTCATTGAGTAAATATAGATATATAATGCGACAAAAAGGACTATAATAGGAGTTGAATCCAGTTTGTTATGGGACTCATTTTACTATTATTTTATTCAAATCGAACCTTGAACACTTCAATAGTTTTGGGAGTGACCCAATGCCACTATAATAGTTTAGAAATAATCTATGACTACTAATGAATTTTTTATAACAATGCATAGGCCAAAAACCTATGTATTTTTCCTATGATTGGTTCTCATGGATCATGTTATTTGATTCCATTATGATTCGTATTTTATATACTAACATGATTTATTCCAGGACTCATGTTTATGATCTATAGTATGTAGGGTATAGTGTATAAATATTATTATCCTGTTATCATACCATTTTCCTCTTGATATTTTAATATCTCTATTATTAACCCTTAAAAACATATTATCAATCCCATTCATATGTTTCGTTCCCCTATGTTATGATGAATTGTTTTAATTATAATATGTATATGAAGAGAAATATGTGGTTTGATCAATATGGGAGATGATGAAGATCTTTCCTGAAATAAGATGTTTGTGTTTCAAGTAAATAAGACACTACATTATTATGATCCTTGGGAATGCCCTTGATAAATGTATTATTCATTCATCTAAAGAGATTAATATCAATGATTGAGATGTTTTGGTATCTATATCATTTAGATATTTAAACTCTTAAATAGTCACCATAAAATATATTCATATAATGAATTACTTAGTCACATTGGGAATCCCCTATTACTATATATTTCAATACCATGGTCATTCAACCACTTCTCCATCTCTCTGAAAAATACTTTGGGCATTACTATAAAATAAATCAAAATTCAATAGCATATTTCTTAATTTAAATCCCTTATATCTTCATTACAACTTCAAATTCTAAAATTAATCCACAAAAAAAATTTAATTTTAAATTACCTATATAATTTTCCATATCATAATAACATAGGGAATTACAAACATTTAACTACAACTCTTCTTATCCTCCTGAAGTATTAGTTTTCATCTAACCACATTATCTAACCAACAGAAGTAATAAAATCCCACTCAAATGGATATGCCCCATACTAAAAGATCCATAATTCATCTAAATATATAATTGAACTTATGAAATTTAAACCATTGAAAATTTGATAATATGATTATCCAATAATAGATTTCCCTATGATTCCTTGTGGATTTTATAAATTCAATGACCATATTATGGTTATTTATATAATATGATATATCTCATAATTATATATTTTGATCTAAATTGAACCCCTCCTTTAGATCCACCTACGTAAATTTATCCTATGATGGTACAATGACGTTCCAAAACCAATCTATATGATTCATTCTATAATTTATAGATAATATTTTGTTACCTCATTAAAATCTATAGTCATACAACACAAAACTAATTTCTTCTAAAATCGAATGGTTGTACTATCAAACACATAATCAAATAAACCCCAACATGATGTTTCCACAACATACCCCCTCACATGGGGTTTATCCCATTATTTGATCCGTGAAACACTATTCGTATAACATTAAATATCTTTTAAATAACAACCAGACATTCATTATATTTAAACACATGATTCTTACTTATAAAAATTCAATGAAATTGGTTAACCCCTGAAACATATCCTGAAATGGGGTTTCACCCACTTAAACACATTATGAATAATGTCTCACACTATGAATCAGCCATAGGTCACAATACAATCACCCAGAGCACAGTGAAAATGAAATTACTCTAAAAACAATGAATATGAATCCCAAATATAATATTCATCATGAAACCAAATCATATATGATCATATCACACACCAGTACCCTAGATCCCCCTTGATCATCAAAAAAATGGTCTCTCCACATCCTTGACCCATACTATGGGAGGTCACCCAACCATTATTAACATGATTCCCCCAACAAATGACTATCATTTTCATCTCTCAAATAATTCAAATGCACATATTATGTATCATATAACCCCTCTATCACTAAACATAATGCCTAACTTGGATAATATCATTCATAATTGAGAACCTATAAGACAGATCCATTTATTACTCGTTTTGTCCTATCAAACATCATCATTGGAATCATCCAAATTATAATCATATGGAGGGTCACTCCCTATAATTATTAATTTTTCAGTCCCAAACCAATGTCTTACCATCTACCACTCATAGAGATCTACCTCCATTGGTTCCATGAGAGTTACCATTCCACATACCCTAATACATAGTCATATGTTATAGGTAGAACATATCCTGGATGAAAAAAATATCTGTTATGACCCCACACCTAATTCCATTCAAATGTATCCTCTACCATAGTAGGATATTTACCATTTCATCAAAACTCTTAACAACCATCGAAAAAAATCATCAATCCCATTAATATTTATATAATGCACAACCTCTTAAAAGTTCAACCCAAAACACAATTGTACATATCCAACATTATTTTCAATGAAATTATAAAAATTAAATTGTTTTATGCTCCCATACCACCTGATTAATGAAACTGGACCATTGACCCCTTGAGTCATGCATCAAAAAACCAACATGATTTTCCAAAACTAGTAACCATGATCTAAGACATATGCATTCTTCAATCCAAGTACAACAATGTTATTATCATAAAAAACCCTGACATATTTCCTACACTATGGAATCATATAAACTTATCCACTATAAAATATCACTAAATGTGATAGTAATCTACCCATGCTCTTACAGCTAATGAACAATTTCCAAAAATAAATAGATTGAGGCATAAAAACGATCCTTCCATAAAAAATTTACTTATTACCTTTTACAATCACTCAATGTGATTTATATAAAATTTTATAAAGTAGCCCTCAATATTTCCATAAAATCTTTCAAATGATGGTCAAATTTTATTGACAAATTGATGCCTAATCCAAAACTCATCCCTCCTGAAAACCAACCCATATCAAATATACATAACACATATTCCTTCATAAACTGTATGCTTGAAGACATCCTATTAAATGATCCTTAGACGAGCTCTCCACTAATGCTTTTGTCTTTAAGGAACTTGTATTCTTTTTTAAACTCCTCTAATGGGTCACCATCAATAATATAGTCACTATCACAAAACAAATCAATCATTTTTTCAATGTTCATTAATGTATCCAATATCACAAAAATTATAGGTCTCCTAAAAGGTCATAAATCATGGTCAACACTCTCACACCCATTTTAAAACTAATTCCAACTCACATGTTGAACCACAAACTAAATGGGTGTCACATATTATTCATTTAAAATTATTTCCTTTTTACACATGTATCAAATATTTCATATAATACACCACTCTAAAATCTCTTAGCAAGTGTCTCATCATATACCACAAGCATCGTGTTTTAGATCATGATCCCACTAGGGAAAATATTATCACCAATAATCAACCCACAAAACTTCTCCAATGAGAATAAAAAAATATGGTTAACTCTTAAATAAAAAATGAAATCATTATAGATGATCTATATTGAGGAATGATTATATATATTTCCATTACATGAAAATTAGTGGAATCCATATATGTTTTTATGAGAAATTTATATAACCTAACTTCAAATGAACATGAACCATAAGGGATTCAAAACGAAGGAAACAAATGATTTCATTAACAAACCAAGGCCACTCTGGGACATATACACTAAGGGATTGTGTCATCATTAACACGTGAATCTCATCACAGACCAACATGACCAGAAATTAGAATAATATATATACACCCATAGACCTAGTTAAGTATAATACCCCAGAGTACTAATGCCTAAAAAAATTGTATGTGTAGTCTTAAAAATTGAACAACTATACTTATAATCGGTTCTAAAATTCATGTACAAAAATCAACATTCTCCCTGAATATCCTATATTTTTAATCATGATGCATTAGACACCTATCGCATATATATTCTAAGAGAAAAATATAAAAAAAGGCTTTTTTCCAATGACACTTGTGATCAAAATCTAGCAGAAATCATATATTTCAATCATAATGTGCATCACATAATATTTAAATAATATAATACTATATCATCAAAAATCTAATACATAAATCACATCAATTGAAAGCTAAAATTACTATCAAAAATTGATCTCATGATGTACCAACATGATATCCCTTAGAAACATCAAAACAATTTTATATTTCATTGGGAATGAGATACAAATATTAATAAAAGATAAAAACAATGGTTGTAATCATATTTGTAACATCCTCTTCAATATGACACTCAAATTGTTTCATGAGTAATGTATTTTTGTGAACCCAAGTTCACCTCTCAGTAAACTATATTCGATTGAACATCATAGTATATTTATCAGTTTATGGTTGAGAGACTACACCTCATATACCAGTGTTCAAAATAAAGAATAAATAATTATGTAGTATCAATAAATGACACATACATTAGATAAAATATAATAACCAAACCAGAATTAGTAACAAATGAATGAACCATACATCTATAATATTCATCCTCAAATAAAAAAATTATACATCAGTGAGTTGACAACATGTTATGAGAAATATAAGTGAAATTCAGAATTTAAATAAATTTTCATTAGGTTAAAATAAAAATCTCAATCCCCACATCACAATGAACCCCATATCCCTTCATGGATGATATACCACAATCATGAAATCTAAGGACTCAACCGAACATGAACATGTAACATGTGAGGGTGGACATGTTTCCCATGTTTAGTGGCAGCTTCAATAGGGTGTGAGTGATTTTATTAATATCTCATGACATAATATATAATCTATTTACTCATTTTATATGAAATGTGCATAATTTGTTGGAAATATTAATGTTTTAATACTAAGTATAATTTTTTAGCATTTTTAGATGTAGTCCAATAGAGTTAGTTTACAATTTTATTTATAATAATCACCCTAATAATCCAAATAGTGTTATTCTTGTATCATAGAGTTCAATATTCAATATAAAACATCTCATTAGAAGTAATCATGGGCCAATAAGACCATTTAAAGGGTCATATAGATCACACAAGATGGCCCACATAATATGTAAAGAAACTGGAACATCTATAAAGATTGAATTACTTGGATCAATACAGAAGTTCAAATTCATTATTTCTTTTCAAAAGTTCTTCTAACAATTTGATGAGTCTTGGATAAATATTTCAAGGCCCAAATCTAAAGACAATAGGCCCAACTAATTCATTTAATCTCATCCCACCATTCTAGATAGGAATTAAAATCTTTAAAGTATTGATGTCGCATATCCTATTCTATTGATCAAATCAAGTTGAGATTTTTTATTGTGAAAGAGGGGATATATGAGGCCTAATTTTTTGGAGAAAGGATTAATATTTTATGGCATATTAATATTCAAAAATTTATTCACAATTTGGCCATGAAAACACCTGGATAGAAATAAAAGTTTAACATTGTTTACGAAAACTGCCACAACATTGGTTCTAAAATTCCAAATGCCTATAAATGTTTAGAGTAGTTATCCTACTTTATTATCTACATATTCGAAGATGGGGATATCCCAAGGTTTATCTATCTGGATGTCCAAATCATCGTGCCAAGTGTAGAGGCAATTTTGGAATGCAAACAGTCTACCACCTTGGGATATAAATACATCCCCTCCACTCCTTTCAAAAGTATTGGAATTTTAGAAGAGGGGAACATTAATTAGAAAGACCGAAACCTTTCCAAAGGTTTTGTAGGACCTTTAATACTATTTTTTTAACTTGATATACCCTTAACCCTCTCTTTTTTTTTCATTTACATTGGTGTTCTTCTTTATTGTAATCTTATAAGTCCTTGATTTGGTAATTCTATTTTAATGAATGTTTCATTACATTAATCTATTATTCTGATCTACCTTCTATTTAATAATATTAGTGGTATTAATATTGTTTAAATACAGTTCAATACTCTTCCCTTATTGTGATTTCTCATTTAATCTAAATTCGGTATTTAATTCCCTTCACTGTTTGTGTGTGTGTGTTCGACGCACAACTCTTTTATTATCACTTTATTTTTATTCTATATATAATTCATCATAGAAAACATTACATCCATATTATTAACCAAATCAATGGAGGATTAAATATACCATTGGGGTGAGTTATAATATTGGGATGTTTAGTGATTGAGAGCATTTTCTCTATGGATATTCTTTAAATTAACAATGCGTATGTTAAACATAGAATTTCGCGGATTAATGACATGATTTGTTTAACAAGTGGTTTACATGGATTATTGGAACCATAAATACACTACCATCAACAAGATCTGATTGATATTAGAACAATAAGATAAGTTAAGGCTTGGATTAAAGCCTTGACACTTTGGAATTCGAATTAACGTCAACTTGTGACATGGGTGTTAATTCAATGATATACAAAGAAAGGCTCAAAGATATCGAAATCTTAACTACCTATTTATGAAATCAACCTAATATTAATCAAATTTTTAAATAAATCCTAATCAATAAATCATTTAAATTAAGCTCTGCAACCCCCCAATCAAAATACAATAAACTAAAAACAAATGACTATTAAAAAGTTTCATCATTGAGGATTCGACCTGAGTGCTACTATACACATTAGTAGAGCATCAAAACATTAACCTGTGGATAGGTGACAATCGGCCACACTTTCAAATTGTTCTGTTGCTGGGGATGGTACTTTATGTATTCATTAGTTTTTTGTTATTTTAATAAAACAAAAAAAACAAAATTTAAAAAAATTCAAAAAAAACACAAAGAAAAACCTGCCTTCTCATAAAAATCATAAACTGAAACAACACAAAGAAAAACAATCCTTTTTCTTTCTTTCAACATCTCTATGAATTCCCCGTATCCACCCAAATAATCCCTTATATTTGTTTGAACTTGAAATTGAGCGAACTCTTCACCAACTTATGAGAACAATTTGGGATAATCAAATAATTCAACAATGAGTCCTTGTCCAACCAGTTGAATTAGAAATGGCCGATCCTAGGGAATAAACACTTAAAGAACATGCTTTCCCTGATATGAATTACCAACCCCTTGGTATACTATATCCAAACATAGTGTCTGGATTCGAACTCAAATCAGGTTTGATTCAACTTCATATTCATTTCCATGGGTTATCCGTTGAGGATCCACATCTTCATCTTAATGAGTTACAAGTGGTGTGCTCTACCATGAAGCCTCAAAGAATTTTCTGAGGAACAAATAAAACATCATGCATTCCCTTTCTCCCTAGATAACACCATTAAGTCATAGATCTACTACATTTTTCTTTCTTCGATAACCACATGGAATGACATGAATTTACACTTCTTAGAAAAACTTTTTCCTGCTTCTCGTATAACTTCTATCTGAAAGAAAATAAGTGGTATCAATCAATTCCCAAGTGAATCACTCCATGAGTACCGGGAGTGGTTCAAAAAGCATGTTGCAACCAACCAACACTACCAAATCCTTGACCAAATCTTAATTAAATACTTCTATGTGTGGTTATTGGCTATAGAGAGAACACTCATTGGTGTCGCATGTGGTAGTGCTCTTGTTGATAAAACTCTTACTGCTGCAAGATATCTTATAAGCAACAAATATGAAAACACTAAGCAATTCCATACATGAGAACATTCTGATGTCAAAATATCTCAAGATATTCAGTCGATGGAGCCGAACATGATGAAAGAGTGGATGACTGAACTTACTGGTCTTTTGTGACAACTTGTTGTGGTATCCAAATTCCCAATCTCATCTTCCCCAAAATCTATGTTACCTAGACATATCACGAACTGTGGATTTTTTAGCTCCCCATATCATCAAACTGTCACATGTCCACAAATTCAAGAAGATCCCTCTAAATCATCTGGACTAATGGAGCTCAATGCAACATATGCTTAGTGGAACCCCAACCCTCAACAATCAGGTTAGTTTGTTAGAAACATCAACCAAACCCATTATGAACCCTTCGCTTCTACCTATGACACTATCATGAGATATGGGAATCGCATTTATCATCCCCCTCATTACCCTCATCAATACCCAAACCAAATCCAATATGTTCAAGGTGTTGGTACCTTCCAACAACCTTACCCTTTTGTTCCTCAAACTCAAAGGATTAATCCTCCACTTCCTCCTCATGGACTCCACTATCCTAGTGAGCCTTCCCAAATACCAATCAAATAAAATCACTTCCCCAATAACCAAAATCATGGTAATCCCAATCCAAGAAAAGCCTCTTCTTCCATGAAAAAATGGTAATGTGTAGTTCAATATCTTTCCGCTTTAACTGATTCCTGCCTTAAAACCATTAAAACCCAAATAAGTCAACTTTCATCCCACCATAGTCAGGAGCAACAATCCAATTCATCCCAACTCCAAGCTCAATCATCACCCAACCCAAAGTTAATGTATATTCAATTTTACATAGATCAGTCAAGAAAATTGACATGCCAGAAGATAAATACCCAAACCCCCCTTGGAATGTTGACCTAGAAAATGAAAAGGAAAAGAAAAATGAAAAGGAATATGAACTCATTCCCTCGCCTGCTTCCATTCCAATTAGGAAGCCAATTTATTTTACTTAAGCCATTTCTAATCTAAATAAGTCCTTTAAACCCGATCCTCAAATTCTTGATATGTTTAGACATGTTAAAGTCAACATTCCCCTATTATATTACCTAAAACAAATCCCTATGTATGGTAAGTTATTTAAAGAATTGTGCACCAACAAAAGGTAACATAGGACCTTTAAAAATGTTTGCACCCAACAGTTTATTCCTATTATGTGAAAATATCCTGAGACCTTTATAGATTTATGCCAAAATGGAAGTTCCAACTTCAATGATAGACTCATAGGCCTAGGAGCCTTGATAAATTTCATTCCCAAATCCATCTTTTCCAACCATGGTCTAGGTCCCTTACATCCAAAGGTGTTGTCAATCAATTGGCCAATCTAATCACTTCTAGTCTTGAAGCTATAATCTAGGATTTCATTGTTCGTGTTAATGATCTTATCTTCCAAGATGATTTCAATGTCCTTGACGTGGAAGGTGAGATGAACTCTACTCAATTTAACTTAATTCTAGAAAGACGATTCCTAATGATAGCGATAAGTAAAATTGATTTCCATTCAGGAATCTTATCAATGGAATTTTTTGACCAACTGGTCAAGTTCATCAGTTTCCAAACTATGGGATACCCATTTAAGGGTCACTCTGTATTCTCAATTCATGCTTCTGAGGACACTTCTATGAGTCAATTGAACCCATATCCATAATTTTCATTAAGATCTAATGATAAAGTATCCTATGATATCTAAAATGTGATTATCCATGTCATAAATGGTGAAGTTTATGTGGACCTCTAATTAAGAAACTCTATCTATCTAAAGGATCTTGAAAACTCTCTCGAATCGCACATCAACTCTGATCTTTACTGCCCCACCTTGGAAATTATTAAGAGAAATGAATCTGAAGCAAATGAAGTCCCCACTTTCATTACTATGTTGTCTAACCCAAAAATGAGAGATGATACTAATCTAAAAAC
This sequence comes from Viscum album, assembly GCA_963277665.1. Lineage (NCBI taxonomy): Eukaryota > Viridiplantae > Streptophyta > Magnoliopsida > Santalales > Viscaceae > Viscum > Viscum album. The sequence continues at coordinate 1,594,163,282 of OY728130.1, read as the reverse complement.
TCTTTTTTAACACCTAAAATATGTATTCAATTTCTATGATCACTCATATACTATCATCATCTCTGCTTCACATACAAAAACTGAGGTGTCCAAACATGTTCTGGTGTTACAAGAAAACGAAAAGGGCTTAGGTTAAACCCCATATGACATAATAGGAATCAACCCTTTCCTTTTTATGAATCACATCCATATTGAGGAGTCATCCAAACCAATTAGAGATCTCCAAAGAAGACTCAATCAAATCATCCTTGAGGTAGTTAAGGAAGTGATCACCAAGTTTCTTCAAGCTGGTATTATCTATCCAATTTTTGATAGTGAATGGGTTAGTACAATTCAAGTTTTACCTAAGAAGGGTGGGGTAACTATTGTCACAAATGAACACGGTGAGGTAGTCATAACTCGAGTGAATAATAAATGGCGTGTGTGCATCATTTATAGGAAATTTAATGTTGAAACAAGAAAAGATCACTACTGTATTCCATTCCTTGATCAAATAATGAAATGATTAGCTAGAATGTCACACTATTGTTTTCTTTATGGATGCACCTGCTACTTCCAAATCCCAATAGCATTGTAGGACTAAGAAAAGACTATTTTCACTTGCCCATTTGGAACATATGCATATAATATAATGCCTATTAGTGGTTGCAATGATCATGAATAATTCCAGAGGTTTATGCTGAGTATCTTTTATGAATTAATTGAACATTGCATGGAAATCTTCTTGGATTACTTTACCAGTTATGGTGATTCATTTGAATCTTTATTGAATTCAATCTCTATAGTCCTTTAAAATTGTGTCAAGTGTAACCATGGATTAAAATTTGAAAAATGTCACTTTTTGGTTGTTAATGGGATTGTTCTAGGGCACATAGTTTAAAACTATAGTATTGAAGTCAATCTTGCTAAAACATAAGTTATCTAATCACTTCTTGATCCAATAACTTTTCAAGACATCAATTCATTCCTCAGTTTTTCTGGCTTCTATCGCCGATTCATCCATAACATTAGTAGTATTTCCAACCCACTCACTCGATTTCTCCAGAATGATGTCACTTTCCTTTTCAATGAGGTTTAAAAGAGATCCTTCATTGAACTCAAAATTGATCTTACATATGCCCCAATAATCCAACCCCCAGATTTGTCCTTACTCTTCTAGTTGATGTGTGATGCTTCTGATAGGGTCGTTCAGGCCATTCTTGGTCAAAGAAGAGAAAACATTCCTCATGTCATCTATTATGCCTCAAAAACATTATATGAAACTCAATATCATTGCAAATTCACTAGAAAAGGAATGTTTGGAAGTGGTTTTTGGATTAGATAAATTTTGGACCTATCTCTTGAGTTCCAAAATTATCATCTTCAAAGACCATTCTGCTATAAATTTCTTACTCCTGAAAAGTTATTCTAAATCGTGGCTAATAATATGGATCCTAATTCTCCATGATTTTGACCTTGAAATAAAGATAGACCACCAAAAGAGAACCTCTTGGATGATCACTTGAGAAAAATTTGTAATTCTTCTCATTCTGAAAATATTGATCCAGAATTTCCAAATGAGAACCTTTCATCTCTCACTCAAAAACACCATTATATCGCCCAATTGTAAATTAATTGGTTTTTAGAGTATTTCCAGATATTTTTTCAGACGAGAAAAAAATGAAGCTGAAAAGTGATTAAAAATACCATTTTTGGGAAGAAAATAAACATTAGAAACTGGGTAAGACTTGCTAATTCTGAGATGTGCTAAGGAAAATGAACATTCATCCATCTTATAATTCTGTCACTCAATGCCTGGGGGTGGCCATTTTGGACCAAAAAGGAACTCCCGAAAGGTCCTAAACTCAGGATTCCTCCATCCATCACTCTTCAAGGAATCACATGAGTTTTTTCAACCATGTACCACATTCCATAAGTTTGGAATAATTTCAAAGAGAAATGAAATGCCCAAAAATCCTTTAATTTTCTGTTAGATCTTCGATGTTTGGGGAATCGATTTCATGGGACCATTCCCCCTTCAAATTGATTCTCATACATTCGTCTTGCGATTGATTATGTTTCTAGGTGGTTTGAGGCCAAACCCACAAGAAAGGATGATTCACACACTACTAGTGAGTTCATAAAGACACACATCTTCTACCGAATTGGCACACCACGTGCTTTGATAAGTGACTTCGAAGCCCATTTTTGTAATAAAACCATGGAATGTCTTTTGAAAATAAATGGGGTTTTACATAAAACATCCACTGTATATTAAACCCAAACAAATGGCACATATTATCTATCTAATAGAGAAGTAAAAAGAGTACTTGATAGAATTGTAAAACCCACCAGAAAAGACTGGCCTTAAAGAATTGGTGAAACACTTTGGGATTATATAACTTCCTATAAAACACCCATTGGGATGTCCCATTTTTGGAATTTTTTTGGTAAAGCATGTCATTTTCCTATTGAAATCCAACATAAGTCATTTTGGGCTGTGAAAACGTGTAATTGTGATTGTGAAAAATCTGGTGATGAAATATTGTTGCAATTGGCTGAATTGGAGGAGCTTAGACTTGAATCCTATGAAAATTCCAGTCTGTTCAAAGAAAAGGATAAGGTACTCTATGAAAAAAAATCCTGATAAAGGTATTCCATGAAGGTGAAATGGTATTTATTTTCAACTCTCAATTTTGGATTCACCCTGGTATGCTTAATTATCGTTGGGAATGTCCTTTTATTGTCTCTTAGGTTTACCCATTTGGTGTAGTGAAAGTCCAAGAACCGTCTGCTAAACGGACATTAATATTTAATGGACATCGGTTAAAGCTTCACCAGGAGAGGACACAAAATCCTAGAACCACATCGACATCCATCAGATCCACAACTTCTATAGTAAACATACCACCTGATGAAGACGACGACCCACTAATTCCAAACCAGGGGCACCTCATTCACATTAACTCCTCTTCCCTCTTTCTCTCTCTCTCTCTATATTTCTTCTTCTTCCTCCATCATTCTAAATTTTTTCGAACCAATTTCCTCATCACATTTTTTATCTACTCTTTTGCTTTTCTGTGGGTGCGTCTTTGTTAAAAAAACCAAAAAATAATATTTTAAAATAATTATAGAAAATCAAGATTCATGCTTTCCAATTTTTAAATTTTTTCCAACCATTTTGGGGAGTCAAAACACATGGTTTCATATGAAAAATTTTGTGGTTTCATCAAAAATTTGGATAAATAATATTGTGTCAAAACCAACCAATTTTGATTGCTAAATATTTTATTTTGAAAATGATTTTCCCCACCTGTGAGGAAAAACAATAACTTTCATTCCAAGGTCACATATGGAAATACTTTCAAAATGTGTTTTTACCCCCATTTGTGAGTCTTGAGTTTGTGGACATTTGAGCTGAATTTCATAATTTGGCGTGCATTAATATGATAGAGGAATTTTCTGAACCACATGAGAATCACAATTGTCAAATAGCCTCCAATTTCCCATACATTAATCCATCTTTTGAAATCCCATTCGAGCCTATGAAAACCTTTTCCTTTATATCCACATTATAAGCCAAATACCTTATCCCAACCAATATCTACATTGATTTGCATTGAATTATTTATTGAAATTTAAGTGTGGGGGGGAATGGATTTCATTTTTTTGGGTTCCCATTTATTGATTTTCAACGAGTTATAATATTCTTGGGGGAAAGAATCCATTTTAGTGTGGGGTAGATGTTGTAATTTTTTAAATATTACTCAAAATTGTTAAAAAAATAAAATATTAATAATAATAATAATAATAATAAGACACAAAAATGTGTTGTGTCTTAGGTTGGTCAAAATCACACTTCCCCAAACATTGATCTTATTATAACTATTACAATTAGTGTCATGAGGAGATCATTCATAGGTTATGATATGAGTGTGGGGTCTTTTTCAAGTTCAAATTTTGAAAAAAAAAGAAAAAAAGAAAAGAGAAACAAGAATACATATGACATTGGAAGAAGTTTTGTGTTTTGAAAATATTTCATCTTCTCATCCCCTTAATTTTTTTCTTATCTTGTGTCTTTCATCACATTATGATTCCCTTTAAAATATGTATTTTAATTTCCTTTCGTGTTTCATTTCAAAACAAATGTGCATTTTTTTCCATGTTGGTGTTTTACCCCTATTCTTCTCTCTTTTGGGCATTAAATTCCTACCACCCAATAGCCAAAGAAAAACTCCTAAAATGACCTATTTATTTTTGAGCTCTTTAGGATAGTGAGTGGAAGCTAAGAGCAATTAAAAACTCTAAAATTTTCACTTTTGGTTGTTGAATGAGTGAAACTCTAAAAATTAATTTTATCTTCTTGAGAGGAGTATGTTTTTTTGGGGCACAATTTTATATTTCTAAATTTGATCATGAAAAAATGAATTGTTTTTTGAACATTTTTTCTATAAAAACTTTTTGTGGAATTCAATATGGATGGGTGAAATTTTCTAAACCTCCCCTAATTGGGGAAAACAATATTTTAATATTTGTTGGTGAGTAAAAATGATTTTATTTGTTTTTTATATTTTTTATACATGAGAACATGCCCAAGACAATTTGTCGTGGATTTGATGTTAATAATATTTTTATAAATTATTATATACCACATTTAGTGATTTTAAATGAAATGTGCAAAATTGTGTGAAATATTAATGTTTTAATACTAAATATAATTATTGAGAATTTTTAGATGTAGTCCAATTGAGTCAGTTTACTATTTTCGTTATAACAATCACCTTAAAGATCCAAATAATTCGATTCTTGTTTTCTTATTTTCCAATTTCAATCTAGAACATTTCATTTAAAGTAATATTGGTCCAACTGTTCCATTTGAACTGTAATATGGATCACACAGAATTTCCCATAGAATTTTTGAAGAAATTGGACCATCCATTAAGGTTGAATTACTAGGATCAATACAGATGTTAAAATTCATTCATTCTCTTAAAACATTCTGGGTACAATGTATGAAGTCTTGGATAAAAATTTCAAGGCCAGTAACCCATGACAAGGGGCCCAACAGATTCATTTAAACTCAGCCGACCATTCTGTCTAGGAATTAAAATCAGTACAGTATTCATGACTTGTCTCCTGATCAAGTGGTCAAATTAAGATGATATTTTTATATGTGAAATATGAGATATATGCTTCTGAATTTTATGAATAATTCATTCATATTTTATGTAATATTAATATTCCAAAAAGCGTTGACATTTTGGCTATCGAAAAACCATGGATAGAAATGGGCAGTTTAACATTATTTATGGAAACTGCCATAACGTTGGATCCATAATTCCAAATACCTCCAAATTTTGAGGGTAGTCATCCAAAATTATTATATAAAACATTTTAGATAGAGATATATCTACATTCAGTTGTCTCAATGTCCAAATTTTCGATCCAAGTGGAGGGATAGTTTTGTAATGAAAACTGTCCACCACCTTGGGATATAAATACATCCCCTCCTCTTCTTTCAAAAGAGTTGTAATTTTGGAAGATAGGAAAAAGAACTAGAAAGGAAAAAACCATGAAAAAGTCTTGGGAGGACATATCATTCTCATGTTTTCAGATGAGATACCCTTCCCTCTCACATTGTTTTCATTTACTTTTTTGTTCTTCTTTATTGTAATCTTGTAAGTATTTGTTTTTGTAATTCTATTTTAATCCAAGTTTTATTCTTCTTAATCTATTATTCTCATACAACTTATGTTTATTAGTAACAGTGTTATTAAAATAGTTTAAATATAGTTGAAACCCCTTCCCTTATTGTGATTTCTCATTAAATCTAATGTCAGTATTAAGTTCCCTTCACTGTTTGTGTGTGTCTGTGTTCAACACACAAATATTTTATTATCAAATTATTTTTCTCCTATTTATAATTCATCATCAAAAAAATTACAACCATATTATTAACCAAAAATATTTCTATGTAAATCTACAATTTTATTGAGTTAAAATTTGGGGATGTTAAGTGATTGAGAGCATTTTATCGATGGATATTATTCAAATTAATATTGTGTATGTTAAACTTAGAATGTCATTGATTAATGAAATGATTCGTTTGATGTGTGGTTTACATGGATTATTGGAATAATAAATACGCTACCATCAATAAGATCTGATTGAGATTATAACCCTATGATATTTTAAGGCTTGAATTAAATCTTTAACACTTAGGAAATACAATCAATGTCAACTTGTGACATGGGTGTTAATTTAATGCAAAAAAAAAGCAAGGCTCAATGATATCAAAAGCTTAACTACCTATCGATATACTCACCCCAATATTTATAAAATTGTTAAATCAATTTTAATCAATCATTCATTCCAATCCAGCTCAGTAATTAAACCCCCAATAAAAATATAGTCAAATGAAAACAAACAACTATTAAAAAGTATCATCACCAATGATTCGACCTGAGTGCTGATATATACATTAGCAGAGAATCAGAACATTGACCGGTCGATAGGTGAAAATCGGACACACTTTTAAATAGTATCTTTTCTGAGGATGCTTCTTTATGTAGTCATTAGTTTCTGGTTATTGTAAAAACCTAAATTTAAAAAAATCGACAAAAAACACAATAAAAAACCTGCCTTCTCATAAAAACAATAAATTGAGAAAAAAAAACTATCATCCTTTTTCTACCAACAATGATATGAATGTCTTGTAGCCTCACAAATAATCTCTCGAATTTCTTTGACCTTGGAATTGAGCAAAATCTATGCCAACATAGGATTAAAATTAGGGATAATCAAATAATTCAAGAACAAGTCCTTTTCCAACCTGTTGAATTAGAAATGGCCAATCCTAGGGAACAAACACTTAAAGAAATCACTTCCCCTGATATGAATTACCAACACCTTGGTATTCCATATACAAACATAGAGGCTGGCTTTGAACTCAAATTGGGTTTGACACATTTTCTTGCTCATTCCCATGGGCTAGCCGGTGAGGATCCACATCTTCATCTTAATGAGTTCCAAGTGTTTTGCTATACCATGAATCCTCAAGGGGTTTCTAAGGAACAAATCAAACTTCAAGAATTACCTTTCCCCCAAGATGACTCAGCTATGTCGTGGATTTACTACCTTCCTCTTGGTTCCATAACCACATGGAATGATATGAATCGACTATTCTTAGAGAATTTATTTCATACTTCTCGTAATGCTTCTATCCGAAACAAATAAGTGGTATCTGTCAATTCCAAAATGAATCACTCCATGAGTACTGAAAGAGGTTCAAAACGCCTGTTGCAGCCTCCCCACACCACCAAATCCCTAACCAACTCTTGATCCAATACTTCTATGAGGAGTTATTGGCTTTTGAGAGAACCATCATTGATGCCTCAAGCGGTGGTTCTCTTGTTAATAAAACACATGCAGTTATAGGAGATCTTATAAGAAACATGGCTGCAAACACACACCGATTCCATACTTGAGCACATGATCTAGTCAAAGAAGACCAAGATAGTCAGTCGATGGAGCTGAAAAAGATGAAAGAGTGGATGAATGAACTCACAGGTCTTGTGCGACAACTAACTGTGGAATCCAAAGCCCCAATCTCATCTTTTCCACAATCTATGTTCCCCGGACTTATCAAGAACTATTGAATCTATATCTCCCCATCTCATCCAACTAACACATGTCCACAACTTCAAGAAGATCCCTCTGATTCATCTAGACCAATGGATTTCAATGCAGCATATGCTCAGCGGATCCCCAACCCTCAAAAACCAGGTCAGTTTGTTGGAAACTTCAACCAACCCCATTCAAAGCCCTTCTCTTCTAAAAATAACCCTAACTTGAGAGATTGGAATCCCATTTATCACCCCCATCAATACCATCATCAAAACCCAAACCAATTCCAATATGGTCAAGGTGTTGGTAACATCTAAAAATTTACCCTTTTGTTCCTCAACCTCGGAGGTTCAATCCTCATCTTCCTCCTAAAGGATTCCACTATCATAGTGTGACTTCCCAAATCCCAAACCAACACAATCTCTTTCCCAAGAACCAAAATCATTGTAATCCCAATCTAGGATAAGAATGTTTTTCAATAAACCATGGGAAATAGTAGTTGAATATATTTACTCTTTCACTCATTCCATCCTTAAAACAATTCAAACTCAAATTGAACAACATTAATCCCGCCATAGTCTGTAGAAACCATCCAATTCTTCCCAACTCCTAGCTCAACCATTACCCAATCACAAAGTCAATGTAATTGCAATTGCACTTAGATCGGGAGATCAAATTGATATTCCTCAAGATAAGTCCCCCAACCCCCATTGAATGTTGACCTAAAAATGAAAAGAAAATGAAAAATGAAAAGGAATCTAAACCCATTCCCTAACCTCCATCCATTCCACATAAGAAACCAATTCATTTTCCTCAAGCCACTTCTATGCCAAAGAATTCCTTCAAACCTGATTCTGAAATTCTTGATATGTTTTGACATGTTGATGTCAACATTCCCCTCTTAGATTCCATAAAAAAATCCTTATATATGCCAAGATTATTAAGGAATTTTGCACCCACAAGAAGAAACTTAGGACATTCAAAAATGCTTCCACCCAACAGTTTATTGCCATAATGGGAAAAGATCCTAGAACCATTACAGTTGTATGCCAAATTGGAATTTCCAACTTCAATGATGCACTCATAGACCTAGGAACCTCGATTAATGTCACACCCAAATATATCTTCTCCAAACCTTGTCTAGGTCCTTTACATCCAATGGGTGTCATCATTAAAATGGAGAATCGAAGCACTGCTAGTCCTGAGGGTATAATCGAGGATGTCATTGTTCATGTTAGTGATCATATCTTCCAAGCTGATTTCTATGTCCTTGACATGGAAGGTGAGACGAACTCTTATCAATCTCCCTCAATTCTTGGAAGACCATTCATAATGATATAGAGAACCAAAATTGATGTTAATTCATGCATCTTATCAATGGAATTTGGTGACCAACTGGTCATGTTCAACATTATCTAGGCCATGTGAAACCCATTTGAGGATCACTCTACATTCTCAATGTAACAACCCAAAGTTTTTCAATGAAAATAACCTTATTAAAATTATGTCATAAAATCACATGAATGCACAACATAATGAACTACTAAGTGAAAAGTGACCTTTAAACATAATTTTGTCACTTCTGTTTTTGGAATTTTGAAAATCTGACATACATGGCTTTGTTCAAAATGATTTTTGGAGACTAATAGAAGAAATTTTTTTGGGTGAATAGTAAAATACACTTATGAATAGTAAAATGAATAGTAATATGACCGTTGTTAATAGTAAATAAAAATATTATTTTCTTTTCTTAAGGGAATAAGATAATGAGATCTTAATTAATTTTTCAATGAGAAATAAAACTAAGCGCACCTTTAAGATTGTTGTTTTTTGAATTAGCTATGAATTTATTTAAAAATTAAATTATTAATATTTAGATAATTAGTTTTGAAAAATGGACTACATTTTTGAGTTCTACACGTTGAAAAATGGTTACAGTAAATTTTGGGTATTTTTCTGAAAAACTTGAATTTTTTATGAATAGTGTAATACAGTAAAATACCGTATAGACAATTTAACATTTAAATACACTATTAATGACATCACGAGTGATGCAAGGACACTTGGTTTGAACTAAAACATACTTATTACTATTAGGTGTCAAATGAAACAATAATATTGGTTGTCTTGAGGGAAATAATAAAATATTGAATTAAATATTCTAAATTTACCCCTCCCCTCCACTATAAAAACCACCCATCACACCCTCATTCCGTTACACCTCTCAATATCCAATACTTCTATAAAATCTGACCAAACATCCTCCCTATCCCATCCCCCACGTCCAAGAGCTTCTGGTCTCATCAAAAGACCATGATTAGGCCCTTAAGGAGTCTCTCAAGAGAAGGATTCAAGAGGTAATTTCTCTCCAACTTCTCCTTTATTTTCCATTCAAGTTCATGTTCATTTCTTGATCTCTCCCCACCTATCTTTATCCATATGATATTTTAAATCTAGTATTATAAATATACTGAAATTTTATGATTCTAATGGGATATTATATCATCCAAGCTCCCTTTTCCACTTTCTTTTATTTTATTAAACAGAACGTTGTTCGTGAGGTGTTAATTTTACACCTTCAAGAACAACATTTTTTATTCTTCCATTTATACCATCATATCTGCTCATGAAACCATTTTATTTTTGAACCAGACTATTTTATATGTATTATTTCTTATTTAATGTTCTATAACTGAAATATGTACATATTACTATGTGATAAATTAAAACAAGTTTGTTGTGATCGAGAAACCGCCCAAATTAACCCAAACAATCATCTTTTAATTCTTATCTAATGGTTCATCCACATGCATCTAATATAATTAATTATAAGATCATTAAAACTCATTTAATATCAATAATAACATGTAATATCAGTTCTGGATTTTTACCCATGTTCTACCCGAACATCATTTTAAGAATTCAAGTGTTCCACTCAAGAAAACCATAAAAACAAACATTTCTGAATAATGTTTCTAAACTCTATAACTCATTCAAAGGCACATAAAATCATATAATGAAACCATAATGAACCATATTAATGTATAAAAGGTTTTTTTAATTTCTAATTAATGAATATAATGACATTATATAGGACATTAAAGAGAATAATCATTCGGATACAAGGTAAGGGGAAATCTCGAACTCAATTTTCTTCCTTCGGGTTCTCCCTCTTTCACTCCATTTTGATATGGTGACTCTTTAAAGATCATTTCATCATAATTATCTTACCTTTTTGAGATATACATGTTTTCTAATGAATTTCACTTCAAACCGAATGTTTTCCAAAAGAACTCTTCTTTTAAGAACTCAAGCTTTACCTCTCATTCATTGTTGATGGTTCTTGTATCAAGTATGTTGTTCCCCCTTTCTTTTGAGAACCCAAAGCTTATGAATGTATTGTTAAGAGTTTACACCCATTCATTTACATGGGATAGTTATGATCACTTTTGATATGTGTTCTATGTGGAAATCATGATAATGATAATGTTATGATGTGATGGGTGCACCCGACATTATATTGCGCAATATGAATGTTTCAAAGAGACGGGTGCACACAAAATTATATAGCGCTACAATGCATTGGGTAATGTGATGAATCTCATCAGTATATGTGAAATGATGTTTGAACAAGTTGCTATCTTGGTTCACAAGTATGTGAATAGTTAACCACTAAAACATGATTTTTCATTTTTATGCATTGCCACATTTCATGTCTTTTATTTATGTTCCTATAATGTTCATGATTTCTTTACCTATGTCATTATTATGCTCACCCCATGATATATGATTCTTATCTATCCTTTTACTAGGATTTTATCTCACCCCTTTTAATGTATATCCTCAGGTGGTTACACATACTAAGGAGAGGACAAGTGACAAGAAGAAGCTAGAGAAGAAGAAATTCAATAAATATGTATGCATGTTGTTGTAATTTCTATGTATTGTCCTAGTTTTACCAAGACACTAAACCGTTGGATACTCTATGTGTAATACTATTATGTTATTTGCCTTTAAAATGATGTAATAGTATAGTAATAAATGGCCAGGATGCTATATTTGGTATCAAAATAATGGTTTAGTAAATTTGGGAATTAGAATTAGTGAACCATAGAGAAATCCTCTAGCATGAGACTAAGTACAAGTAGGCACACAAGAAAATATACATAGGGATCCCATATGTTATGTTTTTTTATAAATTGTTTAAATGAATAAGTTATTCATAACTCGTTTACTTATGTTTTGTTCTATCCTTTTATATTTTAAAAAATGGTGGGAACCAGGAGAAATCAAGCCGACAACTCGTGCGAGGGCCAATGCAACGATTTCCCGAACGACATCCCCAATGATTTAGGAGGTGGAGTTCAAAACTTCATGGCGATTATTACCAAATTATCTCAGGTTATGAACAATAACCATAATAATGGGTAATTTACTCCTTCACCAATGAGGGATAAACTAGATATCTTATGTTTTACGTGGCAACCACCACCGAAGTTTAGTGGAACTTCTAATCCACTAGTTTTTGGAATAGTGGGTTAACTCCATGGAGAAGATCTTTTCTGTTCTTCACTATTTTTAGATGGATAATGTGACCCTGGATGTTTATCATCTAGTTGCAGAAGCTAATCAATGGTGGGCTTTAATTATTTACACCTAGCTAAAGGATGAAATTGAAGAGATGGAATGGGAAGACTTTAAGATAATGTTTCTTAATAAGTATTTCCCACAAACTCTTCGTACAAAGATGGAGAGAGAATTTATAGAGCTGAAGAAAAAAGAAGGATAATCTGTCACAACCTATGAAGCGCATTTCACAAGGCTTGCAAGGGATGCTTCGGGGTTTGTTATCAACAATAATAGAAAAAATAATAGATTCTTTAGTGGATTAATTCCAAACAGTCTAAAGGCTCTTTCAATTCGAGACTTTGGGAGTTATGAAGAAGTTGTTTGATGTGCTCTCAATGTGGAGATGGAGTTTGGAGAATGGTCCCATGGCTATAGTGATAATAAAAGAAATATTGAGTTTCACATTGGTGGATCTAATGACAAAGGTGGGAAGAAAAATCAACGACCCACATGCCAAAAATGTGGGAAGTTGCACCATGGGAACTGCCTCAGTGGGGCAGGCAAATGCTTCAAGTGTTGGAAAGAAAGACACCATGCCCAAGAGTTTCAGAAATACATGAAAAGTAAGGCTAATGTAACCGATGAAAGGAGAGAACCACTCATGGTTAAATGCTACAACTGTAGGGAGCTAGGGCACTATGAAAACCAGTTCCCTAAACCTTGAGTTCTTGAGGGTAATCAGTGTCAGCAACCACCAAAGCCAAAGGAACGAGGGAAGACTTATGCCATCACTACTGTGGAGGTGGAGCATGATAATTAAGTTATACAAGGTACACGTTCTATTCACTAAAGAATGGAAAAAGTCTTATTTGATTCTGGTTCTACTCATTCCTTTATATCTTGCAGGATTTCTAGAACTACAGAATCGAAGCCTCAAAACCATGAAGTAGAGATATCTGTAAAAACATGAAATGGTGAAATAATTGTAAACCAAGTGTTTGACTCTTCACCTATTGGCGTATGTGGGAAGATTCTTCCAGAAAATATCGTAATACTTACCTTGGTGGAATTCTATGCTATGATGGGAATGGATTAGCTCTCATCATATAGAGAACATATCAACTGTCTGGAAAAGGAAATATCTTTTCATATTCCGAACCATCCCAAGCTCTTCTACAATTGCAAGGAAGATCATGAATCTCCTTTGATAATTCCTTCTATGGTGTGGGTGTATATTCCCTATGAAGAAACATACCTCACCCAAATGGTTGAGTCGATCGAAAGTTCCAACCTTGAGGAAATTCCCATCGTGAGGGAATACGATGATGTATTTCTCAAAGAGTTACCCGGAATTCCCCCGAATCGTGAGGTAGAGTTTTCAATTGAACTCATAACCTGAGCCAATCCTATCTCTATTTTTCCCTATAGGATGGCTTCTATCTAACTAGAGAATATAAAGAAGAAGCTGCAAGATCATCTGGACAAAGGGTTCATATGCCTTAGTGCATCACCTTGGGGTGCATCTGTGCTCTTTGTAAAGAAGAATGATGGAACAATACGGTTGTGTATCGATTATTGGGAACTCAACATGATCACCATAAAGAACAAGTATCCTCTTCCAAGGATTGACGACTTGTTCGTTCAGTTAAGAGGAGCTCAATACTTCTCAACGGTGGATCTTTGTTCTTGATATCATCAGGTAAAGGTGAAGAATGAATATATTTAGAAGTCTGACTTCCGTACAAGGTATGGGAACTATGAGTTTTTGGTGATTCCCTTCGGACTTACTAATTCCCATGCAATCTTTAGGGATTTGATGAATAGTGTCTCAAGACATTACCTTGACAAATTTTTGTTAGTGTTTATCGATGATATTCTCATCTACTCTGAGAACAAGGAGGAACATGAAGAACATCTAAGACTTGTGTTGGAAACATTGAGAAAGGAGAAGTTGTACGCCAAGTTCAAAAAGTGTGACTTTTGGATGAAGCAAGTAACATTCTTGGGACATGTGATCACAAGTGAGGGAATTTCTATGGTTCCTTCAAAGACAATGGCAATTGAGAAATGGCCCAGGCCATCTAGTGTCACACAAATCCGTAGTTTTCATGGACTATCAGGGTACTACTGACATTTTGTGAGTAACGTCTCACGATTTTCAAGCCTGATATCTAAGTTAACATGGAAAGGGGTAAAGTATGCCTGGAAGGAAGAATATGAGGGAAGCTTCATGGAGCTAAAGAGAAGTCTGATCACTGCACTTGTACTCACACTACCGAAAAGTGGAGAAAGTTTTGTCATATATAGTGATGCTTAAAAGAAAGTCCTGGGTTGTGTACTCTTGAAAAATGATAATGTGATAGACTATGCCTCATGACAATTGAAGAACCATGAGCAGAACTACCCGGAACATGATCTAGAGCTGTCCGCCGTGATTTTTTCCATGATAATCTGGCGGCACTACCTTTATGGTGAGAAGTCTGACATATACACCATCCATAAGAGCCTAAATTATATATTCCCACAAAAGGATCTCAATATGCATAAAAGTATATGGTTAGAGCTAATAAAGGATTATGATTGCTCTATTCATTATCATCCTAGAAAGTCGAACAAGTTAGCTGATGCTCTAAGCAGAAAAGAGCATGCTAATCTATCCATGCTGCGGGTTGAGAAAGACCCGATCTTCATGGATATGAAAAGAAGTGATTTGGAAATCATAAGGGAAGGGGATACATCCTACCTTTCCCAAATGATTGTGCAACCATCCATCTAGGATAAGATTAAGGAAGCACAAAGGGATGATGTGGAGATACAAAAGAGTGTGAATGTAGTAAAAGAAGGGAAGCTGCAAGAGTTCCATATCGATGATGATAGTGTGATTCTATTTGGAACATGGATTTGTGTGCCTTCATCACCCAAGATAAAGAAGGATCTATTGGAAAATGCACATAATTCACTTTCTCAATCCATCCTGGGAGTACCAAGATGTACCATGATCTCTGGGAACACTTCTGGTCGGATAAAATGAAGAAGGAGATTGCAAAATATATATCAAGGTGCTTGGTATGTCAGCAAGAAAAATTTGAGTGACAAAAGTCCAAAGGTATGATGCATCCATTGCCTATACCCCTATAGAAATGAGAAAATGTTACTATGGACTTTGTCACGGGTCTCCCGAAGACAACAATGGGAAATAATGCTATATGGGTTGTAGTTGACCGACTCACCAAGACTGCCCATTTTATCTATATTAAGGAAGATCTCTTGCTTGAACAACTTGAAAAGATATATGTGAAGGAAGTGGTGAGAATGCATGGAGTTCCTCTCTCAATTTTACTTGACCGTGATCCGAGGTTCACATATAAATTTTGGAGTAGCCTTCAACATGCATCGAGTACTGAATTAAATTTCAGCACGACCTATCACCCCCAAAATGATGTCTAATCTAAAAGTACTATTCAGATGCTTGAAGATATGCTTAGAAACTACTCTCTAGAATTCAAAGGTGGATGGGATCAACATCTGCCATTGGTTGAGTTCTCATACATCAATATCTTCCACTTGAGTATTCAGATGGATCCATATGAAGATCTGTATGGAAAGTGATGTAGAACTCCAACCTGTTGGGATGAAGTTGGAGAAATAAATATACATGGACATGATCTTGTTAAAGAGATGATAAAGAAGGCTCAAGTCATCCAAAAACACATCAAATCTTCTCAAGGTCGGCAAAAGAGCTATGCTGAAAATCGTCAAAGGGACTTTGAGTTCGACGTTGGAGATAAAGTCTTCCTTCAAATATCTCCACAGAAGAGATTCATGCGATTTTGGAAGAATGGGAAGCTAATCCCAAGGAATATTGGACCCTTTGAAATCATTGACCACATAGGTGTCGTGGCCTATCAGATTGCACTTCCATCGATTATGGCTGGAGTTCATGATATTTTTCACATATCACTCCTGAGGAAGTTCATACCTGATCCCTCACATGTACTAAACACAGAGGTGGTGCAGCTGGAATATGATCTCTCCTATATGGAGCATCTAATTAAGATTTTGGACCGAATTGATAAGGTTCTACACAACAAGATAACCCACCTTGTCAAAGTGTTTTGGAGGAACCATAAGTTTGAGGAAGTAACATGGGAACCAGAAGAGGTGATGAAGGAGAATTACCCTCGCCTATTTATGTAAAATGAAATTTCAAGGGATAAATTTTTTAAGGGGGAAAATTGTAATGACCCAAAGCTTTTCAATGAAAATTCCTTTCTTAAATTTATGTCATAAAATCTTATGAATTCAAAACATAATGAACTACTAAGTTATAAGTGATCTTTAAACATAAGTTTGTCACTTCTGTGTTTGGAATTTTGAAAATCTGACATACACGGTTGTGTTCAAGATGATTTTTTGAGTCTGATAGAACAAATTTTTTTTGGGTGAATAGTAACATAACCTTATGAATAGTAAAATTAATATTAATATGACCCTTATTAATAGTAAATAATAATTTTTTTTCAGGTAATAAGATAATGAGATCTTAATTAATTTCTCAATGAGAAATAAAACAATGTGCACCTTTAAGATTTTTATTTTTCGAATTAACTATGACATTATTTATAAATTAAATTAATAATATATAAAAATTTAATTTTGAAAAATTGGCCTCATTTTTTAATTCTAAACATCAGAAAATGGTTAGGTTAAATTTTTGGTATTTTCCTGAAAAACATGAATTTTTTATGAATAGTTAAATACGGTAAAATACCGTATATACAAATTAACAATTAAATACACTATTCATGACATAACAAGTGATGAAATTCCACTTGATTATAACTCACATGAACTTATTACTATTAGGGGTCACATGAAACATTAATATTGGTTCTCTTCAGGGAAAATAATAAAATATTGAATTAAATATTCAAAATTTACCCCTCCCCTGCACTATAAAAACTACCCTTCACACCCTCATTCCCTCACACCTCTCAAGCTCCAAGACTTATCTAAACTATACCCAAAAATCCTCCCTATCCCCTCCCCCACTTCCAAGAGTTGTTGTTCTCATCATAAGACCAATCTTAGGCCCTTAAGGGGGCTCTCAAGAAAAGGATTCAAGAGGTAATTTCTCTCCCACTTCTCCTTTATTTTCCATTCATGTTCAAGTTCATTTCATGATATCTCCCCACCAATATTCATAAAAATGGTATTGTAACTCTAGTATTATACATATACCAGAATTATATAATTCTAATTGGATATTATATCATCCAACCTCTTTTTCCCTCTTTCTTTTATTTTATTAAAGTGAAAGTTGTTCGTGAGGTGTTAATTTATCACCTTCAAGAACAACATGTTTCTCTTCTTCCATTTATACCTTCAGATCTGGTCATGAAACCATTTTATGGTTGAACCAGAATATTTTATTTTTATAATGTCCTACTTAATGTTCTAGAACTGAATTATGTACATATTACTAAGTGATAAATTAAAACAAGTTTATTGTGTTCGAAAAACTGCCCAAATTAACCCAAACAATCATCATTTAATTATTATCTAATTATTAATATACATGGATCTAATAAAATTCATTATAATATAATTCAAACTCTTTTAATATTAATAATAACATTTAATATCAATTCTATATGTTTACCCATGTTCTACCCAAAAATCAATTTAAGAATACAAGTGAACCACTCAAGAAAACCATAAAAACAAACATTTCCGAATAATGTTTCTAAACACTATAACTCATTCAAATGAACATAAATTCACATAATGAAACCATAATGAACCCTATTAATGTATAAAAGGTTATGTAATTTCTAATTAATGTATTTAATGTCATTATACATGACATTAAAGAGAAGGAATCATTCGGATACAAGGTAAGGGGAAATCTCGAACTCAATTTTCTTCCTTCGGGTTCTCCCTCTTTCACTCCATTTAGATATTGTTACTACTTTAAGATCATTTCTTCATAATTATCTTAACATTTCTGGGATATAATTGTTTTCTAATAAAGTTTATTTCAAACTGAATGTTTTCAAAATAAATCTTCTTTTATGAACTCAACCTTTACATCTCATTCACGGTTGATGGTTCTTGTATCAAGTATGGTGTTCCCTCTTTATTTTGGGAACCGAAAGCTTATGAATGTATTATTATGAGATGAAACCCATTCCTTTACATGGGACAGTTATGTTAACATTTTATATGTTTTCTATGAGGAAATCATTATAATTATAATGTTATGATGTGACAGGTGCACCGGGAATAATATAGCGCAATATGAATGTTTCAAAGAGACGGGTGCACTCGGAATTATTTAGCACTCCAATGCATTGGGTAAAGTGATGAATCTCATGAGTATATGTGAAATGATGTGTGAACAAGATTATATCGTGGTTCTAAAGTATGTGTGGTAGTTAACCACTAAAACATGATGTCTCATTTTTATGTATTTCCACATTTCAAGTCTTTTATTTATGTTCCTCTCATGTTCATGATTTCTTTACCTATGTCATGGTTTTGCTCACCACATGCTATATTCTTCTTATCTATCCTCTTACTAGGATTTTATCTCACCCCTTTTAATGTATATCCTCAGGTGGGTACATATACTATGGAGAGTACAAGTGAAAATAAGATTCTAGAGAAGAAGAAATTAAATAAATGTTTATGCATGTTGTTGTAGTTGCAATGTATGGTCCTAGTTTTCCAAAGACATTAAACCGTTGGATCCTCAATTTGAAATACTATTATGTTGTTTACCTTTAAAATGATGTAATAGTAATTTAAGAAAATGTCGTGATGCTATACTCAATTCATGCTTATTAGGGAAATTCTAAGAGTCAATGGAACCCTAATCCATCTTGTTCATTATGTTCTCTTGATAAAGGATCTTGGGAAATAAGCACCATGATTATACAAGTCATAAAAAGTGATGTTGATGTGGAACTCTCATTCATTTAATCCATAAATCTATAGGATCTTGAAAACTCTCTAGAATCCCACCTCAAATCTGATCTCTACTACTCCACCTTATAAAATATTAAGGAAAATGAATCTGAAGTAACCGAAGTCCCTGCCTCCATTCTTGAGTTGTCTAACCCATAAATGAGAGATTATACTGATATAAAGCCTTATTTTAACACCTCAAATATTCATTCCTTTTCTATGATCATTCATATTTTTCCACTATCTCTACTCCACTTACTAAAACTGAGGATTCTAAAATTGTTCATCTGTTAGAGGAAAAAAGGCCTTTGGTTGGACCCTACATGACATACCAGCAATCAACCCTGCCCTTTGCAAGCATCACATCCATATTGAGGTGTCATCCAAACGAATTAGAAAACCACAAAGAAGACTTCATCCACTTATCCTTGAGGTAGTCAGGGAAGAGATCACCAAGATTCTTAATGTTTGTATTATCTTCCCAATTTTTTATAGATAATGGGTTAGTCCAATTGAAGTTGTACCTAAGAAGGGTGAGATAACTGTTGTTGCAAATGACAATGGTGAGGTTGTCACAACTCGAGTTAAGACCAAATGGCGAGTGTTCATCGGCTACAAAAAATTGAATGTTGAAAAAAGAAAAGATAACCATCCTCTTCGATTCCTTGATCAAATACTAGAATGATTATCCATAAAGTCACACTATTGCTTTCTTGATGGATACACCGACTACTTCCAAATACGAATCATACCTCAAGGACAAGAAAATACTACTTTCACTCGACCCTTTGGAACATATGAATATAAGAGAATGCCTTTGGGATTTTGCAATGTTCCAACAACATTCCAGAGGTGTATGATGAGTATTTTTTCTGAATTCATTGAACACTGCATGGAAGTCATCATGGATGAATTTACCATTTATAGTGAGTCATTTGAATCTTGCATGAATTCACTCTCTCTATTCCTTCAAATGTGTGTCAAGTGTAACCTTCTTGTGTTAAATTTTGAAAGATGTCACTTCATGGTGGAAAATGGGATTCTTCTAGGGCACATATTTTTGAAAGATGGTATTGAATTTGATCCTACTAAAATTGAAGTGATCTAATCACATATTGAACCCACCAATGTTCGAGACATTGATTCATTCCTCAGTCATGTCGGTATCTATCAGTGATTCATCCATAAATTCAGTAGTTTTTCCCTCCCACTGACTTAGTTTCTCCAAAACAATGTCACATTCCTTTTATATGAGGTTTGCAAGAGATAAATCATCGATCACAAAATTGCTCTTACATTTTCCCCAATAATCCAAATAACAGATTGGTCCTTACCCTTTGATTTGATATGTGATGCATTTTATTGGGCCATTGGGATCGTTCTTGGTCAATGAAGAGAAACAATTCCTCATGTGTTCTATTATTACTCAAAAACATTAGATAAAACTCTCTCTCACTACACTGTCACTGAAAATGAACGTTTATAAGTGTTTCTCACCTTAGATGAATTTTTGGCCAATCTCTTATGTGTCAAAATAATCATCATCATATACCATTCTACTATAATATTCTTACTCAAGAAAATTGATTCCAAACAGAGGCTAATAAGATGTATCCTAATTCTCCAAGAGTTTGACCATGAAATAAAAGATAGACCAGGAAAAGACAACCCAATGGCTAACCACTTGAGTAGAATTTTTAATTATTCTCATTCTGAAATAATTGATCCAGAATTTCCAACTGAGATCCTTTCATATCTCACTCCAAAAATACCATGGTATTCCACAATTTTAAATTACTTAGTTTCTGGTGCTTTTCTAGAAAGTGTTTCAAAAGAACAAAAAAGGAAGTTGAAAAGTGATTCAATATAATATATTTGGGATGAAAATAAATTTTTGAAAACTGGGGCAGACACGGTAATTCAGATATGTGTTGATGAAAATGAACATTCTTCCATCTTAGAATTTGTTCTCTCAATGCCTGATGGTGGCCATTTTTTACCACAAAGGACCTCCCGAAAGGTCCTAGACTCTGGATTCTTCTGGCCAGCACTCTTCAAAGACTCATATGAGTTCTTTAAATGATGTACCACTTGCAAAAAGTTTGGAACAATTTCACATAGAAATGAAATTCCCCAAAATCCTTGAATTTTTTATGAGATCTTTGTTGTTTGGGGAATTGATTTCATGGGACCATTACCCCCTTCCAATGGAGCCTCATACATTATTCATGCAGTTGATTATGTTTATAGGTGGGTTGAGGCCAAACCCACTAGAAAGGATGATTCACGTACTATTAGTGAGTTCTTAAAGACACACATCGTCCACCGATTTGGAACACCACATGCCTTGATAAGTGACTTAGGAGCCCATTTTTGTAATAAAACCATGGAATCTCATTGGAAAGATATTGGTGTTGTACTTAAAAAATCCACTTCATATCATCTCTAAACAAATGGCACAACTGAACATTATAATATAGAAGTGAAAAGAGTTCTTGAATGAATTGTAAAACCCATAAAAAAGATTAGGCTAAAAGAATTGGTTAAGCACTTTGGGATTATCGAACTGCCTATATAACACCAATTGGGATGACTCCTTTTAGACTAGTTTTTGGTAAAACATCGCATTTTCTAGTTGAAATCCAACATAAGTCAGTTTGGGCTATGAAAACATCTAATGTTGATTATGAAAATTAGGGTGAAGAAAGATTGTTGGAGTTGGCAGAATTGGTGGAGCATCGACTTGAATCCTAGGAGATATCCAATCTGTATGAAGAAAAGGCTAAGGTACTCCATGATAAAAACTTCCTGAGAAAGGTATTAGATAAAGGTGAAAAGGTATTTCTTTTCAACTATTGATTTTGGATTTACCTAGGTAAGATAAATTATCTTTGGGAAGGTCCTTTTATTGTTTCTCATGTTTACCCATTGGGTTTAGTGAAAGTCCAAGACCGGTCTTCCAAAAGGACATTAAAGGTTAATGGAAATCAATTAAAGAATCACCATGAGAGGACACACAATCCTGGAACCACATCGACTTCGATCAGATCCACAACTTCTACAGTAAATCCACCACTGGATGGAGACGACAATCCACCAAATCCAATCCAAGGGGCACCTCTTTCCCTTTAAATCCTCTTCTCTCTCTCTCTCTCTCTCTCTCTCTTCTTCTTCTTCCACCCTCATTCTCAATTTTTTAGACCACTTTCCTCATCAAATTTTTTAATTTAATATTAAAATTTTGTGTCGGTGTGTCTTTATTAAAACCAAAAAAACATAAAAAACTAAAAAAACCAAAAAATATTAATTTTAAAAAATATGAAAAATCAAGATTCATACTTTCTCACCTTCCAATTTTCAAATTTTTTCCAACCAATTTGGGTAGTCAAAAGACATGGTTTCATCTCAAAACTTTAGTGGTTTCTTTTTAAATTTGGATAATGAATATTGTGTCAAAAACAAAAAAAATTTGACTGCTAAATATTTAATTTGAAAAATGATTTTTCCCACCTATGATGAACAATATTAGCTTTCAGGCCATGGTCACGTATGGGTATCTTTTCAAAATGCGTTTTTACCCCCATTTGTGAGTCTTGAGTTTGTGGACCTTTATGCTGAATTTCCTAATTTGGTGTGAATTAATATGATATAGGCATTTTCTGAACCACATGAGAATCACAACACCCAAATAGCCTCTAATTTCCCTTACATTAATCCTCCTTTTGAAAGCTGCTTCAAACCTATGAAAACCATTTGTTTGATATGCACATTACAAGCCCAATAACTTTTCCCACCCAATATCTACATGGATTTACATTTCATTATTTATTAAAAATTAAGTGTCGGGGGAATGGAATTCATATTTTTGGGTGCGCATTTATTTATTTTCAATGAGTTATCATATTCTTGAGGGAAATCATTTATTTTAGTGCGGGGATAGGCTGTAATTTTGTAAATGTTACTAATAAGTGTTCAAAATAATAAAAAAAGAAACAAAAATGGGATGTGTCTTAGGTAGGTCAAAAATCACTCTTCCTCAACCATTGATCTGGTTATAACTCTTATAATTAGTGTCGTGAGGTGATCAATCATGGGTGGAGATATGATTGTGATACCTTTTCAAGTTTATATTTTGAAAAAAATAAAAGTAAAGAAAAACAAGAACACTTCTGTGTATGGGAGAAGTCTTGTGTTTTGTAAATATTTCATCTTCTCATCCGATTAATTTTTATCCTATCTTGTGTCTCTCTTCAAATGATCATTCCCTTGTAAAAATTTGTTTTCCTTTCCTTCAATGATTCATTTAATGAAAATGTGCATTGTATTTTCAATGTTGGTGTTTTACCCCTCTTCTTCTATCTCTTAAAAATTAAATTCCTACAGTCCAATTGCCATAGAAAAACTCTTGAAAAGACGTCTTCATTTTTGAGCACTTTAGGACATGGAGTAGAAGCTAAGAGCCCTTAAACACTCAAAGATTTTCACTTTTGGTTGGTGAATGAGTGAAACTCTATAAATTAATTTTATCTTCTTGAGATGATTATGTTTTATGTGAAATAGTTTCCCATTTCTAAATTGGATCATGGAAAAATGAATTGTTTTTCGAACATTGTTTCTATAACAACTTGTGGTGGAATTCAACATGGATGAGTGAAATTGTCTAAACCTCCCCTGATTCGGGAAAAATAAATTTTTATATTTTTTGGTGAGTAAAATTGATTTTGTTATGTTTTTTATATTATATATACATGAGGAAATTCACAAAACTAATTGTGGGGGATTTTATGTTATAAAAATGTTCCAAAATAATTATAAACTCCATTTACTGATTTTATATGAAATGTGAATAATTTCAGTGAAATATTAACATTTTAGTACAAAATATAATTTTTGATCATTTTTAGATGTAGTGGAATTGATTCAGTTTACTATTTTATTTATAACCATCACCCTAGTGATCCAAATTGAAGGATTATTATTTATTATTATTCCAATTTAAATTTAAAACATTTAATTAGAAGTAATATTGGACCAATTAACCCATTTGAAGGGTCATATGGATCACACAAGAGGGCCCACAGAATCTATGAAGAAACTTGACCATCCGTAAAGAATGAATTACTTTTCTCAATCCAGATGTCCAGATTCATTCATTTACATCCAACGTTCTAGGGATAATTTAATGTGTCTCAGATAAAAATTTCAAGGCCCCACTCCAAATATAATGGGCACAACTAATTCATTTAAACTCATCCCACCATTCTTTCCAGGAATTAAAATCAGTATAGTATTCATGACATGTCTCCTGATCTAGTTATCTAATCAAACTGACCATCGAGCATAGTGTGTGGGTAGTTTCAGATTGAAAAAAATCCACCACCTTGGGCTATAAATACATCCCTGCCTTTACATTCAAAAGATTTGGCATTTTAGAAGAGGGGAGAATCAATTGGAAAGACCAAAACCATGCCAAAGGTTTGGGAGGACCGGTCATACTCATGTTTTCATATAAGAGACCCTTACCCTATCATTGTTTTCATTTACTTTTGTGTTCATCTTTGTTGTAATCTTTTAAGACTTTGTTTTTTAAATTATATTATAATGAATGTTTCTTCTTTATCATCTATTATACCATTTAAATAGTCATATGGATCACACAAGAGGGCCCACAGAATCTAGGAAGAAACTAGATGATCCATAAAGAATGAATTACTAGGCTCAACATAGACGTGAAATTTCATTCATTCTACTCAAATGTTTGGGGGGAAATATAAGGAGTCTTGGATAAAAATTTCAAGTACCCAATCTAAATACAAGGGGCCCAACTGATTCATTTAAACACAACCCACCATTCTGTCCAGAAATTAAAATTATTATAGTATTCATGACATGTCTCCTAATCTATTGATCAAATCAAGCATATATTTTTCAGTGTGAAAGAGGAGATATAGGTGGACGACCTTTTTTATGAAATCATTCTGATTTTAAGGCATATTACTATTCCAAAACCCATTCACATTTCTTCAAACGAGAAATTGTGGATAGAAATGGATAGTTTAACATTGTTTATGAAAACTGCCATAACTTTGGATCCATAAGTCCAAATTCCTCAAATGTTTGAGAGTAGTCAGAAAAAATTAATATATAAAATGTTTAGGAAGATGATATCTCAAGATTCTATTTTCTAGATGTCCATATCATCGAGCCAAGTGGAGGGGTTGTTTTGGAATGCAAACAGTCCACCACCTTGGGCTATAAATACATCCCCTACTCTCCTTTTAAAAGAGTTGGAATTTTAGAATAGAGGTACATCAATTGGAAAGATCAAAACCTTGCCAAAGAATTTGGAGGACTTGTCATACTAATGTTTTTACTTGATAGACTCTTCCTCAACCTTTTATCTTGTCATAACTATTACAATTACTCTGGTGAAGAGGTCAATCAGAGGATGGGATATGAGTGTGAGATCTTTTTCAAGTTCAACATGTCAAAAAAAAAAAGAAATAGAAAACAAGAACACTTATTTAATATAGAGAAATTTTGTTTTTTTTAATATTTCATCTTCTCATCACCTTATAAGTTTATTTCTAACTTGTGTCTCTCATCACATGATCATTACCTTGTAAATATGTGTTTTCATTTCTATCTATGTTTCTTTTAAAAAAATGTGCATTGTATTTTTCCTTGTTGGTGTTTTACCCCTCTTCTACTCTCTCTTGAAAATTTAATTAATACCATCCTATAGCCAAAGAAAAACCCCTCAAAATACCTCTTTATTTATTTTCACTTTAGGATAGGGATTGGAAGCTGTGAGATCTTAAAAAATCTAAAATTTTAACCTTTTGTTGGTGAATGAGTGAAACTCCATAAATTAATTTTATCTTCTTGAGAGGGGTATGTTTTTTATGCCACCATTTTATATTTAAAAATTTTATCTTTACAAAATGAAATAGTTTTTTAACATTGTTTCTGTAACAACTTGTGGTGGAATTAAATATGGATGAGTGAAATTATCTAAACCTCCCTGGATTGGGTAAAACAAAATTTTAATATTTGTTGGTGAGTAAAAATGATTTTTTTATGTTTTATATATTTTATATACATGAGAACTTGAACAAGGCTAAGTGTGGGGGAGTTGATATTATTAATATTTTCATGACTTATTATATACTCCCTTTAGAAATTTTATATAAAATGTGCATAATTTGTTTTAAATATTAATTCTTTAATACTAAATATAATTTTTGAGCATTTTTAGAAGTATTCTAACTGAGTTAGTTTTGTATTTTATTTATAACTATCACCCTACTAATCCAAATTGAGTTATTCCTATTTTTATTATTTTAAATTCAATATATAGCATTTCATTTGACGTTATCTTGGGCCAATTATTCCATTTAAAGGGCCATATGGATCACACCATAAGGCCCACAGAATATGTGAAGAAATTGGACGATCCATAAATATTTAATTACTAGGCTCAATCCAGAAATGCAAATTCTTCCATTCTACTCAAAACATCGGTATAAAATATAAGTGGACGTGGATAAAAATTGCATGTCCCAACTCCAAAGACAATGGGCCTATCTGATTCATTTAATCTCAACCCACCATTCTGGCAGGTAATTAAAATTTGTACTGTATACAATACATGTCTCCGGATCTTGTAATCAAATCAATATTATATTTTTCATTTTGAAATAGGGGATATAGGCGGCCTACTTTTTTGAATAAAGAATTTGGATTTTAAGGCATCTTACTATTCAAAAATCTATTTGTTTTTTGGCCATCGAATATAATGGATTGAAATGTACAGTTTAACATTTTTAATTAAAACCACCTTAACATTGGATCCATAAGTTCAAATGCCTCCATATTTTGAGAGTGGTCAGACAAATATAGTATCTACAACTTTGAAGAAGGAGATATCATGAGATTCAGCTTTCTGGATTTCCACATCGTCGAGCCAATTGGAAGGGTAATTTTGGAATGCAAACACTCCACTACCTTGGGCTATAAATAAATCCCCTTATCTCGTTTCAAAAGAGTTGGGATTTTCGAAGAGGGTAGCATGAATTGGCATGACCAAAACCTTTCTAAAAGATTGGGAAGACCTGTCATACTCATGTTTTTACATTAGAGTCCCTTCCTTCTTCTCTTTGTTTGTATTTACTTTTGTGTTATTCTTTGTTGTAATCTTGTAAGAATTTTTTTAATTATATTTTGATGCATGTTTCTACTTATTCATATATTTTTATCGTCTACCATTTGTTAAATAATAATAGTGGTCTTAAACTAGTTTAAATACAGTTGAATCCCCTTCCCTGATTTTGCTTTCCCATTCAACATAATGTCAGTATTTAATTCCCTTCACTCTTTGTGTGTTTATTCAACGCACATTTATTTTCTTATCCTGTTATTTTTCTTATATTTATAATTCTTCATAATAAAAATTACAACCATATTATTAACCAAATGAATTTCTATGTAAATATACCATTGGAGAGAGTTATAATTTGGGGATGTTAACTGATTTAGATCATTTTCTCGATGGATATTATTTAAATTAACACTGTGTATGTTAAACATAGAATCTAATGTATTAATGATATGATTTTTTAATGTGAGGTTTCCATGGTTTTTTGGAACCACAAATACACAAACATTAACAAGATCTGATTGTGATTAGAACCCTATGATAAGTGAAGCTTGGATTAAAGCCTTAACACATATGAATTCCAATCAATGTCAAGTTGTATTAAAGGAGTTAATTTAATGAAATACAAAGCATGAATCAAGGATATCACAAGATTAACTACCTATTGATGATCTCACCCCAATATTTATCAAATTGTTAAATCAATATTAATCAATCCATAATTCTAATTGAGCTCTGTAAACAAAAACATACAATCAAAATACAATCAACTAAAAACAAACGAGTATTAAAAAGTATCATCGATGAGGATTTGACCCGAGTGTTGCAATACACATTAGCAGAGAATCAGAACTTTGATCGATCGATAGGTGACTATCCGCCACACTTTCAGTGAGCAAATAAAATAGTAGGGATCCCCCAACACAGTCCCCTAATATAATGTAAATGTTGTGATATCTATATGTTACATGCTAAGAATAACTAAACTAATAAAATCAATAAATACAAAAAAATATCTCCATCATCATGATTTAAAAATGTCTCTGAGCACATTGTAATAACTATTCCAACCTGTGTACCAAATAACATACCATTGCTGATCCTTAGTTTTGTGGCCCTGATAAACCCTTACTTCTTCTACCAATACTAGAATGTCTCTAAGAATTTCGTGATGATTTTTTCAAACCATAAGTCTATAAGCCTATCCCATATTTAATTCAGGGGGAACCAAATTGAATAGGATGACTAGGAGATATATAATCATCCCACTATCATGTTTTCTCATCAAACTATTGTTAATATAACCATAATTGTGGAATTTATTTAGAAATTATAGAAAATAGGCCAAGTGAGGGTAATATAGCTGACCCTATAGAATAAAGGCTATATGAACCAAGGGTAAAATTCAAATCCACATTCCATAGAGTAACCAGCCTTTTTGAAATATGATAATGGGGAAAAATACACAATCATAGATAATTCAAGGAGAACATGCCTACCAAGTGTAACAATACCATCATATTAGAATGTAAGAACAACCAACACAGATTAATATACCAACCTAAATGTCATATATGGGAACCTGGGATAATATACTCATTCCCAGAACAAGTAAAAAGACCTAGAAAAAAATCACCTTATGGAGGAATTCATCATCCTGAGTTATCATGAATGGGAATTTAAAAAAAAATGTGCTCTTATTCACACCATACCATCCTTAGGCACCATATAATTCATGGTTCACAATGTCCATAGGTTCTTTATGTTACACCAACAATGGTCTCTACCAATACACATATGCACTAACAAAATATTAGTCAATCAATGGGGAACCCACTCAGGTATCCTAGGTCTGAATGTCAGAATTGGTATCTCACCTAGGAACCTTAGTCACCAATACGCTCTAGTTCAAATACCAAACTCATTATTGAAATATTGTTCCTTCGTTTCATAACAAATAATACATCCACATAATCCTCAGAGATACACCACACTATTGACGATATCAGGAGATAGATAAAATATTTATATATATTTAGGGTTAATAATGGATTATAAGAGTAACCTACTAATCCATAATTTTTCTATTAGCTAAATTCCTATGACTAGTAAAATGTCACGAGAAGGGATCACATGTCCCAAATTAAACTCAAATAGTTTAATTAGGCTAAGGAATTATAATGGTATTATCACAGAGTGATATGGATAACCATTCCTAAGTCACAATATAATGGATATAGTGATCCAAGCCTATCATACATAGATATAACATACTATTAGATTAATATACAGTAAATTACAAAAAATAAATTCCTAAAGATCATAATTATTTAGTATATTTGTAGAATATGTACAAAATCATTTAATTTGGAAAAATATCATAAATGTTTCCCATAATGATCAACCCATTTAGAACATATCATGAACATACCATATATAAATGATTTATATATAACATAGGGAAATCATACATAATAAAGGGTGAGATTAGATGCTCAATAAGGCAAATCAAGGGAGTTGTGTAAGAAAAACATGAACATAAGGTTATAATAACATGATCATAATATTTTAAAACCATACCATACATAGTAAAGATTATAATCTTGAGTCATAGAATAATGATTGGAAATTCATACAATATAAATTATAAGGGAATAAAAGAACATGACCCATAAGATAGAACATTATAATTTGATAAATATATGTGGTTTACACAGTAGCTGATAACATTATAAACATATATAAAAAATATTGGTTCACCCAATAAGTTAAGAACGTGTAATCAGGTCCTCAAATAAAATTATGGACATGCCACTAATTCCATGAATAACATTATAGACTAGAAAGATATCTCAATTAAAACAAACTATGAACATGTAATTAGTTTAACGCAAAACATATTTATTCTTGAGTAATTAAACATTACCCAATTCATTTTCAAGAGATATAGTTCCCATGAACCTCATAATGAAATCCTAAAACATGTGTTCCACATGATTATAAAACATTCATCATACCATAAAATTTGATATAAAATTAATTTCATAAACATTTATTCTTATTATAAATAATATAAAATTTATAAGTTCCTCGTCATTTTTTCATATCAAAACCCATGAAAAATATTTAGTTTTCATAATAATTTAATCCTGGTATACCCCATGGAAGAGAAATTGGTTTTATAAACCTTATTCCATTATAAAAATAAAACATTTAGATAATGAATATTAATTTTATCCTTATATCATATCTATAGTAAAGCATTTTTATTATCATTTAATTTCATCTTAGATGGAAAATAATTTTGATATATCTTTTAGAAAACTTCATGAATAGAATATCATTTCTTCTTTGAATTTATTTTCTAAAACATCAAAAAAATGTAAATTTTTTTCATTGAACATAACTTTGAAAACATAAAAAATAGTATTCATCAATAATAATGGTTTAGTTGCGGGGATATTTCATTCATGGCAGACATTAATGCAATTATTTCCAATATATCTTTGGTAAAATCCAAAGAAGAATTTTTTGTGAATCAAGCTGATAATGTTTTTCAAAAAAAATTAAAATATATAAAAAGAGTTATAAATTTCATTTAAATTTAAAATTATAATATGAAAACATGTTTAAAGAACATAGTTTTAAAATAAAATTGATTTCTGACAAATGAACATAATAAAGATTGATTTTATTCATACCAATTTTTGAAATTATATTATGTAAAAAAAGAGTATAATTTATTATAGTAAATGAAAATATCATGAATAAATAATTGAGAATAAATTTCATTACATTAAATAGCAATGGAAAATAAAATTTTTTCTTCAGAAAATTAATCATAATCAATCATGATAAACGATGAGATTGTAACATAAAATCATCCCAACATTGGTATCATTTAATCATAAGAACTATGAATGAATAACATAAAATGAAACAAAAAATATAATTTGGATAAATGTATTCATTATATTAAATGTCAATGGGGATTTATATACAAATTTTTAATGAATATAAGTCCATAACAAAATGTACATCACAAAGATGGGAAATTGAGAAAAAAACCCTTACCCCATTGATTAAATTTAAATCGTAATCCCTATTAAAGATAATTAATAAAATGAAATTATAAATAAATATAATTTTCAGTATAATCTTCATAAAATTCAATAAATGGTAGTATATAAATCACATTAAATAAATAATAAGGTAATATGTCATGTGTCTCATAGGTAATAAAGCGCGTTAGAAATCCCATTCCACTTTAAAATTATTTGGAATCATAATCCACAATAAATAATATCATCCCATGAGATGTTAAATTACTGTAAAAACTATTATTCATATTATAACGTATAATAGTTTCAGTATATGAACCACACAAAATAAACAAATATGTAATTTCCATATGTCTCCCAGAACAAAAAGAAACTAGATATCACTTACCTTAAGTCATGACTTCTCTCATACATGTTAGAACCTCATGGGTAATAAATATAATTTCTTATATGTATATTATGTAAAAATAACAATATATATATAATAAAAAATATTATTTACTTTTGATGTTTTTTTTCCCGTAAACTGACAATTCAATGTTAAAGTCACAATTTAAGAAATAATTTTTTTAGTAATTTTTTGAATGGATATTATTTTTCAACCTACAATGATCATGGTTTCATCATATAAAGAATGTTAAACATGATATAAATATAATATATTTTTACCATATATTTATTTATACCAATCTATAAAATGACACACACCAATCATAGACACAATATGTCGTATGTATACATGATCACTGTTTCCATTTTGTTGTTTTGATAAATGAAAGAAATAAAAAAGACATATTATCATTATAGAATAATTATTATTTCAAATATTTCTTATATTTACATTAAATATATCCTTAATACCTCCCTTGAAAAATATGAAATATTCACTTCATTTCATATGATGATAATATGTTGCATACATGAGAGATGATATCAAATTCCAAAATAATGGAAGGAATTATGGTATGTGTGACATAACAACTCAACAAGAAGAATAATATCATATTTGAACAATTAATCCATCATTATTTAAAACCGTTATAGGTTGTAATGGGAAACAACGATATTGGTACATGAGGTAGTAGCCTATTATAAACAAAAACGATGATTTACAAAACAATTAGATGGAAGTGGAGATGGTTATAGGAAGTTTCCATGACATAAAAAATACCATTATATATAATATTGTGAGGTTTTTCATATAATAATGGTTTAATTAGACTATATGTTGGTGGAGGAAGAAAGAAAATAAAAATTCTCATTTATTAACCTCTTCGGGTATCGTATATAGGTTTGCACCAAAATCTATCATATGATGTAATTATGACAAAAATAAGGATTCTTGGATGTGTATAAGGATGTTTTAAAGTGTTTTTTGTTTGTATTAGATGATTCATAATGTATTTAACTTCAAAATAGGATATGTTAAGGGGTGTATTTTTTTAACTGAGGTGGGTGGCGTAGTTCTAATTTTTGCAAAGAATGAATTACACCCACATTTATTTCATGTCACAAGGATCCAATAATGAAAATATTTATAGAATATAAGTTATAATGTATATATATTTCTATATAATGTTTTATATATCTGTTTTGGTTTATTTTTAAAACATAAATTTTCATATTAATCTTTGTTAAATCTTTTTTTAAATTAACTATGTCAAATAATTTTTATTGTTTTTACTATTCATTTTTTTCGAAACATAAGATGAAATTAATTGATAATATATATTTTTAAAATAAATATGAAATAAATTTTTCCAAATTCAATTAATTTATGTGTATAATTTTATTTTAAAATTAATCCATCAGTTGTGCTAAGAATTCAGGTTTTTTGACGAAATGTTCAAAAGTAAAAAAATTTTTTATCCTATTTAAAAATGTAATAGATTATTAAGAAATAATTTTTAATAATATTTATAATTTTTTTAAATATAATTGATATATAATTAAAATTTAATTTAAGTATATATATAATATTAACAAAAACACTATTTTTTATAAAAAATTTCCCTCATTTCACTATTTGTCAAAACATTAATGATTTTTGGAATTTATAAAAAATGATCCTTAATATAATTTTACCATATGATTAATTAAATAAATATTATATTTTCAAATTATCATTATAAAATAGAAAAAAAATTAAAATTGAAACAAAACCTGTAGACATTTCGAAAAAGATGATTTTCAAGAAATGTATATTTTCACGCACAATATAAATTTATGTAAACTATTTGTAAAATAAAATTATTTTTTGTATAACTAAATTATAATTTATTGAAATATAATATATAAATTTAATTTAACACAGTCTTCCTTGGGGATTATTTTAATTATTCAAAATTGAGTATCATTATGCACTATAAAAGAGTTTCTTGAAATAACCCAATTTCAACCAAAAAATATACTTATATTAAATCAAATTTAATGTAAATTGAAAATTAATCAATTGTATTAATTAATTATAATTAAAACTAATATTAATTTAAAATTTATTTGGAATTTAAATTAATTAATTTACTAAAATGAAATGATTTGTGAAAAAATGATATTTCTCACTATTCATTGTAAAATAATTATTTTCAAGAAAAATAACAAACTTTTACAATATTTAATTATTTATATGATGGTTAAAAAATAATTTCATTTTATCAACTAATTTTTTTTAAAATCGAAATAAATTAATTATTATATTTTCTTATAAAAAGCCAATTTTTGATGAAAACAATTTTTAGGAATATAATTACATTGAAAAATGATTTATTATATACTATGTGTTTAGAAATAAATTTTAATTTTGTAGAAATTTTATATCAATATTTCATAATGTAGTTAGCATTATTCATACTACCATATTTTAATACTAGTTTATAATAGTCACATTTAGAATAATATTAAATCATAGTTCTCTGAAACTTTGTGTTGCATGTCACACATGCTAATAATGAAAATCATTTTTGTGTGTATTGAAATATTATAGTTTGTTTTTTTTTCAAATGAAATATATACCTAGTTTTTTTTCATACCCAAAATTTATAAAATATTAAAAATCACGAAAAAAATAAAACGTTTCCCAAAATCTCCGGTTGTAACATCATACCTCCCTTTAAATTAATTTATCTCCCTAAATTCGTCATTGTCATCAATGGAATAGTAATTGAAAATTATTTAAAATTAAACCACATCATTAAAATGGTTAATAAAAACCTCTCTTGAAAAATATAAATAGATTTTTGAAATTCATTTATAGAAACACATTATAGGCTTCTAAATAAGAGAAAACTGGTGGGATGTTAAATAATAGAAATAAATTATAAAACTAATACCCACATACACATTGTGGGTGATATAGAAAAAGTTTATGAGAAAAATAATTTCCAAAAATCCATAAACCATAGAGTTGTAAAAAAGGTCATTGATATCATAAAAATGATGAAAATGAGAGAAAATTCAATTTCAGGATCCTTTTTCCTAAAAACAAATAATTTTGATGAGATGAAATAAATACTTTATTTCAGTCCAATTCATAAAAATAATCTAATCCATTGGTTGTTCCTAGATCAATTTATAAATCAAATCTAACTTTAACTGATGAATTTTTTTCTTATCATAATGAGTAAATAAGATACCAAATTGAATTCTAAGGCATTCAAACCATCTCTAAATAAGTCAATATTGATTATCCAATATGGATAAATCTTTGTATAAAATTGTAATACTTTAATATGTAAAACCTCATACTTCATTAAAATTTTAAATTTTCAAAAAATGGATTGCCTTATAACCCTTATAAATGATTGAAATATAATGATTTAAAAATAAGGTATATAAATTCACAAAATGAACTTATCATTAATCACCCAAATAATATTATTTTTCTATTAATAGTCAGATACCAATAATATGAATACATTATTTATGTATTCTATTGAAATAATTTAATAACCTAAATTAACATAAATTCCCTATGAAGAAATAAATTTTTCTTCATTCATTGAATAAAACCAAATATTATTAAACATATACTACAGATCCAATAATTTCATAAAATTCATCTACAACAATAGATACCAATTTAAAAATAAAAAATTTGGTAGTTATGATGTCATAAATACTATCTAATTTACTTTATCCATATCAATCATCTCTTTATCCAAACTACATGTGATTTTTTAAACCTCATAAATATTTTCATGGTTATCTACATTTAATCAAATGTTTTCAATATAATAATATTTTGTCAGTAAATCACTTTTCTATGTCATTAGTTATATTAAACATATTCTCAAACAAACTTAACATGAAAATTCAGATTAAACAAGCCTTATATATTTCATGATTCATATAACATAATAATTGAATTCAAATAAATTAATACTTAAATCATTCCACCTCATCCATACACCATTATCTAGGGTTTATCATCTTATTACTCAATACCCATTTTCCATTCATATGTCATTTGTAGTCAACTAATCAAAAATAGGAAAACCATTAGTTGTAAAACTATACTACTATTATTTAATAGTTATCCCCTCGTCACATCGATCTTCATAATCTTTTTATGATTCATAAATAAAAAATTATTCATTCGATTATTGCATAGAAATACCATTATTCTCTTCCATCATTTTAACCAAACTGCTCATTTTTACAATAAAATTACTTTTTTTGTCCTTATTTTCTACACTCAAATCATTTCCCAATCCCTATGAGACAACCCCTTTAGTTTGTCTTCACATATTCTAATCATATAGAAAACATATTATTCTATCCTATATGATCTCCATTACTAGAACTCTTAGTGAACTCTATCATTCCATCTCTGGTATGTCTGAGATTTGATTAATATGGACATTGTAAATCAAGTCCAGTGGTAACTAATTAGGCTTAATAAAAATATACTTTACTCCAGTTAGTATCCAATCTGGTTGCTTATCAGAAAATAGTCCATCACAATCAATGTTATCCCAGTTCCTTCTAGTTCCCTCCATTGACTAAAAACAAAAATTATAATGTGATAAACAATACTCAATGTGGAAAACCACATAATCATGAAAAGTCCAATATAGGATATCTAAATCATGAAAACATCATTTAAATCCATTAAACCATAGCTTTTACATATGTCATCAATGATCAAATTCTATTTAATCCTTCATGATGGTTCATAAAGAGTTTTTATCCTTCTAATGAATATCCCCTAGATGTATCAAAACTGGTGTGTAGGATTCCCTATTATCATGAAGTAGGTGGTTATCAAATCTAGAACAATGTATCCTTTTTTGATATATTACCACTATGTTAATATGTTCCAAAGCCTCATCCACATATAGTATCCTGGCATAGATTTAATTGCGTGAATAGCACCTAATCATTCCCTTACCCAAATTTAGGGATATTTTCATATACATTAACTCATACGTTGACTTATCCATATATATATTTCTAGAAATATCATTAATAATATCCTTAGTGATTTATCTATTGTTTTTACATCCTAGATTCCATAGGTTTACTAAAACAGTCCTCATATACCAATTATAAATACCATAGCTTCTAAATATATATATTTCATATATTTAGATTAATATAAAATTGATTACACAAACACATTCTTGAAGACTATAATATAATATTATCATTGAGGACTAGATACAAAATTATATAATTGGTTAATGAATATCAACATTTCCTATAAATATATTACCATTTAGTTCTTTTCATAAACATATCATACATAAATCATTTCTTTATAACTTGGGAAAAAAACATAACAGCAGTGACACCAGATGCTCTGTAAGGGAATGGTAAGGTGATATGCAAGACTAATACGAACAAAATGGTATGAGATCATGAAAATTACATTAGGAACCCATACACTTTATATAAAATATCATAATATTGAATCATGGGATAATTATTGGAAATTAATAACACATGAAACATAAGTAAATCAATGAACATGATCCATGAAAGTATAAAATAGAAATGATAGAAATATCTATGGAATAAATATTTTCATATAAAATTGTGAGCATGTATAAATTGAGGCATATTTACTCATTATGTTGAGGAAATAAAATTGATCCCTCAAATAAACTTATGAAAAGGAAACCAAGTCCTCAAATAACATTATGTACAAGAAAGATAGGTATATTCATAAAACAATTAAAATATAATCAGTTTCACGTATAAAATATCATCTCATGAGTTATACAACATTACCCAATGCATTGGAGGGAGATATTGATCCCAACCATATCAAAATGAAAACCACATGTATGTGCACCATAAGAAAAAAAGAATTAAATATTTTATAAAACATGAAATGAAATGGGTTTCAAAATATGTTATTCGTATCATAACCTATATAAAATTTTTAGGTGTATAAATAATTTAATCATTTCATCATAGAATAAACCATTTAAAAGAAGTCAGTTTCATATGAATTTTATCATGGTAAACTTGACGAATAGAAATGGGTTTTATAAATACCATTACATCATAATGGAAAACAATTCATCGAAATAATAATAATGGTATCCTTTGATCATGTCTCTATTAATTCATAGGTAATTTTTTTTAAATAAAATCATAAATAAAAAATGATTTTAATTGACCATTTTTAAAAAAATTTAAAATTAGTCCTTGATAAAAACTTTTATTTGAAATAAACAATTTTCAATATAGTATTTTTGAAAATAAACATTAATACAATTAAATATGATTGGAATAAAATAATGTTATAAAAGAATGTAATATTATTTTATCCCATAGAAATATAAAAAAATATTCCTATCACATTTTCAGTAAAATCAAAATGGGAATTTCTTGTAAAAAACAAAAATATTCATTTAAAAATAATTTTTAAAAATTCAAACATGAGTAAAAAATTATTTTCAAAGTAAAAGGTGATAAAAAATCATTTTATGAAAACATTTTTAGATAAAAAAGTTTTTAAAGGAAACATGTTTTTAATGAAAGGGATATATAGAGTCAAATTTTTAAAAATATTTATTAATTTATGTTCCAAAGTGTTGAAAATGGAAATATTACATGAAAATATCATAAATAACGAGAGGAGATTAAAATTAACGATTTTATTGAAAGATAGATCATAATATTATATCATTAAAAAAATTATCCTAATATATCTTGATAAATGATAAGATTATAACATAAAACAATCACCACTTTGGGTAATTGAATCATAATCCCCATGAAGTAGAAATATAAAATAGAATATAAAAAATTATTAGGATAAATAAATTCATGATATTAAATGTCAAAGAGGGTTTATATACACATTTGGTAAGAATATAAGCTCATAACATAACGTACGTCTCAAAAAAGAAAATTTGATAAAAAAATACCTTACCCCAATGATAACCATGAAACTTCAATCCCCGTGACAGTGATATCCATAAATGGTGGTACAAATCAGTATGATTTTCATGTTATGAAAAATGAAATAAATTTAATTTTAGTATATACACCACATAAAAAATTTGTTTTGATTATGGAATGTTTGTCCCAAAAAATAATAGAGAGATGTAAATCCCTTACCGCTTTAGAAATATTTTTAATTATAATCCCAAATAAAGAATAACAAAAAATGAAACATGTAATAACATGAAATTGGTGAGATTAATTATATTACATATAATATTATAAGTGTATTACCCACAAAAAATTGTGTGGTGAATTAGCATATGTCTCCCAAAAATAGAAGAGATACTAGAAATTCCATTCCCTAAGTCTCGACTTCCATCGTACACGTATGAACCCGCTATTTAATAAATATATGTCTGTTAAAAATATAATATAGAATCACAGATCTTTGTATATATAATAGAATATATGATTTATATATTACATTTTTTATGTGTTTATTATCATTTCCATGTTAACAACTTGTTCCATACAATAACAATTTTTTCTAATATATTTTTTTGTTATTTTTAGTCCTCTTACGTTGATCGTGTTAGATGATCTCAATAATTATAACCATATAATTAATATCAAATATATTCATTATATATTTATTTATAGTAGTCTATTTAATTTATAGACAGAAAATTAAATTCATCATTCATAGAGAAAGTAGGTCGTACATCCTCATGATTGTTATTCCATTCTATCTAATTATTGGAATAATTAAAGGATAAAGATATATTATCAAGATTTAGACATTTTAAATCATATATATCATATATTTTCATTAAAAAAATACTTATTACCTTCCATTTAAATAGTGAAACAATCACATTGCTTCATGTGATCGTAGTCTGTGGTACTTACAAAGAAACATTATCAACTTCGAGAAAATGGAAAGAATGAGGGTATGCATTCAGGAATAATTAATGAATAATAATAATACCATATATAAAAATAAAAATTCCCTATGTAAAACCGAAATATTTTATCATGGATAAGTTAATTTCATCATTTTTTTAGGTAATAGCCCTCTATACACATGAATGATGATTGTGTAACCCATTTTATTTAAGTGGAAATATATGTATTTAATTACAAAAAAATAAAATAAACATAGAATAAGGATTATACCAATGCTATTATATCATCTTGGTCTCAAAATAATTAATGGGATTGAGGAGTAAATAAAATCAAAATGCTCATTGATTAACATTACCCCTTCTTTAGGTATTGTAACTGCCCAAACCAGGGCCATATATCGGTTCCTAAGCTGCATTATCATGTGACCTCATGCATGACTTCTCGTATGATTGAGGATACTACCTAGTAGAGAGGGTCTAATATGTAAGGTCTAGAGACTATACCCTCTTTATAAAAGTTGACCAACTACTAAAATAAATAACAATAGCCAAATGATAATAAAAAAATAATCAATCATCAATAATAATACATATAAGTGTAATCATCACTTGATGAATCCAAAATGGGTAAATAATTACCAAATCCAAGGTAGTATGTATTTCATTCAAAAAAATTATCAATTTTTTTAATGAGAACTAAAAAATAAATTCACCCTAACATATATAATGAGTTTCCTAACATCATGAATGATTCCCTCTCCTGTTCTCAATCCCAAATTCCTACTAATTCATGTAACATACGAGTAATTCTATTTTCCGATCTAATAAATATGAATTATATTTGAATAACAACCAAGAATAAAACATATAGTGTTAGTAAAACATTACATACTAACACCAACAGTGTCCAAAGAAATATCCTATCTAAAACAATGTATTAATTTGTATTATTAATAATGATAAATAACAAAAGTGATCTTGTTTTATATTTATTATAATTCAATAAACTATATTATACCATCATTGCACCCTTCTAGAGTCCTAAACAAATAGCTTATGGTTTTCATAATTTACACATTTATAAGCATTACTTTTTCATTTAATTCCATTATCATTTAAAATACCATAGATAAACTGTCAAGAAAAACAATTAAAAACAAGAATCAGGGGCCCATAGCTATATTATGAAACCCTATAAGTATTTGATAATTTAAACAATGGACCTCACCTAATTCTTCATAATCATATATATAAATAGTTGGATCCTAGATAATTAGTCTTG
The DNA here is from genome assembly GCA_963277665.1 of Viscum album. NCBI lineage: Eukaryota > Viridiplantae > Streptophyta > Magnoliopsida > Santalales > Viscaceae > Viscum > Viscum album. The sequence goes on along the minus strand of OY728130.1, from coordinate 1,594,122,335 downwards.
AACCCCATGGGTATTTTGAAAATTAGTCCATTTCCAAAACCTCAATGTTCACAAGCATGCACTGGGTTCCTGAAGCATTAATCATACACTCCATGGGTATTTAGATAATCTTTACCTAGACCATACCTCACAGATAAGTCTATAAAAATATCTTATATATAATATACATATCAAGGTTGAACATCATTAACCCTCTTATCAAACATTAAAATCACGGTGAACCATTTCATTTATCAATAAAAACCATGGTTATTTACTTTTATCATAATGGTTGACATGTATAATTTCTCCATTAAACATTTTAGCATCATTTTATTAAAAAATTCATTATCCCATCAAGTTTTAGAAGATATCCCCTTTAATTACCATTATCAATTTGAATCTTGGATTTAATTACAATATAATAACGCATTTTTTAACTATTAACATTAGATAAATTACACATTAATATATATTAGAAGACCCTATGGCTTTCCATCATATCCAACCTCATAATATATAACATGTTCAATAGGATCTGTTCAACGATTCTTAATTTCATAGTTTTAAATTATTTAATTAAATTTAAGTTGAAATCTACCAACAAGGAAAATAAATGGTGAAAATATGAACACGATATAATAATCAATAATATTTTAATTAATAATTACATAACATACCATGGACATTTTATTCTTATTGTGTGATTATTTAATGGAACCACCATTTTAATTACATTACCTACCTCAATATCATTGATTAATTCTCCCCAAATAATAATCCTCAATACCGTGTAGAACAAATAGATTCACAATGGTGAAGGGGATGTTGGATAAAATCTACCACAAGATCCTATAAGAAAATATATATCAAAAAATATATATATATATTCTCAGTGGAGAAAAATATGCCCATTCAAAGGAAAAAATGAGAATGAATAGAGAGGAATCTAAATAGGGAATAAATTGAATACTAAATAAATATTTATACTTTCAAATTCATCTCTGATTCCAATCGAAAGATGTTCAAAGATACTTAAAATACCCTTCGAAGCATGTAAGAGCATGGTAATTCATATCTTCTCAATTATGGGACATTAGGGATATAAACTAGTCATTTGGGAATTTGTAATCAAATTTTCAGGGGGTAAAATCTTGTACACATTGTTTCCTGGTTAGGGTGCATATCCTTCCAAACTAATAATTTTAACTGTACACCCTTACTCATGGGGTACAGGAGTACCCTAATAAAGAGCATAGTTTTACAAACAATTAACAAACCCTGAAAATCAACTATATTTGAGGGTTTACGTTTTTTGGAGGGCAGTTTCACTATTTTGTGATACCATGTTCCACCATCATGGGGTTACAATGGGTACATGGTTTCCTTGTGAAAACCAAAGGGTTTTCCTTAACCAAATTCCCATCATCTACATCCTTATGGGCTTCCGAAATTCACTAAAATCACCCAAGACAACCCCAAATCAAGACCCAACAAAGGTATTGAGAAAATATGGGTAAAATACTTCTTGAAAATGGGTATGAGACATCTCCAAAAAGATTAAGATCGTAAAATATCCTCACGAGAACAACTTTTCCTTGAGATTTACTCCTCAGAATCATTATGCTTCCATGTTAAGAAGGATAGGTCGTTGAGCCTGCATATCAACTTCCATCTCTCATGTTTCTTTCTAAACATATCCAAGCTACCACAACACTCAGAATAACAAAACAATAATTCCCTGAAAAACATTCCCACTATGACCTACAAGATGAATTATATGCTCATAAAAGGATGAATCATCCTCAAGATCGACATCATCCACATCAATCACACAAGAAGGGTTAGGTATTTTCATCACATGTTATGAAACACAAAAAAAGATTGTACATAGTAATATATCTCTATGGAATATCCTTTCAAGATATCACCATTTAGATCCACTATAAAATTTAAAATGGAATAAAAAAACTTGTGAATTAACATTCTATACCTCAGAATCCTACTGAGAACCAATCTCGGTGACATGAAAATAAATAAATGATCACACATTGAGAACTTATTGGGTTAATGGTGTTTATAATAATAAAATGTATGCATACTATTAGATGTATCCATATGTTTCTAAATAAATTAAAAATTATACAAAATCTCATCTATGAGACATAGTCCAAACACCTCTCAATCACATGCCTCTATCAAACATAGAGGTGATCTACATGGTCTATCATAATGTTCCACATATGGTTCCATTAGATTTATCAATTTTTAGAAAATGTTATATGATAAATAAAAGTGTTCTAAGTGATTCTACCAAAATCCCAAAAAGATGAGGATTCCCTCCCACAACATGTCATTTAGTAATTAAATTGTACACTCCAATTTCCTATCTATTTGTGAGAAAAAAGGTGTACTCAAAAAGACCCTGGTACCCAACAACTTATATAATAATATTTTGTATCATGGGGTAAAGAGAGAATCATGATATGAAACTATACACCATGGAACCCCATGAAAATGGAGTACATACCAAACATATATTTCACCCAATTGATAAAATGTGAATTTTTCCTATATTGGAAGAAAATTGAATACTTTTTTAACATATCCAAAATGACCCATGTAGTGTCATTTTTCAAGACAGCCTCAGAATACCCACACCAAATTTTATTGAAAAGTCATCCCACTTCTATTTTGGAATGGGAAAGAACTATAATATAACACTAGGTCATCTATTCACTACCTTCCTCTTCTGATAGGTATATCATAATGTCACAAAACCAAAAATCTCCCTTTTCATCGCCTACTAAAAATACAATCAATGTAGGTGAATGTATATTTGGGTCAAACCTGAATAGACCTTCCACTTCAATGGGTGAACCTCATGCATTATATCCTCATGTATACAAGCTGGAAAAATATGGTTTCTTATATATATAATCTAATCATCATATATAGTCTAATTTGCACATGACTCCCCACTTTTTTGGATTTCCCTAAAGGCTGAACACTCAAGATCCCCATCCTTTCACTCACCTATCATCTAAAAATGTGTGGAATCTACATAAAAGGATATGATCATACTTTAATTTTTTCCCTTTTAAACATCAATATGCATCTAACTTCTAAAGGACATCTCGTTCTAAATTGAACTAGAATCATGAATCGTCTGAGTCAGAGCCTTTATACTCAAAGTGTCATCCATATTGTTTCCCTTCCTTTTTTTAAAGGGTAGTTCATATTTAAATGACTTCATATACTCAATCTATATCCACTTCATGAGATTAAAATATTACTAAATGTATGTACAGTTAATTCATATTTGGTCGGTATACACATGAAAATTATATCCGAAAATATATTTTCACTATCACTTTAAATCATAACCCACCACATATAATTCACGATCATATGTAGGGTAACTCTATTCTTGTGTCCTCTATAGTCATGATCCATATTCAGAAACACAGTCCCCCTATATCAACAATGCCCCATGTCAGATCCTGAATTCATCAAAAAAATAGTGCATACTTTTGACTTGCCTGACGTAGTATAATGAACCATTCTTGAAAGACATGTATATAACATCATTTTGGATGAATATTCAATACATTGAAAAAATACATGTCTAAGGATCAAAATTGATTAGTGTCTTTGGAAACATAGAAACAAAATATTCTATCATAGAGAAAGATCTTCAATATCTCTCATAAATTTATCCACATTTATTACTTCTACATTAAACCATTTTTTATAACTTGGGGAATAGATTAATAATAAATGGGTGAGATCAAATTCTCATTAAATTTAAAAATGAGAGATATATAACCATAGTCATGAGAATAATGGTATGAGAATGTGATCATGAAAATATAAGATCATATAGGGCATATCAAATATAATATTATTGGATCATGGCATAATGATTTGTAGTTAATAGGGAACAACTCCTATAAAAATAGAAAACATAATCTATGAAATCATAACATAGGAATAAAACATGGAATTGGGGTATACACCAAATCATATATAATTATTTCCTCATTAGTCAAGGAATTGCTTCTAAGACCATCCAAGTGCAAAAATTCCTTTACAGAGCCGGTTTTACACCCTATTAAAGCCCTATATTACTAAACTGAGGTCAACCATCGTTTCATCCCAATATTTCTTAACTGATTTCATCCCTTATTCCTGCACACTATTGCTGAACTGAGTTCACCCATTATTCTGACCTTGTAATATTTAACTGATTTCATTTCTCATCCCACAACTGTAATAAAAAAAAAATTATTTGGAATTCCAACCATGTCTATCTCATGACATATAAATATTTAAAAAATTCATTGGAGGGGGATATTTGTCGCATCCATATCAGAATGAAATAATAAATACATGTCCCAAAGAAATCACCAACAATTGTATCATAACTCATGTAATTAAATGGGTATCATAGTCATGTAAACATATCATAACATGTGGAAAAAGATATAAGTTTCACAACCATTTCATCTAAATCATAACTCCTGAAAGAAGAACATATTACATAAACATTTATCCTGTAAAAGAAAAAAGAATTTTATAAATTCCATCTCATTAAGCACAACCCATACATAGATATTATATGAATGTAAATATAATATCATTTCTTATAAGGTCATGGTAAACATCAACGAATGTTATATTAGATGAAAAATATTTTTGAAATATCATTAAAAATTTTAATAGAGGAAAATATCTATTATTCTTTGGAAAGGTTTATTAATACCAAAAACCACATGAAAATAATTTTAATATAGAAAACATTGAAAAAAAAAATTATAACTGAAATCATTTTGAAAACCTTTTTCATTGAAAACATATAAAATTAGCATAAAAATAGTTTAAAAACCTTTTTCATTAAAAACAATTTAAAACTTATAGAGGATGATTGATGTCATTTGGAAAACTATTTTCCTTGATATATTATAAAATAAGCTTGAAAAAATTTTGAAACCCATTTCATTGATAATATCTTTTTAAAATAATTTTCATAAAAATTAACCTTTAAATGTGAAAAGAAATATTTAATGTATTGCAGATGGATAAATCTATATATGTCTTAAAATGTAAAAGGAACATTCCTTTTTCATGATAAAAATTATAGAAATATAGATCTTTCAAAATGAAAAGATAATATTCTGTTGAAAAAATTAGAAAAATACAAAGGATAAAAATGTATTTTAATGGTCAGAGGAGATTAATTGGATATCATAACTCAAAAAAAGGGTTACTGATAGGGTTCAAAACCATGTAATTAGGCCCAAAAAACTGTGGCCAAAGGCCTCGACCAAGGTTTTGGCCAACCGTGGCCACTATCGTCGTGCAAGCATGTCCCAACCAATTGCCACGATTTTGACAGTGGCAATAGCTACGTATTTCCATGGTTCTGAGAATTGTGGAAACAAGCCTCCAAATTTGAAAACATGGTGCTTGACCTATATCCACGGTTTAAACTATGGCTATAGGTGGCTATTTCCACGGTTTTAACTGTGTCTATAACCTCGGAAAATAGTGGAAATAGCCAAAATTATAAATATCCCCAGTGGGATTTGATCCTTGCACCTCTACTATGCAGTACATCACAATTACCACTACACCGTGCCATAATTTGGGAATATATATATACTATGATATATATATTAATAAAAATTGTGAGAATAGACCCAAAATCATGGCGATATGGCTTCCTGCCAATTTTTTGGCGGGAGTTTGTTTCCCATGGAAGCGTGGGAAACCTATAGCCACAGTTTTAGAGAACCGTGGCAATAGGGAAATGAAAAATTTGGCATATAGCCATGCTTTTGCAAACCATGGCCATAGGACACAAAACTATGGCAATAGACATGGGTTATTTCCATGTATGGAAAAACCGTGGCTATAGGCCACAAAATTATGTCTTTAACCACCTATGGCCATGATTTTTAAACTGTGGTTGTACATATGTGGTAGTAGGTCCATTTACTAGTTTGGTATACTTGGAAAACCTTTTTAGAGAACATGGAATTCCCAAAAAAAGTGAGGTTAAATATGGTATTTCTAAGAAAACATTCTTAACTATCCTATGTAACATTGAGTATAAATATGCAACCAATAAATGATTATTGTCTGAATAACCAAAGATTATGAAAATTCATGAACATCTTGAGAGATGGGATATAATATTTCATCAAAAACAAAAAAAATATTTAATACTGTTGAGAATGTCTCAATAAAATATTATAACATGGAATCCTGGGATCATACTCTCCATGTGAGAAAAATAAATTTCATAAATCATAAAATATCACGAAAATAGGGATATTCATGTTCTAACATGTAAAATGGATGTATATAAACCACCAAATAAAAATTTTGTGAATAAAAAAACTAGAGTCTAAAAGAATGGGAATTGAGGAAAAACCATTTCACAGATTTGATAACATTTAAAATTAAACCCATGAAATAATGATCGTATAATGCTTCTCTGAATTACCACAAAATTAATTATATTATACATAGAATACAGTCATGGTTAGTACATACCCTACACAAAAGGAATGAGTGGCTAACCTGGAATTTATCTCATAGAAATAAAAGGTTATATGAAATCCCCATATATTGTATCTGGACTCTCACCGTACTCATTAAAATAACTAGTATAATAAATATAAATTCATTATAAATATTATGTTAATTGTTCAATTTGGGAAATATTTTCATTATCCATCACATGTGTCTTAATTTATTATATCATTGTTACTTATAAATATATCAGGATTAAAGCATGTAAACAATGATATAAATGTCATTTATATATATTATATGTGTATAAAAATAATATTCTATGAAATATCTAAGTAAAATATCAAATACACAATTCATGGATACGATAAGTCATACGTACACATGAACGTTGTTTCCTTTTTTATTGTCCTATTGAAAAAATAAAAAGTTAATGATATATATATATATTGTTATTAAATTATCTTTATGATATCATTAAAATCATATATATTCACTAAAACCATCTTTATTACAATCCACGTAGTATATGAATGATTCACATCGCTTTGAGGGTCGATAGTCTAAACAACCCCGAACAAAATTATCACATTAACACAAAATGGAAAACATATAGGTATGTTATAAATAAAAATTAAAAGGTCATACCGAAATTATAAATATATTATATATCACATATAAATATATTTTCCATCATAATTTCCACAATGATATGTGGTAATGGAATAATGAACAATAATTATTTTGTGAGGCTATAGCTCGTCGTACACCGAAAAGTATGCTCTTTACCCATTAAATAGTGGTATGTGAAATTTTTGGAAGAGCCATTTACATAACAACATGATAGTATTTTTATGATACTTATGTTTTTATATAATCATATTATAAATATAGTTAAATGGGGTGGATAAGGAAAAATTAGAGGACTTGAGAGAAGACGTTACCTCTTAATTGGTTAATGCCTTTTGGTTTTCACCAAGAGGCTCCCTTGGACTGACTTCTGACCAAGTGAAGGATAATATAAATAAGTTAGGATTTTTGGGATGTTTCTTGGTTAGCTAATGTCCTAACATAATTGGTTTTATAGGTTTTATAAAGTTGTATAAGTGGTGTCCTTTTATATGGAAGGAGGATACGCATCAAATTCTTGAAAACCATTTTGGTGTACACCTATTATTACATAAACAAATTTATACCAAACCAACATGAATGAATAATTTATGTTCTATGGCCTATGAATGGACAAAATTGGTTTTTTAGAATTGGATAGGTCATTTGGGACCCCAAAATTATGGTTTTAGTCCCTAAATATGTTTAAATAGACGTTAATCGATGTAATTAATTTTAAACACTTTTACTAATCATTTTGGTCAAAAATAAAGTTGAAAATAATATAATATTAATATTATACTGATTAAAATATTTTGTGTTAGTTTTTGGAAATTCAATTAATAGAATTGGAAAAATTGAGAGTAATTTTAATCCTACTGGTAGGTTGAAATTACTGGTCTTCAATGTTGAGAGATGATCAAAATTTTATTAAGTTTTTATATTCAATATCAAATTTATATTGATTCTAATGAACAAAATATTATTAATATATATATATATAAATGAAGTAATTTTTCCTTAAAATTTTTCATATATAATTTATCAGTGTTATTTATTTAAATGAAAATGAAATTTTGAAATAAAAGCAATATTTTTTACTATTCACAAAAATGATGTATCCCTGATTTTTCCAAAATATTCACCCTAAGATAATTTTCCCATTATCAATTAAAAATTGATATTTATTTTATAAAACAAAATTTTAAAATGTTTTTAAAATTATCTTTATTATTAAAATTTATCATTGGAGAAAAAAATATTTTTAAACGTAATATTATTTTTCTAAAAAACATATCTTTCGTTACAAATATATTTTATCAATATAAAACAACTATAAATAATATTTTAATCATAGTTATCTCTATTAGTATAACTATGTTTGACATATATGATATAATTATCTCATAAAAATAATTATAAACATGATGTTTCATAGAAACATATGTGTTTCTTATTACATATGCCAAATATAGGTTGCTTATAGCACAAGATAGGTTGTTATTTCATGTTTTAATATCCATGTTGGAATTTATTATAGAAAAATCTAAGATAGTATTTCATGTGAATGTAATATTCGAATTAGTGTTATATATATATATAACTATTTTCAGTTTCATATGAAATAAAAAATATAATGAACATAAATTATTTAAATAATAATAAATCATAAAATCAAACGGTGTTAAAATCTACCCCCATTAAAATGAATCTCTCACTCTATATTCATCTGGATTATAAAAGGATTAACTCTTTACTCATTTATTCATAGAAGCGTACATAGTAAAAACTAAAACTAAAACATAATCTAAATGGGAATGTTGGGACCATAATAGTTACACAATGTATCATATATTAGGGATTCCACCATGCATGACATAATTTGGGAGTTAATATTGGACATGGAGGAAAACCATAAATTTTTATAGGGAGTTTTTGAGTTGATAGATCACAAACATTTCAATGATCAAAGAAAAGTTGAGGGCCTCACATCAAAATTTAAATATTTGTTATCATATCCCAAACATGTGAATTCCCTCATAGTAAATTCTCTTAGAACATGAAAATGACATGAATCACCATAAATCCCTTTTAGAAAACATTCATTATTCCTTATTCTATAGATTATTGGATATATTACATAAATCCAATGAGTTTTAAACATCATATTGGTTATGATGAACTACTTGTCAATATTTACATTATTAGTTCCAAGGTAATCATTACCTTATGATTTACATATTCATATCCCACATATCATTATTGAAAAAACATTATCATAACACAAGGATGATATTAAGGGTTATATTTCCCTTAATCATGTGTTTTCCATGGACATCACTGTCTCCAAATATAAATTTTAAATTCCTTGTTAACCATTCAACATGTACATATAAATCCATTAAGAAAAACATAAACTGAACAATATTTGTATATTTAACCCCTTATATAACATAGTTATTGAATTATAATACACAATAGTTTTATTACCCAACTTCATCCTTCTTGATTTATCACGGATACTTCATCTTACTACACTATACCTATTTCTATCGACAGTTAATTTTTTGTCTCTTCATTATCAGAAATGTAACCATTACTTATACAACATTGTTTATCCTCATCAAGAGCATTCATCTTGGGTATTTAGATTCATAATGACCATTTATTCACCACTTAAAATACATAATAATTGATGTTGTCTTAGTTTGAAATATTTCTCACCCACTTTGTTAAAAAAACTCTTCCTTTTTCCAATGTAGTGACTTTGTTTCTGAAATTTGTTACAAAAGTAAAAAATATTATTATTTTTCTAAGACAATCACTTTGGTGATTTTTTCCACATTCATGACATAGAGTAAACCAAATCTTAATTACTCAATTCAATCCATTCCCAAAATCTGAAAAACTCCTTCTTCTTCTTCTTTTGTGAGTCCGATAGTTGGTAAAGGTATATATTGTTAATCATGTTTCAGGAAAACAGGTTAGTCATGATGATAAAATAATTCAATATAGTAACCATTCCAATTTAATTATCATTATCAAATCATCCATAAAATTTAGCATTAAGCCAGTTCTTTCTAGTTCCTGCTATTGATTAAAACAAGAATCATATCATGAGAATAACTAATCGTAGTATAAAAACACCTGGTCTTGAAAATAATTACTTATAGTTTGTCTAAATCGTTAAAAAATACTTAATATAAAAGACCCTATGTTAATTATGTGATATTCAAAGAAAACATATATTTAAATAATTCATGAAGGTACATGAAGTGTTTGTGAATTACCAAAGCATAGCCGACAGAGTGACAAACTAGGTGTGCAGTAAGGCCCGTTGTTGTGTACCAGATTACCATGAGTCATGCCCTGATCATCTTGTCAATGTTGATACCCCAAGGTACGAATTTGATAAATTCACACTACTTGTACTATCCAATCATGGACATATTTCTAAGAAACATCTTACACTAACCATTAACAAAATTCTAGGACATTTTCGTAAATATTAACTCATCCTTATACCAATCCTTAATGACATAGAAAGAAATATACTTTTAAATATACCTATGGATATCACTATGCTTTTACCATCCTTCTTTCCATGGATGAATAAACATTTCTATTGATACCAACTATAGAGACCCAATATTTTCAAATAAGGATATTACATAATTTTAAATGAATATTTGGTACATTACGAAAATACATACTCGGGGACTGGAATATTTTAATGTATTTGGAAATGAGGAAAAAATATTCTCTCCTAGTGAATGATCATCAACATCTCCTATAAAGATCTCCACCATTAGTAATCCTACCTAAAATATTTTTCTATAATATGGGAAAATAAAACATAATAAAGAGTTGAGATCAAATTCTCAATAATGGTAAAAAACATGAGATATGTGAGAATAATTACGAGAATAAGGGTATGAGAACATGGTCATGAAATTATATAGATCATAAATTGTATATAAGAGATCATATAAATTAATCATGCAGTAAGTATTGATAGTCAATAAGGCATGGATCTTAAGGAAATAAGGAACATAACCCTTGAAATCCGAAAAAAGAATAAAACATGGAATTGTGGAAGACACATAAACATATATAATGATTTCCATTATAGTCAAGGAATTATAGTTGAGACCATCATAATATAAAATGTCCTAGTGAACTGAGTTAAATCCTCATTCTATCCCTATATTGTTGAAACAAGTTCACCCCTCATTCTAGCCCTATATTACAGAACATAGTTCACCCCTTACACCATCCCTATATTACTGAACCGAGTTCACCCCTCTTTCCAGTCCTGTATTACTGATCCTAGTTCATTTACTATTTTATCCCTATAGTACTAAAGTGAGTTCATTTCTCTTTCCATCTAAGTCTATCTCATGAGATATAGATATTTACATAATGCATTGGAAGGAGATATATCTCCCACCCATATCATAATGAAATAATATGAATGCTCTACAAAATCACAAAGAATCATATCATTACCCTTGAAATTAAATGGGAATAATAAAATTGTAAAAATTTTATAACATATAGAAAATGATATAGGTTTCATAAACATTTCATCTAAACCATATCCCATGAATGAAAAATGGATATCAGAGACATTTAACCCATGAAATAAGAACATATTTGATAAAGATAATTACATTAAGAATAAACAATTCATAGAAAGAATATTAATGTAACCTTTAGATAATTTCTTAAAATATCATGTGGAAAATAAACATATTTGATCTTAGTAGGAAAATAATTTTGAAATATATTTAAAAAAATTATTCTTATGGAAAATATCCTTTATTCATTGAAAAAAGAATATATATACATAAAACCATTTGAAAATAATTACCATATAAAATACCTTGAACAAATATAAATAATAATTGAAATCATTTTATAATCATTTTTTCATGAAAACATAAAAAAACATCAAAAAATATTAAAAAACTTTTCATCTGAAAACACATTGAAGACTTATAAATAATGATTCAAAATAGTTTAGAAAAAATTTACCATGATAAATTTTTAAATAATCTTGATTTTTTTAAATCTATTTATTTGAAAATCTATTTTAATATAATTTTCTTCAAAATTAACTTTTAAACATGAAAAGAAAGCATCAAAGGATTCATGGGTGATAAATCCATACATTCCATATGATTTTAAAAGAATATTCCTTTTGCATAATAAAATGGATAGGAAGATTCCTTATTTGGATCGATTAATGAATATTTTTTTTGAAAACATTATCCAAAGAAAAATGGGTAAAAAAATATTTTAATGATCATAGGTGATTACAGGGACATAATTTTTAACCCTTTTTAGAGTATATGTTTTTCAACAGAAGAGATGGTAATGTAAGGATTTCCCAACAACAATTTCTTAACTATCTTATGTACAAAAGGGTATAAATATTATTCCAACACATGAGTATAGATTGAATAACTATATGGAATGAGACATAATGAACATCTTTATAAATGTTTTTTTATGATTCATCAATGTAATTATGAACATAAACAATATTGAAAATCATTGATATTGTCTCAATAAAATCTTATAAAATGGTATCTTGGAATCATACTCTCCATGTAAGAAAAATGAATTTAATGAATATTAAACTATAACTAATATAAGTAAGTTAATGATTTAAGATGTAAAATTTATGTATATCCACCTCAAAAAAACTTATGTTCATTACAAAACATGAGTCTCAAAGACGGCAAATTGCGACAAACCCATATTAACGGTTTATTAACTTTCAAATCATAAACCCTGTGAAAGAAAGATTATAAAATAGATATATTAATAAAAATAAATTTAATTATATTATACATAAAATAAAATCATTGGTTGTATATGCACCACATAGAAGCAATGAGTTGCGCCCATAGCTTGTATCTATCAGAAAAAAAAAGTTAGGCGAAAACCCCCCATGTTGTGTCTTGACTCTCATCATACTACTTCAATCCACCAGTATAATAAATATAAATTTATTATAAATATATTAAAAAAATATTATTATATATAATACAATGTAATTTTCAATTATGACCTTATATTACCCTTTTTTAACCATCCTATTTTTAGGTTTCACTTTGGGTAAAATTTCTCTTTATTTCTCATATATGTCATAATATGTTATATCATTAGACCTTATACATATATCATGATTCCATAATGTAAAACATGATATAAATATATTATATATATATTATATGTGTATTATGGTAATCTTTTGTATATTGAAGTATAAAATGTAATTGAACATTCATGCAAACGGTAATCCATATGTACGAATGAATGCTATTTCCATTTTTATTGTCATATTAAAAGAATAAAAAGAAAAATAAATATATTTATATATATAACATTATTAAAAAATATATATGATAATATATATCATATATATTTATATATTTAATAATATAATCCTTAGTATAATCCATGTAGTGTATGAACGAATCATATCGCTTTGGGGGTGGTAGCCCACACTTACTCAAACGAAAGTATCGTATTAACACTAAATGGAAAGAATAAAGTTATGTTCAAATTAGAAATTAAATAATTAAAAAAACATAACCTATATATTATATATCAAATATAAATATTTTTCCCATCTGAATTTTCCCCATGAAATATGCTATGGTAAAAATGAACAATCCTCTTTTCATGAGGCACTAGTTCGCCGAAGACAGAAACAATTTCTTAGTTTCCCATAAGATAGAGGTGTGTGTAAATGTGGGATTATAAATTTACATAAAAACATCCTAGTAAACTGAAAATAATATTGTTTTTTTGTAAAAATATAATATTTAGTGTTGTATGGTGTGGATATTGAAAATAAAAGAAATGACATGATAGAAGGCGTTACCTCTTAATCAGGTAACACCTTTTGGTTTTTTCCAGAAGGCTTCCTTGGATTGCATTCATCCTATGGGAAGGCTTCTATGTTTAAGGTAGGACTTATGGGAAGTTATTTGGTCATGTATTTTACTAAATTTAGAGGTTTTAGAGTTTTGAAGAAGTGGAAGAGGTGGTGGCCTTGCATAGGTTAGAAAAAGGACTCGCCTTAATGTTTTTAAAACAAGTTAGGTATTCACATGTTCTTACATAAATGAAGTCATAAAAATCTAACCTAAATCAATAATAGATGTTTTATGGAGAATTAATTGCCATAAATGGATTTTTAAAACAATATTGTTAATTTTGGACTCTAATATTTTGTTTTAGTTCCTAATTAAGCTTAATTTGACCTTAATCGATGTGATTAATTTTAATCACTTTTACTAATAATTTTGGCCAAAAATATTGTTTCTCTTATTTGACTAAAATATTATACTGATAAAATTGTTGAATTTCATTTTTTTGAAAATAAATTCACTAAGGTGGAAAGAATAAAATTAATTCTGATCCCACAAATGGTATGAAAATACATGTCTTTAACGTAGAATGAAGTTCAAAACATTATTACGTTTTTATACTAAATTTCAATTAAAAATTAATTCTAATTACGTAAATTCTATTAATATATTCATAATTTATATAATTTTACATTTAAAAAATTTAAAATATTATTAAACACAACTAATTATTTAAACAAAATGGATGTTATTAACTAAAAAACAGTATTTTTCACTATTCATCAATAAATGAAGTTTCTCAAAAAAATTAAAAAAATCACCCTATTCAAATTTATACATTATTAATTAAAAATTATGTTTATTTTAAACAAATATATTTCTAAATTTGTCAAAAATTATTTTAAAAATTAAAATCAGTGCATTCAAGAAAACTATATTTTTAAACATAAAAGGGCTTTACAAAAAATCATACATTTCATTGTCAATATGTTTTATCTATATAAAATATTTATAATTAATATTTTAAAATTAATTATCACTATTCATATAACGATGTGTAATGGTTATTTTAAAATTATATAATTTAAATAATTATAAAAATTATGTTTCATTGAAACATTTGTGTTGCATTTAACATAGTACAAGTCAATGATATATGTAGCACCACCGAGTAGAACAAGACATGTTAGAATTATTTGTTTAATTAATATATGATAAATTGTTTTAATATATATATATATATAAATAAATATTTCCAATTTGATGTGAAATAAAAAATACCAAGAAGATAAATTAATTCAAAAAAATCCTTCATCAAATCATTGGGTGTTATAGGTAGGATATAATGTAGATAAATATTGTGCTACTTATTCAATTCCTAAAAATCATTCTTACATTTTCTAGAACATTCAAAATTTATACCATTCTTTGTCAAGCCTAACAGTGTTTCTACTAAAGATTAAAATTCCTTGAAAAGTATTTGGTAATATCCCAAATAACCCAAAAATCATTACATATGAAAAGTATTATTCACCTTCTCCCATGAAACAAAATCCCAAAAGTTATCTAGGTATGTTGATTGATATTCCAATGATATGAGTTTACCAAAAAAATATACCAAGTCAATGATGAATTGACACATAAAAATATTGGCAGAAACTCAGTGGTCTCCCTATAAAATCTAAACATTGTCAATTTTTAGGGTATATTCCTATTGGGTCTTAGAGTACCCTAAGATGTAATCCCAAAAAAAAACAATGATAAAATAATCTAGGTACCACTAGATTATTTGGATAATTAGGTCCATAAACACAACTAAATAATTCGTGAACCATAATGGTGTTACGATGAACTCATATATTCTTTATCTGCTTCAGAAAGAAGAAAATTATATATATCATAAGGTCTAACAGTCAACCGATGAAAACATGATCCCAAATTGATCTTGTATAAAACTTAAGATCCTTTCAAATAGTCAAATATATTTTCAATATTCCAATGAGGATACTAGTTATAGTTTCTCTATATTAACATACATTGATATTATATTATTGAAGATGAATGTTACACACATTACAGAAAATGCATTTCCAATGACCATAAATGTTCAATGTATTTGGAAACATTGTATAAAATCTGTTAACACGGTTAATTATTTTATTTGTTTCCCACAATGATATTACCCATTAGTACTTATAACTAAAACCATTATTCATAACTTGTGGAAAGGAAACATAATATAGTGCTGAGGTCAAATTATTAGTATGGGAAACATTAAGTGATACTTAAGTATAATCATGAATATAAGGGAATGAGATCCTGATTATAAAATTTTAAGATCTTACTTTTCATATAATATATCATACACATGAGTCATGAAATAAATATGGGCATTATATAAGAAATAAATCATAAGGGAATCAAGAGAATAATCTATGAAAACATAACATTGTAATAAGACAGAGAATTTGTTGCAGACACATAAGTATGTAAAATGATTTATATAGTAGTAAATGCATCATTATAAATTCAATATTATTAGAATTAGTTCAGTCCCCATAACATCTTGGTAGTCATGTTTCACTCCCTTGAACATATTAGGAGTCATGGTTTACTCAAGATGTCATCTTAGCAGACAAAGTTCTTTTCTGAACTGAGTTCACTACCCATTTTATCTATGTCTATTTGAGGAGATATAAATCATTACCCAATGTGATTAAGGGGTATATTTATATAGGTCCCACCCTTATCAGAATGAAATAATAATTTTCTTTGTCATGGTATAATAACCAATCATATTATAACCCATGAAATGATATAGATATCATAAACATGCAATCATATCAAAACACAAGGAAAAGAGATAAGTTTCATAATATATTCGTCAAATCATATCCTTTGAAAAGAAGTGAGTTTCATAAGAATATAAAACATGAATGGGAAATGGGTTTCATTATCATATTACCCATGAAATAGAAACATGGTTCATAAAAATATTGATATAAAAACATAATCCATTCAGAGAAATATGATGAATGGAACCATTAGATCATATTCCAAGAATCCCAAGAGTAAAAAAAATTTAGATCATCTTAGAAGGAAAATCATTTTCGAATATATTTTTAAAAAATTCGGGGTAACATATCCATTATTTTGGGAAAAATTATTATTTTAACATAATACCTTTTGAAAATAATTTTCATTAAAAAAAATTTAAAAACATAGAAATATGGATTGAACTTAAATTGAAAATCTTATTAAATAAAAACATATAAAAATTTTGAAAATATTTTTAAAACCAATTTCACCAAAAACATAAAAGATAAGCTTTAAAATATTGTGAGAAAAATTCTCATTTTAATTAATTTAAAACATATATATCAATCTTTGATGTTATTGAAATTATTTTCGTTGAAAACAACAATTTGAAAACATATAATGGAATCATTGAAAATCAATTAAAACAAATTTTGAAATTTTTTTTTTAAAACCCTTTATCATTGAAAACGATTTTAAAATAAAAAATGAAAATAAAAATAAGGAAAATAATTTATTCGAAAAAATTTCCCTTGTAATATTATATAGAAATCATCAAGGATGTAACAATTATAACTGTGGTTAAGTTACTACATTTAAAACATTCATTTTTCACCTTAAATGTTTAGAAAAGTTCCATGATCCGAAAAATCTAGGAAAAGTAATTTTAAAGATAAATTTTTTTAAAAATAAATACATATTAAAAAATAAATACATAATGAAAGGACGCCTATTTTTGACCAAATGGAGAAATAATGTAAAATTTTTATTTTAATATTTTTAATTAACTGACCTAGAAAAGAGTGAAAAAATTGTAATATTAAATTTATATTAAATGAATAACCAAATTTAATTAAATTTAATTAGATGTAATTATATATTGATCATAAAATTTCATGAATGGACGCATAATCAAAAACAAACTCAATAAATGATGAGATTGTAACAATAAACTGTTATCACATTGGTGACATTGAATAATCATAAACTAGAAAAAATAAAAATAAATAAAGCATAAAATATCATGAAAATAAGAAGATTCCATATAAATTATTTCAATGTATGTATATTTACCTCATATAAAAATATAGTTTCATAACATGGCATTGAATTAATTAATTAAAATTTGGGAAAATTTACATTACCAATTTGTTACATTTTGAAACATAAAACACATGAAAAATAAATAAAATTGATATGTAAATAATGATACCTGTAATAATAATATTCATAAAAAAACTCCATCATATGAATACACATCACATATAATAAATATGAGAGTAACATGACTTGGGCCTCATGGAAAATAAAAGCTCGATGAGAAAACCCCTATCTAGAGTCTGAATTGTCACATGTGTATTTGTCATTATAAATAATAAAGTTATGTTAATTGTTAAATTTGTTAATCTATTTATTAATTTTTGTAATTAATTTTACTTAAAATTTTACAATTTTATATTCAACTACTTAATCAATTAATTTTATGTTGTGTGTTTTGACCACATTCAGTCCGTGTGTAAAAAGTGACATTGATAGCTCTATTATGGTAAAAGGGGTCATTACATAAACATAACCAGGATAATAATATTGAAATTATTGTTATATTTATACATAAATTATACATTTAAAACTAATATTTAATGATGTTTGGGATAAATGAACCATCATTACATTCATGGATACGGTAGGCCGTACGTGCGCAAGAGCAACTATCCTATTTTTCCAATGATCATTACGGAAAAGAAGGTATGTAAGATTTTATATTAAAATAATTATAATTATATCATAAATACCATGTTTTTAATAATATATATATTTATACATATAATTATTGTGATGTAAATGTAATCACATCATGTCGAGGCGATGGTAGTCCACACATCCACGTCACACATTATAACTTTTTAATGTGTGAAAAGGGTAACAAAAAGTATTATCTATTAAATTTATTAAACATTAATTATTACATTATTATTATTTATATATTATTGATTTTACATATTTTTTAATAAATCCATTCTTTATAAATTCCATGTATCACATTAATGAATCACATCGCTCTGAGAAGGCGTAGTCCAAACTTTCACAAATGATGGTATCATATTACTAAAAAATTGAAAGAAAAAAGATATGTGTTATATAAGAATTAAATAAGTATATAGATATTATAGATATTATATATATAATATAAAAATAGTGCTTACATTATAATTCTCAACCACGAAAGGTGGAAAGGTTAAAATAAATGACATCATTTTGTGAGGCGGTAGTTCACCATACACACGAATGATAAGTTCGTTACCCATTTGATTTAAGGGTGTGTATGTGTATTTAAAATACTTTGTTTAATAATATATCAGTATATTTATAATATTTATTTTATTATCTTATAATTTAATAATAATATTCAAGGTGGTGGAGAAATAAATTAAAAGAAAAGATCTTCAGGAAAGATGTTACCTGTTCTTTAGGTAATTCCATTTGGTTTTCCCAAAAGTGATTTATTGGGTAGATTTATGAAAAGAAGGATTATATGATAAGGTAGGTTTTTTCAAAGATTATTTTAGAAGATTTTGGGTGAGCCAAAGATTTTGTGTTTTGGGAATAAGAGGGAGGGGTGAGTTCCTTTTGATAGTGAATGAGTGACATTCTTGTAATCATCTGAAAACAGATTTCCACCAAAGTGTGTGAAAATATAATTGGATCCAATAATGAAAAAAAATCAATTAATGGGATACTAGTATTTAATTATGTGAGTAATGTATATTTTTTAGAAGTTTCTGGTTCATTTTTTCCCTTAATTTCAATGTTTAGTCAATGTTTGGATAATTTTTTATTAACCATTATAAATAATTTTAATCACACTCAATATAATTTTTTTTTTTAAAATTTTTAGCAATATTATACATTGTAATGTACTATTATTCCTTATCTGGAATTCACTTTTATGAATTCGAATCATATAAGTGGTAGGAATTATTTTATAATTAATCCTCTGCATAGGATGATAATACATGAATCTAATGTAAACAGGTTCAAATGTATTCCATGTATTTATGTCCAATATCAATGAAAAATTGATTACAATGACCTATATTGGATTAAATGATAATAAATTGAAATAATTATATTGAAAACTAATTAATAATATTATTTTTAATTCTAATTATATGAGATGGAAAATATGTTTTAAATTAAAATTCAATATTTTTCACTATTCGTCAAAAAATATATCTTCACTGAAAAAATACGAAAAATTAATTGTAATCTAA
Organism: Viscum album; assembly: GCA_963277665.1. Taxonomy (NCBI): domain Eukaryota; kingdom Viridiplantae; phylum Streptophyta; class Magnoliopsida; order Santalales; family Viscaceae; genus Viscum; species Viscum album. Next base: position 1,594,102,012 of record OY728130.1, on the reverse strand, counting down.
TTTTTAGGTTTAGATTTAAAATATAAAGTTTATTTGTGATATATAAAATCCATAATATTTCTAAAAACATTTTCCCAAATATAATGATTATATTTATTTTATACCTATCAAATATATTGAATGAGTACCAAAATTTTGATTAAATATATAATATATAAATTATATTGAAAACATTAAAAAAATTTGTTTGTTTAATTTATTGAGATATAATTGTGTGTTTATAATGAAAAATAGTTTTCATGGAGAATTAATTTCAATATTTTGAAATTGTTAATAAATTCTATTATACTAATTAATAAACAAAGGATTTATTTTATATAAATATTTAAATCATATTTTCCCAATTTAGTTATTCTTATTCATTATATCATTTCTATATATTAGGTAGTATGAATAATAATACATTAATAATCATGTTAATTATATGTTGTAATTTGGTTAAAACACAACCTTTCATGTTAAACAATCTACTGAAGGAATATAAAATTATGTGTAACATATTTCAAAAATAATTTTCCATGTTACACATGCTAATATAAGTGTTGAGTGTGGAGAAATATTTACATGGAATTTAATCCAACATTATCCAAACATAATGCTATTAAAAAACTATATTAAATGTTGTGTGAGGTGAAAAAAATCTAAAATACTAAATTAACTAAAAAACATGTTTCACAATATCTTAGGGTGTTACATTCACACCCCTAAAATGAATTTATCTATTTAAATTATTATAAATTTTTAAAGGTTTAATATATGAAATTTTTTTTCTTAAAAATAAACAACTATAAAATTAATTTCCAAACATTGATTAATCAAATAATATGTTGTAATCATAATGGTTACCCAAAGTAACTCATTATCCTGTTTCCACATAAGATAAATTTAGCATCAAATGAGAATATGGACTTGGAAGTGAAATATAACTATTATGTTACGATGGAGAGAGAGATAAAGAACATGGTTTGGAGAATTCTAATAATCCCAAGTCTATATCCCAAAGAAGCTTAAAAAGGTCCATTGATATAATAAAATATAATGATAATAGAAAAAAATTATTTTTAGAAGATCTTTCTTAAAGGTGAAAAATATTCCTTAGAAGATACACTTGCATGATTTCTTGACATCCTTACCCTTTGTTGTTCCATGATCAACTTCTATGTAATCTATTTTTCTATGAAATTAAGTTGAATATGTCATTCATTAATCATTGACAGATCTCAATGTCCACAAATAGAATGATAGGTAATTCTATATGCCCTTATCAAAAATAATGATAGAACCTATTATCTAATATTCATAAATCCTCATATGGTGATACGATTATTTAATATCTAAAAATATATATGATGTTTATCATAAACGATCCCATAAATGGTTAAACTTATAACCCTTATGAAATATGAATGCTCAAAACTCTAGAAAGAGGTTCACTAAATATTATCCAAATAATATTAACATTAAAACCAAATATATCATGTAGTAGTTATTATCTGTCACATATAAAACATGTGAATAATTTCATAAAGTATTATATTCAAGTATTTCAATGTCTTGAATAACAAAAAAAATATTAAAAATATGCATGTTTCTTTATTCAATAGTATATTAGATATATTCCATAAATCAAATAATTATTAATCTTCATAAATTATATCATAAACCACTAGTCAACAAGCCCTTATTATTTCTAAGGTAATGAGTACCATCTATTATACTTATTCATATATAACATATATTTATCCAAAACAATTATATTTATATAATGAATATAGTAAGGGTTATCTATCCATTAATCAAGAACTTTCCCTAAAAATGACATTGATGTTAAATCACTTTTCTTGTCCATCAGAATAATTCAATGTGTTTGGGTAAATCCTTATTAAAATGACATAACCCAATCAATCATTATATATTTCACTATTCAAATACCATAATTTTTGAATCCAAAGACATAGAAAAATAGATTATTCAACATCATCCATAAGACATAAGAAGGATACATCATCTTAATAATTAAAAACTATTTCCTTTATCATTTCATCTATAATACCTTCATCTTTAGAAATATAACCATTAATCGTACACCCTTTCTTATTCTGTTTGGGATCATTCCACATAGGACATAAATTTTAGTAATTATCATTAATTCCACACATAAACAATTTATCCTTTGACAATGTCTTAGGGAGTCCAATATTTCCCCACATTTTTTTAAACAAACACATCAATTTTCATTGGAAGTTAATTGATTTTTTTCCTTAATTTTCATAGTCAAAACAACTTCTTGTTCCTCTAAGAAATTCACTTGGGTGATTCTGTCCCCATTATGGCCACAAAGAAAAATGAATATTCATTCCATTATGGTCTTTATTACCTTAAATCTCATTTAACTCTTTCATTATCTTATTTGGTGAATCCCAGACATTGTTAAGATACTCTTTATTATTCATGTTCCCTAAAAAATTAGTTGGAATGATCGAAACATCCTTTACTATGGTAAACATCCCACTTAACTACTCATGAACTAATTTCCCATCACATTAAATGTTAAACCAAATACTTATGGTATACACCATTGACTAAAACCAGATATAATTGTGTGATAAACAATTATAATAATGTAAAAACATATAATCCTGAAAAATAGTTATAGTATATCTAATTTATGAAACCATATTTTATTTCTAATACAACCTAGTATTATCATTAGATATATCCCTAGACATATCACTAAAAAAACCCCTACGGATATCACTAATTTTTTCTCATACTAGTTTCCAAAGGATGACTAATCCATTACTCTATACCAACTATAGAAACCTATGAATAACATACATAGATATTAAATAATTCTAGATGAATATTTTGAGAATTACAAAAATACATGATCAAGGACTATTACAGTTTAGTGTATTTTGAAACATGGAACAAAATCATCTAGCATGGTTACAAGTATGAAATGTTTCCCACAAGGAGTTTCCCTATTATTACGTATACTAAAAACATTTCTATATATATAGGGGAAAGGATAAATAAGAAATAGAGGACCTTAAATGTTCAGTAATGGTAAACAATGAAGATATATAAGAATAATATTGAATACAAGGGTATGATAATATGATCATTATAATAGAACATGATACACTTCATATCAAAGGTCATATTCATGAGTCATCATATAAATATTTTTTTTTAATATGATGAGAATAATAAGGAAATTAGATGAATAATACATGAAATCATAACATAGGAATAAGAAATTTAGTTTGTAGTAGACAAGGATGCTTGTAAAATGATTTCCATATTTGATAAGGAATCACTCTCAAGGCCATCTTAGTTGTATTTGTTTACTCCACATACCATCCTGGAAGTAATGGTTCACTGCCATGACTATATTAGTAGACATGTATTAATCCCAAGACTATCTTACTAGAAAAAGTTCATTACTGAACATATTTCACTCCCAATTCAGCTACATCTATCTCATGAGGTATCAATCATTACCCAATGCATTGGATTGAGATGTGGGTCCCAATGATCAGAAAATAAAATCATGCATATGTTTTCCAGAAGATAAAAAATATATTATTATAACCCATGAAATGAAATGGGTAACATAAAAATGTAATCATGTCATAACATGTAGAAAAGATACATGTTTTATAATCATTTAATCAAATCATATACTATGAAATGAACCAGGTTTCAAAACAATTTAACCCGTGAATGGGAAATGGGTTTCATAAATATATAACTGGTGAAATAAAAACATTTTTCTAAAAAATAATTCCCCAAAAACTTTATGAAAACAATAAAAGAATATGAATTTAACCTTTAGATAATTTTCCGAAAAGTCACCAGAAACCCCAAGAAATGGCATGATAGATTAAAAATAATTATGAAATATGTTTTAATAACATTTGTTGAGGAAAATATCATTTATTTTTTGAAATGTTATTTAAAAAAAACCCATTGAAAACCATTTTCATTGAATATAATTATAAAAAAAGAAAGATATCAGGAAATTAGTTTAAAAAATTTTCCTTGAAAACATATAAAAGTTTCTATAAAATATTTTGAAACCTATTTTCCTTGAAATCATTTAAAATAATATTGTAAATATTTTTACTTGTTTTCCCTTGAAATCATTTAAAATAACTATTATAACATTTTGAATGGTTTTTTCTAAGAAGACACATTAAAAATATTTAATGAATATTTGAGATCATTGATATCATTTACATCGAAAACAATCATCTAAAATCATATAATAGAATCATTAAAAATCATTTGAAATAATTTTTAAATATTAAAATCTTCTTGAAAACAAATTTAATTTGAAACAAAGTTTAGAATAAAAATATTTATAGAATATTAGGGAAAAAATTCTTTTCAAAAATAAATTTGTAAACATATTATTTAAGCATCATAGAAATGATGTTCATGACACTAGGTAATGTTGTATATGTGAACATTCCTCTATCAATTTAAATGTTTAGAAAATTTCATTGATCAAAAATTAAAAATAAGATTAATTTCATAAACCATTTTTTATAAGAAGATACATGGATAAAAATTTAGTTTTAACATATTTGGATGATATTAAAACACTTTTGAAGAAATTTTTTGAAATCACATTTTTGAAAGAACACAGATTTTCGAACGAATAGAGAGATTGTTTTGGGTTTCCATAAAACTTTTTTCTTAATAAACATATGTTAAAATTAGTGATAATATAGTTCAATTATATAGATATAAAATGAATATCCATAGGGAATGAAATTTTATTAGTATTTTCTGAGCTATGGGTCATAATATTTCATCAATTGTAGCATAATCATAATTAATTTCAATAAACGATGAGATTGAACAAATTAACGGTTACCACTTGGTAACATTGAATTAAAATAAAATAGAAATAAAACCACTAAATGAATAAAAAAATATCATTAAAATAATTATATTAACTATATAACATTTCAATGGTGGTATATTCCCCTCATAAAAAAATATGTGCACAACATGTCATGTGTCATAAAGAAGAAAATTTAGACAAATTTTCATTACCAATTTGGTAACATTTGAACCATAAAACACATGAAATAAAAAACATCAAATAGATATTTATATATTCATAAAATAAATTATAATAATCATATAATACATCCATGTATAGAATAAAAACCAAATATTTGAAATTTGGGGTGAACATGGTATGTGTCTCATGGAGGATAACCGTGAAATGAGAAAACCCTTAACTTGAGTCCATTTTGTCCCATGTGACATTATTATACTGAATAATATACTTATATTAATTATTTAATTTCTTTATAATACTTTTACTTTTATAATTACTTTTACATAAATTATATCAATGTTTTATACAACTACTTGAACAATTTTTTACATCCGGAGTTTGACCAAATTCAATTTTTGTGTAAAAACCAACTTCGGTAAGTAGAATATAGTAAAAGATGATATTATATAAACCTATAAATGATAATAATAATTACATAATTATAATACATATAAATAAATTATACATTTAAAAACAATCATGAAATCTTGTTGTGAGAAACGAACCAACATTACAATTCCAGAGGTGGTAGGTTATACACAGGGATAACTAAAATTCCCATTTTTAAATGATCATTATGGAAGTAAAGTAAGTAACATTATATCATTACATGATTAGAATTATATCACAAATATAATTATATTTATTTATGTATATATATATATATATATTTAATTCTAATAATGTAAAAAGAATCATGTCATGCTGAGGAGGTGATAGTCTCTACGCATATGAATGGAATTGTCACTTCTAATTTTGTGAAGAGTGTAATAAAAATGGTATATTATACATTTAGAAGGTTAATTATTTTAGTAATAATATATATATATATATATAATTTAGGTCACATATTTTAAATTAAAACTCTTCATTATACATTCTATGTATTGCATGAATGAATCACAGCGCTTTGAGGAGTTGGTAGTTCACACTTACATAAATGATGTTATCATATTCCCAAAAAATGGAAAGAATAATGTTATGTTTCATATAATAATTCCCAATGAATAAATACATTATAAATATCATTTATATCATATATTAATATAGTTTCTATCATTATTCCAACTTATGAATAGTGAAAATGAAAATTGAACGACCTCGTTTCGTGAGGAGGTAGTTCCTCGTACAGACAAATAATAAGTTGGTTACCCATTTGATTGAAGTGTGCATAAGTGTAGGTATAAAAAAAAATATAACAAAACATAATTATATTATATATATATCTGATACTATGAATTCAAGTAATAATATTATTATAGGGTGTTTAGAATGACAATAAAATAAAAGAATAAAAGGAATGATGTTGCATCTTTTTTTGGTAACTTCTAATGGGTTAGACAAAAGGGCATCCTTGGATTAATTTATTACCAAAAGAATAATTCTAGGAAGAAGTGATAGATTTTGGGATATTATTAAATAGGTTTTTGGTGACACAAATTGGTTGAAAAGGTGTTAATAAGATGTGTGTGATAGTTCATTCTTATAAATAGAGGAGTGGCATTCATTAATTTTTTTTAAAAAGAAAATAAACATTATTTTTCTTATTTAATGTATAACCAATAATGATCCAAAATATAAAACATGTAGTATATGTTTAAAATATGGCTATTTATTGTATTTTGGACAAATTTATGGGCCATGTTTTCCATTAAGCTAGTGATTTAATCCCTTTTGAAGCTAATTTTCTTCATAATCATTGTAATTAATTTTAATAACTATCATATATATTTTTGGACAAAATATAAAATTACCACATTAGAAATTATTAATTTTTCTTAAACCAAATGTAGAATCAATTTTTCCAAAATCAAATCACATATGTGATGGAAATTAATTTCAAATTAATCATAAAGAAGGGAAAATAATGTATGGCATAAAGTAACAATATTGAAAAGATTACAATGTTTTTAAATTAAATTTTAAATTGAGATTGATTTCAATTAACAAAATGTTATTAATTTTTATATAATTTATCTAAATAATCATTAAAACTAAAGTAAAATATTATTTATCCTTATAAATAATTTATATGAAAAAGATATTTCAAATTTAAAATAAATGATTTTCAAATATTAATCAATGAATGAATGTTCCAAAAAAAACAAAAAATTACCATTAATTTAATTTTTTTATCATATTTCAAAGAAAATGATTCTTTGACATATAAAATAAATTAATGTTACATAAATTGGACTTAAACATCTATCTCCATAAATGGAGGTTAAATGATCTTTTAGAAAAAACAAATATTCTTTCATAAAATAGAATTATTCTAATCCTATATGTACATAATCTATTGGATGAGTATCAAATATTTTTATTGAATATATCATATAATTTTTTTGAAAACATTAATAAATAATGTATTTTTTAATTTACTAAAATAAAATTGTGTTAGTACATAGAAAATTATTTTTCATTGAGATGTAATTTCATTATTTTCAAATAGTTCATACATTTACTTATAGTTATTGATAACTGATATATTTATTTTATATAAAGCAATAAATAATATTTAAATAATTTATTTAATTTAATTAATTTAATTAATAAATTCATTTCCAATGGATAGGTGTTATCTATTATAATATTTTAATAATCATTCTAATATTATACAAGAGTTTGGTAAATACACACCCTTTCGTGTTATGCAAGATATCGAATAATATTTTCATTATTTGTAAGATATAAAAAATTATAGTGTTTCATGTACTATAAGAAAATATATGGGATGGATGTCATGAATGATTAACATGAAGTTGCATATAACACAACCCAAACATATTTCTCTTAAAAAAATGTATTCATTGTGTTGTGAAGTGAAAAATATCATAAAGTTAAAATTAATTTGAAAAATATATTTCAATAAATCTTCGGGTGTTACATATATTCATAACTATCATTCAGTTCGTTATATGATAATAGAAACATATATTAAATGCCTCATCATCATTATTATCCAAATATAATTGAGAATCCCCATATGGCCTACTATGATAGATAAATACATTATCCATCTATTATTCCAGTTGAGTATTAAGTTATTTAAGCTATGTTGGTGTCATTTGGTAAGGAGGAATGCAATCTAGTTCCACTCAAAATATTAGATCAATTGTAAAATTATCATCACTCTCATGTGGTATCCATGATATGTCCTTATAATTCATGTATTGAAATATATTCTATACCTATGAAAAACACCATGATTCACACCCAATCATCCAACAAAAGATACTCCTCGAAAGAAATATTCTATTCCAACAGAGCTACCTCTGGTCTCAAAACATGAGATGGATCCGGTATATATATTCTCAACATTGAAACATGAAATATTTTGTATACCTGGGATAAATGTCAAGGAAAATTAACTCTATATGAAATGGATCCAACTTTCTCAACAATTTGATAGGGTCCAGTGAACTTTGGACTCAACTCTTATTCTTAGCAAAATGCATCACACTTTTCCATGGAGAAAATTTGAGAAAGATATGATCACCTACCTCAAATGAAATATCCTTTTTAGTTATCTACGTAACATTTCTACCTTCTCTGAGCTATCTTCATGTGCTTCTAAATCAACTGAGAATTGTTTCCAACACTTCTACCAATTATAGACCCATCAACTTCCTTTCACCTACTTCATCCCAAAAATCATGAGTTCGAAACCTCTTTCTATATAATGCTTCAAATGGTTCCATCTGTATACTAGAATGAAAACTCTTATTACAAAAAAAACAACAAAAGAAATATGTTTGTCCGAAATTCCCTAGAAATCCATAGAAAAATCACATTTCGTATATTCCAATGTTTGAAATGTTTGTTCTGACAACCCATCTGATTGTGGATAAAAAGATTTACTAAAATTTAATTCAGTACCCAATGACTTCTGAAGGCCCTTCAAAAAGTTAGAAATTAACATGGGATCACAATTAGATACAATGGAAAGGGTAACTCCATTTAACCTAACTATCTCATTAATATACAATTGAAAACATTGATCTAGAAATAGATTATCTCGAATATGAAGAAAATGAGCATATTTTGTCAATAGATCAATAGTAATCTAGAATTCATTTTTACCTAGAGAAGTCTATGTTAATCCTAGTATGAAATCCATGAACAGGTGTTACCATTTCCCCTCTATCATTTGAAAAAACCAAAGCATCCATTGGGGTAATTGCCTTTGTGCTTTACAATATTGTCTAATAAAAAATATATGGTTAATGTTAGAAATATCTCTTTTCATTCAATCCCACCCGTAAAACACCCAAAAATCTATGTACATTTTATTAATGCCTGGATGAATTGAAAAAGGAGAAATATAAGCTATAAATAATAAATATTTCTTCAACTATGAATCACAAGGCACACATAATCTCCTTCCAAACCTCAAAACACAGTCTTTATAGATGTTAAATTAATGTAACATACCCTTCTATACAAATTGAACATTTTTTTCTAACTCATTTTCTTCTTTCTATGCTTGCTTAATTCTATCTGATATAGATGATTTTACTACATTTTGAAACAAAATAGAGGAAATACTAACACCAAAAACTTTAAATCCAAAATTAATTAATTCAAAAATCAAAGGATCTCATTCCAAATGTAAGATGGTTAATATAGAATTACTCTTTCAACTCAAAGTGTCAGCCATTTCATTTACCTCTCATGGATGGTAATGAATCATGCCATCATTATACTAGATTAATTCCATCCATCTCTTTTGTCTCATGTTTATTTATTTTTTGGAGTGAATATATACTTCAAAATTTTGTGATCAGTATATATATTTCACAATTTACTCCATAGTGATGATGCCACCGAAATTTAAAAGCAAAATCAAAAGTAGTTAATTCCAAATAATGTGTGTAACAGCCCGAGATTTTATGAAAAATATTCTTTTTAATTCTATTACTGTCTTGTGTTGTACGCTACACCAAAAGGAGCTTGCAAAACACACATCCTGGACTTGCCTTGCATTACACGCAATCGCGACCTTCCTCGATAGCGTGTGTAGTACGCAATACCGAGTTTGACTAAACAACGATATGCTATTGAAATATTAGTATAACTAGTCGTTATGAATAGTAATAACCACCTTTTAAAATTATAGAAATTTTAGCTCTCAAAATGGACTTCATTTATGGATTCGGAGTATCGAATTTAACCTAAGGTGAAATTTTGGTACTTTTCGGATAACTTTCATATTCTGATGAATAGTGAAAATTACTAAATTTTAATTAAAAACAAATTTTTTAATCGAAATAATTAATAGTGATAAATTATTAATTTTAGTGGTTTTAAAGTATATTTAGAATATATTTTTACAATTTAATACAATGTTGGTCGTTGGATGTAATTTCACATTTAAACCAGTTATAAACAAGTGTCAATCTTTTGATAGTAATTATCTCTTAAAAACACGCTATTTGTTGTGACAGTGGAAATTAATTATAAAATTAATTAATGCAACTTATATGTTGGGAATTTTGTAAAATAGAAATCATTTTTGAATTCGGAATATCAATTATAGCTTAGGGTGAAATTTTGGCATTTTTCTAAAAAACTTCAATTTTTGATGAATAGTGAAACCACTAAGTGGTAGGTTAAAAAAAGAATTTTGCATAAAACTTAATTTTAACGCTTCTGTGAATGGAATTTCGAAAATCCGACAGACACGGTTGATATCAGTAAGTAAAATGTGGTTCAATGAGATAAAAATAATTTTTTGGTGAATGGTAACTTTTTACTTTTATTTACCACGGTTAAAAGTAAATAGGGTAATTAAGGGAACAAATGATATTAATATTACTCTAACACATGTCCTAATCCTTTTGGACAAGTGTATCTCGACCAAAAACAACCTTAAGTGTAAAATATTATCATATAGGCCCACTTGGATTAGATTAGGACATTTATTATTAATTTATTTATAGAAGGGTTAAAATAGTTAAAATCAAAGTTTAATAAGTAAATCATTTTTAATATGGGGTTATACATAAGATAAATTCAACTATAAATATTAATTAGAAAGCTAAAATGATTTCCTACATAATTGTATTTTATTTATAATTTTTAGACAATAAATAATTTAATTTATTTATGACACAATGATGATGCAGTAATTATCTTATTAATGAAATATTGACATAATTGATGTTATAAACACCAAAATAAATGAAATTTGAGGATTTTTATGAATCCCACTAATTTTCTAGGTTCCTATGATATATTAGTGTTGATTTAATTAACTTGGTTCGAACATATAATTCAGTTATGACTTTCACAAAAATCATATATCAAATAGTGTCAAAATTGACACAAAATAGTTTTTAAATAAAATATTATATTATTAATTGTTATTTTATTCCTAAAAATCTAAGGATCGGCCAAATGACTTAGATAAGGATATATATATTAATAATAAACAATTTGGGGTTCGTTTGGCATGTTATAGAATGTGTATTAACCATATAGTGAAAGAAAACAAAAAGACACGGTAAAAGTTAAATTATATAACTTAGAGTTAAATCTAATTGATAAGGTTAAAATAATACCATAAACTTGTCTAAATCATATTGGTTGATATAATTTCGACCCATACCCACTTTAGCTTCGAAATAATACCCTTTGGAACCATTATAAACCGATTTTGACTTTAATATAAAATAATATTTTGAGATATTCCTAAGATGCCCCTCTCCTCCCTTATAAAAGGCCACCTCCTCCCTCTCCTACTCACACCAATTTGAGCATTCAAGCTCAGCCAACCCCTGAAAAAATCCCTTCTCCACTTCCCTATAATAATCCTAGAGGTCCTGGCCATCTTCAAAGACCAATCTTAGTTCCCTAAGTGGAGGATTCAAAGAGGCGTTTCAAAGAAGAGGTAATATCCATTACCGATCTTTTTCAATTTCTTTCTTCTTCAACTTCTTCTTCTTTATCTGTTTCATGAAAAAGTAATAACATCAGTATTTCTTATATACGGATATGTTATTATAAATATTAAACAACTATAATTAACCTTCTATCCATCCTACGGAAAAAGGAAATCACTGCGCGTGCGTACGTACGGAATACCGTCTCCACGCCGTGGTGTAATCTATTTTCCACCACCAGCTTAATTGGATGGGTATAATGGTGTAAGGAGTAACTATATATGATTATTATAGAGTTATATTGATACTGAAATAGTATACATACACTTCAACACAATTCCACGACCATGGGAATGATATCATCGCTCGTGCGTACGTACGGACTACCGTCTCCACGAAGCGATGAGATTCATTCTCCATGTTAACCATTTAAGAATAATTATTATGTATATATAAACAATAATAATGAAATATATGAAATTATAAGGCTAATCGATTTATGTATATATGTATGTCATCTACTTACTTCCATTCAAGAAAATGAGGAAAGGAAAACAGCGTTCATGCGTACGTACGGACTACCGTCTCCATGAACTGTGTGTTTCATTTCATTTATATATTTATTAAATATATATATATATACTGAATATATGTGATATATAAATCATGTTTTATATTCTGGAAGTAATTAAATCATGATATAAGTAATAATAATGTCAAGAACAACAAGTCCAAACACCTACGATAAAGGAAACGATTTTACCCAAAACGCTACTTTAACATTAATTTACAAAAGAACAGGTAATATAAAGTCATAAGTGAACCATATATGATATAATAACAATGAATATGATTCTATAACAAGTCAATGACATTATTTAAATCATTATACAGGAGGTTTGGACACTTACGAAGCAAATCGGACCTAAGGTAAGGGAAATATCACAATCTCATTTTTATCCGAGATTATTTATACATTGGCATTTACTGGGGTGTATTTTATCATCCACATCCATGTTTCCTCAATATATAATATTATTTCCATTGACCTACAATTGTTTAAATCCTATTCTACCCTTCGGGGAGTTTTTAGTAAAATATAAGAAAGGAATCTTTTGTCGTTTTTTCGTACGAGGTACTTTTTGACTTTTTCGACAAAAGTACGAGAAGAATGTTTTTTTTAACTTAAACGGAATGAACGGATTTTTACGGTTTTATAAAGCCTTATTTTCATATAGCTTCCTCCAAAAGATTTCATGACTATTTTCAATAAAATCTCTTTCTTTTAAAATTGCATGATGTTTGTGAAAAGAAATTGATTTTAAAGAAGAAAGGATATTTTCCTCAAGAATTCAATTCAAGTGTTTTATCAAAATTATTTTCCATCTAAGATAATAAAGGGTTCTGTTTTTATCCATATTATTACATTGATTTGATCATGTTGTGATGGAATATTTTTTATGAATTCCTTTATCTTATATGAATTGATTTATGATGTCATGATGTTTAAGATTCCCATTTGTATTACATGGGTTATGCAATGATGTATGATTTATGATTTTGTGGCACACATAAGAAACGATTCATTATAAGATGGGTGGTACCTATATCTCCCTCCAATGCATTGGGTAAAGATTTTATATCTCCTGAGATAGACATGGCTGGAATGGTAGGTTATACCGGTTCAGTGAAACAGGACTGAAACGAGGGTGACTCGATTCAGAAAGGGACTTTGTCCACTAAGATAGTCTTGGTAATGAGTCATGACTAACAAGAAATGATTCTCTATGATTATGTGTGTATGACACAAAGTTTCATGTTTTATGTTATGCTTATTGGGATTTCATTTCACTACTATGATTTATCCCATGTTATGAAATTATGCTCTCTTTTGCAGGTTAAGATTTCCAAAAGTTATGTTCTTATGAATATGATGTGATTGATTTTTCTTTTTGTTTACCCTTACTGAGCATTTGAGCTCACCCTTTTATGTTTTATTTTCCCCAGGATATAAAGAAAGGTTTTAGGTAAAAAAAAGAAAACCTTTATGGGAGATGCTGAAGATCTTTCACCAGGATTAGAAGATTATTTTCTGAGTTTCCAAAGACACTAAACTATTACGATCCTTGTGTGTGTGTTTTTGTTATGTACTAAGTATTCCGCAAATGTAATGTAATGTCAATGTACGTCAAGCTTCGGGTCTCTACAGTTGGTATCAGACGAAAGGTTTAGTCAACCATTGGAAACTAGGATGTGAGAACTTTAGTGAGATTCCTAGAGATATTTCTAAGGTATGTCTAGGGATGTCTCTAAGGTTAAGTATACGTATAGGTTATAGTCCTAGAATTGCGCTAACAATCATAGAATTTAACCTAAGATGTTAGATATTGAGGGTACTCCCCCTTTATTATGTTGTTTTCCCTATCATGATTTTTGCCTCTCACACTATTCTTTTTGGGTTTTAGACAATGGCTGCAACCCGAATGAACCGTGTTGATCAATGCAATGGACAATGCAATGATTTCCCTCCTGAAGAAACAAATGTTATGGGAGATGGAGTGCAAAGTCTTATTGCTATACTTACACAAGCTATGAATCATTCTGGACTTCCAAATGAGCAGAGAAGGGAACAATATTCTATTGAGTCCTTCATGAGGCAACATCCACCTTCTTTTAGTGGGTCTTCCGATCCACTTGTTGCTGAACAATGGACCAGTACCACTGAAAATATATTTTCAGTTCATCAATGTTCTGAACATGATAAAGTCATCTTAGCAGTATATCGTTTGGAAGGTGAAGCTGATCAATGGTGGAATCTTATCAAGAATACGAGGCCAAGAGATGAAATTGAGTCCATGGAATGGGACGAGTTCAAGAACATGTTTTTCAGTAAGTACTTCCCTCGTATTCTTCGAACAAAGATGTAAAAGGAGTATCTTGAGCTGAAGTAGAAGGATGATGAATCTGTTGGTATATACGAAGTGAATTTTACAAGACTTGCAAGGTACGCATCTGGCATTAACATCCAACCTGAAAGTAAAGTTGATCGATTTTTCAGTGGCTTAAAACGAAGTCTTCGAAGGGCATTAGCTATAAGAGACTTCAGTAGCTATGAAGAAATTGTGCATTGTGCTATCAAGGTAGAAATGGAAGTTGGTGTTATATATCCATCTCATGGTTTTGACAAGAAACGAAAGATGGAGTTCAAGGAGAAATCTCAGAATAATGGTGAAAAGAAAATGAATGTTTCCTTATGCTCAAAGTGTGGAAAGAAGCATGGTGGATATTTTCTTAAAGGGACTAGAAAATGTTTTTTAAGTGTGGAAAAGAAGGTCATCGAGTAGCTGAGTGTCGAAGTAATGGAAAAAGGGTTTCTAATGATGTGAACAAATCAAACACTGTAGAGAACACACCACCAACACTTCAATGTTTCAAGTGCAAGGAGATGGGACATTATGCCAATAAATTCCCTAATCCAAGGGTTAGTGATGATCAACATGAGCAACCACTTAAGGCAAAGGACAAAAGGAAGTCACATGCGATCACTATTGGCGATGTTGAATATGAAAACAATGTGGTGGAATGATTAAGTGTTTATGTAATGGGATTCCAAAATAATGTTGTATATTGTATTGTGGAATATTTTAATATTTATGTTTTGGTCTATTGTGGTTTTCAATAATTTTATGGTACCGGTAACCATGAAAAGTGATTGAGACATTTTTTTGGTAAACAGATGATATGAGCATTATGAAGGGATAAGAAGATAATGAGATGTTTGATTGTATTCATGAGCTCATGATTGATATAAGGACTATGTGATATCATGGTTTGAGTATATAGAATTTTGAGGATTTTGGTATGTTGAAAGTGTTAACTTTTAACTGAATTCATGTTTTCACTAAGGTATTCAATAGAATACGCGATTAAGGACTTTGAATGTTTGAAATATGACCAACAAAACATACCTTATGATATATGGGGATCGACGATGGTGTTAAATCTCTGGTAATCGTTTTCACTATGTTATGAGAGTGGACTGCAGTATTATGGATAAGCCTAAAGATTGAAATGGATTATGTTGGACATAAGTGAGTATTGTTTAAGGATAGAAGTTTTTTTTGATATTATTGATGGGATGTTATAGTAATGTAGTTTTAGAAAAAGGACAACCTGTAGGACGGGTGACAGCCCATCGCTTCGGACAAGGCTGTGGGAATCGAACCCACAACCGAAGTGCGACTGGCCTTTATCACCTACCACTGGCCTACAGGAAGTCCCTGTTTAGTAGAAACTAGTTTTATTATATTAAGCAGTATGATATATTAAGTATATGTCTATTTTAGGAACCATATATGATTAATCTCACTATAGATCGACTTATGTATATAATTTTTGCTAACCTTTTGTTTGAGACAGATGGAATGACCCGTCATTCTATCACATGATCTGCTAACACTTCACGAATAACAAATTCAAATTCATTTATTTAAGAGATGAAGTGGAAATTGTTCAAGGCACGAACAATAGTGAGATTGTACCAAAATAAAGTAAGTATTTATTCTAATTCAAATTCTTCAACTTTAGGGAAACGATCTTGAAAACAAAAAATGTTGTCCTAGTGATCTTATATCTGATGAATCAGATGGTACCTTATATCATCACAAATCTATGGATTTGTGATTACTGGATTTTCCATAGCCATGTTCTCTACCACTCCCCATCAGAACATGATGGTTAGATTTCTCTTCCATATCCATATTTTCACCTATGTGGAAACCCAGTGATTAGTTTATTTGGGTAACCGTTACGTTTCGTACTTTTGTTTTTAATGATTGGTTTTGGTATTCCTTTTTACGATGTGGGTTTCTATTAAAGAAACTTTCAAGTAGTAAACCATTTATAACCCCGACGAATTTTGAGGGCGAAATTCATTTTAAGGGGGGTAGAATGTAACAGCCCGAGATTTTATGAAAAATATTCTTTTTAATTTTATTAATGTCTTGTGTTGTACGCTTCACCAAAAGGAGCTTGCAAAACACACATCCTTGACTTGCCTTGCATTACACGCAATCGCGACCTTCCTCGATAGCGTGTGTAGTACGCAATACCGAGTTTCACTAAACAACGATATGCTATTAAAATATTATTATAACTAGCCGTTATGAATAGTAATAACCACCTTTTAAAATTTCAGAAATTTTAGCTCTCAATATGGACTTCATTTATGGATTCGGAGTATCGAATTTAGCCTAAGGTGAAATTTTGGTACTTTTCGGATAACTTTCATATTCTGATGAATAGTGCAAATTACTAAATTTTAATTAAAAACAACTTTTTTAATCGAAATAATTAATAGTGATAAATTATTAATTTGAGTGGTTTTAAAGTATATTTAGAATATATTTTTATAATTTAATACAATGCTGGCCGTTGGATGTAATTTCACATTTAAACCAGTTATAAACAAGTGTCAATCTTTTGATAGTTATTATCTCTTAAAAACACGCTATTTGTTGTGACAGCGGAAATTAATTATAAAATTAATTAATGCAACTTATATGTTGGGAATTTTGTAAAATAGAAATCATTTTTGAATTCGGAATATCAATTATAGCTTAGGGTGATATTTTGGCATTTTTCTAAAAAACTTCAATTTTTGATGAATAGTGAAACCACTAAGTGGTAGGTTAAAAACTGAATTTTGCATAAAACTTAATTTTACCGCTTCTTTGAATGGAATTTCTAAAATATGACAGACACGGTTGATATCAGTAAGTAAAATGTGGTTCAATGAGATAAAAATAATTTTTTGGTGAATAGTAACTTTTTACTTTTATTTACCACGGTTAAAAGTAAATAGGGTAATTAAGGGTAAAAAAGATATTAATATTACCCTAACACATGTCCTAATCCTATTGGACAAGTGTATCTCGACCAAAAACAACCTTAAGTGTAAAATATTATCATTTAGGCCCACTTGGATTAGATTAGAACATTTATTATTAATTTATTTAAAGAAGGGTTAAAATAGTTAAAATCAATGTTTAATAAGTAAATCATTTTTAATATGGGGTTATACATAAGATAAATTCAACTATAAATATTCATTAGAAATATAAAATGATTTCCTACATAATGGTATTTTATTTATAATTTTTAGACATTAAATAAGTTAATTTATTTATGACACAATGATGATGCAGTAATTATCTTATTAATGAAATATTGACATAATTGATGTTATAAACACCAAAATAAATGTAATTTTAGACTTTTTATAAATCTCACTAATTTTTTAGGTTACTATGATATATTAGTGTTGATTTAATCAACTTTTTTCGAACATATAATTCTGTTCTGACTTTCACAAAAATCATATATCAAATAGTGTCAAAATTGACATAAAATAGTTTTTAAATAAAATAAAATATTATTAATTGTTATTTTATTCTTAAAAATCTATGGTTCGGCCAAATGACTTAGATAAGGATATATATATTAATAATAAACAATTTGGGGTTCGTTTGGCTTGTTATAGTAAGTGTATTAACCATATAGTGAAAGAAAACAAAAAGACACGGTAAAAGTTAAATGATTTAACTTAGAGTTAAATCTAATTGATAAGGTTAAAATAATACCCTAAACTTGTCTAAATCCTATTGGGTGATAGGATTTCGACCCATCCCCACTTTAGCTTCAAAATAATACCCTTTTGAACCATTATAAACAGATTTTGACTTTAATATAAAATAAAATTTTGAGATATTCCTAAGATGCCCCTCTCCTCCCTTATAAAAGGCCACCTCCTCCCTCTCCTACTCACACCAAATTGAGCATTCAAGCTCGGAAAACCCCTGCCAAAATCCCTTCTCCACTTCCCTAGAATAATCCTAGAGGTCCTGGTCTTCTTCAAAGACCAATCTTAGTTCCCTAAGTGGAGGATTCAAAGAGGTGTTTCAAAGAAGAGATAATATCCATTACCGATCTTTTTCAATTTCTTTCTTCTTCAACTTATTCTTATTTAGTTGTTTCATGATAAAGTAATAACATCAGTATTTTTTATATACTGATTTGTTATTATAAATATGGAACAACTATAATTAACCTTCTATCCATCCTACGGAAAAAGGAAATCACCGCGCGTGCGTACGTACAGAATACCGTCTCCACGCCGTGGTGTAATCTATTTTCCACCACCACCTTAATTGGATGGGTATAATGGTGTAAGGAGTAACTATATATGATTATTATAGAGTTATATTGATACTGAAATAGTATACATACACTTCAACACAATTCCACGACCATGGGAATGATATCATTGCTCGTGCCTACGTACGGACTACCGTCTCCACTACGCGATGAGATTCATTCTCCATGTTAACCATTTAAGAATAATTATAATGTATATATAAACAATAATAATGAAATATATGACATTATAAGGCTACTGTATTTATGTATATATGTATGTCATCTACTTACTTCCATTCAAGACAATGAGGAATGGAAAACAGCGTTCATGCGTACGTACGGACTACTGTCTCCATGAACGGTGTGTTTCATTTCATTTCATATTTATTAAATATATATATATACTGAATATATATGATATATAAATCATGTTTTATATTTTTTAAGTAAGTAAATCATGATATATTTAATAATAATGTCAAGAACAACAAGTCCAAACACCTATGATAAATGAAACGATTTTACCCAAAACGCTACTTTAACATGAATTTACAAAAGAACGGGTAATATAAAGTCATAAGTGAACCATATATGATATAATAACAATGAATATGATTCTGTAATAAGTCAATGACATTATTTAAGTCATTATACAGGAGGTTTGGACACTTACGAAGCAAATCAGACCTAAGGTAAGGGAAATATCACAATCTCATTTTTATCCGAGATTGTTTATACTTTGGCATTTACTGGGGTGTATTTTATCATCCACATCAATGTTTCCTAAATATGTAATATTATTTCCATTCACCTACAATTGTTTAAATCCTATTTTACCCTTCGGTGAGTTTTTAGTAAAATATATGAAAGGAATATTTTGTCGTTTTTTCGTACGAGGTACTTTTTGACTTTTCCGACAAAAGTACAAGAAGAAATTTTTTTTTAACTTAAACGGCACGAACGGATTTTTATGGTTTTATAAATCCTTATTTTCATGGAGCTTCCTCTAAAAGATTTCATGACTATTTTCAATAAAATCTCTTTCTTTTAAAATTGCATGATGTTTGTGAAAAGAAATTGATTTTGAAGAAGAAAGGATATTTTCTTCAAGAATTCAATTCAAGTGTTTTATCAAAATTATTTTCCATCTAAGATAATAAATGGTTCTGTTTTTATCCATATTATTACATTGATTTGATCATGTTGTGATGGAATATTTTTTATGAATTCCTTTATCTTATATGAATTGATTTATGATGTCATGATGTTTAAGATTCCCATTTGTATTACATGGGTTATGCCATGATGTATGATTTATGATTTTGTGGCACACATAAGAAAGGATTCATTATAAGATGGGTGGGACCTATATCTCCCTCCAATGCATTGGGTAATGATTTTATATCTCATGAGATAGACATGGCTGGAATGGTAGGTTATACCGGTTCAGTGAAATAGGACTGAAATGAGGGTGACTCGATTCAGAAAAGGACTTTGTCCACTAAGCTAGTCTTGGCAATGAGTCATGACTAACAAGAAATGATTCTATATGATTATGTGTGTATGCCAAAAA
The DNA here is from genome assembly GCA_963277665.1 of Viscum album. Taxonomy (NCBI): domain Eukaryota; kingdom Viridiplantae; phylum Streptophyta; class Magnoliopsida; order Santalales; family Viscaceae; genus Viscum; species Viscum album. Next base: position 1,594,081,278 of record OY728130.1, on the reverse strand, counting down.
GTTTCATGTTTTATGTTATGCTTATTGGGATTTCATTTCACTACTATGATTTATCCCATGTTATGAAATTATGCTCTCTTTTGCAGGTTAACATTTCCAAAAGTTATGTTCTTATGAATATGATGTGATTGATTTTTCTTTTTGTTTACCCTTACTGAGCATTTGAGCTCACCCTTTTATGTTTTCATTTCCCCAGGATATAAAGAAAGGTTTTAGGTAAAAAAAGAAGATCTTTATGGGAGATGCTGAAGATATTTCACCAGGATTAGAAGATTATTTTCCACGTTTCCAAAGACACTAAACTATTACGATCCTTGTCTGTGTGTTTTTGTTATATACTAAGTATTCCGAAAATGTAATGTAATGTAAATGTACGTCAAGCTTCGGGTCTCTATAATGTGTAGGTTAACTTAACTGCTGACTTTTACTCGAATTTCATGAAGTCCTTAATTTTTATTGATTTTTGATAACCCCCCTTTCAAGGGATATATGGGAACCCTTACAAGGCTCGTAGGCTTAGATATTACATAGACCTTAGCCTTAAAAGACATTACATGACCCTATGGTCTTAGATACATTAACCAGTCTATAACCAAAAGGAAATTCCTTTCCCCAACATCTACATAATGATGGTAGCTCTCCACTTTCACATGGTTGTCTGGCTAAGATTCCCATGTAGGCATAGGCTGGTCCTCTTGGTAGAGACAAACCCTCTCATTCTTCTAAATCCATTGGTTCTTCTCTAGTGAGTGCACCTGCTTTGAATCCTCCTCAAGGTATGCTCCACTTTTGTAGAGTTTGTATGGGGAAACTGCAATAATCATGTGTCTTGAAGGCCTTGAGGTGACCCGAAGGCCTTAATGGTGGCCAGGAAGCCATAATTACAAAAAGACTTTAGTGGCTTGAAATCCTTAAGGACTCGAAGCTCAAACTGGTGGCCAAGTTGAATAGTTTTGGCTTTTATAGTACTGAACAATACCAGCTATAGTAGAAAGAATAGTACATGCACAGTACTGCTACAGTACCACACAAGAACACAACCAAGTCCTTTCAATGAAGTATTAAATTGATAAAAAATTAGCCTTTTCTGGAATGTAGTACCAAAACTGGGGGAGTCATGAATATTTTATTCAATTCCTAAAAGCATTCACCACATTATTTTTTCTAGATGAACATGACACAATTTCATATTAACATTGTTATTTTTCTATATAACTATGAAAACTTTTCAACAATCCAATTTTAATAACATGAAAAACCATGAAAACTACGAATCTATGTTATATTTGTTGGTCTGGGCTATTCTTCAAAAAAACTTGTTTTAGTAGGTACAAATTTTATACCATCTATAGGATCAATGTAACAAACGAATTAAATTTTTTGTAAGAAAAACTCACAATTTTGAAATTCCCATATAGATTATTTAATTTCAAGGTCTCTAAGGAAACCCTTCATTGATGTTAAGTATCCCCAGTAATTTTAGAATAAACCAAAATATAATCAATAAACACAACCAAAAACTTATCCATAAACTCATGGAAAATTCTTTTCATAATATCCAAGAATAAAACAGGTTCATTGGATAACCCGATAGGCATAAGTAAACATTCATAATGGTCATATCTAGTATGAAAATTAGTCTTTGGAATGTCTAATTATTTTACTTTCAACTGATGGTACCCCAACCTTAAGTTAATCATTGAAAATTAATGATCTCCCAGGAGCTGATCAAACAAATTATCGATATGAACAAAAGGATACTTTTTATTAATAAAGATGTTATGAAAGGAATTATAATCAATTAAAAGCCTTAATGAACCACGAGTGGTTTTAAGAAAAACAAGATAAAGGCACCCTGTGGTATGTTCTTGGTTGAATTAAATATTTATCTAATAGATCCAGTAATTCATTATTTAACTCTAAAAGTTTAATATGAGCGATTTGATAAGGGGGTTTTGAAATGGGATTAGCATCAGGAGCCTAGTCTATAGTAAAATAATCTTCTCGATCAGGTATTATACTAGGAAACTCATTAGGGAAAACATCAAGATAGTTATTTAACCCTGGCGGATCACTAATCTGAATAGTTCCATTGTTTTCAAAAATATATGCAATGTTACATTTATTTCCATCTTCTATTAGTTTTCCATCTTCCAAATATGTTATCAAAAGTAAGAGTTCATTTTTGTACAAAAATAAAAATTCTTTTTGAAAAGAAACCTCTTTTTCTCTGTAGTCAATCTTATGATGAGAAATGGAAATCCAATACATACAGAAAATAACATAAAATGACAATAAAGGAAAAATAATAAGGTTTTTAGGTAGATTATTCCCACACACAAGGACATAAAGGTTCTTATAAATTTTTATTGTCTCAATATTTCCCTATGTGTTTTTACCACAATTCCATGATTCATATCTTGATATGGAATTCCTAATTTACAATAAAATTTCATAGAAATGAATGAATGTGTAGACATAGAATAAAATAACACATTGGCATAATCTGAATAAATAAACAGTTTACATGATACTACATCATTTGATGACCCAAAATCTTCTGAAGTACTTGCAAAGGATTTCACCACCCTTTTATGCTTGAAGCCTTGATGCTTTCCATCATTTCCGTTATTCCTCAGACACTCATTTGTATAATGACCCATTTCATTGAACATAAAAAATTTACTAACTGTAAATTAGATTTTTTTACAATTACACAGATCTTTTTTAGTGAAATTACAAGCCTTAATTATCATTTTACCAGATTAGATGCAATTAATAGAATTCTAAAGGCATTCCACATTTTTATTTTTACCATAATTTTCACAAACTATAAAAATAATTTTTATAACATTATAATTTTTTATATAGTTCTTCCTCTTCGTCTTCTACATAAACCACTTATTATTTTGATTTTAAAAGAACACCTAATCATTAGCACACGTTAATTTCAACTTCTTCGCATATTGAATATGTTTTTCATAAAATTTTAGCTCATGAGAAGCTAATGAACTTTGACAATTTTCAATTAATACTTAGTAAAAATGATTGATTTTACAATGATGATCTTGTATTGAATTTGGATCACACCCTACCAATCGAATGAATTTTTCTTTATAACAAGCCACTGAGTCATATTCCTACCTAAATTCCAATAATTTTTTTCTATCCTAAGTCAAACCTCCTATGGAAAAAATTTCTCATTGAAAATAATTTTGAATTCATCCCAATCAATAGAATAAATCTCTTCACAATCCATAAAATTTGACCCTCGACCACCACTGATCAGCCTCACCTTCAAAACGGTAAACAAAAACACTAAACTTTTTATTTTCTGAACACCACATGACATCAAAAATCTTTTCCAACGCTTTAATAAACCCTTCAACTATCACAGGGTTAGATGATCCCTTAGAAGATAGAGGATGTTACCTCATGAAATGCACTACTACTGACATGTTCCTTTTTATTTGATATGGAAGATCTTGTGCATGGATACAGACACAATTAGTAGCCTGAGTCAATTGTTCCATCAATGCAAAAAACTGTTCAGTTTCGATTCTGACCATTTTTTGTTATTGATTTGAATTTTATTTTCCACTTCAATTATTCCCATCATAGCTTCCATGTTTACTATATAGAAAACCTTTCTGAACACTATCATATCTTAAATTAAGAAATATGGTAATCTTAAAAATCTATATCATTTCAATCTTTCTATAATTTAAAAATAAATTATCGATATTTATTTAATAGTATCCTAACTCTTAAAGTTATCTAAACTGACCTATGATACCAAATGTAAGGCCCTAGACTGAAACATTATATAATATTGATTTTTGTACAAGAATTTACTTTCGTTCACATTGAGGATCTTTCCATTTTAGAGTTTTATATAATTGGGGCATAACTATTACATCTAAAATATTAAAAATTATACACTTCCACTCTATCCAATTTTTCACAACAATAAAAGGCCTTAAAAACATGAATTATTATCTTGATAAAAATATTCTTGAATTATTTCATTCCCTAACTCATCATTGTTTCCAATAAAAAACATATAAAAACTAGGGATTATGCATAAAAATGTTAGTAAGGGTTATGAAATAAAGAAATAGAACATTAGTCCATGAATACATACAAATCAATAAAATTATACTTTTCAAAAATAGAACATAATCTATTTAATATACATCATGAAATCAACAGTTTTATAAATAACTCATAGAAATCCTAAATCATAAAGGTAACTTGTCGCATCTAGAACATACTTATATTGTATATTTCACATAAACATAGGTAGTAACCTTCGTGGTTACATTTGGAATACCCATCATAGTATATTCCCTGAGTAAATTAGGATAATCCTTAATGATTACCTCTACCATGATACCCAATACATGGGAGAGATATCACAGGCTCACCCACCCTCATTTTATCAAGTAACCAGCCATATACATAAATAATTCCCAACACCCACAACATAATCGTAACATATGGATAAGTATAAAAGAAAAAATATATTTCCACATTGCAATCAAGATATTGATATAATAAATCCATTATAAAAAAGATTTTAATTTAAAAAATACCTAAAAATGAATATGGTATTTACTTTTCATTTTTATAACATTATGCCTTGTAGAGTATCCCAAATATCAAACAACACTTGCAGTGGTGGAATGGTCGTTGTCACCACATACATTGAAAAGAAACATTCATTTTTTTTATTAAAATGCTTCATAAAAAAAGATTACTTTAAAAAAATCAATTAAATTAAATAAAAATGGTATAATTACACACCATATAAAATAATTTCATGTATAAACTAAAAAATTCCACAATTAAAAAACATTGAGACAAAGTCCCTTAACTCGAATCCGACTTGTCTCATTCATTATTTAATTTATCATATAAAAAACATTATTTAGTTTCGACATTCTTCATAATCCTTTTCATTTTTATTGGTTATTTTATATTACTTATCTTCATGTTATAAAATATTAGTTATTTATTTGAGTTTATATCTTACATTTGGTCAATGATTGGACCTTGAGTAAAAAATGAACTTATTGTAATTGAAATTGTCTATGTGGTCATAATTCCATCATCACAAGAATGATATTATTGATTTAAATATCATATATGTACATTTTATGTGTATTTATAATAGTCAATAACATCTCGTGATAAAAAATGAAATTCATCATTCACAGAGACTGTAAGGCGTACGTACGCATGAACGCTACTTTAATTTCTTTGTCATATTTAAAAGAATGGAATATAAATGATACATAGGTAAGTTGTAATGAAAATATATTAACTGTGTAATATATGTAACATATGTTCATTAATACCATCCTTTATACATTCTATGTATGGTATAAATGAGTCATATCACTTTGAGGGGCAGTAGTCAGTACTTCCTCGAATGAAATTATCGTATTTACACATTATGGAAAGAATAATTGTATTATGTAAATAAAAAATAAAAAGAATAGATAATATATATATATATATAGCATATATAAATATATTTTCCTAATAATTTCCACATTTATAGGTCGTAGGAGAAAAACGAACAATAATCATTTTGCGAGGAAATAGTTCACTATTCAAAGAAACAGTATGTTCGTATCAATTAGATGGAGGTGTCTCTAAGTGTAGTTAGAATCCTTATCATAACAACATCATAGTAAGTTTAGGATATTTTTGTTGTTATTTAATCTCCTTATTATAATATAATAGGTAGTGGAGAATGAAAATAAAAGAAAGCATCTTGAGAGAACATGTTACCTCTAAATCGTGAAACTTCTATTGATTTGAGCCAAAAGGCATTATTAAACTTCATTATGCCCAAGGTAAGGCTTCTAGGAGGAAGTTATGGATGTTGGGATATTTTTTTCAGGTTTTGGATGAGCCAAGGGGCTTGAAATGTGTGAGTAAGTGGGTATAGTTGGTGGCCTTTTCTAAGTGGGGGAGAGGAACTTTAGGAAAGTATTGAAATATTATTTTATTATAAATTTATTTTTTGGTTCAAATTGTCCCAAAATTATTTATTTAAAATATATGGTTATTTTGGTTAGGTATCCTCTCAACCAATATATTTTAGAAAATATTATGTCACAAAATTAACCTTATCTTTTAGAATTATCACATAGATAAAATCATTAACTCTTCCCATGTGTTCTTGTATTTTCATAATATATGGTAACTATAGTAACTATAAAATTCCAAGAGAAACATAAGTGGTTCATTACTGAAAATTTTAACATTATAAAAGTTTATTGGGATGATCATTTATTTTTAGGACTATTATATAATTTAATAAAATATTATTTGTTTTAAAAACACATTTATGACAATTTTGACACAATTTTGTATCTGATTTTTGGTATAGTCCTAACATATTGACTCCTTAAAACCAAAGGCATAAAATCAAATATAATATTTAATAGAAATCTAAAAAATTCGTTTATGGCATCAAAATAATAAAACTACATTTGTCTTAATTTTTATTAAATCATCTATTGGAATCATTCATTAACAAGATAATCACTACCTCATCATTGTGTCATTTATAAATATATTTATTTACTGTCTAAAAATTATGAATAACAACAAATGATTTAAAAATAGTTTTATATTTATAATTAATATCTATAGTCAAAGAGATCAGTTATATAAAACTATATTAAAATTATTTTAGTAAAATATTCATTTTTATGATTTATTTCTCTTTATATTAAATAAAATCTTATAACATGTCACTGTCACACCCAAGTGGCTCCATGGGATCCTAAAATCGACCAAAGGATGACCATGGTAGGATATATTTCATATAATAGGATTATTAAATGTGTTGTGGTAGTTTTATATTATTATAATATTATATTTTCCCCTTATTAACCAGATTTACCCTTTAACAACGGTAAATAAAAATAATTAATGAAGTTGCAATTCATAATGTCCAAAAATAAAAATAACCTATTCACACAATTTGGACATTCATATTCCAAATATGGAATCCATTTTTTCAATTTCGAAACACATAATTTCATTAAATTAATTAAAAACCAATTCTCATTGTTAAAACCAAAAAATCAGGTTTTTAAGAAGTAAAAACTATAAAAATATTGACATATATTTATGTCCAATTTAAAAGAGAAATTACTTCCAATGGCCAAAATTGGATTAAATAATGATAAAATAATCCAATTAAACATTAAAAAATGTAATGTAATAATATAACTATATAAATAAATTTTATTAAAAGGTAGTTAGAATTAAAATTCGATACTTTTCACTATTCACAAAATTGAACATTATCAAGAAATTACCAAAAAAGTAACCAATGTAAATTTTTATGCACCTATTATAAAAAAGATGATTAATTTTTCAAATTAAACATATAAAAGTAAACAAACTATTTTTAATAATAGTTCACCCTCGAATGGAAATAAAATGTCCTTTCAAAAATTTTACAGTATTTTATGCTTAAAATATGATTAATTCCAAATTTAAGCTTTTAAAATTTATTGGATAAATATAAAAAAATTTAAGAAATATATAAAATCGTAATTTAGTTAATTATATTAAATCTTCCTAATAAAATATCAAGTCATTAACTACCATTTAAAAAAATAATATTATTTTTCTTCATAAGTCAACATTGTGTGAAATGTAAGATTTCAGAAAAACCAATTGTTGCATGTGGAATAAGCTTTCGGAAAAAGAGTCCCATTTACTATAAAATTTTTATCTTATTCATAAATATTAATAGATATGAAAAAGTATTATTCTATAAATACCTCATTTGTTACACTATCATTGTTGGTCAATGAAATAATCTTGTGGATAAATAACCTAAAATATACCCCATCTATTCTTTGAGATCCACTGGGTAAATGTTTTCTAAGAGAATCTCCAATAATTTCTTCTATACCAGGAAATTTCACTATTAATGCCAGGTTTGGATATCCCACTAGCTCTTTTCAAATCCCCATAACATATAAGCATCCAATTTGAATATTTTCTTTGCAAGAGTTTCAATGTGGTCAGGAATTTTATGGATATAGTAAATACAAAACTCTTCTACCTCAAGTCCACTCTATCTGGTGAAAATATGAGGGAGACACAACTAGAACTATCATTCCATACCATACATGTTCCGGACCTCCAACCATGGGTATCTGACTATAAAATTCATAATTCAAGAAATTTTCTCATAGAACTATTGTCCTGGATCTTCACCGGGATCGATAAATGTGTCTGGTTCCACTACTAGAGGTTGAATTCCTTCAACATACACTTTTTTACATTTAAAAAAACTTCATTACAGAGGCATGTATCTAAAATCCCAATTAAATGTCATCAAAAACATAGCACATCATTATAAAAATTACTAAATTGATTTTAACAAAATTCTATAATAATTCACCCCCATTTACCAACACATGGTTACAACAGAGGAACTAATAATACCCTCATTCATCCCTCACCTTGTTCATGGATAACAAAGGGTGAAAAATCATATTTATATGTTTCTCATTAGAAACTAATTTATTCCAAAAAATTACCATATTTAACATTAGATACATTTATTAATTATTTATTAAGAACCATTTCATTTGATATTACTAAAAAAAATAAATCATTTTCATTTAAACAACTTACCCAAAACATACTATAACTTGTGTGTCTAAAATGAATCCTTAAGAATTAAATCCATAGTTAATAGAAGGATTCATGTATAATCAACTCTCATTAAATGCCGAGAGATCAGAAAAAACACATAAAATAGAAAATGATAACATCACACAACTAGTGCATCACCCAAGGAGAAATAATATCCAACTCAAACATCAATCATCTATAATATCATTCCACCTTAGTAACATGGGTTTTCCACTTCCCATGGTTTTACTACACCCCTGAAAGTGAACATGAACATATCTGAACTGATCCTAGATTCTTCTATAGCATTCCTAAGTATTTCAAAAAAAAACAAAATAATACCACCTTTGATACCACATTGTTAGATCTTGAACTAGGTTCCACATGTCAGTACCCCGAGCTGGTTCATAAGTTGACCTCAAGAATGTATCCCCATAAACTATAGGTTACTAACCATAAGAGAGGCCCGAATAAGAAATTTTTTGTGTCTATACCCTCTTTAAGAATGCCAAAATGGTGGAAAATTTATAGTATAATAATGATAAAAAATAACAAATAATCAAACATAAGTAACATAAGAAAATCCATCACATGAAGAATCCAAAATGGTTTAACAAAGAAAAATAAAATCCCTAAAACATGTCATGTTATGAAAATTAATATGTCCAATGAAATAAAATTAAATACATGCTAACATAACCCATGAGGTTCCTGATAGCATAACTGGTTTTCTCATCAATGCTCGATCTAGAATCCCAAATCAACAATCTAAAATAGAGATATATCCCTTATCATTTCCAAAAAAAACTTGATGTCTATCCAGGTGCATATAAGGAATCCTGGGTATGGTGAGACTATAACTACTTGACCACGTCCAATGAAATCTTATAAAATATCCATTATATAATAGTGTATGCAGTTGTATAAAAAGTAGATATAAATGAAAAAATTAAATATGATCCACATTTATTATCGTTTAGTCCACCATATCATACCTTCTATGACCTATTCTAGAGTCTATAACTAGTACCATTGGGATTTTACAATTTCTTCTTTCGTGGGATTTCATTATTCATTTAATTGCAAATTATTTTTTGGGAACATAGAGAAATAGTCTAGATACCAAATCATTAACAAGAGCTGGGTCCTAAAACAGTAGTCTGACAATCCATGGGTATTTAGAGAATTAATCCCTAACCCACACCTCATTGTTCATAGTCACATAGATCCACATATATTAAATATATATATATATATATATAATAGAGATTAAATACAGAATATCCTGGGTATTTGGAAGATTAGTCTCTCTCCCACAGGTCATTGTTCCCACGCATGTATTAGGGACCTAGAGCATCAGTCTAACACCCCATGGGTATTTTGACCATTAGTCTCTAACCTACACCCCACTGATAAATTAATCACAATACCACTTATATATCGTAAATATCAAGTATAAACATCATTAATATTCTTATAAATCATTAACTTCATGGTCTACCTTTCCATTATTCAATAAAAATAGATTTTCACAACATTAATCAAAAGGGATAACATGTCTAATTTCACCATCAATCAATTTACAAACATTTAATTACAGAATCATTATCCAATCAAGGATAAGCTAACCAACTCCCTTTATTCTCATTATCAGAATTAAATAAAAATTTAATTCCCCCTTGATAACCAATTATTCCATTTATAAAAATCCATAAATCATTAATTCAATGACATTTTAACACTACATGGGTTTCCATCTTGTTTCATCTCCTACTTTGTAATGATTTCAATGGGATCTATGATGGGTTCCCCAATTTCATAGAATTAAATTCAAATAATCAATTTAAAATTAAATTTTTAAATGTGTAAAGAAATAGTACAACAACAAACATGATATCATAATCAATATTAAGGGAATCAAAAAACAAATCCCTAACCACGTGATCATCGATGAACTATCACCAAAGCATAATCCTCAATTTGGTGTAGAATGACTTGATTCATAATGGTGAAGGTGATCGAGGATCAAAACATAAGATCAAGATAAAAATAGATCCATAAAAACAAAGATATAAATCATCAATAATATATTAAAATCATGTCTTTTAAATGTAAGAAAGATATGGAAAATAGAGGAATCTAAATTGGGATTGAACTACATACCAAAGAAAGGTTGATTCATTCCAACAAACCTTCAATTCACAGCATAAGATGTTCATAGAGACCTTGATTAATTTTAAGAGCCTATTCAAGAAATGTAATCCATATTAGGGATGGAAAATTTCATTATAGAGATAAATTGGTCCTTAAATAATTGTTAACATAATTTTTGGTTTCTTAAAATCCCACACAAAATGTTTATTGAGTCGGGTGATCATTTTTTCAAACAGTGAAAACCTACTAATTGGATGTGTTGTTACTCCAGGGTGGGTGAAAGGCTTTAAAAACTTCTCACCATATGTGAAAATACCCTCTATTTTAGGGATCATTGTTTTCGGAGGGAGGCCATAGAGTTTGGTCAAACAGTATGGCATGTTATGTTGCTACAAATTAGGAACACAATGTCCTAGGGAAAACCACACGGTTTTACCTAACCACAGTCAAACCCTTGACATGCACATGGTCATACAATGTTCAAATTTACATAAAAATTCAAATTCAAGACCAACCCAAGGTATAACAAAATTTATGGTAAAAATACAAGAAATGTAGTATGAGACATCTCCATTAAGGCCATGATCTTATAAGTATCCTCATTAAGATTAGACCAAAATACTTTATAAGAATATTTTTTTAAAAAAATTACTCATATAAAATTATAGCAGGAATTTTTAAGAAGTATATTTTTTTTATTAATTTATTTGAAAAGGTTTTGAGATTGAGAAGTGGTGAGAATGAGTGGCCTTTTATAAGTGAGGTGAGTGCTATAGTTGGAATTTTTTTACAGAATGAACTACACCCTTGTTTTTTTTGAAACCTGATACAATAAAAGAACATTCTAAATAATAGAAGATATATTGTGGAAAAAACTCCATCAATTTGTTTTTTCCCATTATTTGGGATATTTTTAACACATGAATTTTTAGTTTAACCCATAGTAAACATATTTTTACTTTATCATAATAATTTCTTTTACTATTTTTACTATTAATTTAGGAAATAAATTAAGTGGTCCTTACTAGATAATATAAAGTAAACTGATTAAAAAAATGAAATCCATTTTTAAAAATTCGATTCATTTATGTGGACAATTTTAATTTAAAATTATTCAGACAAATTTGATGAGAATAGTGTGTTTTTAAGAGAAAATGTTTGAATGTTTCCAATGTTTTAATATAATAGTTAGATATGAAATTGAATAAAATGATATAAATTTTATTAATATATATATATAATTGAACTAACTTAATTATAAACCAATTATTAATATAACCTATCTTTTAAAAATAATTTAAATTAAAATTTTTTCTCACTTTAAAATTCAAAATATTCTACTATTCACAAAAAAATAATCTTTTAGGAAAATCTTCTGAAATCATCCCTCATATAATATTCACATGATTATTTCAAAAACATAATTTATTATTTAATTTATTTTATATAAATATGGAAGAATGTAAATAAAAAATAAAACTCCCAAATGTGATGAAAAAAGAGGATTTTCTATAATAGTATTTGTTTCATGGAAAAGTTGATTTTAAATAAACTCTATTCCTAATAATTATCATTATATGAATCTCAATTAAAATTTATTTATATATTATAAATATATTTAATCCAAATAATTCCTCATTTGGTGTTATTTTAATCAATAAAAAGGTGGAATATTTTTCACTTTAAAACTATATTCCGAAAAAAAAATCACTTTTAACCCATCAATAATGTTTTCCTAAAATAAAATAAGATGTTCATTCAAAAGAAATTATATTTATTAAATAGTAATAATTATGAATTATTTTATTGTAAAAGATTATTTAATCTTAAAATACATTATTTATTGAAAATTATTTATAGTTTATAAAAAATTGATATTTTTCACTAATCAATTAAAAAACAATATCTTTTCAAAAAATCCCAAACTTTCACAATATGTATATTTTGATATTATAGTTTCAAAGGTAATTTTTGATTTTATGAAATAAATTAATAAATATATCTATAAATCTATTTCAATATTTTCTGATAAAAAATGTAATAATTTTCGAAAGAAATTGAAGAAAATAATTACATTAAAAATTGATTGATTATTTACTACGAGATTTTAAAAAATTTTGTTTAGAATAGTAAATTTATATGTTTATTTCACATAGTAGATAATATTATTCATACCTTCATATTTAAGGTCTATGTTGTAAAAATAATATTTAAATTAATATTATTTTATGGGTTACTGAGACTCAGATTCACATGTTACACACACAAAAATATAAAATCATTATCATATGTGATTAAAATAAAATTTTTGTTTCTTATAATGAATAATCTAAAATGCGTTTCATGTAATAAAAAATATCAAAAATTTTAAATTTCAATAGAAAACAAAAGGCAAAAAAAAATTTGTAATAAGGGTCACTAAACCTTACCTATTTCGTATCATTTAATTAAGACCCCTCATAGGGATTTAGTGTCTCAACTATACTATATTATAGAGATCCATTTATATAATACATATATATTACATATTTCTAATGAACAGCCAATATATATATCAAGAAAAAACATTCTCAATACTTGTGGTGGTTTTTATTCTTAGAGACTATATGGATAAAAAAGTGTTCAATTTTCATCATATATAACATATTTCATTAAATAATGTACACTTCTACACTCATTATACTTAGTTCCCCTCTTTATACCATGTGAAAAATTAAAATATTAGAAGGGGTTATATCAGATGATAAGTATGGGTAAATAATAAGATATCATTCAATGGACATATGTAAGAATATCACAATAATATTTTTATAATAAAATAGGATTATAAATATAAAATCATATCCATATATTCAAATATCATAATAAAGAGTCTTGGAATAAAACCTTTTTAGGTCTCATGAGTTTTTAATCATCAATAATCAATCGTGATCCATTAGATTAAATTATAAGAAAAAAAAATTCCTAAGATTGTGGCACACTGATAACCATGGAAACCATATCATATGTTAAGGTTAACTATTTGAGACTACAATATAACATAGGATCAAGAATCCCCATTTGTTTCATATATCATAATTTATGTAACATCACCAATTATTTACCATGTCATCATCGATTTGACATCCCTTCCCATTTCATATAGTGTATTGAGCACATAAATTCTGTTCCCGTCAAAGTCCCATGAGATATAGTTCTATAAAAAATTAATTTGAGGGAATTAATAGATATTACAATCACATAATTTAAACCATTCATATGTTTAAAACAATATTTTAACTCGTTAATCATTTCATTAAATCATATCCCATTGGATAGAAAAGGTTTTCATAAACTGTTTATCATCACATAACCATAAACCATTAAGAAAAAGATCATGGATGTTTTCATTATGTCGTATCCATAATTATGAATAAGGAAAATCAAATGATGATGTCATAGGTAAAAGATACCATTTCTTTTTTATTTGAACATTTGTATAAAATAGTGGAAAGTACCCTTTTTATTATAATAAATATTTTACTGAAATAATATCGATGTTGAGAAAAATAATATTCAATGAAAATAAAAATAGAAACATGAAAAGTAATTCCCAAAGATAATAGTATTGATAATGGATTGAAAATCCATAAAGTTGTATACAATAAAATAAATCTTTATTTTAACACAATAATAAAAAATAAAAAATAAAATGTTCATATAAATTTTAGAAATATTTATTTTTAAATCATTGGGGGAAATCATAATGGTCATAAACGTTATTTTTTTAAAATGGTTCAAATATGGCCAATAAATTTCAAAAAACTATATAAATAGTATAGTGAATGAAAAAAAATAATCAACCAATGGACAAATAGGGATATCTTTTCATTAAATTTTTTTTCCCAATAAATAGTATTAAAAATAGATAAAATGGTTAAAAATTTATATTGAATTAATAATATTATTAGAACATAAATTTTTGGTTTTAAATGTTAATATCCTTGATGATTACCTCAATGGAAATTTAGTGTATAAAATCCAAAAATGAAATGAGATTGTAAAATAATATCTTACCTAAAGTCCTATATTTCTTTTTACACATTTGAACATATCTTATTATAAATATATATTTTTTAAAAATATATTATTGATCCATTTTATCATATATCACAACATATATTATTAAAATATTTCAACTTCTCACCATTTCATTATAAATAATTTAATAAAATCATTGTTCTTAGTTATGCATGTTTCATATTCATAACCCTTTTGAGTTGACAATACCATTCCTTAAAAATTGATAATGATTTGATAGTCTTTATATTTTAAATTATTTCAGGATTATCATATTTCATCATTATAAACTTTCATATCTACATATTTAATGCGGTGATGAAATTTGGATTACATCATATCATGGGATAATATTTTGTGTGTAAAAACTAGTGATATTTCATGTTTTCTAAAGATGAAATCAAGCAAAATTAAAATACATGTAACCTCTGAAAAACTATATTTATTTAACATATATCATATATATTATGTAAATTCATATTTATAACCATTAAAATGAGGTGCTTATGAAATCAAATTCATCACTTTTTGGATGTGGTAGCCAACACAAACACATTATTATTTTTTTATTTTTCCATAGGACAAAAAGGGTGTGGATAATGGGTTTTACATCATCAAAAAAATTATTTATATTGTAGTCACTGAATTAAATATTTTATACTGGATACATTTCATATATATATATAGAAGAAAAAAATATATTATTGAATGTACTCAATTATGATTCGTGCCTCTTCATTTAGAAACCACTTTTGTATTAAGACATAGTCCCTCAAATAATTGTATTTTTGAATGACCAAAATTTCTAAAATATGTGGAAGGTAGATAAAATTGTATTAGGTTTGTTGATTATTGATATCTAATAATCATACATTGTAAAAAATATAGAATATGATGTTTTTATTAGTATGTGTGGGGATGGACACCCTAGGAATTACTTAATGTATAAAATTAATATTAATTTATTTTAACGATCATGTGGAAATATATATATATATACATATATAATTTCATATGAATATAAATATAAATTCTCCCATCCAAAAAATTTTACACAATTTATGGTGGTTCTTAATTCATTGTATATTTTTTTTAAACATCAATAACCCTTATGTTGATTATTTATACACCAATGTTTTTTTAATCATTAGGGGTCATGGATGACTTTGTAATAGGACAAGTTACCCTTAAGAATATAACGGTTTATTTTATTGACCATATCCATTTCAATTTTCAAATTATTATAATTCTATAAAATTAAAATCATTTAATAGTATATTATTGTACAAAACAATCCATTATATTCATTTTTAATATTATTCCCATAGTTTGACATTCGAGACAAATAAATAGAAATAAAATTGAAATCGAAAATTTTAAAACATCAACAATAAGTTCCATTTTTTATATAATTTTTTGAATACAATAATTCATCCAAATCATACAACATTAAATATTTTGATAATAATTTATTTTATTTTTTTATTACTTGAACAGGAATTGTGTCAGCATTTCATAAAATTGAATATATTCATACTATCACTAAAAGGGTAAAAAAAGTACCATGGAAATAAAATTTATTTATCTTTATGAAACCGATTTATAGCAAAACATAATATCTATTTATACAAATGAGAAAATATTTATGCAATTAAAACAATGAAAGTTACAATTTTTATTTGTTTGTTACCATAAATAAAAATAATGTAATTATCCAAGGAAATAGGAAATAAATTTAAAAAATATTGAATAAAATATACTTTAGGTTGAGCATAACGTATAAAATAAAAGAAATGGATGTTTTCTATGATTTATAGGCGTTATTCTGTAGTTTTAACCCCCTTTTACTCATTTTACCATTACCAAGTTGACAAATATTTACCAGGGTTACTATTCATGAAAATCCCCAAATAAAATGGTACTATTTACATGTAATGATCCTCATGATTCAAAATATTGAATACAATTATTATAAAGATATTTATACATGTTTTGGTTATACATTTCAATATAACCATGAAAAACACAACGATACCAATTTTTTTAATCATGTTATATACATAAAATTGGTTTCACTCTTATCACATGCCTAGATAAAATGAATATATGAATTTTTAAACATTTCATTCAATATATAATATATAAATTTCATTAAAATAATTCATCAACATTTATTAATTTACATTAATTAGTTATAGGAATTTTTCCGAATAATTTTTCTGAAAAATAACTCTTTTTTAATTTTGAGTGCTTATATCAATTGATAAGTAGTGAATTAACTATTTAAATGTTTAAATAATACTTTTTCATAATTTAATTATAATAACTAATAAATTCCATTCTAATTTATATATGATAACTATTGCATTATATAATATTAATTCAGTAGTATATCATTGTTTATCTAGACCCAGTGTTACTCTTAAGGAAAACATTGAATGAAATAAAATTTCTATGAATAGAAATATATCATAAAATTAATCTCTAATAATTTATATATCATATATATTTTTCCTCAAAAATTTGGTATCTCTACGACAAAAAAAAATTGATAATATTTCCCATCACATCACTGAGTTTGAAAATAGATTCATCATACTTATGGTTTCTCTAGAAATTTTGACCATGTTAGTTTTCTTTTTCGGAAACAATTTATATCATTGAACAAGAATCAGCCATGGTCTATTATCAAATTATAAATATTTATCCATTTTTTTACTTATATGTTTTCAACATTTAATGGATCAAATACTACTTCATCGGGATAGAATCATAGATCATGTCATGAAGATGATAGAGGCTAAGTGGAACTATCAAGAGATAAGGGACAATTTCTATATAATAAAGTATTTTAAGGGGGAAATATATTAAAGAATAGTATTACAAGTCATTCCAAATATCCTAAATATATTCTTAGATTATATTCATTGGAATAACATTTTACTTACTTCATACTCTAGATCTCACCAATGATTTTCAACCTAACTTTTCTATGAACACTAATCTTGCATGATATGATGCTGAATGGGCCTTACATTATCTATAATTTACCCATATCGACCAATTTCAAATTTAATTCAATCTTCAACTTTAGTCAATCATAAAATAATTTTGTACATCCTACCATATTGGGATTTTAAATTATCAAACATAATTCTAAATTGAATGTTATTCTTATAGGAAAATTACACTAAAGGTATATATTGATCCCAAACAAATTAAATAAATAGATATAGTACTCAATATATATTTTAGAGTTTTGATGTTCCCCTCAAACTAACACAGTTTTCAAGGATTATATAGATTATTAAAACATAGCTTTGTTTCCATTTCTTGGTGAATACTTCTCTATAACATTGAGTTAAGCCTCAAATATTTATCATATACATTAAAATTCAGCAAACCATGTAATTGTATAACTTCCTTAATGTATATCCTATAATTTTTATTAAGAGTTAAATCATAACCAATGGTAATAAAAAAGGATGATATTTTAAGGTGCTCAGATCCCAAATAACATTATAGTTTTCTAATGTTTGGGGGAGTCCAGTAATGAATTCAATGGAGATGTTTCCCGATTTCGATACAGGTTCAGGTAATGCTTGTAACATCCCGTTATAATTTTATCAACAACAAAATAATAGCTAATATAATAGGAATTGGGATAGATACTATGGATTATTTATTTTCATGTTTTCCCACACGATATCTTCATTTTATTCTATATAGATCTTCACACATACAAGATGAATACAGAATTATGAACTATGTGATATGTAGCAAACCTAGTGTCATGACTCGACACAATGAGGCCCAAGTCGCAAATCCCCAAGACCACCTCCAATAGGGTAAGGGATAGAAACTAGCATTGAGTAGGAATATCACATAGACGAGAGTCCTTTTCCCAAGGTATCTATAGGCACATACCAAAAAACACCTCGATTTAATAGTGAAAAGATATAAAAACTTCAAACAAAATTTATGCATACATATATCCCAAACTAGAGTACATAATAAGTACAAAACTTATTAAAATGGAAATCACACATTCCCATGAAAAGCTATAAAAAAATTCAACCATCTCAAATTGGTGGGATCTTCATCAAATTTAACTATGAAACATGTCCATGAAAAAACTATAGTATCCTCCTTGGTTTATCTATCAAACCTTGCTCTACCAGCCTCGGGTCCTCCAGTGATTACATTGAATGGAATTTGGTTTGCACAAGACAAAACATGTGATTTAAATGACCCTACATAGATGAGTATAAAAATAATCAGTTGGTGCCAACATATTTCTAAATGAAAAAGGATTAAATGAAATAGAAATATCCTATCAAACAAGATAGAGGAAACAAAATCATGATAGAAACTCCTTGAATTATCCTCGATAATACATGAATATCATACTCAATCCACAAGGGGTTACACCCTAGACACGTGAGAAAATAAACGGACTCTTGAAAATACCTTGATATACACGTCATAGAATGAAACTCTCATGAGGTTTTAACCTCATAGAAAGTGACATGATTTATCTTGAGGCTCTAATGGTAACAAAAATCAAAGAGAACACACTTTGGAAGAATAGCTATCCCAAATCACCCCTATCTGAGAGATATTCTCTATCAGTAACAACTCACTAAGTCAATATATAGAGAACATCATCAGATGTCCTTCAATCACTAACCATCACCATGTAGAAGGACATAAGAACCCAACTGGATATATTCTCTCCATAGTACATCACAATTGACGCAACACTCTTATATACATTGAACTGTGTGAATCATTTTAAATGAGAGAATAGAGGGACTTGCACCTTGCACTTCACTATATTTAAGAGAGTAGTAGCTTCCATCTAAACCACAAAACCACTTGCACTCATGTATGGAGAGGCATAAACCTTATTCCCTTAATGTATCACTAACTCTAGACCATGTATCAAATATATCTAGTGGAGGGACGTGCTAATCATAAATATAATCAATCGATGATGGAGAAATAGCTCAAATGGAGGACCTTCTTGCTAATTCTACTTGGAGTCATGGGGTGCAACTGCATTGGGTAGGACCAACACCATGGTACAATAGGGGAGTTATAATATTTGGATAGAGGAACCAGGCCATGGTATGACAATAGATTACAACTCTGACAACACTTTTACCATGGGGGCATGCTCCCTAACATAATAGGGGAATACTGACACCAGGCTAGATTTCCCACTCCCCCACACATAAGTCGATTTCCAACTCTACCGAGTTAACATGTGCGGAGGACTCAAACTCTAGAACGGTAGGGATGTTCCGACTCTAAGGATAGAGTAATGACACCCTAACATAATAGGGGTGTACCCACACTATCTATATGTTACATATCCAGAACCCATGCTATGTAATAGAAGGGGTGTACCAACTCAATCTATAGAGGTCTCACTCCCTTGTCCGATAGGGGAGTAGTTACTCTATCTGTATATAGAGTATGGAGGGGCCGTAACTTACCACGGCATGGGATCACTGTCCATCTATACGAATGATATGAGGAACCTTCATCCTAATCTATTAGTAGAGTACCAACACTAGAAGAACAACCAAATGGTATAGAAACCATTCCTAGGATTTGGGAAGTCCTATATCTACCAAAGGAGATAGGTAAGGGAAACCCAATCAATGATTCCATAGTGGAGTAAAAATCCTAAATACTCTCTTTAGGAATATAACTGATCTCCAACATCGAATAAGAATCACTGGAAGGTGTGACACACTTGTCATAAATTTCATAGTAACACGACTATGGGTATGGGACCCACACCCTGATACAATAGGTTAGAACTACTATAATATCATAAAGTGTCTTTGGGACCTACTTCATAAGGCGAAAGGGAATGGTACCAACCAAAAATTCAACATAGTGATCCTCCCAGATCACTACCCATGGTTAAACACATCTATAGAATAATTGTTCTCGAAACACTTTACATAGTATTCTCCTATCCTGAAACAGAGGACACGACAACATTCTATAAGGATAAATTCTCTCAGTAGACTACTCACAATCGCAATTATAAGTTTCAAAGAATTTGATATTGAAGGAGGATGATCTCAAGTAGATATCAAATGATTTCACAATGTGAAGTAGGGTCTACACAACATGTGGACCTACCCAATGCACTAATTTGTGTATCTAGTGTACCATGTTTTCAAAACCCTAAGGGGTAAATGGTGTGTACATCTCACACACTATGTGTAACACTTCACGCAGACCCTATCTATGTTCCTCTTCCATATGGTCGGCCAACCACTTCCCTCACAAACCATGTATCCCAAACTATAGAGAATGTTCTCGATAAACGATGAATTGATCAGGTGTTTTCTGATTCAGGTGTTATAAACTCCATCTATCTGTATGTGGGATGTGTATTTTATATAGACATGTAATGCTACATGGCCATCCTTGTCCATGTACATTCACATGGATTTCTTAGGCATGTCCTCCAGCCACACAAATTGTATACACTACAAGGACTATTACCCAGGTACATGGTTTTAGTACAAAAAAGTCTTCTTACGCATATAGTAAGGGATATAATGAATGTATCACTACACTCTATGTTGTTTATATGGTAATTACAGTTGGTATGTACCATGAAAAATGACAAATTCATATTAGTTTTCCCCAAAACCTGTATATCAAACTGGGGGAGCTCTTGAAATTTCAATAGGGATTTATGTCATGATAACAATGAAAATAAAATGGGATCAGGAAAAAAACACAGACTATCCTACATAGAGGAATAAAAGACATAGATTCTGATGTATAACAATGTATGGATCATGCATATTCATGATTAGATGATGATCGATACCAATAATGGAGATCAACAGCACTCTATAGCATTGATTCATCCTCGTTTTCAACGTATGAAAATTGGGAGAGGATATGAGTGTCTCTAATATTTGGGTTTTCCTCAAAATTTGGAAGAGGGGATGGGTTAGGATATATTTTTAATTAAATTTTTATTTAATTAATTAATCCACTTCTTAAAGACACTCCAACATGCCTCCAAACAAAACTACTAGAGAGGAAAAATTTATGCCCCCTTTGGGTAAAAATTATGTTTTGAACTCAAACACAGTCTCATAATTCTTATTTGAGAATCTACTCAAGAGTTATTCAATGTCTCATGAGAAACAGATTCTAGTTGAAAATATATATATAATATTACTAAAATCACTGCTATGAGGAACTTCGATCCCTAAATTTCTGAAATAACACAATGTATAACTTAGTAAATATTCATAGGAATATTAAAAATTCATACAGGTAAAAATTAAGTCACTAATTATGCCCCTCCTTTATGTGCTTTTATCCCAAAAAGTGGAAGCCTAATGTTGAGGGAATAAATTGAGCTATCCATTGGAACTCTCATGCCAATGAGCACACATGGGGTTCCCATGTTTCTTCCAAGAATGCACTAAGAGGGACCACCAAAGTCAGATCAAAATCACATCTATATCTATCATTGAATAAATCACAAAACCAGAAGGAAAATTAATCCACAACTACGAATGCAAGAATAGAAACCAGCACCACAGTCCCTATACAAGCATAGGTTCTATAGGAATGTCAACTCACTAACTTGATTCAGATGCAGATACATCCCAGCAATTCACATCCACCCATGGATGAACTACACCTCATCCTCCTAAACTATATAACATTAATGGTTTAATTATAGCATATAAGGGTTCCAATGAAAGAATTTTTTTTACCAAAGTGGGACATACCAAGCCCCTCAATTTTGCACCTCTAGCAATAACATAACTCACCAAAACAAAAATAGCACCACATGCACTACTGGAACCCCACCTGATTATGGATGGTAGGAAACAAATCTACACTATCAAAATCGTCATAGGTTCTAAATCTTCCATGACATAATGTTTATCAGTAATCCTATCCCTTTAATTGGGATACTAATCATAATGGTAATATAGAAAAAAATCAATTGAATATGATAGGACCTTTTGTGATGTTCCATCACAGCACCTTTCCTTGAATACACAAGTCTAAGGAATATTTCCACCACACCTTGATACATTCCACTTTGAGAAGCAATAACAAACCCCCACAACATTGATCGTATAAAAAATGAATCTCAGTGGGAAGTGTCCCACATAATTGTTATTCCAAAGATAGGTCAGACCACACCACACCATCCTTGAGTTCCTTTCAAAAAATTATGTCTCCAATGCATGAGGGTACTAATGAAAAAAGGGATTCCAACAAACTAACATTGGATATTACCAGGAACAATATTGGTAAACCACCTATAAAAAACGAGGCCATGAACACACAATTAGAGAGAGTCATCCCCCACACCAAGATACTATCTACTTTTTGGTAAAATGAGTATGCCACATGGGTTTTCTCACATCTGAAAAATAAATTGCAATGGGTTAAGGATTAATATTCCCAAATCATTTGAATCTACATTGAGAAACACCAACATCGGGTTCTACTAACACCCTAGATCACCCAAGCAAAATCTCTATGAAGAAGTTAAAAGAAAATAGTAGCTCAAAGCAGTGTCTAATAATAGCTACTATAGGTTGTATAATGGAATCAGAGCAAACCAATATTCATCCAAGGAGATTTTTGGACAAAGGACTCTATGAACTTTAGCTTCCAATGTATGAGTCATCTAGCTCCCATAGCCTTCTATGGACCATCGAATGGTGGAGGTGGGAATACCTCGAACCACCTACCACTAATTGTTTCTATCCCAACTCCAGTACCTTCTCTTCTATCTTACAAGACTCCCATCTCCAAACATCGCCTCAACCAAGGCAGGACATCAACTTGATCCCTATCAGATGTTAGATAGGTTTGAAAATATCTAGAAAGACAAATGAATCTATCACATATGTAACACCACCTCTCAAGAAAATAACTCAACCTTGGCGTAGCTCTTATGCTATAGGTGTAACACCCCTAGATGGTGAGAATTTTTTGCAAGTTAATTTTTCATCCAATTATTTTTCATTTCAAGTGAAACTATAAATTGTTTATCATATACATTTATATATATATATATTATAAAATTTAATTCAAACAATCCTTTCACTCTCAATACCACCTTGGTTTCCACTACATGAAATACCAACTTCTCTTGCACTACAAGTAACACCAAGTTGGAATATAATGCACACAACACAAACGTTATTTGAAACAACGTTATATATATATATATATATATAATTTAATAAATGAGATAATTATAACATAACAATTAAGCTTAGTTATATTAATAGTAATAAATACTTCGTAAATATGGTTTATAATTGTTTTATACTAATAAATCATTTTGATAATGAAAGATGACTATTTTCATAGAGTCTTTATATGTTTAAATAATATCATTCTCTCGAATGAACCACTTATAATAATAAAATTAATTTTATACACATTAATAAATTTATGTTAATAAAATAAACATCATTTTTGAATTAATAATTTTTTAATTTTCCTATGATGAATTGTTTTGATTTTTCTGAGAGATGTCGTCTTCTAAATAGTTGTGAAAAAATACTTTCTATTTGTTAAAAACTCTCTTTTCCTCTAAATAATTATTAATGATAAATGATATCTAAATGTATTTTAAGGTCACATTAGATAAATAATAAATATATTAATAGAATTTAATTCTTTATAATCAATTTAACATTGAAACTGAATATTAAATCGTTACAATCTTTTGAGCTTTTTCCTACTTTAATACACTTTTATTTAGTCTCGTCTATGAGATTAACACTAATCATTATTTTCTCACATCTATGATTGGAATTTAAAACATCATACATACACCATTTTATACAATTTAATATTAAAAGTCTAGTAAGGCCATGATAGTTTTTGTCCAAAATAATTAGTAAATGGGATTAAAATTAATCATGGTGGTTAAATCCAAATTAATATTAATTATGCACTAAACCATAAAATTAAGGACCCAAATGACTTATATCCTTTTCCAAAAACCACATTCTATCCATATTTCGTCCATAAACATTCCATTATAGAGTTTTTTTTGTTTTTTTTAATTCTTTTTTTTAATAACATGTGAACTCCTAATTTGTTTTTTAAAATTGCATCTGAGTCATTTTCCATCCCTATAAAAGTCCAATATATATACTCATTCCACCAACCTCTCAAAACAATTATCATCATACAAGATCTGTTAATTTATCATCAAAAGAATCATCCATTCTAACTCAATGCCTCCCTTTGGGTCCAAATATTATCAATGAAGCCTTTTGGCGCAAACCAAAAAGAGTTACCTGATTTAGAGGTAACGTTATCTAAGATGATCATTTATTTTCTTCATTCTCCACCACCTCCAGTATATTTATTCCATTATTGTGTGAAAAATAAATATCCTACATATAATAGGATTATTATATTTTCAATTTTTTATAACTATACTGACACACACCACCGTCTAATGTCTGTTGAAGATATTGTTTCTATGTACGATGCACTACTACCTCATGCAACAATGATTGTTCTTTTCAAAATTACCACAAATCATGGTTTCCATTATGAGAGAAAATCTATTTATAGATATCATAAATTATATTTAATATATATTTTATCTTCTTTATTCTTTTTTCAACAAATATCTCCTTACATTCCATTAAGTGTTAATATGATAATCTGGTTTGAGAAATTGTGGACTACCACCCCCTCAAAGTGATGTGATTCGACACACACCACATAAAATTTATAAAGAATGAGATTAATGAAATTTTATAATATATATAATCTATTCATTCTATGTAAATAATTATTCATACACACACACACACACACATATATATATATAATTCATTTTCATAATTTCATTCAATATGACAATAAAACCGAAACAACATTCAAGAGTATGTACGGCTAACCGTCTCCATGAATAGTGTATTAAATTTCATACTATTATATTATGTAGATTATTATAGTTAACATATAATGTATATACCTGATATTTATATCATGGTTTAGATTAAAGAATCATGATATATTTATTAGTACCAAAGATGCAACCAATTAAGGCACATAAGAATAAGAAAGTGAATATTACCAAAAGTAAAACATTAGCGTACGATTGTCAACAAGTGGGTAACATAAGGTTATCATAAAACCATTTATGGTAATATATATAATAAAATTATACTGTATGATATTTTTAATAATCCTATATTTCTTATATAGGGAGATTGCACGAGTACAGAGCGATTAAAGACACATTTTAAGGGGATTTTATCTCACTTTTAATTTTTGTGAGATAAATGTTATGTTCACCACACATTCAATTGGTGTGGATTATTTAATACCTATTATTTTATTATATGTTTATTTTACATAAATTTATAATTATTTACATTCACATTTTATAAGCCTTTTTTCAGTGGTTTTATGTTTCAAAAGTTACCAATTTGGTAAAATAGCGTTGTCTCAATTTTGCTTCATTGAGAACCATGTTTTGTTGTGAACCTACACTATTTCATTGAATTATATATATATCATACTAAATATAATGAATCTTAATATTTTATTTATATTCTATGATTCGTTTAATTTCATTTTTGGAGAATATGATCCCATGTTACAAAGTTGTTAGAGTTTATTGAGATAATCTCATAGTTTTTGAGATTGTTTATGCTTATGATTCCATTGATGGAATAATTAGATCCATACCTATGGAACACTCTTGAGTTTCCTTATCCTATATTTGTTCAAGATACCCTCATGTTTTAGTACCATTGTTTCACTTATTGGTATAAATATAATTTTTTATGTCAAATCTAACCGTCTCTCTCTCTCTCTCTATTTGGTTGGAAATCTATTGTAATAAATGAACCATGTTTTTGAAAATGTCTTCAAAAGATCCTGGAAGATAATTTTCATGAAAAAGTATTTTAAAGAAATTTTTTATTTTTTTCATAGATTTCATTATATGCTTTTAGTTTTGTTTTCAATTGATAAGGTTTTCAAAAGGATTTACCTTATAAAACTTTTTTCAAATAAGAATGGATATTTTTCTCAAGAAATTTTTTTGAAAGTTTTTAAAAAAATATTATCCATGTAAGATGGAATCCATTTATTTAAATCATGACTTTTAGTAAATTTTCTATATTTTCCATTCATTCCTTTCTATGAATGGGTTACACTTAATGTCATGGTCTATATAAAACCTGTTTCTCTTTCCAGGGTTATAAGTTTATGAAATATATTTCACTTTCATAGATTATTATTCAATAAAATTAATATGAAAACTATATCTTTTCCATATTTTATGATGAGATTAAATGTTAATGATACCCATTCCATTTTGTGGGTTATTATTTGATGTTTATAAGACTGATGAAATTTTATGGGGCATTATTTGACTAATGTTTTATTATATTATGGAACATGTGTAAATGATTTTATTATGAGATGTGTGGGCCTTATATCTCCATATAATTATTTGGGTAATGATATGTTTTATATGAGATCAAATGGTACATGGGTCATAGACCCACCCTGAAAAAAAAAGGGCATATATTCTGTAGCACAATCATGAAAAGATAGGGGGTGTATGGGTTGTAGACTAATCCTGAAAAGAAATATGGTGTATGGGTTGTAGCATATTCTTAAATAAAATAGGGTACATGGGTTGTAGCACAATGGAAAAGAAGAGAATGTACATGGGTTATAGGCCAAACCTAAAAGAAATAGGGTACAGATGTGGCATCATAATCCAAAAAACAAGAAGGTACATGGGTTGTAGCTGAAGCCTAAAAGAAATATGGTACATGGGTTGCAATCCAACCCTGAAAACAAGAAGGTGTGCGGGTTCTATTTCATCCCTAAAAGAAAGTGGGTACACTGGTTTCTAGCCTCATCTAGAAGTAG
The DNA here is from genome assembly GCA_963277665.1 of Viscum album. Taxonomy (NCBI): domain Eukaryota; kingdom Viridiplantae; phylum Streptophyta; class Magnoliopsida; order Santalales; family Viscaceae; genus Viscum; species Viscum album. The sequence continues at coordinate 1,594,053,438 of OY728130.1, read as the reverse complement.
GTTCATGGGTCGTATCCCATTACTAACATGTTATAAATGTCATGGTAGGTAGTCCTAACATAAATGTTTCTTTTTTTTTATTTTTATGCCACAAATCCTATGTCTTATTCCTCATTTATGATATAATGTCTCATGATGTTTATTTTCTTGTGATATATGTCTTATGAACTAACTTGATTTATCCCATTACTGATTTTTATGACCTTTGAGATTTAGGGTATGATCTCCTAATGTTATGATTGTGTAATCATGCTACTATTTTCATTTTTATGCTTACATGTCTCCCTTATTTATCATTAATATGCGTATGAGCTCACCCCATTATTATGTATCCTTTCTCTAGGTTATGATGAATGTTTTTATGTATAAGTTCTAAAGGTAGATATCATTATGGGAGATATTGATGATCTTTCACCAGGCTAGAATACTTTTCTTCCATGTATCCAATGACACAAAACTATTATGGTCGTATGGCATGTATTTATGTAATGTACTAAATACTCATCTAAAAATATGTAATATCCATGTATGATAATCATGGTTCATTTTTATTGGTATCAACTGAATTGTTAAGTAATCCTTTGGAAACTAGTATGAGAAATCCTTAGTCACATACATATGTTTATTTCTATATATATGTCAACGGATGTCTCTAAGGATAAGAGTAAGGATGAGTTGGTATTTAGGTAAAATTTCTGAAATATTGGTAAAGGATAGAGTGAGTGGATTCCAAGAAATACATCCCTGGTTAGACACTAAAAGCAGAAGTTTCCCAAGAATAGATGTAACTAGGGGTATCATGTCTGATAAGATATTCTTGGCTTGACTCGGGAAAATCTGGTACATGATAACGAGTCTTGTTGCACACATGGTTTGATACTCATAGGGGACAATATTTTGGAATACACAATCTATTCATCAACCATCATGAATGTTTTAGATATACGTTATCTATGAATAACCTTGTATAAACACAAGGTTTCATAGATTATGGACGGTTCTAATATTTATACATCCTATAAGAAATTATTTTCCAAACATTTTGGTTTTATACTATGATGAGTAATGCTCACACTATGCTTCTAGTTTGAGTCAATGGTGTGAACCAGAACGGACTAGATTTATGTTGAACGTGATGGAAGATTTTCATATGAGAAGTATAGAGAGATGATCACCAAAGTAAAGGATAATGTGACCATTCCTAATTATTTTTCATGGAACATGATAAACAATTTTTACCCTAAACAACTCTTAAACTCTCCAAGGATGAGAAAAAATGAGTTTTCTAAGAGATCGGGTAATGGAGAAAATAGAGGAAAGGAGATTCAATTTCCATTGTTTTAATAGTGTGGAAAGAATCACATAATAGGCTCTCTTAGAGGAAAAAGATGATCTATTTACTATAGAAAAGATGGAAATCATGAAAATTACTACAAGGAAAAAATGAAGAGTTCAACAAAGGAAATGGATGGTAATGTTAGACTCCCTAAGGTATTATCAATTGATTATTTGATTAAATGTGGATGTTGTGGGCATTATGAAAATCGATGTACATTGTGGAATACTGATGATGAAAATCAACATGGTGGTGCATGTAATGGTTTTTCTATGGATGATTAAGAGACCACAAATGATATATTAATGGTATTTGATTTTGTAGATAATAATGATTAATTTATGTTTAATAAATATTTATAATTGGTTCTTATTTTATATTATTAGAAAAAGGTTTCAAGGAATTAGTTAATCAGTCCCGAGTAATGGATTATGAATAAAAATGGATGAATGAAATATTTATTGTTTTTAATTAAAGGAATATGTTATATAAATAAGGAAATATATAAGTATTTTAATTATATATTTTCATTAATGATTGGAAAGGACATGTTTAATGCTGATAGAGACATGAAAAAATTGATTTCACTAAAAGGTGATATTTTAAATAAGAGATGGTAATTCTTAATTAATTCCCGGTGCAATGGTAATGATGATTCAATAATGATATAATAGATATGAATAAGTAAATTGGGTGGTACAAATTTTCCTGGAACTTATTATTAACAATGAGTTCTATGTCATCAAGGATGAAGTTTACAATGTCTTTGATTTAATATATTTATCGAGTAATGTTTGGAATAAGGAATCATTCATGTTTTTCAAAATTATTTATGGTAACTAAGGTTATTTCCATGTTTCATGAGAATATATTATGAGGTTATTAACATGTTTGGAATGTGAAAATAAATAGGTAGTTTGGGTTATACAAGTAAATAAATGTTAAGATGATTTCATAAACATCATTATAAAGACATGAATTTCCATATTATGGAAGGGTTATGAGGATATAATTATATTGAATTTTGAATAAGGCGGTAAGATTACATTGTTATCTTAAATATAAGTATGTATACATATTGGATATCCTATTAAAAATACCTTATGTGGATGGAAACTAATGAAAAATTGGATGGAATATCATGTAACTATTGGTCAATTAGTACTTCATGAATGAAAAATGTAACCTTTTTTATAGAAGGTGGTGAAGTGTATAAATAAACAATAAAGGGTGACATTTTCTCAAAAAAAAATGAATGTATATTTGTAAGGATATTTTTTTACCTTTTTATGGAAAAAATATTGTCTAATACCTATGTTTTCAATGAATCGAAAGGTCCCATAAGTCATTACAAATTTATGGAATTCTCATTGTAAAAATTCTCTAGACCATTTTGTGTATCAATATCCACCAGAACATGATTGTAGTATTTTTCTTCTATAACCATGTTTTCACTTTCCCCCCATGATCTCCCATGTGGAAACATTTTTATATGTTACTTTGGGTAGCCGCTATGGTTCCAAATATCCCATTTAAGGGAAGTTTTAGTATTCATTTTTATAATGCGGGTTTTTGTGTATGAAACATTCATATAATAAACCATTGATATTCTAGATGAATTTTGAGGGTGAAATTCATTTTAAGGGGTGTAGAACGTAATACCCCGAGATTTTGACATTTGTTTTTTAATGAATTTCTCTTGTAAATTTTTTTCATTTCACAGGATACTAGAAATAGTTCTATATATATATATAAATAGTAACATAAAAATTCATTTCACATGAATTACCAACTTGTATTTAATTACATGCAATACCAACTTATCTTTCACTACAAGCAACGCCGACTTGGCATACAATTCCCACAACACTCAGTTTATATGAAACAAGTATTTATATATAATTATTTAGTTCAATGATATAATTATAACCCAAAAATTAAATATAGTTATGTTAATAGTAAATATAACTTTCCAAATATGGTTTATAATTTTTTTATATAAATATAACAAATTGATAATTAATGATAATATTTTTGGTAAAGATCTTCAGTGTTTAAAAAATATTATACTCTGAAAATAACCACATATAACAATGAAATAATTTTTAGGAACTTTTAGAAATTGAATTTGATAAAATAAAAAAACATTTTTAATTCAAAATGTGTAAATTATCCAAGGGGGAATTTTTCATATTTTTCTGAAAAAACATCAAATTTTGATGAATAAAGAAATATACTAATCTTTAGTTAAAAAATTACATTAATATTTTGAATTATTAATGATAAATTGTATTTTAAATATATTATAAGTTCAAATTACATGAATATTAAATATATCAATAAAAGTATATTCATTAGAATCATTTTAATTTTTAAACTGAATATAAAATCATAACAAATATTAGATCTTTTTCTTTCGTTCAAACCCTCTTATTTCGTCCTATTTGCAGGATTAGAACTAACATTAATTTTTCCACTTAATTGGTTAGAATTCCAAAATTATTACATAAATCATTGTATTTAGTATAATATATAAATTCTAATATGACCATGTTAATTTTTAACCAAAAGGATTAGTAAAAGTGATTAAAATTAATCATAGTGGTTGAGGCCAAATTAAGATTATTTAGGTACTAAACCATAAAATTAAGAGACCTGACGACCTAGAAACCTATCCAACACCCATTTTATATCTCTATTTATTCCATAAACATTAAATTAATGATATTGTTTTGGTAGGTATTAAATTTCATAGGTAAGAACATTTTTGAACAAAATATATTTCTAAAAAATCCATTTGAGTTCTTTTCCTTCCTGATATAAGGCCACCACCTCTACCCTTTAAAAAACCTCTACAACCATTTAATATAATCCAAGATCATAAAAAGTAGCCTCAAAATAATTTTAACTTCTACATTTAATCCTCCCTTGGAGGAAAAATTTTCTCAAAGAACCACTTTGGTGCAAACCAAAAGGAGTTACCCGATTTAGAGGTAACACGTTCTATCACATTCCTTTCCATTATTTTATTTATCCACCCATCCAATATCTTTAAACCAATATTTTTTTTAAAAAAAGTATCCAACATATACTAGTTTATTTTTATTAAATTTTCATAACCAAAAATTACAAACACCCCTACTTAATGGATGATGAACATACTATTTCTGTGTATAAAGAACTACTACCTCACAAAACGATGACAGTTCATATCTCCATTACCACCAATCATGGTGGTTATTATGATGGAAAATCAGTTTAAATTTGAAATATATTATATTTAATATTTATGTTGTACTCCTCATGTATTACTCATGTTTTAATGATCACAAATCTCAATAATAATTACAAATCATTTTTTAATGATAGAAAATATTATTGATGTTAATTAATATCACTAATATTTACAAATCATATGCATGATCACAAATCTCCCTTATCTTATCAAACCTTTGTATTTGTGTTTCAAATTCTCTTACTTTCTAATGGTTAAGCTTAATTCATATTCTATATATTACTATTTTAATCATAATACAGATATTTTCTTATGTATCAAGACACTATGATGTTTGACACAGTAAGACAGACTGTGTGCAAAACACAGTCACAGTCAAACAGACACCGTGAACAGAAACACTAAAGTAGACATCGTGAAGTCTATGTCTTAGACACCATGAAGGAATCATCGTGACCAAGACACCGTGAAGGACATACCGTGACCCACATACCATGAATCACATACCATGGAGGAGACACCAGTTCAAAGAGACACCGTTTGCACAACTACTGTGACACCGTTTCTTAACCGTTTTGTCAATATTATTCAAATAATACTAATGGTCATATTTTATGATTTTAATGAAATTGATGTTATTTAATGATAGTTGTTGGTCTTTCAGGAAACCGTACCTCGTATCTATGGAAAGGAAATCATTCCTATTGTCAGAGATCATGGAATATAAAGAATATTGATCTATATTAGAGGAAACACGCGCGCTTGACACGTCTCGACATACATACTACAATTACTCAAGCTTTGTACTGAATAGAAGAACAATCTTTATCACAACTGTGAAGAACACATTGCATGATCCTCAAATAAGTTCCATACATGAAATCCTACATTACTGAAGAACACACGACGTGCTCTGGAGTCAAGAGAACATCTTCCCTTCGGGAGAAACAAAAGCTGAACCACAACACTCTATTTTTCAACAGAAAAACCAGATATGGACTCAGAAGCTATTCTGCTGAATCCAACGAGTCTAGAGCTGCACTTCCAATCACTAGATCTTCCTAAACATTCATATACTATCTCTAAGTGATTTATTATTTACTTTTGAGCAGCGTGTGTATCCTTTTTATTTTACACACACTGTCTCCTGTGCTGAACTAGAGGATATCACAATCCTCACCCCAAAACTCCTTAATCTTGAGACTGAACCTCTTGGCTATATCTTCTATGAATTTTTAGTTTATGTTCAAAATGTACAGTATCTAAGTTATATTCCGCTGCCTATTACTTTGAAATAAAAATATGTTTTAAAGATAATTTGATAGTTAATCTAGCATGTGTTTGTATCTATTATAAATCAATAGTTTAGTTTCAAAAGTTAATTTAATCTTATGATTAGATTAACTGAGAACTATTCAATCTATGAGAACCTAACTGACCCTTTGATTTAATATAAATTCACTACAGATTAACTTGTTTTATAATTTGGTAGATTTTAATAGAAAATTTTTTAAAAAAAAAATTAATTGGAACTCAATTCACCCCATATTGAGTATCCACTCTGACCAACATTTGGTATCAGAGGTTGTTTTTATTAATACAAGTTTCCAAAACACTCTATTTTCAACTGTTATTTTAGTTGCATCATTAAAGATCTTCAATTTCTGTTAGTTCTAAATTTTATCTCTTTAAATTTACTTTCTAAAATCTAGTTAGGGACAATAGACTAGAAGGTGCTTCTACTAAGCAGAAACATTTCTTTAATGGTACAAACTATGCCCAGTGGAAACATAAAATGAAACTTCATTTGTAAAATATGGGTTTTGATATCTGGACTGCTATAGAGTCTTAATATAAAATTCCAGAAACTAAAAGAACAACTTGCGATGGACCTACTAATGTTGCTTACAATAATAACTGCAAAGATATGAATGCTTTGTATTGTGCATTAGGAGATGAGGAATTTAACAGAATATATACTTACAAAACTGATTTTAAAATTTGGGATAATTTAGGTGTTTCTCATGAAGGAACAACCAATGTTAATGAAATGATATTAAATACTTATACTATTAAATATGATAATTTTAAAATGAAGACTGATGAACCTATTTCTGATATGTATCTCAGGTTTAATAAGATATTCAATACAATGAGTTCACTTGGTAAAGTTGTTCTAGAAAAGGAACAAATTATGAGGATACTAAGATGTTTTCCAAACCAATGGAGAGGCACATCTGCTTCAATTAGAGAATCATGTGACATTAGAGCTCTTCCTGTCAAAGAGCTTATTGGTAAATTAATGATGTATGAGAAAGAACTCAAAATGAATAAAGAGGAAGATGATGAACCAAAAATAAAGACTGTAGCTTTTAAACCTACTACTTCTAAGATAAAGGACAAAGAAAAAGTTCAAATACAATCTGAAATGTCAACCAGTGAAGATTCGGATTCAGAAGGTGATGCTGAGATGGCTCAAATTTCCAGAAGATTCAAGAAGTCTTATAGGAAGAAGAAATTCTTCAGAAAATCAAATTACAAAGGAAAGTATGACCGTAAAGGTCATTGGAAAAAGTATTGGAAGATAGTTGATAAAATTGATGAAGTTGTCTGCTATGAATGCAAACAAAAAGGTCACATTAAAGTAGACTATCCAAAACTGAAGTTCAAAAAGAAACATGATTATAAGGATAAGAAGTAAAAGAAAGCTATGAAAGCGACATGGAGTGCATCAGAAGACAGAACAAGTGAATCTAGAATATCTGATTCTAAGAAGAATCATGCCAACATGTGTTTCATGACCAAAAAATCTGAGGTAACCTTAGATACTCCTGTTTTAAATTCCTATTATTCTGGAGATGATGCAGAATCTGATTCTGAATCTGAAGATATGTCTAAGGATGAATTATCTGAATATTGTAACATGCTAGAAGAAAAATGAAATGAAATTAAGGACAAATATAAGTCATTAATGAAATAGTATTCTATCACTTCAAATGTTAAATCTGTTCTTGATATTGAAAAAGAGAAGAATGCTCAACTTTTAATGGAAAATACAGAACTGAAAATATCTAATGAACAACATAGAAAAGACTTAAAAAAGTTCATAGAGGGAAAAGATACACTTGCTCAAATTTTAGGAAAGAAAGTGGACCTGAAATACACTACTGGAATAGGCTACTATCCTAAACAAAGACAGATTACTAGGAATATATTTATTCCTAAATATGGACAGAATACTGTTAGTTCCAGTTCTGGAAATTCATATGCTCTGACTAGTTACCCATATGGTTATAGATCAAATAGAGTTTATCTTTCAAAATATTTTGATTCTGTAAATTATATGTGACCCATAAGGCAAATTTGGGTTCCAAAATCATTGATTTCTAACTTGTCTGGACCCAAGAAGATCTGGGTACCAAAGTCATTTCCCATCTAAATATGTTTTGTAGGAAACCTGTTTGATGAGTTCCCATAAGAAGACATGGTATTTAGACAGTGGATGTTCAAGACATATGTCTAGGGATTACTTATGCTTCAAAATCCTAATCCCGGTTGAGGGAGGCCATGTCCCCTTTGGTGATAATTCTGAGGAAAAAATCATCGGCCTAGGCCAAATTGGTAACACTAACTCAGTTTTAATTTCTAGTGTTTCATTTGTTGATGGATTGAAATATAAATTGTTATGTATTTCTCAATTATGTGATGATGGATTTAATTTTAAATTCGAATATAATTCTTCTAATGTTTTTAATTCTAATAATGTTTTAGTATTTTCTTCTTTAATAAATGAAACTGTTTATGCAGTTGATTTAAATTCTTTATCCAAACAAAATGTTACTTGCCTAAATTGTTTTCATAAAAAATCTTTGTTATGGCATAGAACATTAGGACACTGCAACATCCACTCACATAGAAAACTAACTAGGAAGAACTTAGTTAAAGACTTTTCCAAACTTGAGTTTCCAATTGACAATGTTTTTAATCACTGTCAAAAGGGAAAGCAACAAAAAATCTCTTTCAAACCAAAGAAAGAAGTGTCAAATTTTCAACCTCTTGAGTTGGTTCACATGGACTTGTTTGGACATTCATGAGTTTCTAGCTTAAATGGGAAGCACTATGTCTATGTCCTAGTATATTTATTTACTATATTTACTTGGGTATACTTCTTTTCTCACAAAAGTGAAGCTTATTCCTGCTTTATTAAATACTCCAAGTATGTAGAAAACCTTAGTGGACTTAATATTAATACTCTGAGAAGTGATCATGGCCGTGAGTTTGAAAATAAAGAGTTTGAATCTTATTTCTCACACAATGGCTATAGTCTCAACTTTTCTGCCCCTAGGAAACCTCAACAGAATGGTGTAGTAGAAAGAAGAAACAGAACCCTTCAAGAAATTTCTAGAACCATGCTTAATGAGTATGACCTGCCTATTTATTTTTGGGCTCAGGATGTGAATACATATTATTATATCATCAATAGAGTCTTAGTCAGACCTATTCTCAAGAAGACCCCATATGAACTATGGAATAATAGAAATCGTAAAGTCAATTACATTAGAGTATTTGGATGTAAAGTATTTATTCTCAATAAAATGAATAATCTGGACAAGTTTTCTTCTATGAGTGATGAAGGAATCTTTTTAGGATATTCTTTAACTAGAAAAGCCTATAGAGTTTTCAATAAGAGATCCAAGTGGGTGGAAGAATATGTTCACATCAAATTTGATTAAACTGATCCACATGAACTTAAGTCATCTCTTGAAAATCTTGAAGACAATTTATCTGTTCTGAACCTTTATGATAAAATCAATGAACCTGCTGTAAAGACGACCAGTTCTGGAAATATTTCAGAATCTGATCTTATTGAACCCGAACCTATAGAAGAACCTGAAATTTCTAGTCCTAGCTTTACTAGATCAACTAGAATTATAAAGAATCATCTTTTAGGTGTTTTTGTTGGTAATCTTGATAGAGGGACACAGACTAGAGCTTCTCTTAGAAATCAGGTTGAACATCAAGCCTTCTTGTCACAGCTTGAACCAAAGAAAATTGATGATGCTATTAATGGTGAATTTTGGGTAATTGATATGCAAGAAGAACTCAATCAGTTTGAAAGAAATAATGTTTGAAAACTAGTAGAAAGACCTAAGGACACATTCACTATAGGCACTAAATGGGTGTTTAGAATTAATGTAGATGAATCTGGAAATATAGTTTGAAACAAGACTAGATTAGTTGCACAAGGCTATATTCAAGAAGAAGGAATTGACTATGAAGAGACTTTTGCTCCAGTAGCTAGACTAGAAGCCATTAGAATCCTACTTTCTTATGCTACACATCTAAATTTAAAACTTTATCAAATAGATTTCAAGAGTTCATTCATAAATGGGTATATATTCGAGGATGTTTTTGTTGAACAACCACCTAGATTTACAAACCCTCATTTTCCAAATAATATTTTCAAATTATCAAAATCATTATATGGTTTAAATTAAGCTCCAAGAGCTTGGTAAGATAGATTAAGTACTTTTCTAATTTCTAATGGTTTTACAAAAGGAATATATTATCCTAAACATTTTATAAAATGAGTTTATAAAGATGTTTTAGTTGTAAATATTTATGTAGATGACATTATTTTTTGATCTTCAAGAAATTCCTTATGTACTGATTTTTCTAAAATGATGAAAAACGAATTTGAAATGTGTTTAATGGGAGAACTTAAATTCATTCTTGGATTTCAAATCTTTCAAATTGATTATTGAATTATTTTAACTCAGAGTAAATCAACTAGAGATATTTTAAAACATTTTGGATTGGATAGCACAAAAAGTAGTGACACTCCCATGAGTACCACCTGTAAGTTAGATCTTGATGAAGATAGAAAATCTATTGATGAAACCACTTATAGAGGAATGATTGGAAGTCTACTATACTTGACTTCTAGTCATCCGGATATTATGTTTAGTTTGTGTATGTGTGCTCATTTTCAAGAAAACCTTAAAGATTCACATTTAAATACTGTAAAGAGAATTTTCAAATAGCTCAAGTATACTCCCAATTCAGGACTGTTCTATCCAAAAGGAAAATCATTTGAACTAGTTAGCTATTATGATGCTATTTTTACTGGAAGTAAGTGAGATAGAAAAAGAACCTCTAGAACATATCACTTTTTAGGCAAGTCACTCATATCATGGTGTAGTAGGAAACAAAATTATGTTGCATTATCTACTACAGAAGTTGAATACATAGCTTCTGGCAGTTTTTGTGCACAAATTTTGTGGATGAAACACACTTTACTAGACTATGGATATCAATTCAGACAAGTACCAATAAATTGTGTCAACAAAAGTGCTATTAACATTTCAATGAACCCTATTTCTCATTCTAGGAGAAATCATATTGATGTAAAACATCACTTTTTGAGGGATCATTACCAAAAAGGTGATATCACTTTGGAATTCATTCGTACTGAATATCAACTTGTTGATATATTCACTAAACCATTAAATTATTAGAGATTAGACTACATAATACATGATCTTAGTATGATTAATCATAAATAAACATCCTAAAGATCTTACTGTTTACTATTTTTCAATTTTTTACTTTACAGTTTCATATTCACTGTTTCTGAGTTACTGTTTAATGCTTACGGTCACACAGTTAACATCTTGTGTTCACGATCTATCACTTAACTATCTCACTGTGACCGAACAGTTCACTCACTATCTCACCGTGACTGTAGAGAATGGTTATTGTCTCACCGTGATGACTACCAACTGTCTCACTGTGAGGACTATTTTTCATCGCATCGTAACGCCTACTCACAATCTCACCGGGAATAATCATTATATATTTATTTTAACCAGAATCACGGTAATTTTTTTTTCACCGCTATTTTATTTCCCGCGTTTTGGTTTTTATGACGTTTGACATTCCCAAATGATAAAACATAACTGTTTTTTCAGTTGATTCCTTACCCGAGCTCTCTCTTGCTCACTCTCTCAAACACTCTTTACCTTGAAATCCTTCTCCTCTCCCTCACCTAAACCGTCAGTGAATTCCTAGGATGAAGCGTCCATCTTCACCCTCGTCTGGGAAGCGCCTCTCTAAGAAACAAAAAAGAGCACCAAGGAGAGCACCCGAAGAACCTCTAAATCCAATCCTTGTAAGTCGTACTATAGTACCTGAAAAAGAGATTTTCCCTGAGTTGTTGGTGTCTAGAAAGTCTGTGGTCCTGAAAATCTTAAGAGAACAAGGATGGTTCGAATGGTTCTCTAGACAAGATAGACCAATTTATCCAATGTTGGTATCTCAATTTTACAAAAATGTAATGTTTTCTTTTGATTCTTGAGAAATCTATATGGTAACAAGCTGGATCAATGGAAAAAAGTGTTCATTCTCTTCAAAGTTGTGGGTTGCGTGCCTGAGGATTCCTCATGAAAGAATTTGTGATGTTTACCAAAGAGACCCTCCTCCAACAACTTACATCATTGATCTAGAGAATGCTTTGAAAATCCTGACTAGAAATGGCACCAAGCGAAGGGACATAGCAGCTGAATTGGATGGGGAGACAAGACTACTGTTCAAATTTGTTCAGAATCTGAATAGTCCCAGAAAAGGAGATTTTTCTATATTGAAGTATCAATATGTGTTCATAATTCATCTGTTGAAGAATTGTGATAAGATAAATTTGTGCAAATATATCATTAACCATATATGTGAGAAGATTAAAGTCGGTTACAAATCCAGCTTCTTGTTTTACTCAAGGATGATTTCGGCCATGTTAGTTTCCAAGGGAGTAGTTGTACTGAATGAAGAAAGGCTAGAGGTTTTTGATTTCTGTTTATCCAAGATTATCATCAGAAGGATGAATATTAATTGGAACCCCTAGATGAAGCAGTGGGTTGAGGATAATGATCAACTTTATAAGAAGTACAATCATGTTTATTATCTAAAAGGCCAAATAATATAATAGATCCTGGTTTGGAACCTGATAAAGTGGCTGAGTATCTAGAAGATGAAGAAGAAGAGGCAGAAATATCTCAAGAGGAAGCAGATCCTATTGAGAAAGAAAGGACTGTTGTCCCTACTGATGTTCCTACTGAGATACCTCTTAAATAGGAAGTTGTTGATGTTTTTAGAGAAGAAGAATATCCTACATCTAGAGATGATGTTGACCAAGAAGTTCATTCTGAGGCTGTATGAGATTTTATTATCCCTGATTTAGAGAAGTAAGCCATGGAAAAAGATGATCTAGGAGAAATCCCCGCTAGGGAAAATGTTAATCAAGAAGATCTCCCTATTGAAAAAGAAGCAAGTCTAGAAGCACAACCAGTGGAACAATCACTTCCTGAGTACATACCCTCTACTGAATAGAGGATGGAAATTTCCTTTCAGTTGGAAAGGAAAGAATTTGTTGAAGAGAGTAGATCTGATCATGTGGATCTTGATGATGTAGCTGTTCCTCAAGATCCTTAAATGGAAGCACATTTTGATTAGGAGGAACCTCAAAACCTTGAGACTGAAGAAGATGGATCTACTGGAACATCTCAACCAATTTTCACACATTCTGTGTACACTCGGTATGATTTTCCATGTTTTTATAATTTGACTGAATCACAGCAAGTGACTACAAATGGTATAGATCTCTCTTCTTTGTTTCAACTGAAGTCAGTAGCTCACCCAGAACGAGAACCTGAGCCTCAACCTTCATCTGAAACTGAAACTAATTCTGAGTCGCAACTAGTATTTGCATCATAACCTGTACCACTATTGTCACCTACACTCCTAACCGAGCAACAATCCTTTGTAACTAAGGATGATTTTAATTTCGTTGGAGCGACTATCTTGGCTGGTGTTAAGAAGCTTTTATCCACTCAACCTTGACCAGTGACTCAACTATGTCAAGAAGATGCATCGATTCATTCGGAAAATATTATTCTGCATATTCAGCCAAGAATTATTTGAGAAATAAAAGAATTAAGAGTTGAAAATAGGTTGATTAGTGCTGATGTTGATAATTTGAAAGGATTTGTGGAAAACCTACAAACATAATTGTCTTCAAGATCAGAGCATGTTCCTGTACCTGTTGCTGCTTCTCATGAACCAGATGTTTTCAACCTTTCTTGAGAGATTGTGTCTTAAGTGCATCCTTATCTGCTATCTTTTGATGAGAAGATTGGAACAAGACACACCAAGATGCGGCAGCACATGAGAGAGCTTGTGCAAAATCTGAATAATCTCACAGATGAGTCCACTGGATGTCTGCAAAAAGTTTTGAAACATCTCAAAGTTCTAATTGAAGCTGTCAAGGAATCTCCTCTCTCTGGTCAGACCTCCACACCTTCTTTGGATGATTCCTTGGTTAGGTCCATAATCAAGGAAGAACTTCAGAATTTCCTTAGTGGTTTTGATCTGTCTCCTCTGTCTGAAGTTATGAAGAATAGTGGTAAAGAACTTGATCTTGTTCAGATTCATTCTAAGATTGAAAATGATGCTCAACAGGAGATCACCAAGAAGATAGACTTTTATCTCACCCAGAATTTCTCTATAAGTGACATGACAAATCACTTTATGTATCTTGTAGAGAACATGAAAATCCCTCCAGTGACTCAAGATTTTAAAGCTCAAGTTCCGAAGCTTACAGAGTTCACCAGATTTTTGGACAAGTTCATGGAGTATAAGGGCGATTTTGAAAAGGATATTCAATATGGTAGAGAAATCATTACTGATTTCATCAATCTTTTGAAGCTGTATCTTCATGTGCAGAGTGCTGTTATCGTTGCTCCAACTGCTGCACCCCTTAGACCTGGTCTACATGCCTTAGCTTCAATCGCCACGTCAGTCAGTCATGCCCTTTCTCAGATCCGGCCAGTCATTCTTGACCAACCACAAACTAGATCTTCTACAACTCCTACTTTGGCTCCCTCTATTTTTGAAGGTCTACCCTTACCATCTTTGTCAACCACATCTATTCCTTCTTCTACATCAGCATCAGCTCCTGCTACTTATAAAGGAAAGGCAAAGGCCAATCCCTGAAGAGTCAAGTGACTACATTTTTTTGATGGGATGTCTTTTACTGTTTACTGTTTTTATTTCTACTACATCATGTATTATGGATGTTTTTAATGAGAAACACATTGTTTCTCCCCATTCCTTCTATTTCACTTTTTGATAATCCGAAAAGGGAGAGAAAGTGTACAAGTATTAGTATTCAAAAGTGATATGTTACGGTAGAATTTGTTATTTTCTAAACCTGTTATTATATATGTTATTTTCTCTAACGTTATATTTCATTTATAGTTTACCTATACATGATTTGTGATATTTTACCTATACATGATTTGTGGTCATAAAAAAGGGGGATATTGTTGGAGTCCTCATGTATTACTCATGTTTTAATGATCACAAATATCAATAATAATTACACATCATGTTTTAATGATAACAAATCTTTTTGATGTTAATTAATCTCACTATTATTTAAAAATCATATGCATGATCACAAATATCACTTATCTTATCAAACCTTTTTATTTATGTTTCAAATTATATTACTTTCTAATGGTTAAGATTAATTCATTTTCTACATATTACTGTTTAATTATAAATATAGATATTTTCCTAAGTATCAAGACACTGTGATGTTTGACACAGTAAGACATACTGTGTGCAAAACACTGCCACATTCAAACATACACAGTGAACAGAAACACTGAAGCAGATACCGTGAAGTCTAAGTCTCAGACACCGTGAAGGACACACTGCGACCCAGACACCGTGAAGCGCACACCATGACCCAGACACCGTGAAGGTTACACCATGAAGGGAATATCGTGATCCACATATCATGAAGCACATACCGTGTAGGAGACACCGGTTCAAAAAGACATCGTTTGCACAACTAATGTGACAACGTTTATTAACCTTTTTGTCAATATTATTTAAATAATACTAACATTAATATTTGATGGTTTTAATGAAAATAATGTTATTTAATGATAGTTGTTGGTCTATCGGGAAACTGTACCTCGTATCTATGGAAAGGAAATCATTCCTATTGCTGGAGATCGTGGAATATAAAAAAGATTGAGCTACAGTAGAGGACACCTGCGGGCTTGACACATATCGACGCACATACTACAATACACGCAAGCTCTGTACTGAACAGAAGAACATTCATGAGCACAACTGTGAAGAACACATTGCATGATCCTCAAAGAAGTTATATATATGCAATACTGCATTACTGAAGAACACACGACATGCTCTGGAGTCCAGAGAACATCTTCTCTTCTGGAGAAACAAAAGCTAAACCACAACACACTGTTTTTCAACATAAAAACCAGATATGGACTCAAAAGCTATTATGGCAAATCCAACAAGTCTAGAGTTGCACTACCAATCACTAGAGCTTTCTAAACTTTCATATACTATCTCTAAGTGATTTTTTATTTACTTTCGAGCAGTGTGTGTATCATGTTTATTTTACCCACACACTATCTCCTATGCTGAACTGGAGGATATCACAATCCTCACACCAAAAATCCTTACTCTTTTTTACACATGACAACTGTGGAAGTGGTCCTTGTGTGGCCTGGTCTTTATTTTTTTGTTTCCCACAAAGAACAGTGGTATAGGTCCCTGCATGTCCTGGATAGTATTGTACTGTTGCTAACCCCAATCCATGGTGTGGATCACTTATATATATAAATTCGAGAGGACTAAGTCTCGGCTTGTGACTGAACCTCTTGGCTATATCTGTTGTGCATTTTTACTTTATGTTCAAAATATACAGTATCTAAGTTATATTCCGCCCCCTATTACTTTGAAATACAAATATGTTTTAAAGTAACTTTGATAGTTAATCTAGCAAGTGTTTGTATCTATTTTAAATCAATAAGTCAGTTTCAAAAGCTAATTCAATATTCTGATTAGATTAACTGAGAACTAATCAATCTTTGAGAACCTAACTGACACTTTGATTTAATAAAAATTCACTACAGTTTAACTTGTTTTATAATTTATGTGATTTTAATAGAAAATATTTTTAATAGAAATTTTAATTGGTACTCAATTCACCCGACTCTTGAGTATCCACTCAAACCAATGATTTATTTATTCTTCTTTATTACTTTTACAACACAAAAATCATTAATTTCGATTTGGTGTTAATACGATAATCATGTTTGAGGAAGATTGGAGTATTGCCCCTCAATGCTATGTGATTCATTCAAAAACCACATGGAATGGATTAAGGATATTTTTATTGAAATTATATTATATATATGATATATTAATCATATTGAAATAAATAAATATATATATATATATTCATAATTTATTTAAATACTTTCATTCAATATGACAAAAAACAGAAACAATATTCATGTGTATGTACTGCTTACCATCCCCATGAATGGTGTATTCCATTTAGTACTCCTATTTTTTATAGATTATTATAATAAACATATAATGTATATAATTGATATTTATATCCTGGATTTCATTCTATAATCATGATATAAGTATAAGGACAAAATATGTAACAAATTAGGTCACATGCAAAGAACAAAGTATAAATAACCCGAAGTGAACACTTAACATAAGATCTTTAAAAAGAAGGTAATATAAGGCTATAATAAAACTACATGTGGTAATAGATATAAAAAATGTAATCTTTAATATTTTTATAATAATACTATATTGATTTTATAGTATGATTGTATGAGTATGGAGAGAATCAAGACACAAGGTAAAGGTATTTTATCGCACTTTTAATTTTTGTGAGATAAATGTTTTGATAAAAACAAATTACATTGTTGTGATGTATTTAATACATATTATTGTATTATATTTTCATTTTAAATAAATGTATGGGTATTCAAATTCATGTTTTATGATCCTTCTTTAATAGGGTATATGTTTCAAAAGATAGAAAATTTGTAAAATATTTTTGTCTCAATTTGGATTCTTTGAGACCCATGTATTGTTATGAACCTAAAGACCTTCATAGAGGTCTCTAGAAACAAATTTTTTATATTATGAATCCAATTATTTTTATTATATTATAAGATTAATTTCATTTAATTTTTGCAGAGTATGATCCCATGTAACTATGTTATAATAGTTTATTGTGACGATGTCGTCACTTTTTGAAATTGTTAATGTTTATGATTCCTTTGATGAAATATTATGATCAATTCCTCAAAAAACCCCATGAGTTTCATCCTCATCTATTTTTTACAATATCCCCATGTCTTATTAACATTTTCCCACTAATTAGTACTGAAGATAATTTTTTAAGAAAAATATGATAGTCACTCTCTCTTTTGTTAGAAATCTATTATATTAAAAAAATCATGTTTTGGAAAATGATTTCAAAAATGCTTTCAAAAAGATCCAAAAATATAATTTTGAAGGAAAAATAATTTTAGAAAATGTTATATTGTTTTCATAGATTCTATTATATGTTTTGAAAACTATTTTCAAATAATTTTTTTTAATAATATTTATGTTATAAAATGTTTTTTCAAAGAAGATTCGATATTATCCTAAAGAAATGTTTTTGAAATATATTTCAGAACTATTTTCCATATAATATGAAATCTATTATTGTTTCTCACGACTTTTAGGTAATTATCTAAAGATTCCATTCATAACCATTTTATGAATGGATCATGCTTAATGTCACGGTCTTTATAAAAACATTTTCTCTTTCGTATGAGATATGTTTATGAAATCCATTTCTCCTTAACAGGTTATGTTTGATGAAATGGTTATGAAAACTATCTATTTTACATAGGATATGAAGTTATGAAATGATAATGATCACTATTTCATTTTATGGGTTATGATTATATGATTATAAGACCAACAAATTTTTATGGGTCATGATATGATGGATTTTTTACTATCTTTTATAGAATGTGTGAATGATTTTACTATGATAAGGGTGTGACCTATATCTCCCTCCAATGCATTAGATAATGATATTTTTTATATGATATCAAAGGGTACATGGAATCAATATCATTCCCAAAAAGTAAAATGGTTTATGGGTTGTAGCATAATCCCAAAAAAGGTGTATTGGTTGTAGCCCAAGATCGAAGAGAATGAGGGTGTATGGCCTGTAGCCCAATCCTAAATGAAAGAGGGTACGCTGGTAGTATCCCAATCCCAAAAATAATAATGTACATTGGTTTTATCCCAATACTAAAACAAATAGGGTTCACTGGTTGTAGTCCAATCCTAAAACTAGAAGGTATATGGGTTGTAGTCTGATCCTAAAATAAATAGGGTACATAGGTTGCAGCCCAAGACCAAAAACAAGAAGGTACGTGGGTTATAGCCCAAGCCAAAAAAAAGTGTGTACACAAGTTGCTAGCCCAAGACCTAAGTAGGTTCACAGGTCATAGACAAAGAATAACATGTCATAATGTACTTTGTTGTTTCCCCTGAAATAATCATTTCTATTATTAAATGTATTCCATAAAACCTATATATTATTCCCTAGTTATGGTTTCATGGACCATGATGTTTATTTGGTTATGATTAATGTCTTATGAACTAGCATGTCCTATCCCATAAATCCCATTTATGTCCTTTTATATTTAGGGTATGATATCTTAATGTTATCATTGTGTTATAATACTACTATGTCCATGTTTTTTCTTAAATTCATCCCTTGTTTACCCTTAATGAGCATCTAAGATCATAGATTTCTAGTATTTCCATTATCGAGGTTATGAAGAAAGGTTTCTGTAAGAAGTAATAAAGGTGGAATTCATTACGGTAGAGGTGGAAGATATTTTACCAGGATAGAAGATTGTGATTCCATGTTTCCAAAGACAATGAACTATTATAGTCCTCTGGCATGAATT
The DNA here is from genome assembly GCA_963277665.1 of Viscum album. Taxonomy (NCBI): domain Eukaryota; kingdom Viridiplantae; phylum Streptophyta; class Magnoliopsida; order Santalales; family Viscaceae; genus Viscum; species Viscum album. The sequence goes on along the minus strand of OY728130.1, from coordinate 1,594,033,979 downwards.
ATTGAAATGTACTAAATATTCAAATAAATGGATTTTATGTCCATGTATGATAAGCCTACTACATTATAACAGACCCATGTGCCTAAGTATCAGAATTGGGTTTCCTCTTATCCCATGATCCTTCTATATTTCATCTTCCATCTATTTAAGACACATTAGCCTCTTGACCACCACTATATGACACATCTGAATTTCCATTCACTAGGATTCTATCTATCACCAGAGATCTCTCTAGTACAACCACATAAGAGGAAAGGCATAAGGAGACCACACCTACTCATTTATATCATTGGAGGTCACTCTCTAAAGACTGAGGTAAGAATTATGGGTCTTTTAATATATCTAGGGAGTTTTATTAAAGGTCTATGAACATTGTCGACTACTCTATCACAATAATGCTTCCCCACCAATGAAGCTAAAGATCGTAGATACGCATTGACCTCAACATGGGTGCATTAAAATATTCATTGAAGAGTCGCTCAAACTCCACTAATGTGACATTCACCTTGACATGGTAATGTATCACTAAACTTTACTATTTCTCATTTGAACCATGTAAAAGGCTCACCACTAGAAAACCATATGATTGTGTGGTATCACCACATGGTTGAAAACATGTGTGACTACTTTGATCTAGTAATTAGATACAAGATATTCTTGATCACCCAAGTACCATAGACTTCACCACCTTTAAAACTCATCAATCTCACTCATCCTATGCACATCCACAGCTTAAACAATAAGAACATATAGCTGCTCAAATGCTGATGGCTCAACTGGGAGACCACCTGCTAAAACAGAATTACAACCAGCTCCCTACACTAAATCCTCTCAATGTAGATCATCATCACAACAATCCCACCATGGAACTTACAAGAATTCAACATAGTGGAATCCTGAAAAATATTTCAAAAAGTATAATGTTTAAAGAATATATCTGGGGAGCTAACTCAAAAGAATTAAAAAAAACAAAATTATGTCCTTTATGGTGCATGTACAATTTATTTCCATATGACCAATGTGAAAATTGTATGAGTCAAAAACTAGGTTATAAGAGTCTTTGTGAAAGGAAACATGAATCTTTGGTCTATCAAAGAAACCTATATCATGAGATATGAACTCAAAATATCATAAAACAATATCGATACATCCCAAACATTTTTAAAAAGGGGACTAGTCAGCTCAATGTCCCATGTATTGAACCACCTTTGATAGCACTCTATCATGATCTTGCCCAACGGGGCTGAGGATAAAACCCTCCATGCCCACCACCAATTGGCTTGTTGTTGAAGAATTATGTCAAGTAGGCATATCACACATATGCGAGTCCTTTTTCTAAGGTACCTACACATGAGAACCCACAAACACCGCCATGAAATGTTGCAGAGATATAGTAATATGAAACAAAATTTATGAATACATCCATTCCAAAATAGATTACAGCAGAAGTACTGGAATCATAAAAAGGAAAGAACTCACTCTCACCATAAAATTTAAAGGATTACAAACTACTTAGATGTAGAGGATAGTCATCAAAAGAAAATTCCATTGTGATACATAGACCATCTCCAATAAAAACCTTAGTCGGCCTGGCTCATAGATTTTCACCTACATTAGGTCCTCTTGGGACACCGTCAAATGTCTTCTGGTCTGAAAAATATGTGACATGTGTGGGAAAGGCTCATGAAATGGTGTGTAAAAAATTAAGGAGTAGGCACCCCAAAATATGAAAAATAAAATGGTGAAACTGAAAGGTAATAATTTTCATGACCTAGCCATAGAAAATCCAATTGAGAGGAAAATTCCATATCAAACCATCCTCGACTATACATGACATGTTAGCTTGATCCACATGGTTTCATAACCAAAAAACATGAAAAACTATAGGGACTCCAAGAAACACCCAAATATAATCATCACAGCCCCCAATTATCCTTAGGTTCCAACCTCATAACCAAAAACAAGATTCCACTCAAGGCTCTAATGGTAACTGAAAACTAGGAGAACACACTCCATGAGCTCTGCCATCCAATATGGCACCCATCTGCATGATAAAATCCATTGATAACAACTAACTCAGTAAAGATCTAGTGACCGACAACATATGTCCTGTCATCTCTAAAATATTCCATGTGGAAGGCTATAAAAACACTTGTAGAGAGGGAATCCCATCACTATTAAAATAATTCTCAAATCACTACATTGGACAGTGCAGTATGTTCATTCTATCTAATGAGGGAATGAAAGGACATGCACCTCTCAACATCCATACATTCGAGGGAGTACTAGTTCCTAAAAAAGACATCAAATGTATAAAACTCCTTTATGGAGTGTCCCACGCTTTAGTTCATTGAGGAATAAAAATGTTATGTCCAAGTATCGCATGTATCTAGTGGAGGGTCATCCACCTTGTTACTATAATGAATAGAAGGACACCAGGTCCAATAAAGGACCCACTCCCCACTACTACTCAGTGAAGGGGGAGTTTTACACCACATGTGAGGACCCATACCCTTGCATGATAAGGGGTTATTGCTCAGTGTCTATAAGACCCACACCCTGGTATGATAGGAGAGTACCAATCTACAAACTCATTTACTATGGGGGACTAGATCCTTGATACGATAGGGGTGTACCTACCCCAAACTAGGGGAACCCCACCCTAACATGGTAGTGGAGTTCAAACTATGCCAAGTTAACATGTATAGATATCCACAAACTAGAACGCCATAGGAGTTCTGCCACAAAGGATTGAACACCCACACACTAATACAATATGGGAGTACCCACTATATCTATACATCACATATGGAGGACTTGATACTTCACATTTTAGGGGAGAACCTTCTCCACAGATAGAATATCCAATCCCTTGATCAACATAGGAGTACCTACTCTATCTAGATTATGAGTCAAGAGGGAACATTTCATGGTAAGATATTGATGAATTTTGAATCTATACTGATGATATTGGGAACCCAAACCCTAATACATCAAGGAAGTACCAACCATAGAAGAAGTAACCAAAGGGATTGAACCCACACACATAATTTGGGTAGTCCCATCTCCACCAAAGAAGAGAGTTGAAAAACATGTGCTTTAATTCCATAGGGGAGTAACAATACCAACATACCTCCTAATGAACCACACATATATCCATCATCATCCAAGTATCAATAGAAGGAGCTCTATACTTATCATAACTTTCATAGAAACACCACCATATGTAGGGGATCTATGCAATGCTACAATAATAGAGAACCACATTATTAGACTAAAGAGTCCCAACGGACCACTTCGTATGGAAAATGAAAAGGGTACCAACCCAATGTCATCCAAGGGATCCTCCATGATCACTACCCAAGGCTATGCATCGCTACACAAGATTCATTTTTGAAACACACCACATCATATCTTATGTGAGACAACAAAATACACCATCATAATATACATAGAAAATTTATTCGTGTGGTATAGTCAGAAATATAAATCCGAGTTCTGGAGAAGGAGATAGAGAAGGAGGATGATCTCAAGAGGATCTTCAATATGTAATGTCAAGCTCTCGGGTCAACATGAATAGTGAACTTTCATGATGCACCAGTCCGTTTTTCTAGTCTACATGGTTTTCTAACCAATATTGGGGTTCATGATATGTACAACCTTTTCAATGTATGTCCCTCTTCACATGACACCTATTGGTTTTCCTGTTCTCTATAATAAAAAATCACATCCCTCACACACCATGTATCCCATACTATACAATGAGTTCAGCCTGAACGACCACCTTTCCATTTGGTTTTCATGGTCCAATGTCTAGAATACTATTTATATGTAATTTGGATGTGTACTTTTAAAAGGCCATGTACTATTACATGAGCAACCTTGGCATGTACCTTCATATTACATCCCAGGACTTCCTCTTACAACAAAGATGTTGGTCACAATACTATGCATAACCCTGATACATGGTGTGTAGTCCCCAAATCTCATTTCCTTGAAAATGTTGGGCTACATTGATTTAATCACTAGACTACACACTATGTAGTTGTAAATTACTATTTTAAATTACCTTTGAAAATTCATAATTCACCATAGTATTCCTCAAAATCTATTGATCAACCTAGGATAGATCTCAAGGAATTGTATTAGGGAACTAAAACTATAAAACAATGAAAAACAAAGGGGGTCAGGAGAAAAATTCCGAAATTCCTACTTCAAGGGAGAAAAATTGTCGCTTTTGATGTATAACGATGCTCGATTCACACTGATCCTCGATCTTTTAATGATCTGGACTAATAATGGAGATCAACAATACTCTGTAGAATTGATTTGACATTGTTTTTATCATCTCCAAAAGGGGGAAGAGGAGAAAAATAGCTCCTCTTATAGTTTTCTCACTAAATTTGAGTAAGTGGGTACAGATTACATATATTTTTATTTATATTCTCATTTAATTAATTAATTCCCCACATAATGCCCCACCGACTCACCTCTAACCAAATCTATAAGTGTTGACAACTTTATGTCATTCATAGTGTTAACATGATGTTTTGAACTGAACTATAGTCTCAAAATTATGATTTGACATTTCCTTCAATAGTTATTATATGATTAATGTTAAAATTTACCTGTGTGATAAAATAATTAAAATATTTATAAAATCACCACTCTGAAGCAGCCATAGCCTTATATTTCTACACCCACTCGTCACATAGATTTTTTAATATTATTAAAAATATTAAAATTTACTATAGGTTTTAAATAATTCAATAAAACTAGTTTCCATTAAATAAGCCTTTATTTTTTTAAATTTTTTTATAGAATTTGGATGAATATTCGGATGGTTTTGTGTATTTTCTAATGTTTTACAGGATTTTCTACAGCTTTTCCATTGAGAATTGTTAGTAGAAATCATGAAGCACCTTCAAGATACTATGGAAAGCCATACATTGGATTCTAGGTTGGTGCACAGTAAGGCACATTGTTTGGAGAAACTATATGGCCACCTATGAGTACCTGTGCAATGAGGAATAGATAAAAAAATATTGTTGGTTCTTAGTTTGTCTAAACATGTTGACCATCTATGAAAATGGTGTTTGTTGTAGAGTTAGTCATATTATAGGAATATGTTTTTCCTAACCATGCTTCCCAACCATTCATGGTTAATAGTTATACCTAAAAAATTAATTTCCCATGGTTTTACACTAAACCTCTTCTTTTTCACTTATTTTAACCCAACTCGGGTTTTCATCCTCCATATGGCTATGGAGACTTTCATATTCATTGTAGTAGTAATTTTTTGGCTAATATTAGTGTGGTTATGTCTATATTTAAATAAAATACTATATTATTAATGGTTTTACTTATATATATATTATTCTTCTTAATAATAGACTAAAAAATATAGTATTTTGGGGATAAATATATGATATTTTTTCTAATAGTGATTATATATGGTTATGTTGATGTTTGGGAATAATATCTAAGGATGATTTTTCGATACTCAACCTAGTTTTGATGAAGAATTTGTTTCGTTCTTTGTTTTCACCATAATTTTAGAGGAATGTTTCTTCACTCATAAGTCATCTTATAACATAGTAAAGGATTACTTTAACATAGTATAAATTACTTGAAATTCAATGTGAATTGTTTTAAAAATGTTTGTAGACACTTAATTTAGTGATGGTGTTTGGAATTTTGGAATTTTTATAATTTAACTTGAGGAATGATTTTAAAATGTTGTTGTTAAAATTGGTTATTTGATTTGATTTTTGGAAAACTATATTATGTAATGATTTTCAATAAAAATGATTTGTTATTGAAATGGTTTATTAAAATTTATTTTTGAATGGTTTTGGCATAATTTGTTGGCGTATGTTCATTTTCACTAATTTGACCATGTGGAAGTGGAATGTGTCATTGGGGAACTAATATATGGTAACATTGGGATGTCATGTTAGATCAATGAGAGACTTCTCTTGTGTATTTGAATGTCACATGGGCATGAATCTATTAATATGTGGGCATATGGAATGTGTTATGTAAAATGTATACTGCAAAAAAGATTTAATGTATTATTTGGTTTCATTCATTGGGAATGGAGTTGATTTTGGAATTCTATTTTCTTATAGAAATTGTATTATATTCTAAAATAAACTGTATTAATTTTTTGATAGAATGTTTTTTATATAAATGTTCAAAATTATTTTTCCTAGTGGAATTAGTTGGAAATTCATTTTGGGAGAACCTATTAGATTCATTACTCACCCCCTTCAATGTCACATATTTCTTTTTCCAATATTGTTTATCGAGAAACAAGTAATGGAAAATTATCTCATTTATTTAGTGATACATCATGACACATTGTGTTGTATTATGGAGTTATGTCATAAAGAATATTGAGAGTTGCAGGGTTTTATTATTTTTAGTATTTCAGATTTTTGGATTTCTATCCTCTTAATACGTCGTGGATGTTAGTATTCCTTTTTGTACTCTAAAATAGTTTTTTATATCAGTTTTAATCACATTGAGTTGTATTAGATTTTTATCATTCATCATACAAAAATTTATTATAGTTATTTTTATTATCAAAGGAAAAAATCCTCCTCCAATTGTATTCAATCCCTAAAAATTTATTTCCAACCATTTTCATCTTTGAGATGTCGTATAAGTCCTAGTAACAGTTCAACCTTGTCTCCATCCAATGAGGAGAAGTGGGATGTTACAAATGGTATCATATTGTTTGTTCCATAACTGGAAAATTTAATCATTCTTTGGACTTTAACATTAAATTAATTAAAATTTAGTTCTTGAGTTATGAAGGAAGAAAGGATTTATATCATTGGGAAATGAAATGTAGAGAATAAAAAGATATAGTTAACTTATTTATGTTGAACATAAAGTTACAATTGATATGGGAATGAATTTGTTTTTGACACAATTTTATGATTTTTTATCTCAATTTCGTGGTTTTATCATATGAGAATATCATAAAATGCATTGATAGAAGATAACCTCCCATTAAAAGTGTATATTTAATTATGAGAAATAATTTATTATTTGAATAAATTCTATTTATTTTGGAAGAATTTCAAAAAAAATCCAATGTGAGTTTGAAAATGGCAGGGTTGTGGTATTTTGAAAATGTACTTATTTTGAAAATAATGGTGGAGTTTTCAAAAAATGGTTGAACATGGAAAATATTGAATTTTGGAAAACCCATGTTGTGTTATTTTTTATATGATAAATTTAAAATTGTAATGAAATAAATTTCTTGTGAGTGGGATATATGGTATTTTTTTTTCTGGAAAATTGAACCTGATTGGGGTCATAGAAACAAATTAGATGATGTTACTAAGAATTTGGTTTCACCTAAGCCACATGTGAACCAATATCTAGTTCATAGAATTATCCATGATTTGTAGGTCATGTATTGAGGGAACCAATGGAATGAAAAGGGAAATTAGACCATTCTATTCAATTTGAGAAGAATAATCCAACCATTGTTCAAGGTGATTTGAAACAAGAGAATAAAGAGTTGTGGATGAATAGAATGAATCAAATCTTTGTTTTCCATTGTACACTAAAAGATTTGAATTTGAAGTTGGAGACCTATATTCTAGGGGATCTTATAATCCAATACCTTGATTTATTTATTTAGGATAAATTAGTCTATATAATTTGACAGGATTATTTTTACGAATTGGTCAACAAACTATTCCATTCGCATTCTTCAGGATAACAAGAATGAGAGGAATTGGAAGCATGATGTCATAGAATATCTTAGTAGAATATTAAATATAATTTTTATTGAATTTTGACCACTTTTCACCCGATGCTTCAAAAATTGTATCATTTAAGGAATGTATTTATGAATTGAGAATGATATAGAAGATTCACTATATGTTTTTTATTTTTGTATAATATATTATAAATAGATGGTCAATAGAGTATCAATGGAAGGTGTGGTTATATTAAGAACTACTCATGGATGATGCATGGTATGGAACAATTCAAAATCTAATGCAAGGAACAACTAGAAGAGGGAAACATATTTCCCAGGTAGCAGGATGACATATAATCAGACGACGGGATCAGTGAGTCTTCTTCTAGGACTCAAGAGTAATGTTGTGTGATTCCAAGGTGGTTATATTAATGACAGCACATGATATTTTATGAAACCACCCTAACCTTTCCACAATTTCAACCATATGGTAAATTTTCAGTTCTATTATTGTAGTGCTTCGAGGATTGGTGTTCAGGACATGTCACATGTTTCAAAGAACACATATTATTTGGAAAAATGAGGGAAACTTAATACATATCACTAGTAGACAGTATTGCGGAAAACGTTTTTAACATCACCATTTTTTACGTCGGTTATATATGACCGATGTGAAAATCTTTGATACGTGGTTTTTTATGCCGGTTATAAAATAACTAATGTAAAAAAGGCGGCATCTAAGGCCTTTGTGACATCGGTTTTAAAATAATCGATGTAAAAACACAACCTGCTAATTTTTTCACATTGTTCATAATATAACCGACGTAAAAAACCAACACCTGTCAGTTTTTACATCGGTTATAAAATAATCTACGTCAAAACTGTGGTTTCTGATTTTTTTTACATCGGTTATATATTAACCGACGTAAAAAACCAACATGTGGATTTTTTTACGTCGGTTATAAAATAACTGACGTAAAAACCGCGTTCTCTAATAAATTTATAATGTCTGTTATTATAATAACTGACATTATAAATGTAATATAAATAGTTCATAACTTCGGTTATTAAATAACTGATGTTATAAAACATTTAAAAAATAAACATGCCCCGTGTCTTTTCATTTATGATTTTTTGATCGACAGCTCGACGACTCGTCTATCTCTTGCAAAAAACCACAATCGACTCTTCAATCTCATTTTGTTAAACTCATTTGGGCATTATCATTTATCATCTTTACTCTATTGGGATCTATCATCTCCACTTGCAACACTCAGGTAAGCCTCCCATGACATTATGTCATTTCTTTTTTTTTTCGGATAGTCTATATTTACGTTTTGTGTTTTTTTTTGGTTTAAACTAGGTAAGATTCTTCGATTTCGAACCCTCTTACCACATTTTTTCATCATCATCTTATTTATTATAACTATATCTATTAGATCAACTCACAATATTCACGTAATCCTCACCCACTTCTATATCGTTTGTTTTTGTTTCGCGGATGCCCGACATTGTTGGTAATTTTTGTTTTCATTGACAAATAATGATCTCATTCACCTATATTACTGCAATTTATATGTAAGTCATTGTGATACACCCATTCCATATACCAGTGTGATTTATTTTATATGTATTTATGTTTTTTCATTGTGGAATGTTTGTTTTGGATCATTGGTTGTTTCTCATCTGGGTATCACTATTTGTAGTTCCACAATCTATTTACGTCACTTATTTTCATAGACTATTATAAGTCTTCATATGATATTAAATCCCGATTCATTTCACAATAGATAATTTTATACTAGTAGGAGATACAGTTCGTGGTTCTCATTTGGAATAATGGCATGATACCAAAACTAGTTGCTTGAGGTTAAAATCCCAAGATATGAAAACTAGTAGCTTGAGGTTAAAATCCCATGGTTCTGGGGGGCTGTCAAGAGGGTTGGTGGCTATCCAGGGGGTTGGGGGATGTCCAAAGGTTTGGGGGCTGTCCAAGGTGTCCATAGAGGTGTGGGGGGGGGGGGGGGCAGTATAGGGGTGTGGTGGGGGGGGGGGGGGTCCAAGGGAGTGGGGGTGTCGAAGGACATGGGGGGGGGGCTGTCCAGAGGGTTTGGGGGGTTGTACAAGGGGGTGGGGGCTATCCAAAGGGTTGGGAGTGTCCAGGGGGTGTCCAAGGGGGTAGGGGCTAGGGGTGGTGTCCAGGAGGGGTGGGGGTGCTGTCTAGAGGGGTGGGGATGTCCAGGGGTGGGGGATGTATAGAGAGGTGGGGGATGTCCAAGGGGGTGGTGGTGTACAGGGGGTGTCCAAGGGGGTGGGGGTGGTGTTCAGAGGGATCAGGGGGCTTTCCAGAGGGTTGGGGGTGTCTATTGAGGTGGGGGCGGGGCAGTCTAGGGGTGTTTGGGGGGGGGGGGGTCCAAGGGGGTGGGGGTGTCGAAAGGGGTGAGGGGCTGTCTAAGGAGGTGGGTGTGTGGGGGGTTGTCCAAGGGGGTGGGGCATGTCCAGAGGGTTTGGGGGTTGTCTGGGGGTTGGGGGTTGTCCATAGGGTTGGGGGTGTCCAGGGGGGTGTCCAAGGGGGTAGGGGGTGGGGGTGGTGTCCAGGAGGGGTGGGGGTGCTGTCTAGAGGGGTGGGGGTTGTACAGGGGGTGGGGGCTGTCTAGAGGGTTGGGGGTTGTCCAGGGGGGTGTCCAAGATGGTAGGGGGTGGGGTGGTGTCCAAGATGGGTGGGAGGTGCTGTCTAGAGGGTTGGGGGCTTTCTAGGGTGTGGGGGCTATCCAGAGGGTTGGGGGTTGTCCAGGGGGTGTCCAAGGGTGTAGGGGGTGGGGGTGGTGTTCAAGAGGGGTGGGGGGTGCTGACTAGAGGGGTGAGGGCTATCTAGGTGGGGGGGGGGGGGCTGTCCAGAGTGTTGGGGGATATCCAGAGGGTTATGGGTTGTCCAGGGGGTGTACAAGGGGGTAGGGGTGGGGTTGCTATCCAGGAGGGGTGGGGGTGCTATCTAGAGGGGTGGGGGACTATCCATGGGGTGTGGGAGCTGTCTAGTGGGTTGGGGTTGTCCAAATGGTTGGGGGTTGTCTAGTGGGTTGTCCAGGGGGTGTCCAAGGGGGTAGGGGTCGGGGTGGTGTCCAGGAGGGGTGGGGGGTACTGTCTAGAGGGGTGGGGGTGCTGTCAAGAGGGGTGGGGGCTGCCTAGGGTGTGGGGGCTGTCCAGAGGGGTGGGGGGCTGTCCAAGGGGGGGTGGTTTCTAGGGGTGTCCAATGGGGTGGGGGTGGTGTTCAGAGCGTTCAAGGAGCTATCCAAAGGGTTTGGGGGTGTCCAGGGTGTCCATTGGTGGCCCCACAGTTTTCGTTGATTCAATTTAATTTAAAACTGTTATATCTAACTATATTTTCTTTTTAAAATCATATTCAAGCATATTTTTTTAAATATGCTTAGATTTGTGTTATATTTAAAAAACATTTTACATTCAAATTATAATTTTTTTCATATAAACATATATTTGTCTTATCATAAAAACATTTATAATTTTGATATTTTTTATAGGTAATAATGAGTCGAAATTAGATTATGGAACATTGAATGAACAATGAATATGAGGAAGGTTTTGATACCTTTTTGGAATTTTCTAAACAAAATGTTCCAAGTAGTGAAATTTTTTTTTGTCCGTGCCTAAAATCTTTGAATATGAAGAAGTTGAAAAGTAGATAGATAAATGATGATCTGATTTATCATGGTTTTAATTCGAGTTACAGCCCTTGTATTTGGCATGGTGAAACTGGACGGAATGTCACTGATGATGATGATTCGCAAGATGGTAACTCTGATGGAATTGAAGAAACAATTCGTGATATTGCAGTAGAACAAATTGAGATAGAACCGATAGTTGCGCGTCTATATGGTGATGCAGAAAAACCATTATATCCTGGTTGTACAAATTTTACGGTTTTTTTGGTGGTGTTAAAATTGATTAACCTGAAGGCGAAACATGGATAGAGTGACAAAAGTTTTACAGAGCTGCTACAATTGATGAAAGACATTCTTCCAAAAGATAACGATCTTCCAGATTTACATTATAAGTCCGAGAAAATATTATGCCTGATGGGATTGAGATACCATAAAATACATGCCTGTCCGAATGAATGTATTATATATATGAAGAAATATGAATTTCTATCAGAGTGTCCTAAATGTGGGACATCATAGTATAAGGGAAAGAAAAATCACAGGCTCATGTAGATATTACAAAGATCCCTTCAATGGTATATTGGTATCTTCCTATAATTCATCATTTTACATCTTTATTTTCTAATTCAAATGATTCAAAAAGGATAAGATGGCACGTAGATGAGTGGTTATTTGATGAAAAATTACGTCATCCAGCTGATTTTCCTCAATGGAAGAAAATGTATGAGCAGTATTCTACATTTGGAAATGAAATTAGAAATCACATACTAGGGTTTTGCACTGATGGAATGAATCCATTCTGAACCCTCAGTATCACACATAGATCATGGCCTATTTTATTGGTAATTTAAAACCTCTCTCCTGAAGTTTGTATGAAGCGCAAATATGTCATGTTGTGTATAATGATCTCTGGTCCGAAGCAACCTAGCAATGATATTGTTGTTTACTTGTCACCATTTATTGATGATTTGAATCTTTTATGGACTGATGGTATTATGGTGTATGATTCTTATAAAATGGAATATTTTCAACTATATTTAGTGCTTTTGTTCACTAAAATGACTTCCCAACATATGGAAATTTGTCTGGATATAGTGTTAAAGGGCATAAAGAATGTCTAATTTGCAAACAACAGACGTGATATTGTTAATTTCATCATGGGAGGAAAACAGTATACATGGGTCATCGAATGTTTTTGCCTATGGATTTCCCTTATAGAAGACTAAAAAAGGCATTCAATGGCTCACAAGAATTTGATATTGCTCTAAAACCTTTATCCCCTAATATGTATTTTGAGAGGGTGAAAAACATTGATGTGACATTGGGAATGACACAGAAATCTCGCAATGATAGACATATTGGGAAGAAAAGGTCAATATTTTTTCCGCTACCATATTGGAGATATCATGAGGTTAAACATAATATTGATGTCATGCATGGGGAGAAGAATATCTGTGATTTTTTGATTGGAACATTATTAGATATTAATGGAAAGACAAAATATGTGTTGAAAAGAAGATTAGACTTACAATCAATAGGAATACGTTTTGAGTTAGCTCCCACTCCTAAAGGAAGAAGAACATTTCTTCCCCCGACTTTTCATACATTATCGAAGAGGGAGAAAATTAGCTTTTTTCAGTGTCCTCATGATATCATTGTGCCTCATGTTTATTCTTCAAATGTAAAAACTTTTGTCTCCTTGAAGGACTTGAAGTTGATAGGTATGAAATCACATGATTGTCACGTCATGGTGCAACAAATCGTACTAGTTGCATTGTGTGGAATATTTCCCATCCGTAACAGAAAGACTATAAGGAAGTTGTTTTATTTTTTCAATTCAATTTGTAATAAGGCAATTGATGTGAATGCTTTGGACATTTGGGAAAAGTGTGCAATTTTTATACTTTGTCAATTGGAAATGTATTTTCCACCAACTTTTTTTGATATAATGGTGCATTTAATGATTCATCTGGTTCAAGAAATAATGCTTTGTGGACATGTATATCTTCATTGAATGTATCCTTTTGAATGGTATATGAAAATATTGAAGGGGTATGTTAAGAATCCATATTGACCTAAAGCCTCCATTATTGAATAGTATATTTCTAAGGAGGTTGCAGAGTTTTGTACAAGCTACATGGCTGCGGCGCAGCACATGGTTTTTCCTACATCTCACCATGAACGAGTTAATAATGATGGAAAGGGGATTCATGGGTTGATAGTCAAATCATTGTCAGATGAACAGAAGAAGAAATTAGAATCATACATCTTTAATAACATAGCTGATGTTCAACCGTATATCACATTGCATATTAATGAGTTGGAACAATGTCATCCAAAGAAGAAAGAAATGTGGATTTTGAATGAGCACAACAAAACTTTTTTGTCATGATTTAAAAAGACCTTTATTAGTAGATTAGATGTATCAGAGACATTAAAATGGATAGTGGGTGGTCCATGTTTAAATGTGATAACATGGTCCAGTTATGAAATTAATGGCTATACATTTCATACGAAAGCTCAGGACAATAGAAGTTCAGTTCAGAATAGTGGTGTATTTGTGTTTGTAGAAGCAATGCTTTTTTCGAGGGCAAAGGACAAAAACCTAATTTTTGCATCTAGTGCATATTATGGAGTGATTGAAGACATATGGGAGGTTTATTACATTAAAATTAAAGTTCATGTTTTTAACTATAAATGGTTTATCGGTAACAATAGTGTCAAAGACGATGAATTTGGAATGACACTTGTTAATATGAATAGAATGGAAGAAATAGTTGATTCTTTTATAATGGAAACACATGAAAAAAAATTTATATGTAGTAGATCAATCCGATATGATGTGGGCTATTATTTTAAAAGTGAAAAACAATATGTTGGTGAGGATGCACTTGATGAAGTTGCTGATTTATGTGAGATCCCTACTTCCATGGAATGATTAACAGAACATAATGATGAGCATGTTGAAGACATGGTTTGTGCCATACGGAACGATCACGGTGAAGGAATTTGGGAAAAAAAAAATCCATTTGTACATTCCTAATATTACAGGTAACATATGTTTATTTCTTGCTTACATTTATTTTTTACATAAAATGTTAGATATTGTATGTTTCTTCTTTATTAAAACATGTATTAAAACAAAATAAGTATATGTTTTTGTTTTTTTAAGTTTGTTTAATTTACTTTATCATGTTTACCATTACATGAATTATATATCTATTATTTTTATTTAGTGACAGTTAGTTTATCATATCTACCAGGTTTACTAGGTTTACCATGTTTACCATTATTAACATCTTGGTCATCTTTACCATCTTTACCATTTTCTAACATGATTACCATATTAAAAATGTTTACTATTACGTAACTTAGTATAATTTTCTATTTTTTGATTACATTAGTATTATAATATTTGAATTTGAATATTTGTGAACTAATGTTTGTTTTGTTGATTTGAAGGATAATGACAGATCATTTAGTTGACCAACCACATGATTCTAGAGATGAGAATATTTGTCATACCTCTAGGGAGGAACATTCACATGCTCTTCTTGATGTTTCCCTATCTTCCTCATGTGCTCCTATTACGAAAAAGTGTTCAAGAGTTGGTAAACGTGGGTGCACACATTTACCAAAATTAGCACTTTCTCGTATACAAGATTAGAGGATACTCATTGAGTTTGATGATGATGATATTCCTAGAGGTCCAAATGCAAATGATTTAAAGAGTTTTGTATCAACTAAAGCTAAGAGAAAAATAAGCATTTTTTATGATAACTGGAGCAGTCTGGATAAACAGATAATATCTTAGTTGTGGGAGACGACTTTGGTAATATCTTTTTCTATTGTTTGAATATTATTTAAATGTTTTGGGTATATATAATATGTTTAACATCTTATTCATCAGATGAAATTTGATATTCCGGAAACTGGAGGAGTCAGAAAGAAATGCTTATCGATGAATTCCAGGAGATAGAAGGTTTTCAAATCAACCCTCTCATCGGATTTCATTTTTGGACAAAGGTTTCATGAAAATCCATGTCGTATATATCCTTTTATAGATGAAGACACATGGAGATAGTTTGTTGAAAGTAGAAGAAAAGAGTCATTTTTGGTAAGGGCAATGTAATCTTTTATAATATTTCTTGAATAAATGATCTTATTAATGTTTTGTTAATGATTACTTATTCTTAATTTATAGCAAACAAGGAAATATAATAGGGAGATCCAATGTAAAAATGTATACCCTCATAGTTTATCTCAGGGAGGGTATTCATTTTTGGAAGAACAAATGATGGCAGAAAAATTTAAAAAACTAAGAGCGGAGACTTCAAGCTTTGGAGAGGTGGCCCCTCCATCCCCTCCATCTAGACATGAAAAATGGAAGAGAGCTCAGTTGGGAAAAAAGGGAAATATCTTTCAGAAGAATCAAGAATCATAGCAGAGAGGATTGTATGATATATATTTTATTAATTTAAGTTAATTATTTTCATCATATAATTTCAATCATTACTTAAATGTTAAATTAATTAATTCAGGACTCCCATGAGGATTAGAGATCACAGGGGGCATTTACAGCTACTAAGAGGAAAGATATTTTATCTGTAGCATTGTGAAAGCATGAACATCCTGGTTGAGTGAAATGATATCTGGCAGGTGTATCAGAAAGAAAAGTGTTTCCACATTCTTCAACTTCTAAGGATGTGGGTGTTTATAAAAAAATAGAATTTTTGGAGGCTGAAGTTCATAATATTAATGCGACGATGGAGGAAAAGATTAGAGAATCGGTACACTATATGTTTGCAGATATGAAAAGGAAATTTCACACTATAGCTCCCACTCCTCCAAATCCCCTTGAATACCCCATTATTTATCCTCCAACTCCACCAGTAGCTCCCACTCCCCCACCTCTGCCTGTGGACCCCATTTTTTATCATACTCATCCGCCGTAGCTTCCTGCTTATGGCGAGTTGTATGTTGATGATCCTCAACATCATATAGTTGCATATGGGTTGGTATATTATATAGGAGATATGGTTCATCATATACAATTAGAGGTAGAGAATCAGAGGGTCACTGTACAGGATATTATAGATAGATCAGCTCGAGTACCATTACCTACAGATATGGGGATGACAGTTGGACACAGTATCAGCCATTTTTTAATTTCCCCATCCAGACTTCATCGACTCATTACCATAGAGGTATGAATGTTATATTTTTTAATTTTATTTTTTTTATTAATGTTGTTTTATCATTTGAAAACTAATATATTTTTATATTTATTTTTACAGGAATAATTCAAAGGTAACGAAATATTGTATAAACAATAACAGAGACAAATGGATATGACATCAGATACAGATTCTAGTAATCTTGACAGATTGTCAAGATATTCAAATTTGATGGCGGGTCATTATGAGTTTCCAATGGAATCTCATGTTTGTGGATGTGCAATAACTGTGACGATTATGAAAACTGATATCATGGAGCTTATTACTGGAGATAAGTTGGGAATCAACATGGTGAAATTGTTTCCCATGTAAGACTTAACACCTTTTCCCTGAGTTATATTTATTATAAATGTATACTTATGTCTATTTTGTATTAGGTATCTTTATAATATTTTTAAGAGGAATGAGTTGACAGATGTATATGGATTCATGGACCCACAAATTGATTTCCCCTGAAGCATGTGCATTGGATGAAGAAAAAAGAATGCTTTATATTGCTGAAAGACTTGAAAAGAATATAGTCACACAATGTTGGATGATGCCTTTTTGTGAGAGGTATGAAACACATCTCTCTCAAAGAGTTCATTATCTTTTAACATAATAAACCAGTAGCCTTGAATTCTCTTTTATCAGTGATCATTGGATGTTAGGGGTTTTTTGCCTAAGAGAGAAAACACTTTACTGGATATACTATGTCAATGATGATGTGCGAGAAAGATTTATGATTATATTGGAAAAGTAAGTATCAATTTCTCAATATTTTTATATATTGTAATTAATTATAAATTTACCCCATTCGTATTATTTTAAAATAGCTCATGGGTCTACTTTCGAAAAAACACAAAGAAGAGGAGTGCAAAGATCAAATATGTAAATGTGATTTTAAAAATACATTTATAATTTGTACCTTTTGATTTAATATATGAAAATAATATATTTATTTTACACTCATTCAAATAGAATTGTCATGAACAAAAAGGCTTCATCGAATGCGGATATTATATGTTATGATTTATGAATGAAATAATAACAACTGAGACAGTTGTGAACTTTGACCTGATAATTTTTCCTTTTAAACTTTGCCATAATATTTCATTTTGATTTATTCATTATACATGTTAACTATTAACCTTTTAATTTGTATCTATTTTATGACCCTTGACCCTATACTACTCATGACATCAAACACTTACAAGTGGAGTGGTCAAATTACTTTACAGGTTTGATTGATTTTTTGTTTTTTATAGTGTAAAATGAAATTTTGAATATTGTCGTTGTAATTGTGTATTTGGTAGTCGTTTAAGTTGGATTTAGTTTTTTTTAAGTTGACAGTATAAGTTTTGAATGTTATATATGTGAATGTTTAATTTTTCTCTACTTCTTGTTTTGGTCTACTAATGATGGTTTTTCTGATATGGATTCTGGTCTGGGGGGAGGGGTTCCAAGGGTGTGGGGGGTGTTCAGTGGGGTGGGGGTTTCCAGGGGTGTGGGAAGGCTGTCCGGTGGGGTAGTGGTGTCTAGGAGGGTGGGGTGTCTAGGTCTGTGGTTGATTCTAGGGGTGTGGGGGTGTCCAAGAGGGTGGCGGTTATCCATGGGGTGTGGGGCTGTCCAGGGGGTGTGGGGCTCTCCAGGGGTGTGGGGGGTTGTCCAGGGGTGGGGGGGGGCTGCCTAGGGGTGTGGGAGTGTTGTCCAGGGTGTGGGGGGGTATACATGAGTTTGGGGGTTGTCCCGGGGTGTTTTGGACTGTCCAAGTGGTTGAGGGGTAGTCCAGGGGTGGGGTGGGGGCTATCCAGTGGGGTAAATGCTTAATTTTTCTTTGGTTCTTGTTTTGGTATACTTTTGTTTTTGTGGTATGAATTCTTGATTTGGATTCTGGTTGTTTTTGGGGAGAGCAGAGGACTGCATTCCATTTTTTAAAAAAATTGGTCTTTCACATTGGTTATTTTATAACCGACGTGAAAAAATTGGGAAGGGTTTATCACCTCGGTTATTTGAATAACCGACGTGATAAAAGGCCCCCAGACTGGTTTATCACGTCATTTATATAATAACCGACCTGATAAACCATTTCCCAGGCCATTTATCATGTTGGTTATTTAACAACTAATGTTATAAAAGGCCCATGGACTAGTTTATCATGTCATTTATTTAATAACTGATGTTATAAACCATTTCCCAAGCCATTTATCACATCGGTTATTTCATAAACAACGTGATAAAAGGCCCTTGAACTTGATTATCACATCGGTTATTATATAACCGAAGTGATAAACACCCCCGCACTATTTTATCACATCAGTTATATAATAACTGACTTGATAAAACCTCCCCCCTGGTTTTTGGACGTCGATTAATTTTTAACCGATGTTATAAACACAGCGATGTTATGTTTTTTATGTCGTTTTGTAAATAACCGACGTAAAAACCAATATTTATAACATCATCTATATTAACGCCGGTTAAAAAACTAAGTAAAAAAAATGAAAAATAGACGACGTTAAAAATGTTTTCTACACTAGTGATAATTGATCTTTCCATGGTAATTCTACGAATTCCATGACTCCTTAGTAAATGAAATTTCAATAGGTAAATAATGAACAATTTATAGTGAGTGCGAAGTTATATGGAGATGAGAAGGTTATTGTGGGTGGTCAGTAAATACAGTTGATGGTGTGAAGTAATATTCTTTGGAATTATACACTAGTTAAATCTATGTTTGATATAGGTTCATCCAAATTTGTTATTTTATCTCATTCTTTTGATTTGCTGGGTTTTCATGTTGAAATCGTGCCTTCTATTTTTAAAATTCAAACACCACTTAGTCAAACATTATATCAACTAATTAAGAGTAAATCATGTTCAATAATGATTGATGGAGTATAGTTGATATGGTATTTCACTATTCCTGAGATTGATGTCTATGACAAAAAAACATGGTATGGATTGGATGACTATGTCCAATTCTCACATTGATTGTTATACCTAAAGGGTTAGTTTTACAATGGATTATAGCATCGAGAATATTTTTACATAATATTGGAATGTAAAGTAAGGTGAAACATGTTATCTTGGAAACAGGTTTTAGAACAATCTCATAAAGAATGGAAAATTTGACATTTGAATTATTGGAAGAGGTGGAGATTTGCTATTTCCCTGTGGGTCTGATCAGTTTCTATATGCTTTTCCAAAAACATTCTCATTGATACTAAATATGAGAGAAGTGGACTTTATGATTGATTCCATCTAAGGATAAGTACTATTTATCGTCAATCTTATCTTTCATCACCAATAGAGTTATGTAAATTGGTTTCCAAATTGGAATAGTTAGAAATAATTATGTTCATTCAACATAGAATGTCTCTGTGGGTATCAGCATTCTAGTTTTTCAAAAAGGTGATTGAAACAATTCGGTAGTGTCTGGAATCTCAGAATACTATATAAGTACAAAAAATGAATCAGTATCCAATTCCATGCATTCTTGACAGTTTTGATCAATTTATGGGATCATATGGGTTCTCTAAAATTGACATGAGACTAGTATATCACTAGTAGTGTGTTCTAAAAAAAGATATTACAAGAACCACATCTAGGAGTAGATATTCCAATAACAAGTATGTGGTAATGACTTTTGGTCTTAATAATTCTCCTTATGTCCTAATGGAATTGATGAATCAGATAATAGAATTTTATTTAGAATCCATTGTGGGGGTGTCAATGCATAACTTATTGGTGAATTCAAGGACAAGGTCGGAGCATGAAAAATACTTTGTGACATTGTAGGGATTCTAGAGAGATCATCGTCTATGTGAAAAAGTATAAAAGTGTGAATTTTGGAAACAATATTAATGTTTCCATGGAAATGTAATCTCCAAAATATTAATTAATAAGGATACAAAAATGATAGAGTTTATTATCTCTTAGAAACAACTAAAACACTTTTTAGGGATATATAGTTTCGTTAGAATAACTAGTTATAATCAATGTTTTACTATGACTTCTCACTATTAGATTCACCTATAACAGCAATAACAAGGAAATATTTTCTATTTAAATGGAATAGTGAATGTTAGATGTATTTTAATGAGATTAATTTTCACCATACATAAGAACCAAAATTTAGTTTTTCAGAAATCTATTCAATGATAATTAGTATATGTTTGGAAAAAATCCCACAAGGTATCATTTAATCATTATTGAGGTGATTGTGTTTGTTGAAAAAGTGGGCCTCCATGATGTGTTAGTTGACAAAGAATACCACGATGTTCAATTTGTTTAAAAATTGGGTTTACATGGTGAGTTGTCGAGTTGAAGAGATTTTTTTGAAAATAATTTATTGGTAGAAGAACCTCAACAAAGAAATGCACGATCTAGAGATGGTAGAAAAAGATAATATACAAGGTGGAGACGATGTCTTGGTGGTTTGGAAACTGGCGTACCAAATGTATTTCAAGATTAGAATATCAAAATATGGAACAGGAAAGATGGGAAATCCATGTTTTGGTTTGGACGTGCAAGGTGACTAGGGTTCCATAGACAGGGGTGGCTAGAATAGTGTGATGGGAGGAGAATTTTGTGTGACACTCAGGGTACCCCAAATGCTTATAAATAGTGGTACACCCTCATCATTTTTAGAGAATCTCAACACTTAGAGAAAATTTGGCCTCCACTCACGCAGGTGTTTTGGGTGTGGATGTGGTGGTGTGGGCACGCAAGTATAAGGTTATTCCAAAGTTGTGCACCAGTAGATGGTTGCATGCCGATATTGGTTTGGGCATAAAAGGGTATGACTCGCCCATGTTCTGAGTTAGTGAAGGGAGTCTTGAACAAGTGGTTAGATGAAACTTCTGTGGCAGGATTGGATAAATGTACCAAAGCATAGAGAAGTGTGTCAGACTTAGAGAAGTGGGCCAGTCATTCTTAGATTGCATTAAAATTGTAAGATTTCCCAATACCTCAGCTGCAAAGTATGATTCATCTTTGGATGAATGTTAGATGTCACAAGATCATCAACATATAAATAATGAGGAATTAATTTGTGATAATAATGGGAGCTTCATGTCTTTAAACTGTGAGTGGATCTTCCGATGAAGAAGTGAGCACAATTAAACTGAGAAAACATTATCATTCATATTGTGAGTGGTTGTAAACTAAGAGGGACTATGAGTCTGCTCCAAACATTGTAAACAGTTGTGCACTTTTAGTAGATTTTTTATATCGACAGATTGCTGGTGTATGTTTCTTGGCTATAGACCAATGAGGGTGAACCATGTAAAATGTTTTGTATCTTGTGCATGATTTAATTAATTTTTATAGTTTTCTACAAGAAAGATATATACGTGAGTTTTTATTAAGATCAAAACAAGATCAACATGGGAATTTTTTTAATCTATTATACCTTGTTTCACCCCCCCTCTCAGGGTGTCGAACCTAGTGGACCTAACATTATATTGTCAAGCTCTAGGGTCTAGGATTGATAATGTTCTCTTTCAAAGACATAATATTATTTCTTATGTATCATGAAAATAACAAATGCGTGAGATGAACTACCTATCACATGATTTGGAGTTGGTTACCATATTCCATTTTTTGATGGCATGGTTTCATTTCATCGTTTGTGAAAAATTTATATTATTTTAGGTCCTAAGGAATTGAAAAAAATATTTTCTCACAATTGGATGTTAATATGAGCCATTAAAGATGGATAGAGTATCTTCAAATGATTACATCTGAATTGATGAATACACTGAGAAATAGAAATTTGCGGAAATATTGATTAAGAAAAAATTCATATTCTATTATTAAAAAAGAGGCTTCATATTAGTGGAAATTGTTTTTAGTAATATCCCATATACACATGGATTTTGAATACCAAGTTAATATTGTTGTTTTCTTTTAAGAATAGTTTGTTCTTAATTTGGTGGCGATTGTAAAAGTGTCATAGGAATATGATTCAAAATGTATTTTTTTGATGTCAAAATATAATTGGTGGGGAGACTATTGAGTGATGAATGATGGATGAGATTTCATTTTTTCTCTTTACCAATCATATGATCAATACTTTGGATTATCAAGAACACCTTCTCCATGGTTAGCACCATTCAAGATGGGATATTCATCATGGGATAAAAAAGATGTATAAGGCCTTGAAATCATTGTTTTGGTGGGTCAAAACGTAAAGGAATGTGGGTAAGTTTTTTAGGGGATGAAAAAATTGTCAGCAAGTT
Organism: Viscum album; assembly: GCA_963277665.1. NCBI lineage: Eukaryota > Viridiplantae > Streptophyta > Magnoliopsida > Santalales > Viscaceae > Viscum > Viscum album. The sequence continues at coordinate 1,594,011,118 of OY728130.1, read as the reverse complement.
ATGGAATATCCCTAGCGACAAGAAGGTATGTTACAGTGTTTAACTATTCTTTTTCTGAAATTAGAGAGGATAGCCTAGGATTTTTTAAATATCCCAACTGAATAGTTCAGAAACACGATGTCGTATGACTGATAGTTGATCATCTCACAATTTCAGCTCATTCAATCCCAATTAATGAATCTCATACTGTGTAGGAATTATTTGAAATCTATATCCAAGAATTGGTATCAAGAAATGGTGTGCCAGTTTTGATAGTATCTGTCAGATTTCCAAGGATTACGTCTCATTTTTGGAAATCCTTATAATAATACCATTAGGGTAACTTTACCATGAGTACGTTGTATCATCCTCAAAAGGATGGAAAATTCAAAATGACGGTTAAAATGTTGGAATATGTGATTATGGCTTCTATAATGAAATATGGTGGCTAATGAAGCAACACCTAACATTAATGTATTTAACATTTGATAATAGTCAACAAATACATTAATTATATTGGAGTCCTAATCATACTCCATTTTATTGTGTGAGAATATGTTATATTCACAAGTTAGGTTGAGCCTTGTCCATGTGACAATGGAAAATATTCTATAGATCCTTATGTGAAAGGAGACAGCTCGAAGTCATCAAAAATCATATGTGGATAATCATTAATGGATGTTTTAATTTAAGGATAGTGATCATGTAATTTTTGAGAATATCTCAAAGTATTTTCCATCATAATTATGGATAAATGGGAATATTATCTACTTGAAACATAGTGCAACACCCCAATATTGCATAGTAAGTTATTTTCTTTAATGTAATTCAATTGTGTGTGCTACACGCAACACCGAGTTTGAGCGCACCACAACTTACCAAACTTGCCATTCAAAAAATAGTTATGAATAGTATTAACTGAATTTTGATTTTTATATACTATATATAATTTTGACATCTATATTATGTGTTTCTTAGACATAATATAAGAACAAATTCATTTTCTTAGGTAAAAGAAGTATTTTTAAAAAATTACAATTTTATCGCCTTTTAAGGGTGAACCCTTTTTAAATATAATATTTTACACTTTTATATATTCAATTTTAAAAAATAAACATCTTCATTAGAATAGGGACATAAAATTTAGTTTGGATAAATTTTCGGTGCTTTTCTAAAAAATTTCAATTTTTGATGAATAGTGAAAAATAATGTGTTATTATTTAAAGCAGACTTTTTATTTAAATAAATATTTTTAATTTGAATTTTTTTTAATTTCAAAATAGATACATAATACCTATGTTAGTCCAATTTAATTGATTAAAGTCATTTTATAATAAGATTAGATATTTAAAATTTTATTGATCTTTTTATCGGCTTTTACCTACCTTCTATGCACATTTGCAAATTTGCAGAAAATGCAATCTTACCAATCTTGTGAATTGAATTTCACAAATTCGAGAGACACTGTTGACATATGTATGTAAAATTTGGTTAAATGGGATGAAACTAATTTTTGGTGAAAAGTAACTTTTGCATTTTATTTACCACAATTATAATTAAATAGGGTAATTGAAGGTAAAAATGATATTATAATTACCCTAACACATGTCCTAATTCTATTGGATAAGGGTATTTAGACCAAAATAAAACGTAGGAATAATATATGATTATTTATATCTACTTGGATTAGATTAGGACATTTATTATAAGTTATTTAAAGAAGAGTTTGAAGTGATAAATTCAATTTTTAATAACTAAACCATTTTTAATATAGGGTTATACATAAGATAAATTCGACTATAAATATTAATTATAAATTTTAAAAAAAATTATATAATTTTATCTTATTTATAATTTTTAGACATTTAATAATTAATTCATTTATTACAAAATGATGATGCAGTAATTACCTTATTATTGAAATATTTTAATAATTGACATTAGAAATATTAATATTATTTTAAATTGAGGCGTTTGATGTATTACACAAATTGATCTGGTTTATATGACATGTTAGTGTTGATTTAACAAAATTTTTCGAAGCGATAAAGTTGTTATGACTTTCACAAAAAACAAATACTAAATAGTGTTAAAATTGACATAAATGGGTTTTTAAAACAAATAATACATTATTAATTGATATAATATTCCTAAAAATATATGGTTTGTAAAATAGAATTATATAATGATAGATATATCAATAATGAAACTCTTGGATTTCTCTTGGATTTTATAGTAATTTTATTAACAATTTATTATAATAATACAGGAATACATGGTAAATGTTCAACTATTTAACAAAGAGTTAAATCTTAAAGATAAGGTTAATATGGTGACCTAAACCTTTCTAAAACCTATTTTTTGAAAGTATTTCGTCCAAACCCCACACTAGCCGCAAAATAAATCCATTTGGAGCCATTAAATACTAAAAATGATTTTATAATAAAATAATATTTCAAACTTTTCCTAAACTAACCCTCACCTCTCTTATAAAAGGGTACTTCCCCTACTCTCAAAATCACACCTCCAAAGCCATTTTTCTTAGCCAAACCCTTCTCCAATACCCTCAAAACTACCATAAAATTAACCTAAAGGTCTTACATTGATCATAAAGCCATCATATGGATCACTTTTGATCAAATAAAAATGAATCACTCTCGAAGAAGAGTTAATAAATTCATCAACACTTCCAAAGTTCTTTTCTAATTCTAAGTTCTCTTTCTTTGTTCATTAAATAAAAAAATAACAGCATGAGTACCTTATAAATAATGTGATGTTACTATAAATATGGTACAACAATTTTCATTATTCTATCCGTCCTATGAATGAAAAATCCACTATACATTTGTACATACGGCTTACCGTCTCCATGCTGTGGTGTATTTTTTTATTCAACACTTCATTATTTGGATGGGTTTAATAATAAGTATAACTGATGTAAATAATATATATGACATGTTAATGATTCTGTATATATAATATACAATCTAATTACATACGATTTCATGACTAATAGAATGATATTGTCGTTCGTGCGTACATACGGCTTACCATCAGAATAATTGTCATTTGATTATTGAAAATAATATTTAAAAACGTAAAATCACTCTAGATATGAATCAGATACATCATATCTATAACAAACATATATAGTAAAATGAATCAGTTAACACCCAAAACAATGATACTACTGAAATATCATTAACAAATTAGTATTATAAGAGCATATATGATATCATATTTATGTATGTTGTTCTTATATAATTTAATAACAATGATTTCAACATTATACAAGAGTTTAACCTACCATATACTAATGAAAAGTACAAGGTAATAGGTTTTCATTTCACTTATTATTAATGTGAGATTCATTCAATATTTCTACTATTTCCTACTGTGTGGTGTATGTGCGGCCCATGATTATATTATTTGTGTAATATACATAAATTTTTGGTTATTTACATCTTCATTATATGATCCTTATTTCATGTGGTTTATGTTTTGTATGTTACCAAATCTGTAAGATAATTTATAATTTAGATTTCCACTCAATAGGTTTTACGGGAACATCATTGATTATTTTAATCCAAGATTATGTGTGGAGTCACTATTTATTTATTTATTTAGTAATTTCCACTCCATTTTGTGTGGATATAGTTTTGATACACATAATCACTCCATTGATAAATTCTCAAGTCATTAATATGAACTTGATAAGAGTAATCTTAACTCAATTTTCATTCATTGAATTAAACATCCAAGTCATTTGTGTTGTTTTTACAGGAATATGTTTGAATGTACACTGATTGATTGACAGTGAATATCCATTCATATTGAGTGAATTTATTTTTTTCACACCTAAAAATTTCATTGATTTATCTTTAATCTAAGGATATCATCTTTATAAGGGATTTCATCTCAATTTACATTCCATTGAGTCTTCTTTGTTGCTACGTGCCAACTCACTTTTATATGGTGTATATATTGTACATTGACATAGAATATCATGAATCCCTTTATTCTCATGATATTATTATGTTTTGATTACCTCAATTGTTTATATTCAAGTGTCTCTCATTTTGTTAGGAACTCTAACTAAAATATAATTTTAAATGTTTTAAATATTTATTCATCGAATGTTTTTAATGGATTTCCATGTTTTAAAAATGGTTTTAAGGATTTATTTATGTGGACATAAATGATTTGAAATTAATATTATTTTTAAATGTTTCAAAGCAGTATGGAACACTTTGATTCAAAAATCTCTTTTAAACAACATCTTGATAAATAGTGAGACTTTTAAATGTTTCCAAGAATAAGAGGATATTTCTCTCAAATAGTATTACAGAATATTTCCTTCTATGTCAATATCCCTTATTATTCTTGATATAGGATGAATTTTTATAATAAAATTTTTCATATTGTATTGAATGAGTTATTTTTTACTGTGGATGTGCTATTTTTATACTATTCATGGTTTGTGGTTAAAATATTGACACTCTGTATGATAGTATTAATTTGAATGTTTAGATTATGTTTCAACCTTTTCATATGAGTAATTAATTAGGCTTAGTAAGTGATGGGTGGAGCCTCCTATATCACATGGATGCATTAGTAGGTCTCATTAGACAAACTAGTGTCTTGGCACAAGGCCTTGAAAAAATCTTACTTGTATTATTCGCATGAGGCCTTGAATATGTGGTTATGATGTCTGAAATTACGCATTACATCATTATGATATTGGATATTGATATTACATGTGATTATTCATCTAGTAGAATATCCATTTGAATAATTAAATGGAATTATTTGATTTATCTTAGCCACATTATGCTGAAGTTAAAGTTTAAGAGGCTTGTGTTTTTGTCTTATACATTGCATTAAATATTTGTGATTATTTGTGATAGTTTCTACTATATTGTTATCCTTACTGAGCATCTGAGTTCACCCTATTCTTTTTTTTATTCCCATAATGTGAAGAAGTGCATTACGATTAACTTGCAAAAATAGGCTTAGGGAAATGAGTGTGTTCAAAGGGGACACAAGGTTGTTGTTGTTTTCATTTAATGATGTAATGTAAAAATTATGTATGTATATACCACTTCCAAGGATACAAAAATAATTGGACTTTTGAGACATCATCTCTTGTTATCATGACAATGTTTTGTAATAATGCACCAACTCTGGGTAACTAGGGTCAGGGCGTTATAGTTGGTATTAGAGGATGTTTTCTACAAACCTTGGAAGCCCGAATTAGAGAAACTCGGATTAGAAAACACTACCTTAAGATAGAATTTGAGGATTAATATAGAAGAACATTTGACAATTTTGGTAATTTAAAAATAGCATTTGGATTTTCAATGAAATAAATCCCTATATGGATATGAGCAGGTAGAGGTGGCTCAGGCACATATGTTCCTAGGGGTAAAACACAAAAACCTCACTTTGTGCTAGACTCAAACAGGAACTGGTGCACAAAAACTGGCTTTGCTGCACCCCTGGTTATAAAACTCCCACCGGATATTCTTAGGATAATTCCAGTTTTCTTTACAAACTGATTTGAAGGATTTTAATATAAGATGAGAATAAATAACCTTTGTTGATTCTAAGGTGTTTTACATTGAAAATAAGGAGTCATGGTATTCTCTAAATGATTTTATGACTCTCACTATGCTTTCTAGTTTTAGTTAATGGTTGGATTCCAAGGAAGTCTTAGTAACATTGAACATGATATACAAGTATGGAACAATGGTGGAAATGAGAAACTAAATAGAATGTTTATAGGAGTAAAAGATATCATGTTCTTGCTGAAGAAGGTTTCCAAAAATATGGAAAACAACATATACATTAACCAACTCCCAAACTCAACAAAGAATAGAACGATGGAGAATGATAAGAGCACCATCTATTGAGACCATGTATAAAAGAAAGATCAACTTCTATCATGCATGAAATATTGAAGGAGACGCCCAGAAAAGTGTCTCAATGTAACAAAGAAATTCTTTTTATGTGGGAAAGAAGGACATAAAGTAAATAATTTTTTGAGGAAAAATGAATAGTACTATGGAAGAAAATCAAAATGATCCTAATAATCCATTTAAAGTCATTTTTCATAAAAGTAGGCGACCTTGGCATTAATCGAGTCAATTACCTATTCTATAGGGTAACCACTAGGTCAAGGAAGAACCTATGAGGAAATAAATGGATGGTGAAATGTTTTAAAGTATTAATGTTCTTTGTTGATGGGATTAATTTGGATGTATTTTGTCTTTTATGTGTAACACTACAGTGTTTCTATTAGAAAATGATACATGAGGAAGAATTATCATTTCTTTTGGGGATATAGTTATAGATAACCATTTGGGTTTATATGATGCTTGAATTTGAGGAAACTACATGTTATAATTTTTTTGAATGAAATGGTGTGGTATGAGATAACATTTGTGGTTAAATTATATTATGGATATTTTTATGAATTTATCTCATTTTGAGAATTCTATAAAATATAGTTTTTTAAAAAGGAAAACACGCAGATAGTGTGACAACATGTCACATCAAAAAAAGTTGTGAGAAGAAAACCCACAACCCAAGAGCGACTGGGATTTATGACCAACCACTGGACGAGCTGAATTCCCTTATTAGTGTGACTATTTCATTTTAGTTAAATTGTAATATTTATTAATAATAAATTGATTTAGGATCTTATGTTTATAAAAGGGATATCCTTAGTATAGGAAAATTATTTGTAGATTAAGTACTAAATGTTTTTTTGGAAGATGTTCACTTTTTTGGGAACACTATATGCCTATAGAAAATAGAATACTATCAGATATCGTTGGAGGAGTAATGGTGGATTTTTTTGGAATAATATATGTTTTTTATATAAATTCATGTTATTAATGGAAATGATTAACCTATCATAATGAATGTGTGATTTGGATAATTACGCTTCTGTATGAGACTTTAAGAGTAGTTGATGTTATTTGGAGATAAATATTAAGATTTACTATGAAATACTATGTTATTAAATTCATATGAGTTTTTTTGTCAATCTTAGTTTGTATTATATTAAAGGATTTTATGGAATTTTTTTTATTGAATAGTATTTATTGAACTTTGGGTATTGTTTATTTAATTTGGGAAATTAATATTAGTATATTTTCTATAAAGGATTATCCATTTTGGGGATCTTCTGATCTTGTACTAACCATTTGGTTTTGTATAATCACTAATGAAAAGGGAAATATATAGATCATCCTTTTTGGATTATGTTATTCTCTAGAAGATGATTCTAGCACTTCAGGTGTGACCAGGTCATCATGAATACTCATCATTTGGAGAAAAGATGAGTTTGTTGTAACAGCCCGAGATTTTATGAAAAATATTCTTTTTAATTTTATTAATGTCTTGTGTTGTACGCTACACCAAAAGGAGCTTGCACAACACACATCTTTGACTTGCCTTGCTTTACACGCAATCGCAACCTTCCTCGATAGCGTTTGTAGTACACAATACTGAGTTTCACGAAACAATGATATGCTATTAAAATATTATTAAAACTAGCCGTTATGAATAGTAATAACCGCTTTTTAAATTTTAGAAATTTTAGCTCTCAAAATGGACTTCATTTTTGGATTCGGAGTATCGAATTAAGCCTAAGGTGAAATTTTGGTACTTTTCGGATAACTTTCATATTCTGATGAATAGTGAAAATTACTAAATTATAATTAAAAACAACTTTTTTAATCGAAATAATTAATAGTGATAAATTATTAATTTTAGTGGTTTTAAAGTATATTTAGAATATATTTTTACAATTTAATACAATGTTGGTCATTGAATGTAATTACACATTTAAACCAGACATAATCAAGTGTCAATCTTTTGATAGATATTGTTTCTTAAAAACACGGTATTTGTTTTAACAGAGGGATTTAATTATAAAATTAATTAATGAAACTTCTATGTTATGAATTTGGTATAATAGACTTCATTTTTGAATTCGAAATATGAAATATAGCTTAGGATGAAATTTTGGCATTGTTCTGAAAAACATCAATTTTTTATGAATAGTGAAACTACTAAGTGGAAGTTAAAAAACTGAATTTTTCATAAAACGTAATTTTACCGCTTCTGTGAATGGAATTTCAAAAATCCGAGAGACACGGTTGATGTCAGTAAGTAAAATGTGGTTCAATGAGATGAAAATAATTTTTGGTGAATAGTAACTTTTTACTTTTATTTACCACGGTTAAAAGTAAATAGGGTAATTAAGGGTAAAGATGATATTATTATTACCCTAACACATGTCCTAATTCTATTGGATAAGTGTAATTCGACCAAAAACAAACTTAGGAATAAAATATGACCATTTAGGCCCACTTGGATTAGATTAGGACATTTATTATTAATTTATTTAAAGAAGGGTTAAAAGAGTTAAAATCAAAGTTTATTTACTAAAACATTTTTAATATGAGGTTATACATAAGATAAATTCGGCTATAAATATTCATTAGAAAGATAAAAAGATTTCATATATAATGGTATTTTATTTGTAATTTTTAGACATTAAATAATTTAATTTATTTATGACACAACGATGATGCAGTAATTATCTTATTAATGAAATATTGACATAATTGATGTTATAAATATCAAAATAAATGTAATTTAAGACTTTTAATGAATTTCACTAATTTTATAGGTTACTATAAGATATTAGTGTTGATTTAATCAACTTGGTTCGAACATATAATTCTGTTATGACTTTCACAAAAATCATATATCAAATAGTGTCAAAATTGACACAAAATAGTTTTTAAATCAAATATTATATTATTAATTGTTATTTTATTCCTAAAAATCTAAGGATCGGCCAAATGACTTAGATAAGGATATATTTATTAATAATATACAATTTGGGGTTCGTTTGGCATGTTATAGTAAGTGTATTAACCATATAGTGAAAGAAAACAAAAAGACACGGTAAAAGTTAAATTATTTAACTTAGAGTTAAATCTAATTGATAAGGTCAAAATAATACCCTAAACTTGTCTAAATCCTATTGGATGATAGTATTTAGACCCATCCCCACTTTAGATTCGAAATAATACCCTTTGGAACCATTATAAACCGATTTTGACTTTAATATAAAATAATATTTTGAGATATTCCTAAGGTGCCCCTCTCCTCCCTTATAAAAGGGCACCTCCTCCCCCTCCTCCTCACACCAATTTGAGCACTCAAGCTCGGCCAAACCCTGCCATTTTCTCCTCTCCACTTCCCTAGATTAATCCTAGAGGTCCTGGTCTTCTTCATAGACCAATCTTAGTTCCCTAAGTGGAGGATTCAAAGAGGCGTTCCAAAGAAGAGGTAATATCCATTACCGATCTTTTCAATTTCTTTCTTCTTCAACTTCTTCTTCTTTAGTTGTTTCATTATAAAGTAATAACATCAGTATTACATACATACTGATATGTTATTATAAATATGAAACAACCCTAATTCACCTTCTATCTATCCTACGGAAAAATGAAATCACCGCGCGTGCGTACGTACGGAATACCGTCTCCACGCCGTGGTGTAATCTATTTTGCACCACCACCTTAATAGGATGGGTATAATGGTGTAATGAGTAACTATATATGATTATTATAAAGTGATATGGATACTGAAATAGTCTACATACACTTCAACACAATTCCACGACCATGGGAACGATATCATCGCTCGTGCGTACGTACGGACTACCGTCTCCACGACGCGATGAGATTCATTCTCAATGATTAACCATTCATAAATGATTATAAAGTATATATAATAAGTACTAATTAAATATATGACCTAATAATGATACTTTAATTATTTATATTTATATGTCTGTCATCTACTTAATTCCATTCAATTCAATAAGGAAACGAAAACAGCGTTCATGCGTACATACGGACTACCGTCTCCATGAACGGTGTATTTCTTTCCATTTACTGATTTATTATATATGTATATTCTGAATATATATATATATATAAATCATGTTTTATATTCTGGAAGTAAGTAATCATTATCTATGTAATCATATGAATAATTACAAGTTAAAAACACGAACGACAAATGAGAGGATTTTACCCAAAATGCTACTTTAACATGAATTTACAAAAGAACGGGTAATATAAAGTCATAAGTGGACCATATATGATATAATAACAATGAATATGATTCTGTAATAACTCAATAACATGATTTAAATCATTATACAGGAGGTTCGGACACTTACAAAGCAAGTCGGACCTAAGGTAAGGGAAATATCACAATCTCATTTTTATCCGAGATTGTTTATTCGTAAGTATTTACTGGGGTGTATTTTCTCATCCACATCCATGTTCCCTAAATATGTAATATTATTTCCATCCACCTACAATTTTTTAAATCCAATTTTACCCTTCGGTGAATTTTTAGTAAAGGATATGAAAGGAATCTTTTGTCGTTCTTCGTATGAGGTACTTTTTTGACTTTTCCGACAAAAGTACGAGAAGAATGTTTTTTTTAACTTATACGGAATGAATGGATTTTTAAAACATTATTTCCAAGAAGCTTCCTTTACAAGTTTTCAAGTTTATTTTTAATCAACTTCTTTTATTTTAAATTCTTATGACATGTTATGAAAGGAAAAATGTTTTTGAAGTAGAAAGGATATTTTCCTCAAGAATGGAGTTCAAGTGTTTTATCAAAATTATTTTCCATCTAAGATAATAAAGGGTTCTGTTTTTATCCCTATTATTACATTGATTTGATTATTTTGTGATGGAATTATATTTTTATGAATTCCTTTATCTTATATGAATTGTTTTATGATGTCATGGTGTTTAAGAATTCCATTTTTATTACATGGGTTACGCTATGATGTATGGTTTATGATTATGTGGCACACATAAGAAAGGATTCATTATATGATGGGTGGGACCTATATCTCCCACCAATGCATTGGGTAAAGATTTTATATCTCATGAGATAGACATGGCTGGAACGGTAGGTTATACCGGTTCAGTGAAACAGGACTGGAACGAGGGTGACTCGGTTCAGAAAGGGACTCTGTCCACTAAGATAGTCTTGGAAATGAGCCATGAATAACAAGAAATGATGTTCCATGATTATGTGTGTATGCCACAAAGTTCATGTTTTAAGTTATGATTATTGGGATTACATTTCACTTCTACGATTTATCCCATGTTATGATATTATGATCTCTTTTGCATGTTAAGATTTCCAAAAGCTATGTTCTTATTGATATTTCTTTTGTTTACCCTTACTGAGCATTTGAGCTCACCCTTTTATGTTTTCTTTTCCCCAGGATATAAATAAAGGTTTTAGTTAAAAAAGGGGAAGATCTTTATGGGAGATATTGAAGATCTTTCACCACGATTAGAAGATTACGTTCCGAGTTTCCAAAGACACTAAACTATTACGATCCTTGTGTGTGTGTTTTTGTTATGTACTATGTATTCCACAAAAGTAATGTAATGTCCATGTACGTCAGGCTTCGGGTCTCTACAGTTGGTATCAGAGGAAAGGTTTAGTAAACCTTTGGAAACTAGGATGCGAAAACATTAGTGAGATCCCTAGAGATATTTCTAAGGTATGTCTAGGGATGTCCCTAAGGATAAGTATACGTATAAGATACAGTCCTAGGACTATGGTAATGATCATAGAATTTAACCTAAGAAGTTAGATATTGAGGATACCCCCCCTTTCTAATGTTGATTTCCCTAGCATGATTTTTGCCTCTCACACTATTTTTTTTGGGTTTTAGATGATGGCTGGATCCCGAAGGAACCGTGTTGATCAATGCAATGGAAAATGCAATGATTTCCCTCCTGAACAAACAAATGTTATGGGAGATGGAGTGCAAAATATTATTGCTATACTTACACAAGCTATGAATCATTCTGGACTTCCAAATGAACAGAGAAGGGAACAATATTCTATTGAGTCCTTCATGAGGCAACGTCCACCTTCTTTTAATGGGTCTTCCGATCCACTTGTTGCTGAACAATGGATCAGTACCACTGAAAAGATATTTTCAGTTCTTCAATGTTCTGAACATGATAAAGTCATCTTAGCAGTATATCGTTTGGAAGGTGAAGCTGATCATTGGTGGAATCTTATCAAGAATACGAGGCCAAGAGATGAAATTGAGTCCATGGAATGGGACGAGTTCAAGAACTTGTTTTTCAGTAAGTACTTCCCTCATATTCTTCGAACAAAGATGGAAAAGGAGTTTCTTGAGCTGAAGTAGAAGGATGATGAATCTGTCGGTATATACGAAGCGAATTTTACAAGACTTGCAAGGTATGCATCTGGCATTATCATCCAACCTGAAAGTAAATTTGATTGATTTTTCAGTGGCTTAAAACCAAGTCTTCGAAGGGCATTAGATATAAGAGACTTTAGTAGCTATGAAGAAATTGTGCGTTGTGCTATCAAGGTAGATGTGGAAGTTGGTGTTACATATCCATATCATGGTTTTGACAAGAAACGAAAGATGGAGTTCAAGGAGAAATCTCAGAATAATGGTGAAAAGAATATGAATGTTTCCTTATGCACAAAGTGTGGAAAGAAGCATGGTGGAGATTGTCTTAAATGGACTAGAAAATGTTTTAAGTGTGGAAAAGAAGGTCATCGAGCAGTTGAGTGTCAAAGTAATGGAAAAAGGGATTCTAATGATGTGAATAAAGAAAACACTGCAGAGAACGCACCACCAACACTTCAATGCTTCATGTGCAAGGAAATGGGGCATTATGCTAATAAATGCCCTAATCCAACGGTTAGTGATGATCGACATTAGAAACCGCTTAAGGCAAAGGACGAAGGGAAGTCACATGCGATCACCATTGGCGATGTTGAATATGATAACGATGTTGTGGAATGATTAAGTGTTTATGTAATTGGATTCCAAAATAATGTTGTATCATAAAGTATTGGAATATTTATGTATTTGTCTAATGTGGTATTCAAAGTGATTGAGATATTTTTGAAAATAAGATGATATGCGCATAATGAAGGGAAACGAGAAAACGAAATGTTTAACAGTATTCATGAGCTCATGATTGATATAAGGACTAAGTGATGTCATGGTTTGAGTATATAGAATTTTGAAGATTTTGGTATGTGAAAAACTTTTAACTGCATTCATGTTTTCACTAAGTTTCAATGGGTATTCATTCTTCAAGAGAATACATGATTAAGGTATTCACATGTTTGTAATTTGACAAACAAGATATATCTTATGATATATGGGGGATAAATGATGGCATTCAAGTAATCATTTTCTTTATACTATGAGCATGGACCGAAGTATTTTAGATAAGCCTAAAGATTAGAATGGATTATGTTGGACATAAGTTAGGATAAAATGTTTTCCGATATTACTGATGGGATGTTATAGTAATATAGTTTTAGAAAAAAGACAACCTGTAGGACGGGTAACAGCCCATCACGTCGGACAAGGCTGTGGGAATCGAACCCACAACCGAAGTGCGACTGGCCTTTATCGCCTAGCACTGGCCTACAGGAAGTCCCTATTTAGTAGAAACTAGTTTTATTATATTAAGCAGTATGATATATGAAGTATAAGTCCATTTTAGGAACCATATATGATTAATCTCACTATAGAATGACTTCTGTATATTTAATAACTTTTTCTAACCTTTTGTTTATGACAGATGGAATGACCCTTCATTCTATCACATGATCTGCTAACACTTCACGAATAACAAATTCAACTTCATTTATTTAAGAGATGAAGTGGAAATTGTTCAAGGCACGAACAACAATGAGATTGTACCAAAATAAAGTAAGTATTTATTCTAATTCAAATTCTTCAACTTTAGGGAAACGATCTTGAAAACCAAAAATGTTGTCCTAGTGCTCTTATATCTGATTAATCAGATGGTACCTTAGATCGTCAAAAATTTATGGCTTTGTGATTGCTGGCTTTTCCATAGCCATGTTCTCTACCACTCTCCATCAGAACATGATGGTTAGATTTCTCTTCCATATCCATATTTTCACCTATGTGGAATCCCAGTGATTAGTTTATTTGGGTAACCGTTACGTTTCATACTTTTGTTTTTAAGTATTGGTTTTGATATTCCTTTTTACGATGTGGGTTTCTATTAAAGAAACTTTCGAATAGTAAACCATTTATAACCCCGATGAATTTCGAGGGCGAAATTCATTTTAAGGGGGGTAGAATGTAACAGCCCGAGATTTTATGAAAAATATTCTTTTTAATTTTATTAATGTCTTGTGTTATACGCTACACCAAAAGGAGCTTGCACAACACGCATCTTTGACTTGCCTTGCTTTACACGCAATCGCAACCTTCCTCGATAGCGTGTGTAGTACGCAATACTGAGTTTCACGAAACAACGATATGCTATTAAAATATTATTAAAACTAGCCGTTATGAATAGTAATAACCACTTTTTAAATTTTAGAAATTTTAGCTCTCAAAATGGACTTCATTTTTGGATTCGGAGTATCGAATTTAGCCTAAGGTGAAATTTCGGTACTTTTCGGATAACTTTCATATTCTGATGAATAGTGAAAATTACTAAATTATAATTAAAAACAACTTTTTTAATCGAAATAATTAATAGTGATAAATTTTTAATTTGAGTGGTTTTAAAGTATATTTAGAATATATTTTTACAATTTAATACAATTTTTGTCATTGAATGTAATTTCACATTTAAACCAGACATAATCAAGTGTCAATCTTTTGATAGATATTGTTTCTTAAAAACACGCTATTTGTTTTAACAGCGGGATTTAATTATAAAATTAATTAATGCAACTTCTATGTTATGAATTTGTTAAAATAGACTTCATTTTTGAATTCAGAATATGAAATATAGATTAGGATGAAATTTTGGCATTGTTATGAAAAACATCAATTTTTGATGAATAGTGAAACTACTAAGTGGTAGTTAAAAAACTGAATTTTTCATAAAACATAATTTTACCTCGTCTGTGAATGGAATTTCAAAAATCCGAGAGACACGGTTGATGTCAGTAAGTAAAATGTGGTTCAATGAGATGAAAATAATTTTTGGTGAATAGTAACTTTTTACTTTTATTTACCACGGTTAAAAGTAAATAGGGTAAATAAGGGTAAAGATGATATTATTATTACCCTAACACATGTCCTAATTCTATTGGATAAGTGTAATTCGACCAAAAACAAACATAGGAATAAAATATGACCATTTAGGCCCACTTGGATTAGATTAGGACATTTATTATTAATTTATTTAAAGAAGGGTTAAAAGAGTTAAAATCAAAGTTTATTTACTAAAACATTTTTAATATGATGTTATGCATATGATAAATTCGGCTATAAATATTCATTAGAAATCTAAAAAGCTTTCTTACATAATGGTATTTTATTTGTAATTTTTAGACATTAAATAATTTAATTCATTTATGACACAACGATGATACAGTAATTATCTTATTAATGAAATATTGACATAATTGATATTATAAATACCAAAATAAATGTAATTTAAGACTTTTTATGAATTCCACTAATTTTATATGTTACTATGATATATTAGTGTTGATTTAATCAACTTGTATTGAACATATAATTCTGTTATGACTTTCACAAAAATCATATATCAAATAGTGTCAAAATTGACACAAAATAGTTTTTAAATCAAATATTATATTATTAATTGTTATTTTATTCCTAAAAATCTATGGTTCGGCCAAATGACTTAGATAAGGATATATTTATTAATAATATACAATTTGGGGTTCTTTTGGCATGTTATAGTAAGTGTATTAACCATATAGTGAAAGAAAACAAAAAGACACGGTAAAAGTTAAATTATTTAACTTAGAGTTAAATCTAATTGATAAGGTTAAAATAATACCCTAAACATGTCTAAATCCTATTGGATAATAGTATTTCGACCCATCCCCACTTTAGCTTCGAAATAAGACCCTTTGGAACCATTATAAACCGATTTTGACTTTAATATAAAATAATATTTTGAGATATTCCTATGGTGCCCCTCTCCTCCCTTATAAAAGGGCACCTCCTCCCCCTCCTCCTCACACCAATTTGAGCACTCAAGCTCGGCCAACCCCTGCCATTTTCTCCTCTCCACTTCTCTAGAATAATCCTAGAGGTCCTGGTCTTCTTCAAAGACCAATCTTAGTTCCCTAAGTGGAGGATCCAAAGAGGCGTTCCAAAGAAGAGGTAATATCCATTACCGATCATTTCAATTTCTTTCTTCTTCAACTTCTTCTTCTTTAGTTGTTTCATTATAAAGTAATAACATCACTATTACTTACATACGGATATGTTATTATAAATATGAAACAACCCTAATTCACCTTCTATCCATCCTACGGAAAAATGAAATCACCGCGCGTGCGTACGTACGGAATACCGTCTCCACGCCGTGGTGTAATCTATTTTCCACCACCACCTTAATAGGATGGGTATAATGGTGTAATGAGTAACTCTATATGATTATTATAAAGTGATATTGATACTGAAACAGTCTATATACACTTCAACACAATTCCACGACCATGGGAACGATATCATCGCTCGTGCGTACGTACGGACTACCGTCTCCACGACGCGATGAGATTCATTCTCAATGATTAACCATTCATAAATGATTATAAATTATATATAATAAGTACTAATGAAATATATGACCTAATAATGATACTGTAATTATTTATATTTATATGTCTGTCATCTACTTAATTCCATTCAATTCAATAAGGAAACGAAAACAGCGTTCATGCGTACGTACGGACTACCGTCTCCATGAACGGTGTATTTCTTTCCATTTAATGATTTATTATATATGTATATTCTGAATATATATATTTATAAATCATGTTTTATATTCTGGAATTAAGTAATCATTATCTAAGTAATCATATGAATAATTACAAGTTAAAAACACGAACGAAAAATGAGACGATTTTACCCAAAATGCTACTTTAACATGAATTTACAAAAGAACGGGTAATATAAAGTCATAAGTGGACCATATATGATATAATAACAATGAATATGATTCTGGAATAACTCAATAACATGATTTAAATCATTATACAGGAGGTTCGGACACTTACAAAGCAAGTCGGACCTAAGGTAAGGGAAATATCACAATCTCATTTTTATCCGAGATTGTTTATTCGTAAGTATTTACTGGGGTGTATTTTATCATCCACATCCATGTTCCCTAAATATGTAATATTATTTCCATCCACCTAAAATTGTTTAAATCCAATTTTACCCTTCGGTGAATTTTTTGTAAAGGATATGAAAGGAATCTTTTGTCGTTTTTCGTATGAGGTACTTTTTTGACTTTTCTGACAAAAGTACGAGAAGAATGTTTTTTTAACTTATATGGCATGAATGGATTTTTAAAACATTATTTCGAAGAAGCTTCCTTTACAAGTTTTCAAGTTTATTTTTAATCAACTTCTTTTATTTTAAAGTCGTATGACATGTTATGAAAGGAAAAATGTTTTTGAAGTAGAAAGGATATTTTCCTCAAGAATGGAGTTCAAGTGTTTTATCAAAATTATTTTCCATCTAAGATAATAAAGGGTTCTGTTTTTATCCCTATTATTACATTGATTTGATTATTTTGTGATGGAATTATATTTTTATGAATTCCTTTATCTTATATGAATTGTTTTATGATGTCATGTTGTTTAAGAATTCCATTTTTATTACATGGGTTACGCTATGATGTATGGTTTATGATTATGTGGCACACATAAGAAAGGATTCATTATATGATGGGTGGGACCTATATCTCCCTCCAATGCATTGGGTAAAGATTTTATATCTAATGATATAGACATGGCTAGAACGGTATGTTATACCGGTTCAGTGAAACAGGACTGGAACGAGGGTGACTCGGTTCAGAAAGGGACTCTGTCCACTAAGATAGTCTTGGCAATGAGGCATGACTAACAAGAAATGATGTTCCATGATTATGTGTGTATGCCACAAAGATTCATGTTTTAAGTTATGATTATTGGGATTACATTTCACTTCTACGATTTATCCAATGTTATGATATTATGAGCTCTTTTGCAGGTTAAGATTTCCAAAAGCTATGTTCTTATTGATATTTCTTTTGTTTACCCTTACTGAGCATTTGAGCTCACCCTTTTATGTTTTCTTTTCCCCATGATATAAATAAAGGTTTTAGGTAAAAAAGGGGAAGATCTTTATGGGAGATATTGAAGATCTTTCACCACGATTAGAATATTACGTTCCGAGTTTCCAAAGACACTAAACTATTACGATCCTTGTGTGTGTGTTTTTGTTATGTACTAAGTATTCCGCAAAAGTAATGTAATGTCCATGTACGTCAGGCTTCGGGTCTCTACATTTGTAGTAGAAATTTATTAAAATATGAACGTATACTTGAAAATTATGTATATCTCTTTATGTTATTAGTAAATTTCATAAATAATATCCTCAAATTTATGATATGTAACTTAAATCAAAAACATTTTCCATTTAAATTTCCTACTAGGGATATCATGACTATTTAACCCATCAAAAGTTTGTTGTTTTCTTGTTGTTATCTTTCTTCTGATCAGGTTTTCTATCACTCTCCATCAGAACATGACACATAGTTTATCTTCAATATCCACTTTTACCAAAATGGAATCCTAGTATGGGTAATCTCAGGTGACTTTTATACTTCTATTTATTTCATTTTAAAGTGATAGTTTTATTGACTATTTTTCTGATGTGGGACATTCAATGAAGTTCCCAAGCCAAATTTTAAAAATGGAGAGGATGAAATTTAGAAAAGGTGTAAAAAATGTAACACCACATGATTTAATAGTAAGTAATTTTCATTAATTTAATTCAATTACTTGAGCAACACACATCACCGAGTTCAAGTGCACCACGACTTAACCAACTAGTAATTTAATAAACAATTATGAATAGTATTAACTGCATTTTGAATTTTATATACTACATATAATTTAAACTTCCATATAATGTGTTTCTGAGACATAATATAAGAAAAAATTCAATTTTTCAGAAACAAAAAGTATTATTCAAAAATTGCAATTTTACCACCTTTTAATGGAGAAACCTTTTGAAATACAATATTTGAAACTTTTATATATTCAATTTGACCAAATAAACTTCTTCTTTAGTATCGAGACATAAAAATTTATTTTGGAAAAATTTTTGGGGATTTTTGGATAACAGCCAATTTTAGATTAATAGTGGAAAACACAACATTATTGTTTAAAGTGAACTTTGTATTTAAATAATTATATTTAATTTAAATTTATTTTAAAGTAAAAATAGATACATAATACCTATATTATTCGAATTTAATTCATTGAAGTCATTTTATAATAAGATTAGATATATCAAATTTTATTGAATTTTTACCGTCTTTTACCCACCTTTAGTCACATTTACAAATCTGCCTAAAATGTAATTTTATTGCTTTTGTGAATTTAATTTCAAAACTACAAGAGATACTATTTACATCAATAATTAAAATCTGGTTCAATAGGATTAAAATAATTTTTGGTGAATAGTAATTTTTGATTTTATTTACCGCAGTTAAAAGTAAATAGGGTAATTAAAGGTAAAAATGATATCGTAATTATCCTAATACATGTCAAAATTCTATTGGATAAGTGTATTTCGACCAAAATAAACTATAGGAATAAAAACTGATCTTTATTTTCCACTTGGATTAGATTAGTTCATTTATTATTATTTTAATTAAAGAAGACTCAAAAGTGTTAAATTCAATGTTTAATAACTAAAAAATTTTTAATATAGGGTTATACATATGATAAATTATAGTATAAATATTCATTAAAGAGATAATAATACTTTTACATAATGATATTTTATTTATAATTTTTTGTCCGTAAATAATTAAATTTATTTATGGTATAATGATGATGTTGTAAGTACCTTATTATTGAATGATTAAAATAATTGATATTATAAATATTAATATAATCATAAATTGAGACTTTTGATATATTAAACGATTTTCCAGGTTAATATGAAATTTTAGGGTTGATTAAATAAATCTTTTTCTAGGTGATAAAGTTGTTATGACTTTCACAAAAACCAAATAATAATAGTGTCAAAATTGACAGAAATGAGTTTTTAAAACAAATACTATATTATTAATTTATATAATATTCATAAAAATATGTGGTTCAAAAATGGATTTATATAAGGTTATGAATATCAATAATGAACCACTTGGGGGTCTCTTGGCTTTTATATTATTTTTAGTAACCATTTATTATAATAATACAAGAATCCATAATAAAAGTTAATGTATTAAACTAAGAGTAAAATCTTAAAGATAAGGTTAATATGGTGTGGTAAATCTTTTTATAAACTATTGGTTGAGAGTATTTCTACCCATACCCCCTATAGACTCAAAAATAAATCCATGTGGGGCCATTATAAAAAGAAAATGATTTTATAATAAAATAATATTTCAAGCTTTTCATAAAGAGACCCACACCTCTCTTATAAAAGTATACATCTATTTATCTCAAAATCCGACAACCAAAGACATTTAGCTCAGCCAAACCCAACTCACATATACTCCCAAATATCCTCACTTGATAAAAAAGGCCTTACTTTGATCATAAAACTAACCTAAGGATCCCTTTTGATCAAATCAAAATAAAGCACCTGAAGAAGAGGTAATAATTCCATCACCTCTTTCAATGTTCATTTCTTGTTCCACTTCATATTTCTTTGTTGTTTCAATACCAAAATAATAAATCCAATACCTTATACTTAATGTGATGTTATTATAAATGTGGTATCACCATATTCATTATTTTATCCATCCTATGTATGGAAAAGTCACCATATGTGTGTAAGTGTGGATTACCGTCTCCACATCATGGAGTAGTTTATTATTCAACACATAATTATTTGGATGGGTATAATAATGAGTATTAACTTATGTAAATAATAAATAATACATGTTAAATATTCTATATATATACTATACCATACTATTCCATACTATTTCACCACTAATAGAATGATATTGTCACTTGTGCGTACGTACAACTTATCGTCTCCATGACGCAATGAGATTTCATTCCCCAATGTAACCATTCAAAATTAATTCTCATTTTATTATTAAAAATAATATTAAAAAACTTAATATCATTATGGATATGAAAATAATACATCCTATCCATAAAAACATATAATGGAAATCAAATCAGTTAACACCCAAAATAAAGATACCACTAAAATATCAATAACTAACCAATATTAAAAGATCATATATGATTTCATATTTATGTTTGTTGTTATTTTACAATTTAATAACAACTATTTCACCAATATACAAGTGTTTAACCTACCATATACCAAATAAATGTACAAGGTAAGGGGTTTTCATCACACTTTTTATTCATGTGAGATTAATGCTATATTGCTAATATTAACTTTTATGTGGTGTATGTACTATCCATGATTGTATTCTGTGTGTTACATTCATTAATTTATGGTTATTTACATCGTCATTTTATGATCCTTCTTTCATGTGGTGTATATTTTGTAAGTTACCAAATCAGTAAGAGAATTTCTAATTTTGATTTCCACTCATTGAGTTTTACATGAGCATCATTGATTATTTTACTCCAAGATTATGTGTGGAATCACTATTTATTTATTTATGTATAAATTTCCACTCACCTTTATGTGGATATAATTTTGATACACATAATCACACCATTTATAAATTCTCATGTCATCAAAAGGAACTTCAGAAGATTATTCTTATCAAAATTTTCATTCATTGAGTTAAACATCCAAGTCATTGGTGTTGTTTTTACAAGAATATGTGTGAATATCCTCTAACTAATTTACACTGAATATCCAATCATATTGAGTGTATTTATATTTTTCACACATTATTATTTCATTAATTTATCCTTAATCTAAGTTTATAATCTTTATAAAAGAATTTCATCTTAATTTACATTCCATTTAGACTTGTTTGTAGTTATGCAACAAATCACTTTTATATGGTGTATATACTATACTTTGACATAGTATATCAAGAAACCCATAATTCTCATGATATAATAATGTTTTTATTAACTTCGTTATTTGTATTCAAGCATATCCCATTAGGTTATGAACTCTAACTAAAATAAAACTTTAAATGTTATAATGATTTATTCATCTAAATATTTCTCCTTAATATTAATGTATCAAAAATGGTTTTAAGGATTTATTTAAATGGACACAAATGTTTTAAAATTAAAATTCCATTTAAATGTTTCAAAGTGTTATTGGAAACTTTTATTAAATAATCTATTTTATATGGCTTCTTGATAAATAGTGATACTTTTAAATGTTTCCATGAAAAATGGGATATTTCCCTCAAATAGTTTTACTGATTATTTTCATCTATATTAATATACCTCCATATTATTTATTGTGGTTTATTTATTATAATAAAATCTTCCATATTGTATTGAATGAGTTGTGTTTATACCATTCATGGTTTGTGGTTAAAATATTGACAATTT
The DNA here is from genome assembly GCA_963277665.1 of Viscum album. NCBI lineage: Eukaryota > Viridiplantae > Streptophyta > Magnoliopsida > Santalales > Viscaceae > Viscum > Viscum album. The sequence continues at coordinate 1,593,988,513 of OY728130.1, read as the reverse complement.
ATAGGGTAGTTTTAATACGAATGTTTTGATTATGTTTATACTTTTTCATACGAGGAATGTATTGGACATAGTAAGTGATGTTTGGTGCCCGCTGCTGCTCTCCGATACATTAGTAGGTCTCAAGATAAAAAATAGTGTCTTCGAAGAAGGCCTTTAAAAATATTATTTGTTGTCTTGGCATGAGGCCTTGACTATGTGGTTATGATGTCTAACATTATGCATTCCATCATTATGAAATTGGATATTGATATTACATGTGATTGTTTTACTAGTAGAATATCCATGTGAATAAGTAAATAGAATTACATGATTTATATTTTCCATATTATGTTGATTTTTAAGTTTAAAAGGCTTGGGTTTTTGTCATATACATTACCTTAAATTTTTATGCTTATTTGTGATAGTTTCCCAAAAATTGTTTTCCTTACAGAGCATCTGAGCACACCGCATTCAATGATTTATTTTTCTTAGGATGCGAAGAAGTATATTATGATTAACCTACAAGAATATGCTAAGGGGTATGAGTGTGTTAAAAGGTGATGAAATTTTGTTATTTTTTTCATTTCATGATGTAATGTATAACTTATATATTTATCTAGAACTTTCAAGGCTAATAAACTAATTAGTCATTCGAGACATTATCTCTTGTGATTATTCCAATGTTATGTAATAATTCAACAACTCTGGGTAATGAGGGTAGTGGAATTACACACAGTCCCTTTTGATATACATGAACTGGCAGGAAATGTGAAAAAATGATGGATTTTACACCATAGTTATGTGAAATAGACATTTTATTTCATGTATATCAGTCAAAAAAGAGTTATCCAGATTCTGACCATTTGATTTGATGGGATCACATTGACCTAGAGTCAGATCCTTCATTGGTTTATGTGTGTACAGATTGTGGATAATCACGGAAAATTATTTCGTTGGAAAAGCATCATTCTTCTATTTTTTTCATGTAATCAAGGTTAGAATGTAGAAGAATCATAGGATGAGAGAAATAAATTATTGCAAAATGGTCCATATTCTTTTAGGTAAATGGTTATTTTCTTCATTTTGGGGATGTAAAGGCCAGTGGTTGTTAGAATATAGCACCCTTGATTTGAATTAGTTATCCCTTTCATTATAAATTTTAATTATTTGTAATATTTTGGTGATGTTTCGGAGGGTTTGGATAACTATTTAAAATTTTATGTTTCTTTTCTCAAGGTGCACTATTTTTTAATGGTATGTAGATAATGTGCTTCCCCTGTAGGAAATCGGGGAAAGGTAGATAATGTAATCTTGATAAGTTCATGTTTAGGTTCACTGTTTAGCAAAAACATGTGGGAACCTATGAGTTATCATTCAAATAATAACTGAGGAAAAAATCCCAATTAGTGCACGGTATGCCCAATCGTGTAGAACAACCATGAAAAGGGTATTTATAGGTAGTCGTTATTTCAAGATTGACATAATTTTATCCTAACCATGTGATTTAAACATCCATGGTTCATTGTTAAATCCTAAAGGAATAGATCCCACCTTTTTCCACAAAACCACTATTTTTCATCTTATTTCCACACAAATTTGTTGTTTCCCCCTCCCAATGGCTGCAGAGACATTCCCCTTTTTTCATAGAGAGATCTGTTAGAATATCATTGTGTGTTAGATTCAAAATTTTTGGTAATTTACCAATCTTGAGGACTTCCATTAGATATATTCTTCCTCCCTATAATATATTCATATATCTAATCTAGTAGGGATAAATATTTTATATTTGATCCCAATAATAATGAGTTATTGTTCTGTTAATCTTAGTGAATATAATCTAAGGATGTATTTGGATATTCAACATAGTTTTTTCAAAGAATTATGGTTGTTTATTGTTTTCTCTATAGATTCTGAGGAATGTGGCTTTAATATCGACTAATATTATTTGTACATGAAGTATTAGTTTCAAATTTTTTGATTTTAGTGAAATTGATTCTGAAATTGTTCTGGAAAGATTGGTTGAAAACTTTTTAGTAATGTATCGTTAAAATTATAAAATTTTTATGAAAATTTCTTTATTTAATGTTTTTAATATAATGATTTTAAAATTAGTAATTTTGTTTGATTTATGGAAAATGATTTTTTCAATTGGTTTTAAAAGAAAATTGTTTATTGAAATGGTTTGGCGTAATAAGTTTTTTAATGGTTTTATAATAATTGATTAACATATTTTCATTTTCATTAATGTGACATTGTATAATGGGTGTGTTCCATTGGGTAACTCGTATATGGTTTCCTTGTGATGACTTTGTAGATTGATGAGGTACCTCACATGAAATGTGAATTAATTTGATGAAAGGTGGATATATGGAATGGAATGGTTAATGAAAAAAAAATATTGGGAAATTTATTTAATGTATTGTTAAATATATTTACATAGAAAGGGAATTAATTTAGGAAAAATATTTTGAAATTTAGTTTGCTATTATATTATTATATAAAATGATTTATATTTTTCTGTACAATTTTTTTATACAAATTTGATATCATGTTCTCTAATTTTAGAATGAGGAGGGATCTGAGTTTTAAAAACCTACAGAGTTTCATTACCCAACCCTACCTTGGAACATTTCTTTTTTCACAGATATCATTTATTGAGGAATAATAAAAGGTAATGTATCTAATTTATATTGTGATATGTCAAGATAATTTGGTTTGTATTTTAGAGTTGGAGCTCAGAGCATATTGGGAGATGTCGAGTTGGATTATTTACAGTATTTTTTGTTTATGGGTTTCCCTTACGCATTGTACATTGAGTTGGTAGTCTTCCTCTTCGAAACTCTAGTATTATTTGTTTTTCATGAAATTTGGTATTAATTTGAGTTGTATTACATTTTCATCATGAAACATATACTGTATTTTTGTTATAGTATTCTTGGTTGTGGTGCTCTTTATTTTCAAATAGATATTTATCACCAAATTGTGTTGAAGATTGTGGTATTTTTTCCTTCCATTTCCATAGCGAGGATGTCACCTACGGGATTTTAGAAATGCTTCCTCAACTCTTTCAAATGATTATAGGAGAGATTTTAAAGGAATGATCTATCAACTCATTCAATTATAGGATTGATTGTAAAATACTCTATTCAAAATCAGTATCCTTCCATCAAAAGAATGATTATACTCTTGATCATTCATCACATTCATATTCTATTCTACACTTTACATCTATGCCTCTTTGATCCTCACATAGATGAAGGGTAGAAAATTCTAAAAAAATACATGATCTTTCTAAATTTCTAAGGATTTCTTGTTTCATATTCTACAAATGTATTAGTATTGGTTTTATTTCAAACATCATCATGGCCGAACTAGTATATAAATTATATCACGGATTATTAGAAACCTTTTACACATTCACATTGTGAAATTTTATTGAGGAGTTATAATATTTCTCCAGATCAAAAAATATTATCATGTTAATATTTGACTCTTTCTATTTAAAAATATACTTTAGAATATTGTGATATGTATATATGTTACACATATAAATGTATAGTTAATTCCTCCTTATATTAAACTAAAAAATTATTGTTTCTAATTTTAATTCATGAGTTAGGTAATTATTCTCATGTACTATAAATTGTATTGATTCATTTTCCAAAACCATTTCATTCTGAATATGGAGAAATATGAGGCCCTTCTTGAATAAATAAAATATAATAGAAACACATTTCAAATATAGGGTAGTGTGTGCAAATATGTACTGACCATAATTATATTAAACTCCTTGAAATTATCTTCAAAATAATTTATCCAATTGAACATAACTCAATTTTGAGTCTACTTGGTGTGCATATTATATTTTCATGAAACATTTATCCTAAAACATAAATAATATCCAATAAAACTTATAAACCCTCAGTCTTCAGTTAAAATGGTTATTATAGGACAATTCTATAAAAAAAATATCATTGAAGGATATACCAATATACTATCAAATGTCATTATTTGAAAAATTAATTAATCTTTATGAAAAATATATTCACACATGGAAAATTTAGAATATATTACTTCTTCCTCTGGATTTCAACATAATTCTCAAATGATCTTAATTATCTTCCATTCACTCTGAATATAGTAGAATATCATCTGAAAAAATTAAAGCAAAATTATCAATATAATCTATAAAGAAACTATATCCCTTGATTCAATGAATATAATATGGTATTTTTTATATATAAATGGAGTCAAAATAAATTAATAATTCATCTACCAAATACCAAATGTTTCCTAGTGTATATCCTCTGTATAACCATAAATTGATGAAATCTAGAATAAATTTCAATCTATGAAATGTATAATGATCCTTATAATTGATCAAAATTATCATCGATATGGGGTAGAGGAAACATTTTCTTCATATTGATATTGTTATTTTCTAGATATTTAACAAAAAAAATCCAATGACCTATCCTAATTCTTAAGAATGTGAGTAGCTACACAAAAAGATTAAATTAAAGTTTTCATGAATCCATTTTATTGATTCTCTTGACATTTTTAATTCAGTTATAGAAACAAATTCATTGTTATTTCATGACATCCGACAATTTTAGTGAGGTATTTTTTCATTTAGTTTTATTTAAACAATTTTTTATTACATCTTTTGGAATAGATTCTTGAGAATAGGACCTTAGGATGGTCATATGTTTCTAAAAATGATGAGGTGGAAATGATGTTGGAAATATTGAGGCCCAATAAATGGATTTATTTATATTATAGGACATAAAAATTTTAGTCCAATCCGCTATCATGTATTGAATCTTTATTTCCCCGATAGGGAACTAAACTAAGAATTACACAACAAGCAATTCATTTACATGTCTTGTAACTTGTTTATAGGGGAAAAGACCCAATCATTAAATGATGTAAAATGCATTCACCCATTGGGTGAATTCTAGGCTCAATATATAAAAGAGGTAAAACATCATATTTTTTACAAGGTTTATTCATTTATTGTACCACATAGAAAAAGAATATTGCAACAACTACTCATTCCTCAACTAGGTTCCACAAAATCAACTCCATCCTAGATCTCCTTTCTTCCCTATGGGGTACATTGGATCCAAAACAGTATTCTTTTAATTCCTTTTCATTCCTATATTAATTTATATTGCCTTATTCTATAATATTTTAGTGAGAGCACATATACCCTATTTTGATGTTATTTTTCTACTTTTCCATTTTATCACATTATAGTAAGAATAAATGATCAAAAATGGATATGTTTTCATATATAAACATAATATAGGTTGTTCTATATGTTTTGTTTAAATTAATATTCCATTTATATTATGTGTTGATATGATGTGTGCAATACTCTTCAAATTAAACCTCTATAATTTCATTTTCATTAAACTAAATGTTATTATCATTCAAAATATGGTATTTGGTATTGATGAATCAACACTGTTTAATTATTTCCTTGACAAGATTTTCCCCCAAGGGTCTTCCCTAACTCAATGGCCATATTTCCAATCACCATAAATTTTTGAACCTTTGTTGAGGTTTTTTGACATATAATTAATATATTAGAATGTAAAATAATCTAACGGATTGATTGGAAATTTTTAGGACCATACAGTTTATGCCAAATCCTTCCATTATTTAATTAAATAAACCATCCAACTTGATTAATAATTTTCTATTATGAAAACTTTTTGAAATGCTATGATCTATCAATATGTACATCAAATTTTCGTATCAAGATGTAGGTGAAACAAGGGTACTAATTTAATGATGCCTTGTACGACCTCATCATTCATTAAAGTTAAAACATGATATTTGTTACCTTTACACTGAGAGAGATACATTGATCAATTTTACAGATTTCCTTAGAAAATATCACCAAAAATTTCTTATACCCAACCATAAGTTATTCTGGATTCCCAGAGGACTCATCTAGGAAGGGCTATATGGATGAAAAAATATACCATGTCATATACGATACATTTTCCCCAATATGAGATTTAACGGATTGGGTATGATGGTAATTCATTACACTAGTACAACTGTGATACTTTGGATTCCCATGTGGATCACCTTGGATAAACTCTGATGTTGTTGGGTATTGTAGTGCACATGTTGTGATACATGGGATCCTCTATATGGTCCACCCTTTATGGGCCAAGGATGCACTTATTTAAATAAAATTGATTCTATCTATGTAATTTATTTAATTGAAAATTATTAAATATAATGGCCAAATCATTCATGCCATCTGACATGCTTGTGTTTGGACAGTACATGATAATTTACTTATTGACAAGATCAACTATTCATTTGTACATATATTCTAGAGGACCTATATACACCCATATTATATATGTTCATGATTCCATCCATTGATATATATCATGTTTAGGTCGAACCATGTAGAGTTATTATGATATCACATGGTAACTTGGTCTGATGTGGTTTTTTTATTTGATTCCATACAATTACTATTCACCTTCTCACTGTTCAATTTATATGCATAGTCTAGATCATTATAGAAACCATTAGAGATTAATTACTATTTATATCTCACATAATTCAAGGTTTACCCATGCTAACTGAGAATAGCTCTTGAAAGGAAGTGATCGCAACAGGTATTGGAAAAATTCAGATTTTTTATTTTTTGTTATTGGATAAAGAATGGGGTAGAGGAATGCAACTATGATCTTAATGCTAAAAGATGAAACTTTTGGTATTTTTTGTATTTTCAATTAACAAGTGGTATATTCTTATTTCCCATATATACTGTATACATAATATTTTATAGCTACATGTAATGATCCATAGTATTTTTATATCCATTTAGGATTCAAATTCATCCTATTAATTTACATATATAATTTACTATTCTGATGATGAGTATTTTTTACCGTTAATTATATTTCCATTTATTATTTCCCACTATGTATTAATCCGATTATGAGGGTATAGCCTCCCCACCATACTATCATATTCCCTATCGACTAGTTAGTAGCCTCTATAATATGTAGAGGAATGCTTAAGGTCTTGTAGTTAACTAACTTAGAGAACCCTTAGTGTCTTTAGGGGTGGCTATAACGCCCTGATCACAGTTACCCAGAGTCGGTGCATTATTACATAAGATTGGAATGATCACAAAAGATCAAGTCTTGAAAGACCGATTAGTTTAGTATACTTGGAATAACTAGATACATTCATAAAGTTTACATTACATCATATAGTAAAAACTACAACAACAAAAACATGTCTTCATATCCCTTCATTCTATCCCTGCAGGTCATTCATAAATTACTTCTTCATATCCTGGGAAAAGTAAAACATTGAAAGGGGTGAGCTCAGATTCTCCGTAAGGATAACAATATAGAAGAAACATTCATAAATAATAATAAACATTTAAGGAATTGTATAACTAAAACAAAAGCTTTTTAATCTTGAACATCAACACAATATGGAAAAGATAAAATGAAATAAATCCATTTACTTATTCACATAGATATTCTACTAGTCGAATAATCACATGCAATATCAATAACCACTTTCATAATGATGGTATGCATAATTCCAGACCATCATAACCACACAGTCAAGGCCTCGTGCCAAGACTATATATATGATTTTGTCAAGGCCTAGTGCCAAGACACTAGTTAGTCTCATCAGACCTACTAATGCAATTTTTTTAGAAAATACATATATTTAAAAATGCTCAAATATACTCTAGTGTATTCTTGAAAACATTGTGCAAGATTTTGAAAACAAAATAACTAATTCTAAGACTGATCGACTAATTACAGGCCATTATGGGTCCACACCCAATCCCTTTTTATCTACCACACTCGAGAGTTGAGTTTCCTGAAAACATTTTTAAGCTTCTGTTAAATATGTATACATTTGCACTGGATTTTCATATATTTGAGAGAAATATCTCTCTCTCTTTTTAAAATCATTTAAAAATCACATAATTATAAAATAAATCCTTTATTTTGAAAATATCCTTATTATCTTGTAAGGGAAGCTTCAACGATTTTATAACGGCAGAAAATAGTCGCACCCGACGTATATGTTAAGAAAGACATTCTTACCTTAATTCTTTCGAAAATGTTAAAAAGGACCTTGTTTGGAAAACAACAGAATGATTCCATTATAAACATCTTATAAAAAGTCAAAATGGTATAAATGACTTTATCCCATAGTCTTTAAAATAGTAAGAAAGATTTGAAATTCATTTTTATGAAACATGGATGTGGATGATAAAGAGGTCTCAGTAGATAATTGCGTATAAATAACCTCGGGTAATGAAGAGATTGTGAAATAAACCCTTACCAATTAGGTAACATACGATAAATACACGACATGAAATATTTATCATTCAATGAAAATGTAAATAAAAATAAATTAAAGTGTATTACACAATGAAAACAAATATGGACAGTACATACACCACACAAAAGGTAATAGTGGAAATATAGTACGAATCTCACAGGAATAAGGAGTGAGATGACAACCCCTTACCTTGTTCTTTTCCTTAGTTGGGGTTAGATTAACCTCCTGTATAATGGTGAAATAATGGTTATTAAATTATACATGAATCATTTACATTAATATGATATCATATATGATCTTTTAACATTGCTTTGTTAATAATATCTTGGTATTATCGTCGTTTCGGGTGTTAATTTAATCGTTTTATTTTATATGTTTTGTTAGATAAGCCATGTTTGTTATGGATACGTTGTATATTATTCATATCCAGAATGATATGAAGTCCTTAAAAATTATTTTTAATCATCAAATGAGAATTAGACTAGAATGGATAAGATAGAGAATGAATCTCATCGCGTTCGTGGAGATGGTAGTCCGTACGTACGCACGAGCGACAATATCATTCTTTTGATATTAAAATAATATATAATTGGATAGTAAATCATATATACAGAATAAATATCATCTTATATTTATTATTTACATGAATTACACATCATTATTATATGCATCCAAATAATAATATTTTGAATTACATTTACACCACGACATGGATACGGTAAGCCGTACGTACACACATATGGTGACATGTCATTAAAAGGATGGATATAATACTGAATATGGTTGTAATATATTTATAATAACATCACAGTATATATAAGGTACTAGAGTTATAATTTTATAATGGTAATAACAAAGAATGAAGAAGTTGAAGAAGAAAGGAACTTGAAAAAGGGTGGTGAAAACATTGCTTCTTCTTTGGGTTCTTCCTTTTGATTTGATCAAAATGGGTCCATAAATTGGCTTTCTGACTAAAATAAGGACTCTAGAATGAAGGGAGGATATTTTATAGGGTATTTGGGAAGAGTTTTGCCCAGACCAAAGGCTTTGAAGGTATGAATTAGAGAGAAGGGGGAGTTCCCTTTTATAAGAGGGGTGAGGGGAGCCTTTAGAAGAGCTAGAAATATTATTTTATAATAAATTCATTTTCAGATTATAATGTCTCCAAAGTGGATTAGTTAAAATTTAATTTGGGTATAGGTCTAAAACCATTCAAAAAATAGATTTTAGACAGGTTTGGGTCACTATATTAAACTTATCATTTAGTTTTAACTCTTAGTTAATTAGTTTGACATTTACCATGTCACTTTGTATTTTTATATTATATAGTTAATAAACATATTACAAACAACCAAGAAACCCCCAAGTGGTCCATTAATGATAAAAATATTATAATATAAGTCTCTTGTCCGAACCTTAGATTTTTAGGAATTGAATATCAATTAATAATATAATATTTGTTTTAAAAACTCTTTTATGTCAATCTTGACACTATTGGGTATTTTGTTTTTGATAAATTCATAAAAGCATTATTACTTCAAAAAAAATTATATAAACAATAATAATATGTCATATTAACCTAGAAAATTATTTTAATTTATAAAAATTCTCAAATTACAATTATTTGAGTATTTATAATATCAATTATCTCAATATTTTATTAATACGGTAATTACTACATCATCATTGTGTCATAAATAAATTAAATTATTTAATATCTAAAAATTATAAATAAAATAACATTATGTAGGAAATCGTTTTATATTTATAATGAATATTTATAGTTGAAAATATAACATATATAACCCTATGCAAAAATTGTTTTTCTAAAAGATATATGCTTATGACATTTTTGTATTTACATCAACTTAATTAATATAAAGTGTCCTTATCACCTACAAGTGGCTTCATGGGGTCCAAAAATTGACCCCAATATTTTCATGGTCAAACTTGTATCCACCAATAAGGTTATGACACGTTTTAGTGTAATTTATTATTATTATAATATCATTTATTACCCTTATTTACCGGATTTACCCTTTAACCATGGTAAATAAAATATTTGCCGATGTAATTATTCAAAATGACTAAATATAAAATTTACATAGTTACATAATATGGACATAATGATTTCAAATATGGAATCCATATTATTAAATTCAAAACACAGAAGTTGCCGAAATTAATTTAAAATTAATTTCCATTGTTAAAACAAAAAGCGTGTTTTTAAGAGATAATAATTATCAAAAGATTGACAGTTGTTTATGTCCGGTTTAAATGTGAAATTATGTCCAATGACAAAAATTGTAATAAATGGTAAAAATATATTCTAAATATACTTTAAAACCACTCAAATTCATAATTTAGCACTACTAATTATTTTGATTAAAAAAGTTGTTTTTAAAAAATATTTTGTAATTTTTACTATTCATCAAAATATAAAAGTTATCTGAAAAGATACAAGATTTAACCCCAGGATAATTTCGATATTCCAAATCCAAAAATGATGTCCATTTTGAGAGATAAAATTTATAAAATTTCAAAAAGTGGGTATTACTTTTCATAATGGCTAGTTTGATTGGTTGTGGAGTGTGTTAGAACTCGAAGTTGCGTACAACACACGCTACTATATTATTCAAAGGAAGCATACCGTGGAAGCTTGGGTTGTTAAATTCTCATCTCCTTCAAATAATTTCTTCATCGAAATTTCTAGAATATTATTTCATAAAATGAATTGGGTGGTTCTTCATCATAAGTTCTTCGGGTTCCCACATTGCCTCTTCCATCTTATGGTTTCTCAATAGAACGTTTACCCTAACGAGGTGTCCGGTTTCTTAGTATTTGTTCTCTCGTATCAAGAATCCTGATGGGATCATCACAATAAGATAGATTGGCTTCCAGTTTAAATTCCTCGTAAGTGAGTACATGCGTTGGGTCAGGCATGTATTTCCTCAACAGTGATACATGGAACACATCATGAACTTTGGAGAGACTTGGTGGCATTTCCAAACGGTAAGCTACAACCCCAATTCGTTCTAGAATTTCTAAAGTTCCAATGTACCTGGGACTCAATTTAACTTTTTTGCCGAAATGTATAAGTCCCTTCCATGGAGATACCTTAAAGAAAACATGATCTCCTGCCTGAAATTCCAAATCCTTCCTTCAGTTGTCAGCATAGCTCTTCTGCCTACATTGAGCTGCTTTGATGTGGTTTTGGATTACCTTTACCTTTTCCATTGTTTCCTCCACCAGTTCTGGGCCTACAAGTTTTCTTTCACCAATGTCATCCAAACAGATTGGTTTGCAACATCTCTTTCCGTATAACGATTAACATGGTGTCATTTGAATACCCTAATGGAAGCTATTGTTATTGGAAAATTCTTCCAGAGGTAAATATTGATACCACATACCCTGAAAGTCAAGTGAGCAGGATCTCAACATGTCTTCTAAGGTTTGAATAGTCTGTTCTGATTGTCCATCTGTTTGAGGGTGGTAATCAGTGCTCAAATGATGTTCAGTATCCAAGGCCTTCTGAAGAATTTTCCAGAATCATGATGTAAAACAAGGATCAGGATCTGAGACAATCGATAGGGGAACTCCATGAAATCTCATTACTTCATTAATATATAGTCTTGATAGACGGTAAAGTGGTAGATATTCTCTTATAGCACGAAAATGTGCTGACTTGGTAAGATGATCAACAACGACCCATATTTCATTGTTCCTTCTAGGAGTCTTTGGTAGTCCCATGAAAAAGTCTATTGTGATATTATCCCATTTCCACTCACGTATGGGAAGAGGTTGCATGACTCCTCCAAGTTGTTGCCTTCCAGCTTTCACTTGATGACATACCATACATCATGACACAAAATAAGCAATCTCCATTTTCATGTTTTCCCACCAAAAATGTTCGTTCAAATCTCTATACAGTTTTGTGCTCCCAGGGTGTATAGAGAAGTTGGAACTATGAGAATCATCCAACAATTCCCTTTTTAGATCAGGTATATCGGGAACACAAAGTCTCTTCCAAAATTTCAAAATTCCATCTTCATACACAAAGTCTCTCAATCTCCCATCATTCACATCTTTAATCTCCTTTTAAAATTATTTCTCATCGGTCTGAGAACTCTTAATCCTTTCTAGTAAATATGGTTTGGAAACCATTTGAAAAAGCATTGATGTTTAACCTTCCATGGTTATTCCCATGTCCATCTTTACTGGATCCATGAAAATTGGATCCCTTTCAATTCTCATATTGTTCAAAACTCGATTATATTTTCTGGTCAAAGCATCTTCCACCTTGTTTGCCTTCCCCTAGTGGTAGAGTATCGTGATATCATAATCCTTGAGTAATTCAATCCATCTCCTTTGCCTCATGTTGAGTTCTTTTTGTAAGAAAATATACTTCAAACTCTTGTGATCAGTATAAATCTCAAATTTTTCACCATAGAGGTAGTGTCTCCATATCTTCAAAGCAAAGATCACAACTGCTAACTCGAGATCATGAGTATGATAGTTTTTCTCATGAATTTTCAATGGTCGTGATGCAGAGGCAATAACCCTATCATTCTGCATAAGGACACAACCAAGTCCTTTCTTCGATGCATCACTATAAATAACGAACCCATCATTCCCTGATGGTAGAGTCAATATAGGAGCATTGACTAATCTTCTCTTGAGTTCTTCAAAACATTCTTCACACTCTTTTGTCCAAACAAATTTAACCCCTTTAAATGTGAGATTTGTTAGTGGGTTATACAATCGGGAAAAATTCTGGACGAAACATCGATAATAACCTACATAACCAATAAAATTGCGTACCTTAGTGATACTCATTGGTGGAAGACATTCATGGATTTTATTGGTCTTAGAAAGATTAATAGAGATTCCATATTTAGAGACAATATGGCCAAGAAAAGAAATCTCCTGAAGCCAGAATTCACACTTTCTAAACTTCCCATACAAATCATTTCTTGTCAAAGTCTTCAGGATAATGCGCATGTGATTTTCATGATCTTTGTATCTTTTGGAGTATACCATGATATCATCAATAAATACCACCACAAAATCGGCGAGATATTCCTTGAAAACTCAATTCATTAGATCCATGAATACAGAGGGAGCATTAGTCAACCCAAAATGCATTACTATAAACTCATAATGCCCGTACCTGGTTTGAAATGCTATCTTCGGAATGTCTTCCTTCTTCACACACAACTGATGGTTTCCAGATCGAAGGTCAATGGTTAAAAATATTGTGCTCTATGCAGTTGGTCAAATAAATCATCAATGCGAGGTAGCGGATACTTGTTCTTTATTGTTATATCATTGATTTCCCTGTAGTCGATACATAACCTCATATAATAATCTTTATTTTTAACAACAAGAACATGGGATCCCCATGGAGAAAAACTAGGGAGAATAAATCCTTTATTACTCAATTCCTCTAGTTGTTTCTTTAGTTCAACTAATTCCACAGTGTCCATTCTATAAGGGGTCTTTGATATAGGCCTTGATCCATGAATTAAATCAATGGAAAACTAAACTTCTCGTTCTGGATGATGTCCATGTAAATCTTCCGGAAACACATCTACATATTCTTTCACAATAGGTACATCCTCTATTTTAACATTCTTTTACTCACCCACAGTCATTTCATTCTCTTCCTCCCCAATAATTGAATTCAGTTGAGCTACTGGGGGTGGATCTAGATAAGAATTAGGTGGTGATGATTATACTCTAAAGATAAGGTATTCCTCATCATTATCATAAAAAATCATAACCTCATTCTTCTTACAATAAATCTTCACATCATGGTATGAAATCCAATCTATACCTATGATTATATCAAACTCAATCATAGGTATGACGATGAGATCAACGGATAAAAAACATTTATTTGATCTAATGGGGACAGATTCACAAAACTTTTTTGCAATGATACTTCCCATAGGAGTTTTAACTGACAACTCCCTTATTAAATAAAATTGAAAATATCTAATTTTCATAGCAAACTAGGAAGATTTGAAACAATGTGATGATCAAGAATCAAATAATTCATTTGATAAACTTGAGGAAACCATTAAATTACCTTCCACCACGTCTTTCGTAGCTTCTACCTCAGCAGTAGTGATAGCATAATCTCAGACTTTATCCCTTGGCCTTTTCTGAGGTAAGTTCCCCTGATGCTTAGGACATTCATTTTCATAATGTCTTATCTCCCTGCAATCGTATCATTGGACATTAGGAGCTTCCTTCTTCCCCTTGCAATCACGAGAATGGTGGCATTTTTCACCACACTTGTAACAGACTCCCATTCCCTTCAAGAAAGTACCAGGGTGTTTCTTCCCATGTTTACTGAAGGATGGATATTCAACTTTTCCCTTCTTCCCCTTATTTCCATTCCCAGATTTATCAGAATATCTCTTCTTCTCTTGCTTTTCTCTAAAGTCATAAGACTTAGAGAAATCCTTTTCTTTATTGATAGCACATGAGACAATGACTTCGTATGACGAGAAGGATTGTGAGACTAATGCTCGACGGAGAAATGGTTTTAGCCCATCAAAGAAACGATCAATCTTACTTATTGGGTTGCATATATAATCTCCAACATACCTTTCTATCCTTGTAAAGTTATCCTCATACATTGCAACATTTTCATCCTCCTTTTGTCTCAGATTCAGAAATTGCCTTTCCATATCTGCTCGATGGTCACGAGGAAAGTATTTTTCTAAAAACAGATCTATGAACACCCTCCATTCCATATTTGATACTTCATTATCTTACTTCATGTTTGGAATCGATGACCACCATTGATCAGCATCTCCAGTGAGGCGATAAACTTCCATGACAACTTTTTCCCTTTCACTACTCCCCAAAGCCTGAAATATTTTCTCTAGGGAACATATCCATTGCTCAACTGCTAATGGATTTGTACTCCCATTGAATGTTGGGGTTTTCAGCCTCATGAAGCGATCTAACATTGACCATCCACGCTGAGGATCAGGGTGCTCTATACAGGTAGGTTATTATTCATAACCTGAGTGAGTTGTCCCAGTATAGTGATAAGCTGATCAGCACCAGTTGTATCACTAGCTCCACTATAATTATCTTGAGCAGGATGGAAATACCTACATGGAGTGCGTGCATTGATACGGTTTCCATTTCTTCCACTAGGTGCCATTTCTAAACAATGGCATAAACTAGATCAGTTTATGAATTAAAATACATTATTCCATACTTATAAAACAATTAACATAAATTGAACTATTTATGGATATAATCCATAATAACAAAAAAATGTTTTCTTTGGGGAAGTATATACTCATAAACCCTTCATAATTATTTGTAAAGAAAATAAGAATTATCCTAAGCATATACCTAGGGAGTGTCGTAACCAAGAGTGCAGCAAGGCTCATTGTCGTGCACCAGTTCAGTTCGAGTCTAGCTCAAAGCGGTGTTTTCGGGTTTTACCCCTAGGTACATATGTGCCAGAGCCGCCTCTACCTGGTCGTATCCAGACGATGATGTATTTCTTGGAAAACTCAAAAAATATCTACAATACCAAAATTCTAGGAATTTATTCCGTACTATTACTCAAAGTATATCTTAGGGTTATGTTCTCTAATCAGAGTTTATCTAAATCTAGCTTCCAAGGTTTATACTAAACGTCCTCTGATTCCAACTATAACACCCCCACCCCAGTTACACAGAGTCGGTGCATTATTACATAATATTGGCATGATAACAAAAGATCAAGTCTCGAAAGACCGATTAGTTTAGTAGCCTTGGAATAACTAGATACATTCATAAAGTTTACATTACATCATAAGGTGAAAACTACTACTACAAAAACTTGTCTTAATATCCCTTAATTCTTTCGTAGCAGGTCATTCATAAATTACTTCTTCATATCCTGGGAAAAGTAAAACATTGAAAGGGGTGAGCTCAGATTCTCAGTAAAGATAACAATATAGCGGAAACTTTCATAAATAAGCATAAAAATTTAAGGAAATATATAACTAAAACAAAAGAATGTTAAATTTGAACATCGGCATAATATGGAAAAGATAAAATAAAATAATTCCATTTACTTATTCACATGGATATTCTACTAGTCGAATAATCACATGCAATATCAATAACCACTTTCATGATGATGGAATGCATAATTCCAGACTATCATAACCACCGAGTCAAGGCCTCGTGCCAAGACTATAAATAATATTTTATCAAGGCCTTATGCCAAGACACTAGTTTGTCTCATGATACCTACCGATGCAATTTTTTGAGAATATACATACGTTTAAAATTGCTCAAATATACACCAGTGTTTTTCTAAAAACATTATGCAAGCTTCTGAAAACAAAATAACTAATTCTGAGACTGCATGCCTAATTACAAGCAATGATGGGTCCATGCCCAATCCATTCCTTTCTACCACACTCGAGAGTCGGGTTTTCTGAAAACATTTTTAAGATTTTGTTAAATACGTATACATTTGAACTCGATTTTCATATATTTGAGAGAAATATCTCTCTCTTTTTTTAAAATCATTTAAATGTCACATAATTATAAAAGAAAACATTTATTTTTAAAAAAACCTTATTTTCGTTTAAGGTAAGATTCAACGATTTGATAACCATGGAAAATAGCCGCACCCGCCGTATAAGTTAAAAAAGACATTCTTACCTTAATTCTATCAAAAAGGTTAAAGAGGAACTTGTTTGGAAAATGACAGAAATATTCCTTTATAAAAAATCTTATAAATAGTCAACAAGGGTATAAATGACTTTATCCCATAGTCTCTAAAATATTAAGAATCATTTTAAATACATTTTTAAGAACCATGGATGTGGATGATAAAGAGGTCCCAGTAGATAATTACGTATAAACAACCTCAGATAATGAAGAGATTGTGAAATAAACCCTTACCAATTTGGTAACTAACGAAACATACACCCCATGAAAGAGGTATCACACAATGAATATGTAAATACACATAAATTAAAGTGTATTACACAAAGAATACAATTATGGGCAGTACATGCACCACACAAAAGCTAAAAGTGGCAATATGGTTTGAATCTCACGGGAATAAGGAGTGAGATGAAAACCCCTTACCTTGTACTTATCCTTGGTTGGGGGTAGATTAACCTCCTGTATAATGGTGAAATAATTTTTATTAAATTATACAATAATATGATATCATATATGATCTTTTAACATTGCTTTGTTGATAATATCTTGGTATTATCATCGTTTCAGGTGTTAACTTACTCGTTTTCTTTTATATGTTTTGTTACATAAGCCATGTTTTTTATAGATAGGTTGTATATTATTCATATCTAGAATGATATCATGTCCTTAAAAATTATTTTTAATCATCAAATGAAAATTATACTTGAATGGATAAGATTGGGAATCAATCTCATCACGTTCATGGAGACGGTAGTCCGTACATACGCACATGCGACAATATCCTTCTTTTGTTATTAAAATAATATATAATTGGATAGAATATCATATATACAGAATCAATATAATGTTATATTTATTATTTACATGAATTACACATCATTATTATATGCATCCAAATAATAATATTTTTAAAAACAATTACACCACGATGTGGAGACGGTAAGCCGTACGTATGCACATATGGTGACATGTCATTCAAAGGATGAATATAATACTGGATATGGTTGTACCATATTTATAATAACATCACAGTATATAGAAGATACTAGAGTTATTATTTTAGAATGGGAATAACAAATAAAGAAGAAGTTTAAGAAGAAAGGAACTTGAAGGAGGGTGGTGAAAACATTAACTCTTCTTTGGGTTCATTATTTTGATTTGATCAAAAGGGATTATTAGGTTGGCTTTCTTACTAAAGGAAGGACTCTAAAATGAAGGGAGGATATTTGAGACGGTATTTTGGCAGAGGTTGGCGGAGCCCAAAGGCTATGAAGTTATGAATTACAGAGAAGGGGGAGTGCCCTTTTATAAGAGGGGTGAGTGGCACCTTTGGAAGAGCTAGAAATATTATTTTATAATAAATTCATATTCGATTTATAATAGATCCAAAGTGGATTATTTAAATGTTAAAATGGGGATAGGTCTAAAACCATTCATCCAATTTATTTTAGACACGTTTGGGTCACTATATTAAACTTATCTTTTAGTTTTAACTCTTATTTAATTAGTTTGACATTTACCATGTCACTGTGTATTTTTATATTATATCGTTAATAAACTTACTATATATATCCAAGAGACCCCCCAAGTGGTCAATTAATGATACACCTATCATAATATAAGTTTCTTGGCCGAGACTTAGATTTTTAGGAATTGAATATCAATTAATAATATAATATTTGTTTTAAAAACTCCTTTATGTCAATTTTGAAACTATTGGGTATTTTGTTTTTGATAAATTCATTATAGCATTATTACTTAGAGAACAATTTATATAAACAATCCTAATATGTAATATTAACCTAGATAGGTATTTGAAATTATAAAAAGTATCAAATTAAAATTATTTGGGTATTTATAATATCAATTATCTCAATCTTTCATTAATACGGTAATTACTGCATCATCATTGGGTCAAAAATAAATTAAATTATTTAATGTCTAAATGATATAAATAAAATACCATTATGTAGTAATCTTTTTATCTTTCTAATGAATATTTATAGTTGAAAATATAACAGATATGACCCTAGGTAATTTTTTTTGCTAAAATATGTATGCTTTTGTCATTTTTGTATTTACATTAACATAATTAATAGAAAGTGTCCCTCTCAACTACAAGTGGCTCCATGGGGTCCCAAAATCGACCCAAATATTCCCATGGTCGGAATTGTATCCACCAATATGGTTAGGATACATTTTAGGGTTATTTATTATTTTTATAATATCATTTTTTACCCTTATTTACCGGATTTACCCTTTAACCATGGTAAATAAAATATTTACCGAAGTAATTATTCAAAATGCATGAAAATAAAATTTACCAATTTATATAATTTGGACATCCTGATTCCTAATATGGAATCCATTTTTCTAAATTCAAAACACCGAAGTGGCAGAAATTAACTTTAAATTAATTCCCGTTGTTAAAACAAAAATGGTGTTTTTAAGAGATAATAACTATCAAAAGATTAACAGTTGTTTATGTCCGGTTTAAATGAGAAATTATTCCCAATTACTAAAATAGTATTAAATGGTAAAAATATATTCTAAATATACTTTAAAACCAATCAAATTCATAATTTATCACTATTAATTATTTTTATTAAAATAGTTGTTTTAATTAATATTTAGTAATTTTTACTATTCATCAAAATATAAAAGTTATCCGAAAAGTTCCAAAATTTTACCCGAGGCTAATTTAAATATTTTGAATCCAAAAATGAAGTCCATTTTGTGAGATAAAATTTATAAAATTTCAAAAAGTGGGTATTACTATTCATAACAGCTAGTTTGATTGGTTGTGGTGTGTGTTAGAACTCGAAGTTGTGTACAACACAGGCTATTGTATTATTCAAAGGGAAGCTTACCGTGGAAGCTTGGGGTGTTACAGTGGGATTCTATATAGTTTCATCAGATTAGTTAATTTTTCCATTTTCTATCATATTTTAATATTATATTGGATATTCATATTTAAAAAAATTTGGTAGAGATCTTATTCTTGGGAGTAGCTACCCAACATTTGGGGGAAACTGAAATTACATTGGATGAGTCATTATGTTACTAGTTTGCGCTTGTTATAGAAGTACTGATTTCACCATTGGGTGACTCACAATTTGTGTGAAAAGATTATTTTTGAGATTTTTATTTGGAAACATATTTTATCTTGACCCGATGAGAAGAGGATGTATCATCTCATACATCACCATAATTACATTATAACATTGTTGACATTTATTTTTCAAGGCCATTTTTCTTTTATTACATGGATTGCATGTATTTCAAGGACTATTATTTGGTGATCGAGTTGAGGAGGTGGTCATTGATGTGGTAGTAAGAACATAGAGGTTAAAAAATATTAGATAATATATACTCAGCTAGTCATGTTTAATCTTAGGGATGTAAATCTGGTTATATCAATGGAGTTCATCCTACACTCGATGAACAGAGTCCATGTCATTCTATAGTATGAGGCACAATTATAGAAACCTCCAAATTATTTTCTACCTTGTTTGATAGAGGTTAATCAAATGCCTTAATATTTTTTGGTTTTTATTTTAACTCTATTCCTTGTAATGAAATACATCAATTGCACGATTACTCTCGACATACCGTTTGGGGTTCAATATGAAAGTGTACACAAGGGAAGTTATTTACATCTTGATGGGGGATGGTATATATTCCTCTAGAATATATTTATCCCCATGATGACTAAATTTGACATCATTATCAAGATTTAATGGTTGGTTCTATACCACACCCATGTTGATTTCTATCACCAATGGGTAATTATACATTATCATAGGGTACTGAATTTATTCCTATGGGTGATTGGGAAATCTAAAAGATTTTACATGGACGTAAGAATTATGGGTGAGAGAAAGTAACATCCAATATAGCTAGTCTCTTTTTGAGTGACTAAGTAATGTAGTGTATGAATTTCCCTCATATGATGGATCATTAATGTGATGTTTTCCTTGATAACGTATCTATAATTATACCTATGAGAGAGGTATAGATCACCAGTAATATAGTGTCTGGAGTAGAACTCAGGTCTATTCCTTCATATCATATAACACATAAAAGGATATTTGAACTCAAAAAGATATTGGAATATATAGAGTAAAAATGTTTTATAAGACCAAAATCATCGATATAGGGTTCACCTATCCCTTTTTCTAGGAAGGTGGATGGTAATATTAAGTTTTACATGGATTATTATATGTTGAACTAGATTAATGTTATGAACTGGTATCTACTTTCTCATCTAGATGACCTCTCTGACCAGTTCTGAGGAGAGATAGCTTTCTCAATGATTGATTTGAGTTTAGGCTACCATAAAGTTCCTCTGCTAACTTCTAAAATACCTTAAAATTATTATTCAGTATAAATAATTTTATGATTATATAGCCATCCCTTCTCATATCATGATTGTGTTGGGTGTGTCTATGGATTTGATGAACATGGTTTTCCAACTATATGATGATTAAAATGTGTTTTTATTTGTGGATGAAGTATTACTACATTCTCATAGCCAGCACAAATATTCCAAGAATCTTGAGATCAAGATAAATTCACTGAGAGAGCATAAATAATATGCATTGTTCACCAAATTCCATTATTGGATTGATATAGTTCACCTTTTATGTCATATAATCAATGATTCAGGAGTTTATGTTGACTTGGAGATGGTGGGATCCATGGTTTCTTGCTAGAAACCCAAGAATGTCTTCAACAAAAATAGTTTCTTGGGGAAAGATATCTATTACTTATATTATATTTAGGACATATGATGTGTATAATAACCTCATATAATATTGACTAAAAAGGGTGTGAAGTTATTGTGGACAAAATCCTTCGAGACATCCTTTCTGGAGTTAAAAGGGAGATTATCTTCTGCACTGATCCCAATTCTTCTTGAGTTGGAAAGATGATATATAGTTTATTTTGATACTTTAAATATCATTCATGGAGTATTTATGATATTGGGAGATTGTGTTATAGAAAATGATCTCCCAAGATGAGACCCCATGCGTGGAAGTACCCTATCTACAACCTCGACCTGGAATTAATGATTAATGATTTATATTTCTGGTTGTATTATCTATCAAGGAAGAGGTTCATAGTATAAAAATACAATAAAATATTAATATACATTTACACATATTGAGAGTTGAATATCAGGAATTGTATGTGGGTAGAGTACTTGATGATTTTTGACATGAGATTACTTATAATCTCATAATTGGAAATTAAGTACCTAATTCCGAAAGCTTAAAGACTTGGTCAAATTCCATCTAGGAGGCCAATAGTGAATCGGTGTTAGAGGACCTCTTTACTGAGATGAACCTTTAAGGTTTTTAAGGTCATGGGGAAATATTTTAATATTTTTAGTTGTGAAATAACCCCTTTTGGATTGGGTGTGGGTGAGGTTAGATTATGATATCAAAGACTTAATATTAAAGGAGAGTGTGAAAGTAGAGAACTCACCTTATGTTTGGGTTATCAATGAGGATAAGATAATATACTTCCATATATGTATATTGGTCCCTTATTAAATATATTAAGAGTTGATGTGGTAATATCACACCATTTACTGGGAAGTTCACCTTGGGAATACCATGATGTATTCATACACACATAATTAGTATTGGGGGATGGGTTAGAAGATGCATATTTCAAGTTTTATCATGACTCATTCTTGCAATTTCCATGTGAAGGATGATCATCTATGACCTAATGGGATTTTAATGCCTCTATCCACTTCTATGTTTATATGGGATTATGTCACTATATATTTCATGACATATTTATGAGACCCCCTAGAAGGAGTGATGAAATATGGGAGATCGTCAAAAGGTTAGTCATGGTTTCACACCTTCTATATATTGAAGATACATTTCTAGTTAATGATCATGGAAGGATTTATAATCAAGAAATTATAAACCATCACGGTATTCGTCATTCTATCATATTGGATAGAAACTCTTAGTTTACATCATGTTTTGGGCATGGGTTGAAGAAATAATTGGGTTCAAAGGTAATCACGAGAACAAAATATCACCCATAGACTACTCAGAAGTCCCAGAGGATGATACAAGGGTAAGAGGACATGCAATTGTAATGAATCCACAATTATGGAGGTTAATAGGGGAAACATATATACCATGTTGTGTTTTCAAATAATAATCTATTTTAGGAAATGATTCATATGGATCCATATGTGGCCTTTTATAGTAAGTAGTTCT
Source organism: Viscum album (assembly GCA_963277665.1). Lineage (NCBI taxonomy): Eukaryota > Viridiplantae > Streptophyta > Magnoliopsida > Santalales > Viscaceae > Viscum > Viscum album. Next base: position 1,593,965,231 of record OY728130.1, on the reverse strand, counting down.
ATTCACCCATGTTCTATTTAAAGGCAGGTGACACGGCACAACATGGTCCTCATCTTGTTTCAGTGACCTCATTGTAGATACAACCGATTTAAAAAAAATATGCCTACAGATTATTCCATAAAGAAAGGTTATATCAATCATAACCATAGACCTTTGGAGTTTGAGTTTTTAAATAGTGTCTTTATGTGGGATTCACCAATATTATGTCATAGGAAAATTTGTTCAAGGTGCCTTCAATGTCCTTGTTAGGTTAGGACATTAAATTTTGTGGAGATATTTGGGATGATACCACATTAGTTTCTCTTGCCTTAGAGGTACCATACCATGCACAACATCTTACTTGTGACACACCATTGTTGATATCATTCTAAACTTCCTTGTTCGTTTCATTATAAAGACAGTTATCTTGGTGTAGATGCATCCTTTAAATCACCCACTTCAAAAAATTATTTTTCTATTTAGAACATGTTAACTATCAGACATCTAACTTCTTATATCTAGCCGGATTTCTTGATGTTATTAGGTGAATGATGAAAAATTCACTAAACAACCTTTTATATTCTAGCCCAATGTCAGTGAGATTCTTACGGGGCCTGTTTTTGTTGTATATACTTTCTATCATGAATAGATTCCATTTTTAATCCTTTGTGAAGGTACAACATTACGTGTTAAAACTATTGAAGGGATTTTCTTGTTAGGGATTACAGGGAAATTCAATACTCCATGTGCTCCTAAACATTGATATGAACACCAGATTGGGTATCTATGATCAATTGTCTAAACCTTATTAATATATTTAGGCTTACATGTTGAAGGTATACTTGAATTTTTTCAATGTATGGATGTCATGAAAATAGCAGATATGACTTGTCAATTTTGAATTGAAACTATTTTGTAACTGTTACATGAAATTGATAGTCATTGTATGGTAATACATTTTTTATTGTGATGAAGATTTTCACAAATGTTAAGGTGAATTTATTGAACCAAATATTTTAAAAACACCTCTAGAAATTTGTATTGAGTTGTTGATAAAGGCTTGAACATTACTTGTATGTCTCCTTTATCAAAATGTTTTATCATATTTGTAATTTATTCTTCACCTTTTTTAGAGGTTACTCTACTTGGTTTGGCCAGAGTGGATCATTCCCGGATATTTTATCATAATTAGTGAAATTTGATGGTATTTCCTCGATTTCACTGAATGGTAAGTGAACCAATGGTTATTTGAATAATGACCATTACCTTGGGTTGTATTATTATTGAGAAATAATTTCACCTACCAATGAAAATTCATTAAACATTAATGGCCTTGTCATCATAGGTTCCTTGCGAAAAGAGGGGTTCCTTATCCCTACATTTTTAGTCGTATAATTCTATTGATAAGGAGAAACACAACTATGGAGAGAACATTCATAGTGAATTCAAACATATGAAAAAATACCTTGGTGGATTACAATAAGGGGAAGAGACACATTATCCTTGATCTTATATCCATGTAGAGGGCCACAACAACTCTCATCGTAAGATGGGATCTCGATATAGATTAGATTATATACAAGAAGAAATCCTTCATGGTGAAGTGTCCATTGAGGATCGTCATAATTACAACTAATTCTACTATAATTACGTAAGGGGAGGGAAGGATCTTGAGATACCATAGATAATCATCATAGGGAATCAAGAACTCCATCATTAAGTATAGCATGATCATGGATTAGTTCCTCATTCTCAAATCATGTTTTATGAGGCTTCATCTTGCATGAAGTTTTATGAGTAATTGGGGACACATGTTTGGAGAAGTGGTCTTTATGGATAGGTGATTGATCCTTCATTGGATTGACCATTTTTATTGGTTAATTTACTTCAGCTGGAGTGGGTGTATGCACCCAATTTGATTGTCCATATAATATGGGGTGGTTTCCCCAGGACCATCATGGACGGGAGCAAATGTGTGTGTCTAATCTAGGGTCAAAAGATAATAATCCACCCCATTTGTGTTGACAATGTTATGAGTCCATCCCTTAGGAAGAAATATCTGCACTATTATGATTTCATGGAACGTTTTTATGATACGAGAAGGTATTTATATCTGTCCTTTCATCATTTCCATGATTTTATTGGTTACATCAATTAGAAGAACATTAATATATGTCCATTATATATCAGGAGTATGTGTAAATGCCTTATATTATCCTCCATTTCATGCTAGTGCATATTTAAAATAATTTTTTTGGGAATAGTTGGGTCTACCAACATCTTTTGGTCAGTAGTTTCTGACTAACTTCTCCTGGTGCTGCTAGATAAGTCTACTGGCAGTCTTGATATGTGTAGGTAGGTGTGTGTTCCTACTTTCATCATGCCATCTAAAATTTCTAGTGGTCTTTTTTTAGTGATTTTATATGAATCTAATATCAAGATAGGTGGGAAAATGAAGGTGCATGTTTCTGCTCATAATATGACATCGTATTTGATTGGTGGGTTTCTATGAATTCTACAAGATGATTCTACTAGCTAGTTAAATGATTATGAATGGGTGTATGTTCCCACTCAAAATTTTCCAAAAACATTTGTCGGTGGGATTCTCTAGAGGGGAAAATGTATGACCCTAATCACTTTTGGTTAGTTTCCATCTCTATAAGGGCGCCTTATGTGTTAGGGTTTGATGATCCCAGGTCGGACAATAGAGTACAACACCCACATCTTATTGAAGGGTAAATACCTCATGGTGTTAGTGTATGAATTTCAGAATTGATAAATTATAAAGGAACCTTGTTTCTTTTAGGTGATGGAATATGTGGCCTCGTCTTCCACCTTGATGATATATGGTAGGGACTGGTTATCACATTTTAGTTATTATCTCTTTAAATGGTCTAACATGATGGTCGGTGTCGTTTGTGTCACAACATCCAGTCATCATTGAACGGATGATCATTAGGGATTCCAAAACTAATGTGATTTCCATGAAGCCTCTAGGTTTGGTATTATACCATTTTTTTAGTATTCCCATACTATAATGTTCATCACCAAGCATTGAAGAGACTGATTTGGTGATGTCAACCCTTGCGTGCACAAAGATCCGACTTGGGTAATGGCTAGGACATTCGTCGGTGAATGTTGGAATGACTCTATTGGATTGAATGGATATCTAATACTCTGTTCCCAGAATATATAACCATCATGAACATGAAAACCTTATTAATGATGCATCACAATTTAATGAACATAAACATGATTGTTTTCCATGTCTAGACCACTTTTATAAATTGAAATGGGTCCATCATGTGGGATACATTATCACCATTGTTATGGATTCACATTGGATTCACTTTTATTTGATCCCCCCTCAATGATTCGTTAGAATGATTATTTATTATAGGGGGTTGAGTTTTTTTCAATTTTTAATCTCATGTTCACTATTTTTGAAAGGTTTCCATCAGGTTTTTCATGGAATCGAACACACGAAAGGGTTCCATATCCAAAAGGAACCACATTCTAATGGAAGGATCTCATTAAGGATTTCGACCAATAATGACTAAGAACTCACATTGGATGAGAGGATTGGAGGTTGGGCTCATCACACCCTTTTGGGGTGAATTATTTCCTATTCTAAGACTCTCTTATATATTTTATATATTTACACGAAACCTTTATTAATTCCAAAAAATTTATGTGAGTTTCCCTTGAATTATAATTCAATTATTAACACATATGGAATATAACATCATCTATATGAATCTGATATTATTCATAACTTGATAAATTTTTATTTATCAAAGGTTCTCTAATAATTTTATCCTCTAATGTACTAATTATAGATTTTATTGTTCTTATTATGGAGGTTCTTGTTTTGTCTCCACTCATTGGGGCCTAATGATATGTATTGTCATGTAGGGAGACCATAGATGTTTTGATGTTTGAATTGAACCCATAAATAGGATTCCTATGTATTCTACTATTTGAATCAACAACCATGTAGTTCAGTGTTATTTAATAGGTCAGACAATACATTTTAAGGTCATGTTATAGATAACTAACCATAATGTTTAACATCATGTGGAACGAAAACCTAGGAAGAAGATGCAGAGTCAATGTTTGGTGTGTAGATTATGAAAATGATGCCCATGGAACCTAGAAGGAATATAAATATCCCAGATGAATTAAACTATACTGAAATGTGAACCATATAGAATTGGATTGATTTAGGTTGTTGGTTCTTGACCTCATGGAGGCTTCCTATGTATTCCACATGAATATAAATCCAATCCAATGTATTTCATTTGGTCCTGCATGGGATTATGACCCTTTTATAGGATAAGTTTGTGCTTATTCCTAAAAATGATACACATTGATAAAGGAACAAGAGGAGTGTAAAATAATATTAATTTTTAGGATTGTTTCTAGGATAATCCAAAGGAGGATTCCCAGATTAGGGGGTATGATTAGGGCACTATCCTGAGGAGGATTCACTTTGAGCTCGGACCCTATGTGGGAATCCTCTGTATCCTGATTCTAATATGAATTAGATTTATTATAGTTTAATTAATGGAATGGAATTTTCTGATGTCATGATCATCATGATTCTATCTTACCTAGTGAGTCATGATCAGTGTGAGAAACAATAGGAAGCAAATGATATGAGATACAAAATGATCTTCTATTTTCCACAGGAGGACATGATGACAAAGCCTGAAGGGAAAGGTTTTTGGTGTTTAGTCTCCCCATTTTTTTACCCCACGAGGATGCTGGAAGATGTTGACGGTGCCACCACTCACTCTCCTCATGATACCCTAGAATGGGTCTAGTGTATGGAGACTAAGGAGGGAAGGTAGTTGGAGAGAGGAGGGGTGGATTGTGTTCCAATACCATCTCTAACCTAGTGGCCATTATGAAGATAGGATAAAGTGTTAAAACTTTTTCAAGAAATGCTATAGCTTTACTCTCGGAGGGATATCCATTTCTAGGGTTGGTTGGGGAAAATCCTTAGGAGGATTCCCATCTTTCGTTTTCCTGTGTCTTATTCCTAAGAAGGATTCCCATTTGAGGTTTGGTTGGGGATTAATTCTAATGAGGACTCCCATCTGAAGTTTTTTTGAGGCTTAACCAAAAGGAGGATTCCCATGTGAGTTTTCTTTGGCAATTACTCCAATATTGGATTCTTATGTACACATTGTGGGATATTTATAAAGAGGATTCCCATTAGAGGTTTAGTTGGGACCCACCCCAAAGAAGGATCCCCATTTGAGTTTTTATTGGGGATTATTCATAAGGAGGATTCCTTTTTGAGTTCGGTTGGAGATTAATAATAAGGAGGATCCCCATCTACCAATTGAAAATTATTCCTAAGGAGGATTCCCATTTGAGGTTGGTTGGTGCTTAATCATATGAAGAAATCCCATTTATGTATTTAGAATTTTCTAAAGGAGTTTATCGACTCAATATACTAATGGAATTTATGAAGAGAATCTCAAATCATAATACTAGAATAAAATCATGAGGATTATGTTGACTCAAGGTATTTCAGGGAGTGTGGAAGAGTATCCCAAATAATGGTATTCCATGGGTGGACATTAGAATCATATAAATCACAACCAGAAAGGGGATCGATGCATCCTTAAAAGATCATTGTGGGAGTATCATTTCTTCCTGTGGGTGAGTGAAGGTAGTGAAGGTTCATCCTAGAGGGACGAGACTAAAACCCGACCATGATCATGATAAGGGGTGTGGGGGAGTATCCCCCATAGTATGGGCTGGTAGGTTCCCTTGGTGGGTCATGCATGTGGTTCACCCAGGTGTTGGTAACCCAAGTGGTTCACTCAATTGGTTTTCCCAGGTGTGGTTCACCCAGGTATGGGTCACCCTAATATAGATCTCCAAGCTGGGCGACCCAGTTATGGGTCTCCCAAGTGTGTATTACCTAGGTGTGTGTCATCGAGGTATGGGTCCCCAAGGTTCTAGGATTGGGGCCTCACCCTAGTGAAGATGGGCCATGGTAGGTCAACCAAGCTGGGGTGTACTACTTAGGAGAAGGATCTATGAGTATAGAGACCTCCCCATGGTTCTCTATATGGGAGTTAAGCTGTTTTCTGAAAACCTGAGGTGGAGGAGTCTATTTCTATACCTGGTGATGGGACTGTGAAATTGGTCCTATAGGTTTTGGCTTGTGTGGATAGAAATACATGGGTGGGCCGTCACTTTTGGGCTTGCGCGAATGGGAATACACAGATTGACATGTGCTGATGGGCCTATGTGTATGGGCCTTCACGGATGGACTACAAGGATATTCAAATTCTTTTATAAAGGTTTTCATCTTTTGAGAGCCACAACTTTTTATCTGTGAGTACATTTTTCCTTTTTGACTTGTCATATAGAATCTTTCGAAGAGATATATGCTTATAGATATGTAAATTATACCAAATATTCTATATGGGAACTCTAAAATTTTATTTTGATGCATTAAATACTTTATATAATTATTCCTAGAAATATATAGCCTACTCTTTGAGGGTGGATCATTCTACTTATGCCTCATTGTAGAGATTTCATGTGGAACACGGAAGTCCAACCAAAATCTCCTTTATTCACAGACACATATTCTATTGAAAATAAACATTAGTTATATATGTGAGGATCATATCAATAATTCTACAAAAAAGTTCACGAAATACATTATGCGGTGTCAGCAATCTCTTGGTGAATGAGATAGTCCACACATATGCATGAGATATGGTTTATTTTCCCTGATAATTTAAATGTTATTGATAATGGATATTAATTAAACATAACAAAAAATAATATTACTGAACATTTTAATGTAATTATTTTAAAATGAAAATCATATATTATGAAAGGGATGAATAGTAAATTGAAATTAATATATTCAGTAAAGAGTTATTGCTCTTCATTGGGAATTCTCCTTTAGCATACATATTATGACTTGAAATGATGGTATTTCAGAATTACTAGAAACTTTAATATGTCATTATCAAATATAGTATGGTATTCCAATATAAATTGCTATAATATAAGGATAAATCATTTTGAATAATGGCTAAGAGGTGGTATGGTTTTATAAATTTGGGGAGGGGAACCCACAAAATTACCTAAATTAATAAATTAACTCAACTAAATATTTATGTTGAAGTGAATAAAAATTGATATACTTTTAAAATAGGATTTAAATTAGTCTAAATACTTTCATTAATAATTGTTTTGAATAGTTTTTGGGAATTTTTACCCTGCATCTCTTTGTTTTAACCCCATATTAACCCTTTTGATGATTACCATGATATCAATGTTTTCTACTCATTAGGGGTCGTGAAAATTACTATAAAATGAAAATAAATATATAAGTGGAAAATGGAAGATATTCATGACCATATCCCATTTATAAAAAAGATGATTTTTTTATTTTTAATGAATTATCTAAAATATTATTTAATATAAAACACAATTATATTCATTTTCCAAAATATTTACAATGTTTGTCATTAATAAATACATGATATAAGTGGATGTAAAATAAAACTATTTAATACATCAATAGAATGAAAATTAACTTTTTTATTATCAAATCACTTTTGAGGAAAATTGTGAGAAACCACAGAACGAAGATTACAACCAAAAGACCATAAAAAAGAAAAGCATAGAACAACACTACAGGATCTACCCCTCCCCAGCAACTACACCACAAAGACCAACCTTCATCACTGTGTGACGACTCAACAGACTATCTCGTGCATGAATGCACGAGCCCAAAATCAATGGTATATCCATACCCTCTCAATCTAAAAATTCCAAATGGCATGAACTGGTGAGGGATTAATGCATTGAACCTCATTTAGAGCAGACCCATGCAGAATGCAGGATTTGTATCACCAAAGAATCACATCAAATCAAAATAAAAATAAAACTGACCACAAACAAACTCAAAAGGAACTACCATACCTCCCCAACTGATCAATAGGTTCCACCTTTTTAACATCATTGAAAAATAATTTAGGACTCCTAGAAACAGATTCCTAAATCAATTTACAATAGATTAAAGATACATGAATGTTCGGTGAACTCAACTCCAGCCATTAAAACATGGAAGCATATTGAACCCAGGAATGAATGTACTCCTCGCATCTGATGTTTCCTCTATTGAAGACCCTTACTAGGATTAGGTCCTGCTTATCAGTCTAGGAGTAATTATCTTTATTGAGGTCTACCCTTAATGTCCTCCCCATCATCTTAGATGCCTCCTCTTCAGTCGCATTAAGAAGTAGAACCTACTCAACCACTTACTCATCAGAACATAGTGGTAGTTCAAAGGGATTTTCATCCACAACCTCAAAATCTACATTCATGGAATTTATCATCTCAGTAGATCAGGTCTCCAAGGGAGGAGGTAAAGAGGATAAGTCTTTCTTACTTATTCTTCATATATTACTCCTATTACACTTTGAACTTGGGTGTTTACCTACCGAATGACCAACATCCTTCTCATGGAGTCCATTCACATTGACCTCATGTGCCAAAATCATCCAAGATTTAAAAAAACTCTAACCAACATCATCAAGGCCTTCGAACCCGTTTCTCACCTATAAAGCGGTCCGAGTCATCGAATAAGAACCTCTAATCCTCTCCTCTCTAGTTAGAAAGGATGCATACCTACCAAAACCCTTCCTCCCCATAATTAAGACACCATTACCCGTGTTCAACACCACATCATAGGAAGCAATGTTTTCTTGTGCCTCACCGCACTCTTGCTACTCCATACCAGTTGGAACACCCTCCAACTAGACAAATCAACACTCACCCATAAGCTCTCTACACGAATCTGCTCGTTGCAAGTGGGAGGGCCACCTAGGTGCTGCTTCATCCAGTTGAAAACCATATAAAACTTCGGATTACCCAAAGCCACTAATTCCTTATTCTCTACAGGAGAACCAAAACCAACCTCCGATGACACCATGAGATCTACCAGAGCACTAGGTTGAAGAATATCCTCTATAGTCCTCGATGGCTGTAGAAATTCCAAACCAGTCCATGAACTACAAGTGTTGCCACCCCGATCATCGCATTCTATCCCCCAAGACACCTTGTTTGACATTCACTCCTCCACATGAACCCCCTCAATCTTTCTAATGACTCTACCCACCTTTCATCCAGAATCAAGAACTCCTTGACGAGAGATAACAAAAGAATTCCCCAAAAAAATTTCGGTATAACAGATGTACATCCAATTCTCATACACCACATGTTTTTTGTACCTGTATTCCTCACCGATTTTTACCCAAACATAATTGAAAATATTCCTCCACACATCAATCTCCACACAGACCCACAGGTAGACAAGGTGATAGACAGACGTAGTTCGGCTATCTGAAAAAAGGAATCTTCCAACAAGATTTAGAATCATCCTAATAATAGAGATATTTTGAAACAGAAACGATAAATGAAGAAATATAACATAGACCTTAGTGGAAGGAGAATCGTGACCCAAATGTAATTAGAAAGACCATAAAAATAGGATGAACTGAAAACTGTTGAAGCTGTTGGGGGCGCTCGACTAGGCAGTGATGAGGTCCTCCTCCAAAGTGGATTTAACCATAATGTAATGACTATCTTGAAAACCAGCCATTGAACTCTCATGAAAATTCTATGAACTAAAGATGGTCATGTCAAACAAGTCAACTGATGGTTTCCTCTACTTAAATCACCCAACTAGAGTGAGGTTCAGTAGCACTGATGTTTTTGAAAACTCCACAGTCGATTGCTGAAGGTTGGTAAATCCATTAACCAAATCCTTCACTATGGGGCTAAGGAAAGATTTTGGGATTGGATAAAGAAAATCTAGGTTTCAGAAGGGCTGGAATGTAAACCTTGATCTATCGAGAAACATGGAAGATCCCTCCCCCGCAAAGCAGGGAGGGATCAGCTCGAAGGTGGTCATCATCACAACTTGGTCATCGAAGCCTAGGGTTCCCGTCGCCTTCGTCCATATTTTTTCAAAAATATATTCAATTGAATACATCAATTTTATGTTATATTTATCTACATAAATTTTAGAACATAATAATTTACCCAAATTATATTACCTTTAATATTTTTTGCTCATTAATTTGATTTTTCTTTGACTTGAACAAGTAATATACTGGTGTTGAGTAATTATTGATGGTAATTATTCCAATACAAACAAATAATTAATTAAAGTGACAGAAGATTTCATTCATCGTTATGATAAATATTAATAGTTAAAATTAAAAAAAATTATTACCTATGGGAAACATTCCACTATATTGATTTTGAATGATCCATTTGTGAAATAGATATATAATATATTAAATAATTAATAAATTAAGTTTTCAACTATTCCAAAATAAAATAAGATTGGTGAATGTAAATGTTTTTTATTACCTAATAATATAATATCCATAACTAATGATCATTTTATAATTTGTATTTTATATTATTTCAACCTTGAAAAAATATATAATGGAGATATCACTTGAAATAATTTTTGAATGGTTGAATTTATTCAACACATTTAAAACACATTTTAATAAATGGTTTTTTCAATAAAGAAATATTTATTTATGTTTATTATATCATTAAATACTTTGAAAATATTATATAATGTTTTTTGAAAAATATTGACATCTCCTATAATCATCAATGATTGACTATATTATAAAATATGTAATACTAGTTCTATATTGTTAATCCAAAAAATGATATCATTGTCCATGTATCGATATTATTATAATTGTTAGTGATTTCATCACCACATTTTCTATGTGATTTAAACTCTTATGATATGATATTTTCATTTAGCATATTGAGTTACACCTCGTAACATGATAGTGTTTCTTCATGTAAAAAATCACATCATGGTCTATTGATAAAATATTTATCTCTAGAAAAATGATTATAAAATATTTACATCTGTGATATTAAATGGGACTACATAATTTTAAAATTCATATATTATGTACATTAATAAATTTTTTAATCCATACTATGTCATGTATTTTTCTTAAAAAATAGGTAACATTCATTTGCTTCATTTAATAAAATGATAAAATACAAATTCATAATGATGACTCGAATCCATTGTTTAGTTAAATGAATTTATTCCAAGACCATAATTCCTTTTAATTTTTTTAGATATTATGTAAAATAAAATTATAATATGACATGAATTATAAAAAGTTTTTTTCTTCCTTCCATATTTTCTAACTATAAACCTGAAGAAAATTTATAAAAAATTGGTGTTATAATAGTCACATGGTATCTAGGGATCTTACAATTAAAAGTTTAATAAAAAACCATGAGATATTATATTAGTTTTAAAATAAATGTTAAATTATTATAAATAACCGTTTAGTTTTACACCTCATGGAAAAAAGTGTTTCCATATTGTTTCATCAAAACATAAAAAACATGAACTTATCCACACCATCCACTATAGAATAGTCAGTTTTTAAATCATTAAACCCATATCCAATCATCATATAAACTTTAAAAAAGTAATTTTTAATTATTTTAATTAAATGTAAGAAAATCACAATAAAATTTTGATGTATTCAATCATTATCCTCTAGTGATAATCCTATGAAATCATATTCCTAGATTTTTTGCGTGTTAGAAATTTTCATTTCAATTTCAATGCTATACATATATATTTGATAATCTAAATAATTAAAAAAATATAAATAGAAAAATAAAAAATAATTTACCACTATAAGTCTATGAGAACAATTTTTTTTAGAAAACAATACATAAATTAATATGTCTAATATAACAATGGATTTTCAAATCATAATATAGATCTGATTTCATTACACACACTAATTTGACCACTTAATCAAGGTATTAATTATGAAATATATTTTTTGAGGTTTTTTAGAGAAATATGACTATCAATAATGTATTTCCACTCTCGGATATGATTTTCGATATAACCATTATCAAGTTTTTATATGTGAAATAATATTTTAAAACAAACATTTAAGTATCATATGGAATGAGTACCATTTATCTATTTCCAATAATTATAAAATAACTATAATGGTTATATGCTTTTTAAAACAATAATAGGTGAATAGCCATGTTAATAAGTCCTAAAAAAACTAAGGGGTATTTTAAATACACATATGCTTTTGGGTGTGCTTGAATAATGATATTTAACCAAAGGTAATCAAATTTTGTAATGTATATTCATTTTAATATGTTGTTTTTTATTTTATGTGTGAAACATACTCTTGAACTTTAATATTTTTTTAAAAAAATATTTCTTCTCCGAATCAACATATGAATATTCCCTAAAATATTACTTATTTCAAATATAATACCTCAAAAAATAAAAATGATTTCTAAGTACAGGAATAATAATTCATTTAAAATATATATACAAATTATCTTTTAGATCACATTGAATCTATTTGAAAAGTATTGTATGAAAATAAATACTAAAAATTATTTCATTCATGTGTAGAATGTTTCTAGTCATAATCAAAAAAAATTGGATCATGTATTATTATATATCCAAGAATAAAAATATTATTTCCAATGACGATTATTTTTGAGAAAATAAAATTCATTTAATGGTATTCTTTTATCAAATCCCTAAAATACATAACTAGTTTGAAAAAAGTTTATTTATATTTTTTATTTAATTAAATTTCTTTCAAATAACTATGTTCTCTATTTATAGACATTTTAATAACTAATCAAGTCTATTTTTTAAAATTCTTTATCCAATTTCATAAAATTTATACTAAATATAATATATTTATTCTATATTAGTACCATAACTATATCATCCATTGAATTTATCACATATAAGTTATAATCAACAACATTTTTATTATAAACTAATTTCATAAAATATGAATCAAACGAGAAGACATACTATTTGATTCACGTATACCCACAGGTGAAATCATTTTATAAACATTTGTATCAGAAATATTAGAATTAAAATTTTAAACCAACCCTACCTTAATTTAAATTACATTATCATACACACCCAATATTATTTTAGAACACATATTTTTTCTAGTGGAACTCGGAACTCCTAACATCTATTCAAACTCCTGTGTTTTGTTACATTAATTTTATAAAACTAACCATTCATTTATTTAATAAATTGACAATCCTTTCAATTATTCAAATGAATTTAATTCAACCCTTGTCTATAATATAGTTTAATTGAAAATCAAAATTATATGTATTTATGTTGGGGAAACTTATTCCATTATGATTTTAAATTTATATATTATATATCCATTTCCCTATTATGTCATTAATTTTCACTCTCAAAATATTTTATTCCTAATGTGATTCAATCTTAGATTTTTTTATTTTTTGATATTATATGACGTTATATTGAAAATTACTCATGATCATCTTATTTCTCAAATATTTCCTTTAATTTATAGATTATTTCTCGGTTCAATTATGTTTCTTCAAATAAATTTATAAAATTAATTTCCACAAAATTAGTGATAGAATTTTAAAAAAATATATCTCATTTACAGTTGGTCAATTACCAAGCCATATTTTATAATCTACTATGTCAATATATGAACCTTGTATCTATTATATTTTTCATAGATGTATCACTTACTTCTAAATACACTAAAACTATTTAGATTTTGTTTTATCTAATACCACTTATCATAAAATGTCATTATTTATCCATGACTATGATATCATATTTTAGTATACACCATGAATGTAAATCCATTATTTCGGTAGTTCCCTGAGATAACATAGTCAATGGATATTTTCATTCCTACATTATTTTCGAAGTGATCGATCCTTTTAAAGATAAAATTTTTCTATTTAATTACCATAGACGATTTGTTGTATTTAATTTGATGGTTCTATAATAAATTGTCTGCTATAATAGTAAGAAATATTAATAGAGTTTTTTATCAACACTTTAGTTTCATTTTTTGAAACTATTTTATATCTTCAGCAATATTCAATCATTAATTTCATTATTTATATAAATATAATGTAAACCATATTGTTATAGTGATCCATACATATGATGAAATAATTTTCACCCCTTGTTCATTTATATGTCGAAGGATATCATATATCATTGAAGATTTAATCATGAATAATTTATGCTATATTATGCATTAAATTATAATGATTTAGAGCCATCATACCTTTTATGGATGAATTAAATATTTTCCCTATATCACTTTATATTAGTAATATAAATCATGTCCTTATGTATTAAAATATTATCCAATATTTAATGGTTTATATTCCAGAATCATTCATTACACAATCCAATACCATTTTACACTATAACAAAAAAATAATTAATTTTCTTGGGAAATTGATTATTATTAATATTAGTCATATAGACCTGCATCAAAAAACATTTATCCTTTTTAATAAATAATAACTTTTAATTGAATTTCTATTTTTCCCCAAGCCATAAATTTATCTTACACACATGATATTTTATGAAGTAATACCCATAAAGAACATATCTATATTTACAAAATATTCACTAAAATGGCTCATATTAACATTGGCAGTGATCCATAAAACCATATCACTACCAAATTTAACCATTTCATAGACATGAATATGTATTAAATGTTTTTTATGATATTATTTAACCTGACATGGGATAAAAAACCACCATTAAGTATCCATATAATATTATTTTTTCTCCCATTCCATGAAATTTCGATAAAGATATCATTAAATTTAATTTTTATTTCCATTTAACAATTATGTAGTTATTTTTAGATTTAACTAGGTCTATAAAAATTTTATTGAGTATGAGATGTAATACAATCATCATCCAATGTATGTAGTTTATTCTTCTCAAGGATAGAATCTATTTATTTCCCATTGAATCTCATTAAGGATTCAATTGTATAGTTTAAAACCCAAAATTATAAAAAAAATCATATTATTTATATGAAATGTTAGAATATTCAACACAATATTTTTAAAAACTGATTTAAAATACAAATATATTAACACACTCATAGGAATCTTTATGAACTCCATTTATATTTATATTTTTTGATCTAATCTTAGACCTGTTTTTAATATTTAAATTTGTGTTTGTGGGTGAAGTGTAAATTGATAAAGAATTTTTATATATTCCAAAATTTTAGTTATGTTTCATTCATATTATTTTATCCACATTATGTTTAATGATTGTAGAAATATTCCTATTTCTTAAACAATGTGAAAGGTATGTTTGGAGATTTAATATTATTACAAAATCTAATAAAAGAAGTGTTTCTCCTATATACCTCTAAATGAACATGAAATATCTAATATATGTATACCATGCATATAATAATTTTTAGGATGAAATGTTTCAAAGAGAAGAATTTTAATTCCATTATAAATAATATATTTATTGAATATTATAAAAATAGATTTTTAGCCCTTAGAATTTATTGATATGATTTATATGGATCAAGTATGGATTTAAATTTAATAAATAATATTTACTATATATATTAGTAAGGTAATTTATAAAAAAAATAATCCAAACCCTCATAAAATCCTTGATGAAGATCAAACATAGCATTGTGGTGCCTGGAGGATTACCACCCCCAATGAAGCATCCCATGCTAGCCCACAGATGAAAATGGATTAAAAGTGACTACATCATGTATGTCGGCCTATGTATAAGGTATGTAAACTGTGCCAATGGGAATAATGGTTTTTCTAGAATACAAGAGGTCTGATGTTAATGATGGTGATGTGTGAACTGTGTAATCTGGTGTTGATACCACATAGTCATGGATCATATGTTCCTTATATTTGTCTGATTAATATGGAATCAGGAAATCTAGGTTGGAATTGATGTGGGATAATTATGGGAAGTGAATTTTTCATCCATCATTCATGATAATGATTGAGGTTGTGTTATCTGATCAGTATTATAAGACCCATTTGATCACTACTGAGATATCATCTCCTACCTATGGTCCCCTCGAGGATCTATATTACACTGAACCATATAATAGACATGTTATGGTTAATACTGAGCCTTCCATTGATGTTATGTGATAATTTTAATGTGGTGATGTTGTTTAGAAAATCCCTTCATGAAATATCTATCATCCATGCATGTAGACAACTCCAATACATTCCATGACCAAATGAAAGCAAAGTTGTAAAATGAATTTTTTCCTATCCAGATTCGTGGATGAGTTCATGTTAAAAAAAAGAAGGAAGTTTTGAATTAAACCCAAACACACATGAAGAATGGATACATAAGACCATAATGTGTTCAAAATTAGACTAGATATTTTATATTCCACATGAAAACAATTGGATACCTGAAACCATTGGTATTTGTGTTTTTTAAAGATACATGCATAGAGGGTGAACCATGTATTAAGACTTTGTCATATGAAGAGATGTTAATACATAAACCCCTTCATTAATTGATATAAACTACATGATGAACGAAATACCCCCAATCATGTATTTCATATTAGAACCATAATTAGTAAAATAATACACACATTCATTGGGGTATATTTCAATGAAAAATATAAACAACTATGTATTTGTATGTGTATATATATTTGGGTGGGGAATAAACGTGATTATTCTTAAAAAAATTGAAAAAGGATTTAAATATAGTATTTCAAATAATGTAATAATTGGGATCCCCATGAACTAAATTTTTTTGTATTTATATTTTCCCAAAACTCAATAGAATTTTCAAGCTATTATGAAATATCTTTTCTAGATTAAAATTAATATTTTTATTAATGACAAATGAAACAAACTTGTGGAAATTTATCATGATTTTGATCACACATAACTATGTTTTTGAAGAACTCTTTCAATAACATTGTAGATGATAATTATTGGTTTATTCGAAACAAATGTAAACAATGACTAGTTTTAAGTATGAATAAGATTTGATTTTGGAGTTTGGTGAAGAACACTTCCAATATTAACACTGGACCAGTAAAATGAATTATTTAAAGTCCCATTCATCTAATTTTTTGACGACTGGTCATAAACTAGTAATATTCTTGTATAAAAAACCCCACTTATTTTCCAAAGTCATCTCAACCGGTGGTGGGAAATATAAATATCTCTAGATGGAATCTAGTATAATGATCCTACCAAGAAACATCCCATAGTAAAAAATAGTGTTTATAAATTATGATAATTTTTCTATAAAAAATTCTAGAGGTTATCAATAGTTTAAATAAAATTGGATTACTATTTTTCATTACATTTTGGAAATCAAACAAACATGGAGAATAATTGGTATTTGTACTGAATATTTTAAAAACTATTAATCTATGACTTTGTTTTTAAACATTATATAAATAGTGGTTGAGAAATATAAGTAGTTTGGACCAAGGATTTTACCATCTAGATATTTTTAATTTAAATGAACAATTCTTTAAAAATGATAATTGATTCAATGCTCCCCCTTTAAGTGAATTTACACTGATCCAGGAACAAAAATTTTATCATATAGAGTTTCCAACCGAAATAACCAACTTTTTTCTTCAAACTAATGATGGGGATTTTGAATTCGGTGAATAGTAGAGGATTCATTTTCTTTTCTTGAGGATAATATAGTGGATTGAAGAACCAAATGATTCTATATATACTTTTACAAGGACATGGTGTTAGTGATCCTATAACATTTGGTTGTATTTCACTATGATTATATTCTATAATAAAATAGGTTGGTCAAAAGAAAAAAATAGATGTAGAGTGAAAATAAAGAAATGTTATTTCTTCATCATTTTATGATAAGTGTTTACAAAGGTGATAGGAGTAAAAATAGCCAAGGTGATGTGGGATAATCATGAAAGTATGTAAGATTGGAATATAGATATTAAAGAAGAAATTATAAAAATATATCAATCTAAGAATAATGATATTCAATTGGATAGTGATGATACCTTTGATGAATAATTTACATGGTTAAACAAGATAGTAAGTCATATCATGGGTTTCTATAATACGATGGAATATTCATTACTTTCATAAAACGGAATCATAATATTATTGGAATACTTGATTCAATTATTTCTTCTTTGGATGAAATAAGTGTCTTATCTCTTGATGAGTTCCATAATACACTCCTCAACAATGAGGTGATAAAATATTGTACATTTAAGTTTATTGATATGGGGAAATGTATTTCAATGTAATTAAATGTCTCAAGATGATATAAAATAATGATGAAAAAATATAATATTATGAATAAGATGAGGTAAGAGATATAGATTACAAAATATTCATTTTATTATATCTAAAAATATCACAAGAGGGATGGTAAAATTTAATTTTTTTTCTTTATATAAAAATCCTTAATTTTGTTCTGATGGTAAATGTTAAAATTTACTATCCAACTAATGAATCAGATTATTTATATAGTGAAAATAAATAATAATACTATCATAATAGAATATCTAAAATCTATAAAATGTGATTCTAGAAACAAAAATAAAATTTTAATGAATGATAAGAGATATAGGATGTGTAGAATGTATGAAAGAGACACTTAAATATTGAGTTACTAATGGGGACTAGGATAAAATAATAATAAATCCCCCACATAGAAAAAGATCAAATAAATTAATATTATTCTCTAAATGATGATAATTATGAAGTAAACTACCATGAGTATATATTGAGATATGAACATATAGTAGGACATGATCCAAATAATCATCTCCAGATAAGAATCAAATTTTAAGAGAAATAGAAAATAAAATACAAAAGGAGAAAAATCATACTAATGATATCAAAACACTCATGATACTAATTGTTTAATACAAGAATTTAATGAAATATATAAAAGTAAAATTTTATGTGGACAAAGAAGAACTGATTCAGATACAATCATGGCATTTTAAAGTAGAAAACAACTCAACAATGATGATTGGTGATTTAAAAAAATATATTCTTTATATGTTGAATAATCCAATTATTTCATGAAGATCAACCAAACAAAAAGTACATGTTATTTCTAATTATAATTGTGATGTAGATTTTATTTCATCTAGAGGATCTGGTATTAAAAAAATGAAATAATTTGGAGTGATGATTAAATTCAGAACATAAATTGGTTGGTAAACAAATTTTTTCAAAGAATTTGGTAATTTAAAGGAACGATTGTATCCAGAGAGCATGCAGTTTATCACCAAAACAATATCATAATTATGAAAGATAAAGTTTAATATATTATTATTGTTTTTTGAATATTTGCACCCAAATCCATTATTTAATTGCATAATATTTCACTTCCACAATATTGGTTTACATCATGGAGTATTAATTATGGAATGAAAAAAAATATCCATGAAAATGAGGAATACGATTATAATGAAATAGTTAGTGGCTAAAACCCATATTATGTTTCCTAAATTACAAAATCAAAAAAAATTCATGTGATGTTGTGTCGAAGATACTCATAAACTAGACCAATTGATATGTGATGTGTGATCTATATATCAAAATAAAATGAAAAAATAGATAAATTGAAGACAATTTATATGATGAAAAGAATATCAATGTTTCTCTAAATATGAAACATTAATAAACCACCTTATTCCCTATTATTTCATGTGTTTTCATCTATTAAGCATTGAATTGAAAGATAACCTATAGGAAACAAATAATGGACATCATGAAGACATTTTACATCATTTAGTAAACTGAATAATATGATATGAAAATAATAGTGTGAATCCGTTGAGGGTGAGTGTTGGTGAGATGATGCTTCTAAATGTTCACAACCTGGAGAATGTGGAATTCCAAAACAGCTTTATAAACTGGATATTGTGGTATTCCAATCTCTCAATTTTCTAATATTTTTATTTTTGTTAATCATATCAATTAGGGGGGGTGTTTAGGGTTTTTATCATGATGATAGAAAAGGGGTGTAATTACATTGCAGATGAATATTCAAATATGTCAATTGAAATGTGTGAGGATTTTTCATTTCATTGAAAAATATTATAATTGGAAACCGTAGATATATGATTTGATTATTTATATGAATGATTTCAAAATCATATTAGTTTATGTAAATCAAATAAAATCTTGACAATATATCACTTATTTTGAACAGTGAGATGGCCCAGACAAGCTCAAAGTTTTTTATTTAAAGGCTCTTAAATGGGAGAACTGTGTGAGATCATCCCACCCTTATAATTAATCATTAAATTTTTTTATCAGTGAAAAGATAGTATTATTCTAAGAAATATTAGATATGAAGACCCCAAATATCCATTACATTTAATGTTTAAAAAGGGTGGGGGAGATATTGGACAAAATAATGACTTGTATTATGTGTATTAACATTAATAATAGAATACATTGGGGGATATTGTTGAGCCTGAGATGAATTTTTTCAATAGAAAAATATTTTTGTATTGATAAAGTGGTGAGGATTAAGGGATTATTTGGGAACCATAATATGGTTTTAGATGTAATTTCTTCTCAATTCCTTTTGTTAAGGATGGTTATTATTGAACTATTAAAATTTATTAAGATACATGCAAGAGGTGTTTGAAGATTTCACATTGTCATGATATTTTAAGAAAAAACCGATGATCATGAAAATATTTATATCTCTAAAGGGCTTATAAATGATGGAGACTGTGAAAATGTTAATTTTCATGAAGAAATGATTTTAAGAAAATAATTTTAAGGTCGTTAAAAATATTAGTTTTATTGGATGTTTAAATAAGGGTATTTATATTCAATGAATTTATTTATTGGATTTATATGGATTAAGGACAGAATTAAATTTTACACTTAGTATTTACTATGTATATTTTTATGGGTGTTTATAAAAAATATTTCCTACCACTATCCATTCTTGGTGAAGCTGAACGACCACATTGTAGGACCCATAGGTCAACCTTGCTAAAGGGTACAACACATGCTAGTCTATGCTAGAAAAATAAGCATAGTGCAAATATAATGTGGGAGGGACCATGTATAATCCATGTGGAGCATGATAATATGTTTATAGGTTGGAAAATATTACATGTGGGCCGAATCCAATGATGGTGGTGGGTGTAGGGAGTAAGAGAGTCCCAATCCCCTCCAGCCATAGTTTTTCTAATCATTGGTGTTCTTTTAATAACAAGAAAATATGATAACAAGGTGAAATTTAATATGGGAAAATCCAAGGCATCATACAACTCAATTTTCATTAAATATACAGATAAAAGTGGTGTCTTTTGATCTATTTTGTGAGATAAATTTGATATTTCCAGGTGATGATATCATACTTCAATTTCCCATAAAGTTTTCTAGTACGCTAGAGAATAGAAAAAATACTTGATAATCTATAATGGGCATTCCATGGATTTTCTATCGGATTTTTTATATAAATATGAGGCTTAGAATCATCGTTCATGCAATATCCATCTTCCACGTAAGCAGATAACACCATGACATAACTCGTCCAAATTTAAATATAGTGTTAGGACTCATTTTTACTAGTTGAGATCATTTAATGGGTTTGAGTATAAAAATTAGGAAGAATGTTTGGAATGAAACACTAACTCATGTGAATAATGAAATCCCAAATCCGTCTTGTGTTTAAATTGATCTATGATATTATTTATACTGTGTGATGTAATATTAAAATTGATCCCCCAGTTATGTTAGGTTCATGATGGTACATAAATAAAAGGAAATCCATGGGTGTTCACAGTTCAATATGAAGAGAATCAAGTACATGATCACCTCAGGTATTTGATATACATTCCTGAATAAAGAAATACCAGTTATTTGGGTATTTAAAATTAGCACCATAATGAGTAAAATAATACCCACATTAAATGGTTTTGGTTTTTATGTCATAAATAAATACCTATTTATTTTCAGGTAATTTTATTTGAGTGGGAAATAAATGTTTTTATCCATAAACACATTTAAATGAGGTTTCAAATTGATCTTCAATTATGTAATAATTGAGATGAAAATGAACCACATTGTTTACTGTAATTATTTTCATGTAGAAGACGATAAAATGGGCCAAAATTTGAAGTATATTTTTAAATTTCAATTAATATTTATATCAATGATAGGAGAAAATCCTAGTAAATTTTCATGATTTTGTTCAAACATTAAGGAGAATTTGATAAAGACATTCAAGGATGGTGAAACTGATAATTATTTTTTTTCTTCTGATGAATTTGTGAGAATGGCTAGTAGTTATTAAAAAGTAGATTTTTTTTATCTGTACTTGAGTAGAACTATACTAACATGAACACTACACTATCAGGCGGACATAGTTAAATATCTATTCACAGAAGGTTTATAATACCATTGAATAACATTCTGGATTCATGTATAAATAACCATTGATTTTGGAAGAGATAATTCAACATGTGGGATTTAGTTTAAGGAACACTAGTAGCATGATTATCAAAATATTTTGTTTAGAGACAAACCGTAGTAATCATTATTGATTAGATGTTTTGGGAGTTTATCTATTAGGAATTTCAGGAGGTCCCTATTATTGTAATCACATCACATTACTAGTGGAGAATCGAGGTCAGAAAATTTATCCAATATAGATATGATTTGGTTATTGTAAAAAACCAAGAAAACCTTCTGTTACATTCTTTTTTACACATAATTTAGGTGGGTCTAAGAGACATAAGAAGTAGGGATTAATGATTTAACGTGATACATAGGTTTAATTGAAAATTAATGGTTTTTAAATTGAATCAGGGTTAGAAATTCACACCTCACTTTCACAATAATATCATGTTGATTGAGGGAAAAAATATTTTTCTTTAATTTTATGTTTAACTCTATTATTCCTCCATCATGTTATACTATATGAAAAACTCTATATTTCAATTGATCAATATCCGTTTTTTTTGTGATTTTTCCTCAACATTAATCACATCCTCTTTCAAATATGAATTGAATTTATATTTCAATTAATCATTCAAATTATGACCATTTTATTTCGCTTTAATCATAAGGCTCTTATATTTGTACTTTTCAATTAATTTATTTCCTAATTTCACATATTTGTGATGGAAAATTTAATTTATTGATTTTTATAAATATATCCAAAAATAATTTCTATTTATCCTTATTGGAAACCATGTTATAATGTCGATTGAACCTAAGGTATGGTAATTGTAATTTTTTATTAAATATACCCTTTCTGTTATTTAACTAGTTAAATAATTATAAGACTAATTTTTCACTCACAACATGACTACCATCATCCAAGATTATATTGAGATTCTCATTTTCCATGATGTCCTTTCTTTTTAAGGGTGATCATTTCTTCTTACAAGAATCACTCAAATATAACATTATATAAATAATAGATATATATTATTAATAGATAACACCACCAAATTTAAATATCCCTAGTGTAAATAGTGTTTAATTAAAAAATGTTGGAGTCTTATCAACATTTATTTAACAATTTACACATCATCAATTTCATCACCATATAAAAAAATTAATCTGATAACCTAAATAAAGTAGTAAAATAAGACATAAATATTCTATCCTAGATACATCACAATATATTCAAAGTTATTATAGAATACATTAACCCCTTGATCATTTATATTGTGTTTAAATTAATAAATATTCAATACCTTTTGTGATATTTTTTTCATGGAGTAGAAATTCATCCCCTCGGTGTAGATATTATAACACATATCTCAATATAAGGAATTGTTTTAATTAATGTCCAGTATCTTCTTGTCAGTTCCATTCAATAACATATTCATAATATCATATACATAAATTTCATGAATAATTTTAGAGATGAATTAAATTCCAAGAGGTAAAATATAAAAAAAATATTCTATAATATCATATATGATTGTTTTAGACATGATAAATAGAACTCTAACTCAGTAACAAAATTTATAATCCCAACATGTCCTTATGATATATTTTTGTGATAAAAAATTTGAGATATTATACAATTTATGTCAGGAACTATCCCAACAAGGTTTGAGTTCTGTCTCCACAAGCCAACCTCCCCTAGGATAGGGGCTAGTGTCTATCCCCAAGTAGGCATATCACACACATGAGAGGACATATCCATTGATACCTTATGCATGCACTAACGTACAGCTCCACAAAACTGTTCATAGATAAATAACATGTAAAAAATGTATGAAAACATCTATCACATAACTCGAGTATGGAAGAAGTACAAAAAGGAAAAAAAATGAGGCCATTAGAAACTATAAAATCATGCAACATTCTCAGATGGAGGAGAATATTTTCAAATGGAACCACCAAAAAAAAACTCGACCAAGAACCCATAACCACCTTGGTCAATCTATATCTCCATGCTTCACCTGATCTGAGTCCTACATGAACTATATAAAATATAATTCCATCTAAAGTAAACATGACATGTGTGGGAAAATCACATACATGGGTGACTATATAAATACATAGTAGATTCTCCAAAAACCTAAAATAAAAGGGAGATTATGAAAGGAAAAAATATACTAGACGTAATACGAAGGGAACCCAACCAAGAGAGAAAATCAATCTCAACCACTCCTCAAATATACCTGACATGTCATCATAGTCCACTTAGTATTTCATTCAAGACATGTATAAATATTATAAGTAATACCAAAATCACCAATATATTCTCATTTATACTTCATGTATCATGAGGTTCTGACCTTATAGCCAGCACAAGATTCTACACATGGATCAATGGTAACGTTCTTTTAGGAGAACACACTCCATGAGGCCTACAATACTTGATGGAACGTCTGAGAGAACATACTTTATTGGGGACTACTGTAGGACCAAATCTAGTTCCCAACAACTAAGGTCCTATATCTTTTGTCAAGATCCCCACATAAGCTCATACAAACCCATGTAAACAGGCCTACCCCATGACACTACGCACAAATGGGTTACCATTTCTCTAGCATATTTTCATATTGCATCCTCCCTAAAGATATATTTTAGAGGGACCCCTACCTCACAACTACCCTATATTTTATGGTGTATAAGGACCTAACCATCACACAAAATATCTAATGTACCAATTAGAAGTGACCCTCACATAACCATGTTAGCAGAGAATTATATCCTTACCATCTATCTTGTATACCATGTAGAGGGGCCTGCCCCTCATGACAATGATCTATAGGTGAGGGATCTCTGACTCTAGTGGAGGAACAAATCCCTTATGCTACATGAATATTGGTGATTACCACTTCATAGATAGAGGAAATACACCCTATATAGAGGGTAATTTCAACAATACTGATACGATATCAATGAGGAAATAACACCCCGACATTGAAGGGAAGTACCGAACATATATTAGAGGTCTTAGACCCTATTATGATTGGGGAGTAACAAATATATATGAATATCACAAATGGAGGACCTGCACCCTAGTGAGATAGAGGATTACCGAATCCATGGATATATAACTCAGTCCCTAGAACGTCATTGGAGTACCAACTATATCTACGCAATAAGTATGGAGGTCCCATGGCTCGATATGATTGAGGAGATCTGTATATATATAAAAAAAATGATCTGGTGGGAATGTACCTTGGTCTATTCATGGGAGAACCAATCCTCTGAGAACTACTTCACAGTTTGAGGTCCACACTTCTTATATGAGAGCTCCATCTCTAATGATATGAGAGGAAATAGAGACCCATTCCATGGCATGATAAGTGGGTACCAGTCCCATCATCTCATTTATAAACCAAACCATCCTCTAAAACCATATATGCATCATATGAAGTATATAATGCTTGTCATGACACACATCCCCACATAGCCACAATAAGGGGAACTTATCCTTTATATGAAAGGGTATCTTAACGGTTATAGGGGACCCACATCCTAAGATGTTAGGGAAGGGATTCGACCCTGAAATCTGAGTACTGATCCTCCCTGATAACTAACCATAATTTAGAACTTCAAACTAAGTGTCATGCTTGAATAATTTATTGTCATGTCTAAAATACATCACGAAGGATACAATTATGTTCTATGTAGAATCCCTCTTAGGATAGTCTAATCAATAGCCATAATCCAATCACATAATGAAGAGATAAAGTAGAAAAATTCCCCCTTGGAAAGTACGTGATGTGTATGAGTGTCCACATAGAATGTAACCCCTACCTGATAACATATCCGTCTCCCCTACCTCAATCCTTGGTTGTACATGTTACCGTATACGGAGTCTACATTGTGTACACATTGTGTTTCACCTCATCTGGCCCCTAGTCATTACCTTCCCCATATGACACACCCATCTATTTCTTCCACAAGGTGTATACCCCCGATACGTGGAATTTCATGAATAACTAGAATCATCCCCATGACCATATCATGTTACCATGTAGAACACCACATGTTTTTTTCTCTGGTCATGTATGATCACACAACCACTTACGTTAACCTGACATCTTTGGTCATCTCCCTTGGATACATGACCAAGGCTCACTAACGATGCCTACCCCCAATACAAAGTGTGTAGTACCCCAAAAAACATCTTCCCAAAATGGGAATAACACAATTTATATTCTCCTAGACAACACATCATGTGATATAGATTTCCCGATGGGAATCCCTACAAGCCGCCCGATGAACCCCAATTTCACCAAAAGCTACAAATCGACCCCTAAGGAAAACATAGCTATCATTATTGAGATATAAAACGATAAAAACATATCAAAAATTGGATAGTGACATAAATAACAAATCAACCTCCCCTTTGAGAAACTCTAACAGTTCTCGTTCAAAACAATGCTCTAGATCTATTGAAGCATGATCCAGTCATGATCGGTGTCAAAAATAGGGATCAAAAACGCCTCATATACTTGATTTTCCCTTGGGTCTATTCATCACTATTGGAGTGCCCCATCATCTCCATTTTTTACATGTGAAAGGTAGAGGGGTTGGATATTATTATTTATTAATAAACAGGTATAATAATCCTTTTTACGGACTTTCCCTCAACCGAGCACCCGCTACTAAAAAAAATTATATCACACCTATGGTAAAACCTACGTTCTAAACTCAACTATCATCTCATATCTCTTATACGAGACACCATGGAGGATTAATTACATTTTCACAAATAAACTATGATAATGTGATATAATTTATATAATATTGTTAATATCTTCACACAGATGATATCTTGTCCATGAAATCATGTTCCAATGAATTGTTTGGATACAAAAATATACCCATAAATATTCCAAAGTATAAAATGGAAAAACCAGAGTCAATACATAACCCCCAACATAAGGACTTTGACCCCTGAAAATCAATTACCAAAGAATAAATATAAAAATTATTTCCTCCGCGGGGATTCCCATACAGGAATAGACACCAAGGGGTTCCCATTCTGCCTAAAAGCGCAGACTCATGGGAATCATGAAGGCTAGACCACACCCAATCTCTAAAGTAAACTATGTCGATATCAAAATACAACGGGGGTACACATCTCCCAAACAATAATGAGTTGTGATAACCCAACACCGATATTATATATATAATCAATATTTAGTGGTACACCGCATCACTAAACTATTATAGATACTAATGTAAACTATAAGATACCATCTTCCCCTAAACGAGATGCACCACGGAAACCTCAATCGTCTCACATACAACTCCATGGCCAAGAAAATTGTTGTAACAATGAACTTAATAGCACCAACCATGAGTACAAAATGGGTCATACTAGGTCCACAACTATGATCCTTTAGATATAAAACATATCACAATGTCAGAAACACATCAACATCTACTACTGGATAACCATCTGATCATAGATGGTAGGAAATCAGTCCACAAGGAGGAAATTTTTTAAGGAATATATCTGACAATAAGGACTGGTTCTATGTGTGGACCTCCCTACACGATGGATGATAAGTCTACAATTCAAGGTAAAATTCTCAATTGGTATAACATGACCTAGTCTGAAATTCTGGCATGCAACCACATTTTGAAAACACGTGTCAAAGGAACATTTCCACCACACCTTTACACTGTATTATTTTATTGGAAATGACTCTCCAAAAAAATTAATATGTTGAAAGGAAGCATCTTGGTGGGGGAAGCATCCCACTTATTATTGAATATGAATATGTGTCAAAAAAACATCACAAGGTACTATCGATGCCCTATGACACCTAGGATAAGCCTCAAGTATGCTGTGGAAAAAATATTACCTCACAAAAGTGTCTTACAATAATATGGAAAATGTTGAAACGATATAGAGAATAACTTAAATAATCTTAAAAGACTCCATGTCAAAGGACTATATATCCTGAATCTTTATCACCCCCATTCTCCTTCACCATGAGCCTAGTGTGGAAAACCATTTGGTGGGTTGGAATTATCTTGGACCATCTTCAACCTCTTGTTGCTCTCCCTACTATTCTGCCACGTCCTTCATCATGTGGAACTCCATGCACCATATTTTTTCACTTATATGGGATCCACATAACTATATATCTCTCTACCATTTACAAATTGGTTTGGAAAATATCATGCAGATGACCCCATCTATAGTATGAGTAATTTATACTTTTTTTGGCTGAACATATCACGATACGAATCCTACGGTATATAAAATGTGTATGTGTATGGGAATGGGTGTGCCTCTTACACCAAAATCATGTCATATACCGCCTACCCACTTTTATATAAGACCCACCTCTATAATTTATACTACCAACCATGTCCACTCGACCCTCCACAAAAAATCTCCCCATCACTAGATCTCACTCTAGCAACCTCCCATAAGAGGGAGTTCACAAGGATACTACACCTGATCAAATCTATCTGCATAAGTCCAGATCAAAGTATTGTTCTTTTAAAAACGGAAAATTAAAACTATCCATGGACAAACAATAAATGTCTATGAACCTCACAAAATACACATATATGCAAATTCTACCTTGATGATGTTGCATGATCTCTTGGATATGAATCAATCTCAACATGGATAGCAAAAAATCTTCCATAAAGAGATGATAAAACTCTACCGAAGGTAAAATATTCTCATCATGGGTCAATGTCATTATAATACAAATTCTCCAATATGATCTATATATAATGATATCTTTAAAGACTATAATCTAATTGGACAATGTACCTATAATAAAGAGAACACATGTGACTACCTCATCATACTCATCAAATTCCTGGGGACCTCAAACACCATGATAATTAAGAGGTCACTACCTATGGAACCCATGCAGTGCTCTCATCCTTCGTGTGTCCTTAACTATATATTCTAATACAACCTTCTTCTCAATGAGTGGTGTCTTGACTGGAGGATAACACGTCTGTATTTCCAAAGAACAAATTCCCGGAACCTTGGAATCCTCACATGGAGTATAATCATATCAATCCTTCTGTGAAAATAATTTGACTATCTTCATAGTGGTAACCTAAAATATAATGATGACAAACCATGATCCCAAAATATATTAAGTTTTTGGGCTCAAAAAAGACATGTAACCCAAAAACTAGTCATATTTGATGTATTTACCAAAAATACCTCTCCACCAGCTCCCTAACGTAATTGGTAAACAATAAGGTCATCATATTACTATTGAATGGATACAATGACCACTGAAATAACACTAGAGTCACTATCCAAAATTCCAAACTCGGAAAACAATAATACTAACACCATAAATCCCAAACCATAATCAAGGAGAGAAAACTACAAAATTGTGGGCACAAATTGGAACCCAATATGATATAACTATATAATGATTCCACACATTAGGGATGAATCTGTTACTCCCAAATCCCACCTCTAATAGGAAATGAGATGGTGTTTAGCATTATTTTGGCATATCACACACATGGGAGGCCTTATCCTGTGATACCAATACGAATGGGCCCCCATACATCTCTATGAAACAGTTCGAAGCTAAATGAAATTCAATAAAAAAATTCAGGAATACTTCTATCCTGCATCCAGAGTACCTTATATGTACAAAAAGTACAAAATTCAAGAACACTAGAAAATATAAATTTTCCCAACTTTATCATGTGGATGGGATCAATGTTCAATGAAACCACTAAATCACCCCCTAGCCAAGCATCAATATCCACATTAGTATATCTACATACATAATATTTTCCTAATATTGTTCATCCTGATACTCTATATAAATACTTATCACCATTACAATACACTAATTTTCTAATTAATGCATATGCATGGGTGAGTATAAAAATAATAGTAAGAACAAAAATAACTCAAAATAATAGGGTGAAACTGAAAGGAAACATTATACTCAACCTAAGGCAAAGGGAACCCTATATAGAGAGAAACTCCATCTCAACTACCCCTTACTAATACATGACTAATAAACTCAGTACACATTCTATTATAATTAATATAAGATAAAACACCATAAGGAATATAAGAATAATGTAGATATAATCTTCTCAAAATATAGGTCTCTTGAGGTTCATACCACATATCCATCCAAACAGATCTATAAAAGGATAAATGTAAAGGATTCTAAATGAGAGCACATTCCATGATCCCTTCTAAAATAAATGCCACATCGAAGAGTACATGATTTATCAAAAACTATTCTAGGTATAATAGTATTGTGAAACATTATATGTCTTATAAAAAAGTTCATGTGCTCTGAAGGAGCTCATATAAACCTAAAAGGGGAGTCCCACCACAATACAATACAAAAAAATGAGGGTTCACTGATCTAGCCTATGAACCATTTGTATCCTCTCTAAAGAGAGAGTGTATAGTGACCCATATCTCATTGATTCCCTATAAAAATTGGAGTAATTAGTCCTAACCATCCACTGAAACCTCTAATATAGCAATATAGAAAGGGTTTCACATCACCGAATCTAGGGAAATTTATCTCCTAACTATGTGTCACACCTAACAAGTGAGGGGTTCTAATATTAGTGTCTATGCTTTATAATAGAGGGAGCTCCAACTCTATTGGAGGACTGAATCCCTGACACTACTTGATGACGGGGGAGTACCACTCTTTAGATATACGAATAAATCCCTTTATAGAGAAGATTTATGAGTCTACCTATCTGATCAAAATAGTGTAACTACACTCTGACATATATGGGGAGTACGGACTGTGGAGTAGATGAACCACAAGCTAGTACATCATGAGAGTATCGAATATATATGTACATCTCTTATTGAGGAACCACACCCTAGTGTGATAACGGATTACCAAATACATGTTGAGAGGACACATGCCCTAGAAACATAGATGAATACTAACTCTCTCTATACCATGAATATATAGGCGTTGTTCCCTAATATGAAAGTGGAGATATGTATCCATCTATATGAACAATATGGGGGACCCAAAACTTTTTCCAATCTAGGTTGAACAAACCTTGAGATACCTAATCCATTCATAGGGGACCCATTAACATTGAAGGATAGTTAAATTCGTATAGATCTTAGATTTAAGGGTGTTAAATGACCTAACATTTCATGGGTGTACTAGTCACATGATGTCATTGATAAACTAATTTTAAATATTGTATCGTTCACAGATTGTTTTTAGTTGTGTCATTCTCTTCACTCCTCATGCTTCATTAAAAAACATGTGGGGGACCTACTCCTTAATACGGTAGTGGAGAACCCCTCTATCTACCTCAAGGGCTAGGGGGACCAATATCGGAAGATGTTAGGGAAGGGTGATGACCCTAGAGTATCTCCAATGATCCACCATGATCACTAACCATGAACATGAACATCAACTATAGTGTCATTCATGAATCATGTACATTCATATCTCAAATCCACCATGAATTCTTACATTGAGTTTGATGAGAAATACTACTAAGGATAGTCAATTTTCATGCCTACTTTCAATCATAGAAGAAAGAGATACCCTAGGCCGAAGATCCCAAGGGCAGTATATAGAATATTACAGGGTCCACATGGTGACTGACCCCTTCTTGAACATATTATTTTTTCTTCTTCCACACATGTTTTCTGGTCATGTGAGATTACATAGCATATACAATGTGTATAAAAAATATCTAACCTCACCTGGTTAACTATTTGTGTCATTACCCACATGGCACGACTACCTAGGTATTCCACACAATGTGTACCCCCGGTACACAATGTGTTTTAGATAACTAGAATATTGGTTATTTCATTATCTATTTAAAATGTACGATAACCCATTTTCTTGACTTTGGGAATGTATGATCACATGATCACGTACCATGATATGACATCTCTATCTCTGGTCCTTGAAAAAATAACCTAGGATCACTATATGATGTGTGATCCTAGTCCATGGTGTGTAGTACCAAAAACTCATCTTCCCTAAATTGGATGAATATATGGTGTGTTCTTCTCACTATAGACCATGTGACCCAAAATTCTGATTGGGAATTAACTATGATACCCATGGAACATCCTAGTTTCCACCAAAATATAATGATTGACCCCTTGAGGATCTATAGATATTGTAATAGGTTTACAAAAACATAAAAAACCCATGAAAATGAGGGTTAATATAAAAAAAGTCAAATATTATTACATGGTTAGGAACCACAGTTTTTCATGATTAAAATGAACTTTTGGAGCTATTAAAGCATGATCCAGTGATGATTGGAAACAAAAATTGAGCTCAACAGTGCCTCCACTCCTCGATTCAGCCTCAGGTCCTTCTATCACCATGGGAGATCATCCCCTCCTTTTCTATGTGTGAGAATGGTATGGGGGAGGATATAATTATATATTTAATAAAATAACATCATTAAATCAACTACCAATGCTCCCTCAACCGCACAATTAACCTCGGAAAACATTCTATCATGCCTAGGGTAAACCCCACATTCTAAAATTAATCATGGTCTAAAATCTCATATCTGAAATATCGATCGTGAGTTATTCCAGGTTTAAAAAGACTAAATATGTGATATTTAGTAAATTTAATATTTTCAACAGTGCTACACCAAGCCTCTCCTCTCCCTATAATCTCATCCAGACTGAGTTCATGGAATCATAAATATTCGTAGACATCTTCCAATGTTATACTTGGAAATCCCAAGTGACCAAAACTTATAACAACCATTAATTCCCTATACATCCTAATATAGGGTGAATTGTGGTGTGTATGTTTCATTACTGAATGTATTTTACTATAATATAATTAAAATACCTTAAATTAATTAATGAAATAAAATAGATAAAAATATATAAATAATGATTGTATGGTACATCTATATACCTATTTATTCCTGATTCACCCAAAATGTAATTATTCAATATAGATACAATAATGTACTAACACATACACTAGCACACTATATTGTGAATATATGATTTATAAAATTTTACTAATGAGTCCATGTACGAGTTAACCATCCTAATATTTTTACCCACTACTCTCTTGTTATGAAATATTCTTTGGAAAAACATGTTTTTACAGTATAATTTACATAAATAATCATTTAAATTATTTAGTTAATTTGTTTCTATTTTTCTATATATCAATGAATAAACCATGATGTTCAGTTATGTAACTATTATCCCATATTTATTTATAATCCAATAAAAAAATTTAATTGTAAAATAGTTTATATCATGATTTATTTTATCTCACTCTATAATCATTATTTTATGTATCTTTGAATTCCTTAATCATACTTTAATTTTTTTTCTACCATTTTCTCTCTTGATGTCTATATCCTACTAAAAAATGATCAACATATAGATTGTTATTAGAATATGTTCATTATATAAAACTAAAATTTAATTTCCCATATATATATGGGTCTTGAATTTATAAAAAAACGAATGTTTGGATTTTTCACAGTCGATACATTGATATAGGGAATAGAATATTAATAATAGAATGGTTTCACTTAAAATGTGTGTATAGGTCACAGTTATGGGATTATAGTGTATCCTAAAGGATTAATTTAATTTTAAATGAGATCATAGACGGTTGGGATTAGAAATAGTAACACACAACCACCAACTAATCAGTGGATACACCAATGTTTTCCATTGCCAAATTGATTTTATAGTTTACCATGAGCTTGTTGTTGGATTGAACTAGTTAGTTGATAGGTTTATGTTGGTTTTTATTATATATGGAAAGTGTATTAAATTATATGGGCAACCTATTTAATTTTTTGGGAAGGAAGAGAATTAATGAATTATAATTTGGAAAAACTATATCTTACCCTTTCCTCCACACCCTTATTATTTTATTCCTTTTCATCACCCTATGATTAGGTGTGGCTTTTGGTAAGGTATTAATTGATATTTAAATAGATTATGGTGAGATCTACAATTTTTTACCGGGATTTTTGTCATCCTAGAAAGGGTAAATATTGTATCAACATTTACCAACCCCAATTTTTTGTTTTGAAGTATGTAAAATTTCAGTACAAATTTGTTTTTGTTTTTACATAAGACATAATTAATTGGAAAATGGAATAGTAATCACATGTTATCTCTCCAACTCAGATTAATGTCTGGAATACTTTATAAATCTCACATTATTGGTTGGTTATTATTTTTATGTGAAGGTGGTAGCTGGTGTGTTTATGGGATTTATTTCTGATCAAAATTTAATTGATTAATTAAATAAAATGTGATTAATTTATATATTTTTTAGAATGATTTACAGGATTAGGAGAAGATAAAATCTTTATTTGAACTGACAGGTGACATTAATAACCGATGTTGTGGTATATAGGATATGGTTTTAAATGAAATGGCCTAATTGATCTGGTATATGGTATTTTGGAACATTTATTATGGTATTATTCATGTTATTTAAGATGTATATAATGTGAAATCACACTGTTGAAGGGGTGGATCTATTTTTTCATAAATTTATTATTTAATTTATATTTCATGATTAATTTCAATGTATTGTTTTTAATGAACTGAAAAATGTATGAATTCCACATTAGACTCTTCCCATTAGGTTATTTTTCTGAAATAATAATGGATTATTCTATGATTCAAGTGGTTACTATTGAATATTGTATTACAC
Source organism: Viscum album (assembly GCA_963277665.1). NCBI lineage: Eukaryota > Viridiplantae > Streptophyta > Magnoliopsida > Santalales > Viscaceae > Viscum > Viscum album. The sequence goes on along the minus strand of OY728130.1, from coordinate 1,593,930,180 downwards.
TTAGGAGTGTTAATAGGTTAATTTAAAATTGTTATGACATAGGTTCAATTAGGTATGACACTTTGGGGTTATCCAGGATGAGTTGTGGAGTGACTTGAGTGTGATGACCTAGGTTGAAATGTGAATACTCTTGACACTCAAAGGATCCATTGGATCACTATGATGGGTTTGGTGAGTAGACCTCCATAGTATGACCTAAGTAATTAGGATGGTCCATAAGAAATATTCATCATTTTACCTATGTGTATTTCATTATTGTACATACAATTTCTTATTATATTTGGGACATGGGTGTGGGATGTTCAAACCCATATTAAAGGGTTTGGTCCTAGTGTTATTCTTTCAAAATTTCACCCATGTAGGGTTCCACTTCCATGTGATAACCTAATAGAATCCAATCATAATTCCCTAGATAAGTACTGACCTAATTTTCCCCAAGCAGAACTAAAATCCTAGGTAGTGTTTGGGCATTAGTAGATATGGTCACAGGTGTCTCCATAAAATCCATACATTGTATTAGAGATGGTGGGTTGTCGATTGTGATAAAGATTTTATGAGTTTATCATATACTTTCAATTTTTTTATTTTATTAATTTCTTTTTATATATTGTGAATTTGTGGATTCATAGAAGTGGTTCTTGGGGTACATCTTATCTAATTGACACAAGGTAATGATTGTGACATTTTTTGGCCCATATTTTCTTTAGGGGATCATGATTTTATGACTCTTATGAAAATAAAGGATGATTATGGGTTGACTATTCATAGAATTTATTACTAGGATCCTAATACTGAGCCATGTGATGGAATGATTGGGACATCAAGATTCCACAATAGATCAATACAGGACTCCACTGATTCCAAAGGTACCTAGGATCCTAGCATGTCTACGATCTAGATGTTGAAACATTAGTTTTATTCATATCATTATTCTTATAGGATTCATATGTCTACCCTATTATCTAGGAAGTTAAGAATGATGACTCTATACATGAATGGTTTCTATTTCCTAACAAATGGGATCTTTTCGGATGAAATATTGACATATGGGATTATTTATTTTCAGTGATTTCATTGTATTCCCATAAATCTTCATTATTCTATTCATTTTAATAGAGTTTATTGGAATGACTCTGATTCCATTTATTTGGATTTTGAGACCTTTATGATATACAGTTTTTTCATTTGAGCCTAATAATTCATGGATTACTATAGTTATTCCTTGGATTTGGTTATATAACCTTTTTAGAGGAATGTATGTGGGATACCTATTTTAGATATGCATCCCCTATAGTTGATTTATTATACATAGTGACACACTAGCATTTTCCGAATTTGGTATGGTCGATTAGGGTGATGGACATGTGGATCAATCATGGTATATATATATAGTTGTTGTTTATTAAGGGAGATTGTGTTAATTAAAAATATCAGAACATTACTTGTATGTATGGGAACATGTTGTGGGAACCTACATTGATTAATATTAACAACACGATTGGGTCTCTATAGTATATTGGTAACTAAGTAAACCCTCACCTGTTTAAAAGTATATTTTGGGCTAGGGCCTGGTATTCTATGTTCAAGATGACGAAACTCGTGTAGGGTCTAGGAAATTGGAGTTTAGTTATGGATTTTTGGGAATGAATTCATTTCTAGGGTTTTTTATATTTTCATTTAATTTTATATATGATAAATCTAGTGTGAAATCTATATTGTATGCTTGAAATATTTTTTATGTTCTCATTTATTCTACATTTATTTATTATTTTTGGTTATTCATATTGAATTTGGGTAATATAATGTGATTATATAGATGTTTTTTTCTAATTATAGTACACAATGATATGGGCATATATTCTACCCAAGATCACACCCCACACCCCTGTTATTAGTGAGAAGAATCATGTATTTGGGGAGGCATGTGTGAGGTCTTGTGGGGAGCTAGGCTTCAAAACTAGTTAAGAGGCCTTTGGAGTGGGATGTTACAGTGTGGTATTGAATCCTTTTTTTTAATATTTCTGATTTGGTTTTCATAAGATATATTAAATTATTATATCATATAATGAATATAAGTCTCATTCATCTTGAACTCTTATCCTGATAGAATGTTAACTTTACAAGGGGATTGTAATTTATGTTCTATAGGATCACTATTATTATTATTAAATTTTCAATTCATATGATACACATGTTTTTTAGGTTTATTATTTATTTTTAGATTTTTATATTGGACTATAGATTCCTAATCTATCACATGAATCGTGATTAGGATCAAAGGAATCAATTCAAATGGATATTCATGTTAGTGCGATTATTTTTAGAGTAGATATATGAATATCTAATTAAATTTTATGAAATAAATAGTATATTTTTCCCATATAATTTCATGGTGGCATTTGACTAACATAAACCATCATTTTCATATACCTTATTCTGATGAAATTCAATGCTGTTCTATTATAGAAAACTCATGGATAATGATAAGACTTAATTACCCCATGTGTATGAATAGTGTAGTGTGCATAATAGGTCTACATAGGAATTTTATGGCCCAATGATTATCCCATTGTGAGTCAATGTAATTAATATTTAGTTTTTTAATGTGTTATAAACAACCTATATAGTCTTTTCTCATATTACTTTAAATAAAATTCTATATAACTGAACCCTATGACACTTTTTTTCACACAACATCTTGGATTATTTTCTTATATATATATATATATATGTCTGTCTATCTATATAATTAAATATGAGAAAAAATTTCCTATAGGGATGACTCCCAATTATGGAGGCTTCATGTAGGTTGTTGAAGATCGTCATTCTTGAGGAAAAAATCTCATCGGTGGATACATGATGAGGATTAGTGCACTCAAAAAGAAGATCTTATTGGCTTGAGATTCCAATTAAATTGTTTTGAGACCAATGAGTGGGTGGTTTGGCACTTTGGATGTTATGAATTGTTTGAGATGAAATTATGGATTATTAACCATGTGATATGATTTTCCACAATACATGATCTGTTGGAATGTTTAGAGATGGTAGTGAACATAATATGTGTCTCTAGATAATGGTGAGTAGATGGTTTTTGTTGATCTAGGGTGACCAAATAAATGGGTTATACTAGGTTCATTAGTGAACTAGAGGAATGAATCATGGGTTATTGGTTGGGTTGAGACTGATTCATGGGAGGTGTTATCAATTATGTGGTAAATGATGGTGATTCCTTGTGGGTTTTATTAGAAATTATCCATGAGTGTTGGTGCTATAGAAAGTGAGGCATAAAGATTTACTTTGTATCAATGATATATTTTTTGGGTATGATTAATTGACTGATTAAGCCTATTGACTCTTGATGAACTATATAAATATTGGAGATGTTTGGGAGGATTCTCATGGTTTTGAAATGGCCCCAACTAGCCAACATTCGTGTGAATAATCATGAAATAGGCGAATTTATTGATTTTCTAGAGAAGGGTATAAGGTTATCCACATAGATAGATATGACATTAATTGGAGCATAGTCAGATATGGTTAATTATTTTAGATTGATTAACTTTTATATTTTGTTTTGTCATAAGATTTATTAAGAGTGTACACTGGATATTTTTAAAATTATGTAAGTGTGTGGTTACAAAATGAACCTATTAATTTATATATAATTAAGTCTTTTTGTATGATCGGAAGACTATTTTTTGATGAATAATTTATTAAAAATTAGGATACCAACCTCTATGACGATGACAATTCGAGGGTATTGAAGTGATGATCAAGGCTCAATAGGAGTGTCACATGTATGGTTCTATATAAGCCTAATGAAGTTGCACTCAGGAAGTGGCATATGTAATTCTATATGGTGGGGAGAGTAACAGTGGTTGGATGAGGGTGTTGAACCTATTTATTGAGTTAATATCATATAATTACTTGTATGACATTACCAAGGGATGAGAATGGGTGATACATTATTATATTTGATGGTTCTAAGGGATGTGTGGTCTCCTCCATGCCCAACCATCAAGCTTGGTAATGGAAATATCATGGTTCAAATGGATCAGAATGTGGTTTAATGGATTGATTATGATAAAATTTACATAGTAGGGTGTTTTATATAACTCATAGGTGTGTGAACCTATTTCTATATGGGTTATTAATATGCGTGTGGTCATTATAGCACTAAAAGCCTAGTATGTGATGAATCTGATATCATTTTGATTGCTTAGGGAATGTCATATGAAAATTAATAGGTTATTCTTGAATGAGACCATACATTGGTTTTACGATTTGTGTGAATTTATGGGGTCTAAACATGATCATGTTAGAGGTACGTTTTTCCTCTTGGTTTTGTAGAGAACGATGGATAGTTTTATATGGTGTATGATTCAAATGTGGAATTTCAATTAATGTCAGTTATGAACATATGTGGTAATATCTAAATGATCATATTATTCAATTAGGTTATATAGGCACCATAACTAGCTAATTTGGAATTGCATCAATGAATAAAATAAATAATCTTTTCAATGGGTAACCTATAGTAGGTCTAACCAGTTGTATTTCATATAATTTTATGTAGTGATCCAGAAACGACAATAGGTGTGACATTTTTGATACGATAGATATGTTTTGGGAAATGGGTTTGGTTTTCAGGAATAATATTTCTTATTTATGTTATTCATTTATGTGTGGAGTATATTTATTTTGGAATTAAATTTTGAAACAAGGATGGGTTGTAGCTTTCAGCAAGAATTATTACAGGTTTTTTAATTGTTATGACAATGACACAAAGTCAGTTAGTGGAACATTGAATTGGTATTTCACATAGAAAATTAATTTGGTGAAAAAACATATTAAATGGAATTAGACACTAAGTATTGAGATATATTGTGAAAAGAACCACATTTTTGATGATATACTAGATGATGTTACCATTGGTGTCCTAGGATATATGGGCTTTAAAGAGTGCCATATTAGAGCTTCAGTAATTTTAAAGATAATTGTATTAATGTTTTTTGTGACTTTTTTCCTTTTATTTATTATACTCTTAAGGAAAATGATTGGCATTTGAGAACGAAATATGTCATGTTTTTGTTTAATTTACAATCAAATTAGGTAGTGTGATGTTTTTGGGGGACTATCATGACTTCATAAAGATGATAAGAATTATGGGTGGGACATTGTAATAACATTTAACTATACAAGTCCAAAATTTCCTAATGAAATTTAATTTTTGGTCATTTTGGGGGATTAATTTTGAATAGGGGATTAAAATAGAATTATGGGACCTTTATCCAATTAAAATATGTTTTTCTGGTCATTTATCAGGGCCCCTAGGGTATCCAATAATTTTTTTGAGAGTATTAGATTAAATAAGGGGTCCACAAGATTCTCAGTAAATAATTCATCCAGAAGCTAAACATGATCTTTTCGGTGGATTTAGACTAGCACCATGATAGTGTTGTTACCACCATCTAGCTATCGTCTATTACTTTGTAGGTGCTAGGATTCTACTTGTTTTATTAAATGGTTATGCTAGTCATTTCACACGGTTAACCCTCAGGTTTCTATGTTGGAAAGAGGTGTGTTGTAAGACCATTTGGCCAAGACACCCACCTTCTTCCTTTGATCCCCATTAAATATTGATTATTTTTAATGATTTTCAACATTAAGCAGAGGTAAGATATTTTAATAAAATATCATTATTTTGTTTCTTCAATTTCAAACCTTTATTTTGTTTTGATGTAGATAAGGGATTGATGGAAATGTAATATTTGTATTGTGAAATTACTAATTTTCATTCGATTTTTTTTTCAAGCATGGGGACATAATTTAGATACATGATCCTACCATTTTTGTGAATTTGGGGAAGGTTCTTCATGATTCCAATTTATGAATGGATTTCATAAAAAATAAAATAATTTTTATATTTAAAATTGATATATTTTTGTCTTTAGTGTAGGTTGATTTGGGTAATCCCTTATATTCCACTTTTATATGTGCAATGGTACTTAACCAACTATTTAATTCATGTTTTTTTATGATCCATGTGATGGAAAGTATCTTTATTGTAGTAATTAACTTGTTTAATTTATTTAATTGGAATGAATAATAAAAATAAAATTCATAATTTAAATCTAATTCTTTTAATAAAATGAACAATATTCCAAGCAACATTAGTCTTTACACAAATTCCTATTAGCCTCGGTCGATGATTAGAGATGCCTTGATTTAGTGGTTTCAAATGTTTCTTGGATTTAAGTAAGTGTTTTTATTAGGTTATATTTAAATGGTTATTACATATTGGCTCTTTGATTTGATCCCTTCACTACCTCTATGTAGAGGTTTTGCAGGAAATGTTTGGTCCAACCTGGGCATGCCCAATGAGGAACCGTAACAAACGACAGATCAATTTTCTCATTGACCAAGGTTGGGTGGGTGTAACACCCATGTATCACTATAGTAGAAAAAATTGGTCGTGATCCATCTCCATCATGTTTCAAATAGGGGTTTTTATGATAATTATTCCATATGATTTTTGATACATGGGTGTGTCATTTCATTCTCCTAGGTGTCAGTTTGACCATAGTGTGAGTTATTCAATTAGGATCCCATGTAGGGTTTTAATTACATGTGATGATGATAATGAAACCATCTTCGTGAATTTTCAATTTTTTACCTCATGGGCACCAAGTAGTTTACCATTCTTATATAGTGCCCTAGGGGACCATAGTTGGTTTCCAGTGTTAGGTCGAGGATAAGAGAATGCAATTGGGAATGGATAAATATGGTCAATTATGTAACTCTTTAACATATAACATACATGTGAGATGTTGGGATATGGATATTGATGACGAGTTCTGGTTTTATTAGAAATTTTTTATCTTATATATGATTTTTTTATTCATTTTTATATGTGATAAATTTATAGATTCCCATAAATGCTTCCCTATATTTAGAGTATGATGTTGATATGATGTGTTGATGGTTATGTTGTTGATTCTTGTTGTTTATTTCATGTATTTGGATTTTGAGCCTCGTATGATATGATGATAATGGGACATTTATACCTAGACCTACATCACGGGATCCCAATACTGATCCACATGATGGAATGTTCAGTATATAAGGATTTTAACATGGTAATAAATGGAGTTTGTAGAAACAAAGGGTCCATATGATGAATAGAATGTATTGAATCTATCAATTAGGGCATGAGTATTATTATTATCATAATAATTATTGGAATAATATGTCCAAACTTGGATCCAATGAGATTAGCATGATTATTTTACATGTACTCGAATTGAATTTCCATGATAGTTGTGATCTAACCGATTTCCATGGCGATATAGGCATTGATTTTTGGTCATTTATCACCCAATATTTCAAAGAATAATATAAAAGACATTCATTATTATATAATTTTATGGAAATCCTATGACATAAAGGAATTCATGATTAAACCAGTAATTATATATTTTTTAGGTATTTTGAGAATGATTTTTCCTAGAATCATCTGTTACATTATAGGACATCATTTCATCACCTTGTAGGAGCCATTTATGTGGGATCCTAGTGTAAGAAATTTATCCCTCATAGGTGATGTATTTTTCTTAGGGATACACTACCACTATAAAATGATGGTATTGTTAAATAGGGATTTGAACATGGTGATCAATGATGGTATATTTATTTACATATATTTCTATTTTTATCTTTATTTTATTTATTCAAATCATTTCATCTAACAATATCATTACATTAGTTATTTTTATGGGGCCATATTGGTGGTTCACAACTAAATTTTTTACTCACACCCTATTCGATCCTCCATAGATCTTTGGTTTCCAAGGATAAGTATTACTTTTTCTTTGGGAACAGTTTGGCTAGGTTGTGGTATTATGTGTTTGAGATGGAGAAGATACCGAAGGACGATTAAAATTCATGTGAGGAATGAAGATGAGGGAATGAACTATATAATAGTATTTTTTTATTTTATATTTATATGTGATCAACTTTATAGTTGATCAATATTGTGTTCCAATACGATATTTTGATTCTATATTGCAACAAAACATATTTAATATTTGTCGATAATATTATTTCATCTTCATATAATTATGTGAGGATATGGCATTTATTTAGTTATTTATCTATTAATGAATTCGGTATTATGGGGTTATATTCACCCATTTGTTAGACCATAAACCCCCTCTTTTAGTTAGTAACCTCTATCATATGAGATGGCATGCCAGAGGTCATTCAGATAAGTGAGATGGGGAACTATTTAAGTGGATTCCAAATCAAAATTTCAATTCAAATATTCCATTATAATAGTACATGTTTATATATTAGAAAATCGAAAAAAAATTTAAAAAAAGATATATTTATTCTTGAAACCATATTTCATACTCCTGAACCTTGAAATAGTTTTTTCATTAAATGATAATTTTTGAATTATGTCACCTTATAATATCTTAATCTAGTTCTTAATGAATCATATAAATTATAAATTTATATTTGATAGAAACTATGACATGGTTTTATGCACAATATGTCATGGTTGTTTCTATAATGAATATGATTATCTTATAACCTTCATTCGGAAATGTTGTCATATCCACTTCATAACCATCACTATATTGTTAATTTTTCTTTCAATAGGTTTGGTACATGGATCTATTTCCTTCACTAAATTTTTTAGATAGATATTTTATAACACATAAACAATACCATGCCATGTAACATGAAATGATTTCATTACATTTAAAAAATTTTAATATCACAAAAACCATTTTAAAACTGAAATGCAATTAGATTAGTTGATGTTTTATAGATTTATAATTATTAAATCATCTTGAGTAAATACTTGATCCATGATGTTGTGTTTAAAAAAATGTTAATGTTTATTGAAAAAAATAAAATGGTATTGGTAAAATCGAAATTATTGGAAAACATAATCTGCCAACAAATGTTTTATAACAGATCAGTTTATTTCATGCGTTATATTTTTTTGGTTTGTTTATCCTTATTAGAATACTTCTAAAATATACATCCATGATTTGATAATTTAATATTTCATAATTTTACTATAATTAAAAATAATCACAAACAATATAATTGTTTTAAAATTTCTTGTCTTTTGGTCAAATTATGTTTTAATCGGTTCCTAATTACAATTATGATATAACTAAAACACACCATTGATTATTTAAAATATTCAAGATAAATATAATTTATAAAGAACCTTAGAAATATATTATAAAATATTAATGTGATCAATTATTTTATTAACCATAATTCTATGATTTATTATACTATGGTTATATATTCAAGGCTACACTCATTAAAAATATATTAATACACAAGAAACTGTACTGAATAATGTATTTTTCATCTTTACGATATTTAATTCCAATAAAAAAATTGTCAATTACATTTTATTCAAATGATATCACTTTAGTATCTCTTGTAAAAGTCTTTATCCAAGACATTATTTTTCCCCTACATGGATCCAATATAGAGGTTAATGATATAATATTTCATACAATATGATGAAAATATATATCAAAATGGTGGCATGAAAAATGTTTTTATAAAAAAACTAAACTAGATCTAAATTAACCTATCTAGTTACAAAAAATATTTAATATGATCCAATAAATTGTATTCTATTATTTCAATAGTATAATTTATTTACCTTTATTATTTTGGTGACAATATGTACTCATCTTTACCTATACACCAATATCTCATTGAAGTAATTGACTAATTTAAGAGGTAAATCAAGAATCCTTTTTAGAAATTTTACTGATATGTACTTAAGTAAACATCACTATATCATATTCCTGTAAAATTTTAAAATCATCCACTAAATATGTATAACATATTATTATTAAATATATCAAATCCATTAATCATTCCATAATAATCCAAACAATATATTTAACCCAGGATGATCCTGGAAGAACTATCCGGAAATCCATAATTAATTTATACAAAATTTAATTTAGAATAAAATGTGTCTATAATATATCAATTTATGTATAATGAAAAAATTTAGCTTCTAAAATTTATGAAATCAGGATATAAATTTTTCAATTTCACTCTTTATTTATTTACACAAACATTTGGTAATATTTTATTTAATCCAAGAAAATATAGCATGAATTTATAAATAAAATATATAAGTAAAATGAGTCACCTCATCATATATAATTGTTGAAACTCAAATAATTAGTTCAAATAAATTATATAATGAAATATAGAGTCCAATACCACTTCTTCTCCCACTCATAAATATTTTTAAAAATGTTATAATACTCTAAATCTAAAATGAAAATAAAATTTACTATAATACTAAGGAACATGTGACACTAATGGATGTTAAAACTTTCTCATCCTACACTTATATTGTTTCTAGACTCAATTTTCATATAAGACACATATATTTCTACCCTTCATCTGATTCAAGCACTACATGAAACTTTTTTATTCCAAGATATGACACTTCAGGAGCGGTGAATTTATTGTTTAAAAATATTGTAATCACAATTACCTCCTAAATATGATTTTTCTTATTGAAAAAATTAAATTAAATGTAATATTAATAAAATGTAACATTAAAAATTGAGTGATTTGCTTTTGATGATAATATTTTTCAAAATTTTTCTAAAAAAAGATTCAAAGAAACACAACAAAATAATAAAATAATGCAAATGATATATCATCTGAGAACTAAAATTGATTTGTACTAAATAATTAATATTTTATTATGTAAAAAGATATTAAAAATAAAATAAGGTTATATGGTTATAGAAAAAAATACATATAACCCCTAAATTCTATTATGTAAAGAGTATCCTTGTTCCAATTAAAAAAACTTATTTTTCTTTTTAACCAAAGAATTAAGAAGATCCATAACCCTAATATGGATGTATAAAATTTTAAAATGTAATTTTATCAGTAAAAAGAACTAATGGACTTGATCGTACTCGATTATCTTCTTTAATTAGTGATTCAGAGATCTATCTCCTTACAATATATGATTAATAATTAGAGATTGAATGAAACAAATTATAACTGAAATATTTTTGTGTCTAAAATATTCTTATATAAAAAAGGAACTATAACAATAATGATAGAATAAATGACTGGAAGATTATATTCTCTCATAGATAATAATATAGATTATGATCAACATCTTTTATTTTCATTAACTTTGAAACATTTTTTAAAAGTCTCGTTTTTTAAAATTTAGCTGTAATAAAATTCATATGAAATGTAGTTATAAAAAATTTCACTTTAATCAATTTATATAATCCATATGTGATATAAATAAATTTGAAACTAATCTAGTGATAATTTAAATTTTTTTTTGAATTAAAATAATTTGGAAGATTTTTATTCAATATAAAAATTCTAAAATAATACATTCCAAAAAAATATACATTCAAATAAACATCAAATAATCATGAGTGAAACATAAAGAGTATTTTGAATAATAATAAAATGATCTAATAGAAATTATATTGAACGCGACTAAAAAATAACCCCATTTTGAAAAATCCAAATACATTTTAATAGAATAGTATATTAGAGTTAGAAAAATTAATAAATATTAATAAATTCATAAAATTTTAAAAAATAAAATTCCCAAAGTAAAATTAATAAATCCCCAACCCCAATAAAAATTTCTCTTCATTAATCAAATAAATATATTACCATTAATGATTTTCCTCATTCTTTAATCAAATAAATGGGGTTATGTAATAATATATAAGAAATGGTAAATTTGTGTAATTCCCTACAAAATATTTATATTCAATATTTATAATAAATATTAACAGATTTTTTGGATTTTTTTTCGTGATTGATTCTTTTATTGATTTAAAAAGATATATTTTTATCCATTTTTATCTTTATTAATCTTTATTATGTCACTATCAATCTTTTTAAGTTCCCACATATCTGTTATAATGAATTATTTCATATTTTTAAATCAAGAATTAGTTTTCAATCATTCCCGATGTATTATCTAGATTTGATATATAAAACACTAAATTATGAGAAAATAGAAGTCATTAAGACAATCATATTTTATAATTCAAAACTCGTTATTATAAATATGTCCCAACCAAGTGATGTTTTATGGTGAATCAAATTTGGTAGCATACATAATGATAGTGAATTTCTAAATTATAGTAATATATATCTTTTTTTTGGGAAGTTCCAATACAACATTATTTATCTAATTCATGATATTTAGTTATGCTTCTAAATATTTCTACATCAGATCATTCATTCAAAAAATTTAATTCAAGAAATCTCATTATGATATACTAACTTCTCGTAGAGTAATTTCAATCACCAATGATGTTTCAAATTCAAAAAAAATAAAAAAATAGAATGTTACACTCTTCCCATTATAAAACATATAAAGTAAATTTATGAAGAGATATATCCAAAAAATATTTTTCAATTGAAAATTTATCCAAAAATAAATATAATAAGATTTATTTCTAAAAATGACTCCAAAAAATATTGTTCACATAATTTTTAACATAAACACTTCAGGATCATAAAATATTTTCTCTAAATTATTTTTACACCCCATTTCCCTAGGAATTTATCACATTAAATAGTAAAACTTATAAAAATGATCACTTAGTAATAATCATGACCTTATTATGATAAATATATTCAAATGTTTCTAAATATCATGATTTTATAAATGTTCCATCCCAATATTTTTTATTCCCCATAAATATAATTGAAATTTCAATTTATTTTTCATAACAATGGAGAATGTTTTATTTTACAACGGTGTTTTATGATCATGATTTTTGTGAAATTTTTTTGAATGTTATATGGTATTTTTTGATTTTGACATATTATAATATGTTTAGTTGAAATAAGTCTGAAATAATTGAGTGCATGATAAATCCTAAACTAGTTATTACAGCAACATTTACATGAAATATATTCTACTTTAGTAGTGGAATGTGTAATGTAATAATTCATATTAATGGACCTAGAAACAAAAGTATAATATATGACATAAATTAGACATACCTTTTTATATATATTCTAAAATTTCAATAAGATATATCCAAATAACATTTAATAATGAAATCTGATTCATTTAAATTGAAAATTATATGTTTAATAGTATCTTTATGATAAAAAATGTCCATTGTACAAAATTAAATTGTTATTTTTAAGATAGGATATAAATTATTCACTATTACATATAGGAAATATAATATCTTTATGAAAGGATGTAAATTAATATAAAACTAAAATCATTATTCTATATTGTTTTTGATCAAAATTTTTTCCAAATTCACTAAGATCAAGTTTTGATGACGTACCAATTTAAGTAACAATACATATAGAAATATAAAAAATTATTCTTTTAATTAAATATATTTTGTACTTTCAATTAGACATAATTATTCCTTCAAATTTATAATAAATATTAAATATAACAGTAAATTTATCTTCACCTTTCAAACTCATCTTAAATTCACATATCATTAGTTTCATAAAACAACCTTCTTGTTATTTTCATTTGGATTAGAAAATATTTTTATAAATATATATTTTTGTGATTAATATGTCATTAATTGTTTTTGATGGAAATATTTTGATGCTCTATTCCATTGGTAAATTTTTTTAAAATGAAATCTGTATATATGATTGTACCTTAATATACAATATTATATTATTCTATATTGTTAATATGTAATTTAAAATACATAACCCAATAATTATTTTCATCAAACCATGTGGTCATTCAATTAAACATTAAATAAAATAAACATATTTTGGAAGGAGATATTTACATTTAACTATAATAATACGAAATTTAGTTATTTATTTATGGATAATATAATCTTTTAGAAATATGTGATGACCAAAGCATAACAAACAAATTTATCTAAAAAAATTTATGAATGTTTAGTAGCTATAAAACATATATATTCCAATGAAATGTAATTTTTTAGTGTATTGGAGAATATATTCATAATAAACATATTTAAGAACAATCATCTATAACTAAAACAATATTCATCATTATAATACCCCATCAAGACTTATGATACTTAGAATACTCCATAAAAAATGGAAAAAAACATAAGAAAAGATGATGTTATGTGATTAGTATGTGTAAACTATAATGATATAAATACAATGTAATATAAGCTGATCATAAATGTATAATAACAGAATCATGTGCATGTTCTTAATATGAATGAATCATATGTAGTAAAGTATATCCTTGAACTCTAAAATCATTTAATATCAACAAACATTATTCCAAACGTTTTCAAACAATAGATCACTATTAAAAAATCATATCATATTAATGTGTTTTTATAATCATATAAAATAATAATATTTTGAACAAAGATATTATCAACAACGTAAAGGACTAATATTGTAAATAATGTCAGATAATGAAATAATGACACATCAAGATGTAAGCATAAAAACTATCAATCATTTCTATATTTATCAGCATCATATCATGATATGTATATATCAAATTAATTAATTAAGTTTTTTCCTTTAACATTACAACCCCTTATATCATGAAAATGATACATATTAGAGAAGAAATAGAGAAAATATATCACTTCATCATAGCCAAAACTGGGGAAAAGAAATAGGTTTCATAATATTTTTATCATTACATAATCAAAATCCATACATATAATGAAGTTGTATTATATCATTAAATATTATGTCTAATCAAATATATGAAACAACAATTTATATTATTTATAAATAAAAATAACTTTAAAATAATATTTAACCATTTCATTGAAGAAAATGAAAAAATATATTTTCTCTTCAGTAACATTAATACATGAAATTATTAAAATATTTTGAAGACATTATTATTTAAAAAAACAAAAAAAACTGAAAACTATATATTTAATAACATAAAATTCAAGATATAGGTGAAATATATTTTTCCCTCAAATGATAATACATATATTCCAATCACACATTTGGTAAAAAGCCATAAACAACCACTTTGGAAAACACAGTTATATTTCTATTTGAAACCATAGACATGATATTTTGATACAGTTGAAAATGTAAGAAAAAATATATTTTAATCATTGGAATGAATTTTTTTTAATAAATTTTAAATGACGTTAACATGAAAGAAAAATATCATCAACCACATTAGAAATTAGGTTAGAGTTTATTAAAAAGTTTTTCTTAGTCACTTTATTTACTGAAGAAAGGTGAAAAAGAGGATAAAGAATATAAAACATATAAATAAACACAATATATGAAATTGGATATGGTTAAAATGATAATATCTATATATATTTATTTAATATATATATATATATATATATTAAATTTATAATCGCAGAATGAAATGATATTATAACATAAATCCCATACCTCATGTTTCACCATGATTCATATGTGATAAAAATTCCTGTATAATATATATATATATTATACATATATTATATAAAAATATTTACATATACATTACTATATATTTTTCAATTAAGAGTTTATATTATCCCTTTAAAAATAATAATTAATTAAAAACATTATTTGGGTGAAAACTTATTCATTTTTCATACATGATTCGATTCGACAGATCCAATCCTCACATAATAGTAAAGGATTTATCACTTCATGAATCTAAATAATTTAATAAAAATAATATTTACTCACACTACTGGAAAATGGACCTATCCCCATGGTTTTCCCCAAAACCATGGGGATAACCCCCCCCCCCCCCCCCCATACCCACGGTTTTGGAAAACTGTGGGTATATGTCACTTTTCAAGACCTATAACAACTGTTTTCCAAAACCGTGGGTATATGGGGTCTATCCCCACGATTTTTCAAAACCATGGGGATAAGTCCTCAAAAGTCACCTATTCCCATAGTTTTCCAAAACCGTTGGTATAGGGGTACCTATCCCCACGGTTTTAGGGAAAACTGTGGGGATAGGTCGGGGCTAAAATATATATACCCACAGTTAGGATAAACTGTGGGTATAGGTTTCCCATGTGTGCGCGGGAAAAGTTTATTCCACGGGAATGAATTTTTTTTTGGCAGGAATCCTAAACCCATGGTTCTTCCCTCTATAACTATGGTTTTTATAACTATATTTAACTATATATATATATATACATATGTGTTTTTAGGGTAGTGGTTAGATGAGATGTTTGTAGTGAAGAGGTCACGAGATCAAAACTCGCCGCCTGCATTATTTTAGGATCTATACCCACGATTTTGAAATCATGGGTAAAAGCAATTGACACTGTTGCAATTGGCTCTATTTCGTTGACACGGTGGCAGAACACCTATACACATGGTTTTGGAAAACTGTGGGTATAGGCTGGGGACTTATACTATTGCTGTTCCAGCCCACGGTTTTGAACCGTGGGTATATGACATTTTTCCAGTAGTGTCATTTCATAAAATTTTATAACCATTCATCAAAATTAGAGGTGAAAATTTAATTACAACAAGCAAGTGTGATTGTAGACCATAAATACGCATAGGTTATGATTCCATTTTTTGATGGATTTAATAAAGGAATGATAAATATTAAATAAATTATCCTTTAATAATGTATAATAAATATAACATATATATACATTAAATAATTATTTATAACCATCAATGTAAATCTGAAATGAAAAATGAAGCACATCACTTCATGGAGGTGGTATTCCACATAGATATTGAGAATGATTTTGGTTTTCCAATTTTAGAAACCCAATATATAAACTAATATTAATTCATGAGTTTAACATAAATTTCCAAAAAATAATAACCATTGATCTATTAGTCTTTTTCCCTAGAAATATTACATATAAAAATAAACAATCATAAACATAAAATAATTATCATTGATTGAAATTAATCATAGTTCTCTTAACTACATTTTTTCATATGAAACAATATAATATTACCTATGGAAGATATGTAAAGAAAATGGTGAGATATAAATCCTTTTTAATGGTATATTCATTGAACATTACCATTACATGAGAGTATAAATAATGAAGGTATATCCTAATATGTATGATCCTTAGAAAGGATACATAAAATAAAGAAAATTATTTAATAATATCATTGAATCGTGTAATATGTTGAATGAATAGAATATATGAAATCATAAACATATTTCAATAATTAGTCCATATGAAAACATTATATCGAAAAAAAATTCGATGGTGGATTTGGTTTATTCCATAATATATTAAATATGATCTCATGAGATATAAATAATTTACATGCATTGAAGGGTCATATAATTCGGTCCCACCTATCCCATAATGAAAATAATATATTTATGTAAATCATGTGGAAAATAAAAAGTACATAAACCATAAGAATGATCAAACCCATCTGAGGTAAGTGTGTTTCACAATATGGATTGAAGACAGTTCTACCAGATAAGACACAAGGATTCCCAATAGAAGAAAAATTAAATAATTAAGGAAATTCATAGTTGTAAAATTGATATAGTCTCGGAAAATAAAGTTCTAATATATAAAATTCATTTTTTGGGTGTTTGGAAAGAATTATTAAAAATGAAAACATGGATGATTCTTTATTAAATTTGAAAATGATTTTTACAAAGGAAAAATGATTATAGTTTTTTATTAAATATAATATATGTAACAAACCAAATTTTTTTTTTGAAAAACATTTCTTATAAATTTACTGTTTTTTAATGTTTATTACACACAATAGTAATTTTTGATTCCATTACACCCCTCAGCATGTTTTACTGAAATGATACACACTATTAAAATATCATTATTTTATATGATAATAATCTACCCATCATCTGAATGGATATTATGAATGGTATTAACTAAATTATGAATAAATATATTTTATCCATGTATATAAAATTAATTCATTAGTGAAAAATAAATTGCAAAAGAAAATAAAAAATATTTTAAAATAATGGATATCTTTTTCAAAAAAAAAACTACTTTAATGCACACAAACTCATTTTCAATCAATAAAATAAAAAATATATTTTTTGAATTATATAAATTATATATATTATATATTTAATTAAATATTTAAAATTCATTTTTCGTTTTTTCTATATAAGATATAATAAAAAATAAAAATCTTTAAGATTAAAATTTTTATTTTTCTAAAAATAAGTTTTGTTACCTTTTTGTGATATAGTTTTTAAATTATTTTTCCAAATTTAGAAAATTTATTTTAATAATTTTTATTAATATTTTAATTAAACATTTTTCAATTATAGTTTGGAGTGTTTTATAATTTTCTAAGATGATAAATTTTTCAATGAATGGTGAAAATAATGGTCTTTATTAAGAATTGTCATTTTGTTAAAGGATTTTAAGAAATATCCCAATTAATGAATATCGGTTTTAAGGTAATATTAGTTTAATTATATATCTAATTATATAATTTATTTCAATATAATCAATTTATTATTTAATTTTTATATAAATATTATTACAACCATTTTAACATTTTTTATCTTGGAAACCACTATCTCAGTGCGTCTGTGAAATTAATTTTAAATTAATTTTTTAAAACTAAATTTAATTGAATATGTGAAAATGGATTAAATTTTTAGAATTATAAAAATATATGTTAAATAATAAGTTGTAAATAATTTTTTTTTTCATAAATAATATTAAATTAGTAAAATTTATTTACCATGGTTAAAGTAAAAATTGGTTCAACCGGTGTAAATCAAAAATTATAAGTGTTAAAATTACCCACATATTTTAAAAAAATCCATTTTATGGCCCTATATCAACCTAATCCCATATAGATTCTAAAATATCTAATTTTTTACCCTATTGTAATTTGGAAAACATGAATAGTCCTTTTTATTTTCAAAAATTACAAGTGTTCCACTAACGTCACTTATAAAAAGCCTCCCCTATGATCATTTATATATACATAAAATACTAATGGGTCATCCAATACCAAAATAAATGACATCAGAAATTACCCTAGGTCATCTTATTGGTCATAGGATTCTCAAAAATTAGCCTAAAAACCTTTTGTGAAAACCAAATGATGCTTTTTAAAGAATATGTTACACCACTAACCAAAAATTTTATTTTATTTCGTCCTCCTCATACATATATATTTTATAACTAATTATGATATAATAAATTAAGTTTATTTTATATAATTATATGTTATTATATTAATTTTATTACCCAAAACCTTCTCCTCTTCTAACAAAGGGGTTATAAAATCCTCATTCTTGTGTAAAGTGGACCACCACCTCAAGAACCTATGTTATTGTTATTCCATTAAATCCAATGAATAATCTATAAAAAAATTTATTAAGTGTTTATATATTATATATAGAATATTATTATTATTATATATAAATATATTACATTTTCTTTCTTACCATTCATTCAATGAAAATATTAAGACATTATTATGTTGTATAGAAAACTACTACCAGGAGAAGCTATTTTACATGTTAATGCTTCTCATAGATGGTAATTAAGATGGTTTTAATAAATATATTTGATATAAAATACATTATAAAATATTTAATGGTAATGTATTATTTATATTTCTTACTATATTTCCTTTGGGAAAATGGAAACAATGTTCATTCGTATATATGACCTTCCATTTCTATGAACTGTGTATTTAATTTTTTTATCACTAACATTTATAGATCATTATAAATACATATACATAGAATATATATGATATTTATATAATGAATAAAATTTTTTATATGATTTATCCACTATCTAATTATGATAACAATAAATAATAAATAGGACCATACATGTAAAAAAGTATTTATTGCCTGAAATGTGATTTTAACATGAAATTGTTATTAAATTTGAAATAAAATTTCAAAATTAAATAATATATGGTATGAAATATATAATTATGGTTTTGAGATTTATTTATAATAAAATAATATTTATAAATAGTAGGATGTTGACAAATTTATTTGAGACATATGGTTACGTTTTTCTATCACACCTTTATTTTTCTACGAGACACATGCAATATTCACCATGTGATTCCTTTTTGTGGTGTATATAATCTGTTTAATTTATTTTATATTTATTATTCCTATTTTTACGGGGAATAAGTACTAATTTGATTATTTCCCTTAAATGGGGATTATTGTTCAAAACATACCAATGTTGTTGTGGATTTTTATCTCAAATTTTCCTCTGTGGGACTTATATTTTTTTATGCACCGATTTTTATATGAGGTGTATATATGACCCATTTTAGATTTTATGTGATAAATATTATTTGTTTAATGGTATTAAAGGTTTTATTTAATTTTATTCTTCATGGGTATTAAGAATCAAATTTAATGTAGTGTTAATATATTTATGTTACAGTGTCATTGTTTATGAGGATTTTTTATGATTATACTATAAATGATGGAATAATATGATATATATCCCTATAAATTGATTTATTTCCTTAACTATTTGTTATTTCAGGAGAATACTTGTTTTACCTAACATTCTATCTTTTTATATAAACATTTTTTCAAATTAATTATTTCAATAAAATGCATATTTATTTGTCTTTTCTGTTGAAATCCTATTTTCATCCAAAACCTAATTTTCTAAAAATATTTTAAAATATCGATTAAATTATTCAAATGGTTTATTAATGTAATTTAGAAAAATGTTCTATATTTTATAAATTATTTTTGAAAGTATTTATCATTTCCTTTTCAATGTAATCCCCATTTATTATTTTACCAAAAATGTTATAGGAATCTTAGTTTTGACATGTATGACATAAACATGATTTAAACCATAATGAAAAATATTTTCATTTAATATTAAAATATTATTTTTAAAATTATATTTTAAATGGGATGGATTTATAAAATGATATTTATTTTTTAAAAAATATTCTTCAACTGAAAAATCAAATTTTACTCATTTTATATTTTCAAATAATTTTAAAGATTACATTATTTGTTTCAAGATATATGTTTGAAGAAAATGATAATGAAATTTTTTATTACATGAAATAGTATTTTTTAAATTAGAACGGTTTTATTTCCCATGAAATTTTTAATGAGATTATTCTACATAATTTCCCATCTAATATGACATCCTTTTATGTTTCTTATGATTTACTAGGGATAATATTGAATGATACCATCCTTATAAAATCAATGGATGGTCGTGGTTTATATTGATAAAATTTTTATAAAACCATTTCATTATTCATATTTTATAATATGGAGAATTTATGAAATGTTCATGAAAGCTATATTCTTTGAAATGCGTATGATGCGATGATATGATGAATGTTTTATGATATTATCACACAAATTTGTATGATTTTAATTATTAGACTGGTGGGACCTATATCTCCCTCTAATACATTGGGTAATGATTTATATATAATAAGATAAAAATTAGAAGAATTTCATTGGGAATGATCTGCTATGGGAATAAAATATGTCCTCATCCTCTATGGGAAACAAGTGAATCATGATCCATAATTGGAAACATGTGATTCTTTCTCCTCAATGTGAAACAAGTGTTATGTACTGATCAACTATGATGATGGTATTGGTAGTTTTCCATATCATATTAAATGTTATTTCAATATTTTTTTTATTCCACACATTTATGAAATAATGTTTTGGTAAATTATTGATTTATGAATAGTTATCACTTTTATGAATCATGTCTTCTAAAATGATAATTTTTTATGCAATATCCCTTGTTTATTATCTATGATAGTACAAAAAACCAAGATTGTAATATATGGATATTAAATCTTATTTTATGAATATTAATTACATTACGAAAACACACTCCTGGAGAAGATAATAATTTAGTGCATTTAAAACCATGGAATATATTATTTTTAATTTTGTGAATCATCATCAATGTGTCCCAAACATATCATCCCATTTAATAATATTATCAAACATACCCTATATAAACCGTTCTTCATAACCTATGAAAGGGAAACATAAGAACAAAAGGTCTTAAATTCGTATTATGGATAATAATGGGAGATCTGTAAGAATAAAATTAAAAAAAAGGGTGTGATAACATTATGAAAATATTTGAAAACAATATCCAAAATTCCATGTCCAATAATCATATGTCATGAAATCATACTGGTACTTCATAATGAATGAATTATATAGGAATAAATGAAAATGTTCAATGATAGAATAACATTTTCATTAGAAAAATATTTATGGTATACACATATTCTAATAACATTGTAATAAATTATAAATAGAGACAAGTTAAGTAAATATTTTTAAAAAAAGAAATAATTCCCTTTTAAAAAATTATGGAAATGAAACCATATCCACAAATAACATTATGGACATGAATGAATGCTCCTTGAAAAATAGTGTGAACATGTTTTTAGGTTTACACATAACACTATCAGCATACACTCAAGTTCATGAATACCATTATGAACATGTATTCAGGTTCACACTTAACATATATACTCATGTGTTTTAAATCATTACCCAATGAATTAGAGGGATATATTGTTCCCACCAGTCACGTAATGGACTAAATAAATATGTGCTCTATATGGTCAGAAAAAAAAATAATCATACCATAACCCACATAAATCAATGTTTTTCATAAAAATTACTTCATATCATTATATATAGAAAATATACATGTTTCATTATCATTTCATCATTTCATAATTTAATCATATCATAAAAAGTTGAAAACCATGGGGTTCCATAAGATTTTCTATTGTATAAATAATGTAAGAGAATGGGGTTTCAAAAACATCATCCCTAACTAACATAAATCATTTTAGATATAATAATAATTGTATCCTTGGTTAATATCAACTTTATGAAATATGTAACATCATCATATTAAATTTTATATAGAAAATAAATTTTTTCGATCATCTAAATCAATTTTGAATAAATTATTATTTTTTATTTGAGTTGTTTTAAAAATATTAATATTTTTATAATATTTTAATTTTTAAAATATTAGGACATATAATGGATGTTTAAATGAAAATATTAATCATGATTATGATATGTTTTCATCCTTAAATACCCATTAAAAAAAATAATAATTTCATATTTTTAGGAAAAACAAAACAGGGAACTGTTTGGGAAATGACAAGAAACGTTTTTCTAAAACATTTTTGTAAAAAAATTAATCATGGGTAAAAATGTATTATATAAATACAATGATAATAGGTTATTATTTTTGGATAAAAATTTAGAAAAATTTGTATTGAAATGAAACGTATTTTTGAATGAAAAGATAAATAATGTAAAATTTTCATAGAAAACATTGATCAATTATTTTTAATTTTGAATAGTTGAATTATGGTAAAAATACATGAAAATATCACTAATAACATTAGGATAAGAAAAAAATTGTTTCTTGAAATATGGATAATAATATTTTATCATTTTAATGAGAATCATAATCCATTATGATAAAAGATGAGATTGTAACAAAAAATCATTACCACTTTGGTGCCGCTAAATCTTAATCTGCAAGAATAAATAACAAAATGTAACATGAAATATCATGAAGATAAATAATTTTCTAAAATCACAACTCAAAGTTTATGAATATATAAAAAGGTAATAAATATAAGTGCATAACAAAATAGACATTTTTAAAATTGAAATGTGAGAAAACAATCTGTAGCCCCATTAGTAACGTTGAAACTGTAATCCCTATGAAAGTTATATACCAAAATGTATGAATAAATCCAAATAATTTTTTTAGGTTAATAATAATATTAATTAATTATTATAACATATAACACAAGTATGAAATTGGATGTGAATATGGAATTTGTTTCACATAAAATAAAAGCAAGACAAAATCCATTACATTAATTCTGGATATCCAACATACATGTTAAAACCCATTTAATAATAAATAAATTTTTATTATAAATCATTTTAAAAATCAATAATATATATATGTCATGACATATGTAATTTTTTATTGAATTTTATTACAATTTTTTTAACAATTCCTTGTTAAAATCATTTTTCATGCAATACTCGCTTGGTTTTCCATGTATGTTTTGAATTTTTTTAATCATCATAATTTGATCAGGGTTTTTAATCTAATTTTTTTAAAATATTATATAAATATAATAAATTTTATTAATATGATCATTTTGAGTAATATATAAAAAAATTTATCGAAAATGAACTACATCGTTCTAGGGGAGGGTCTATCATACATAAGTATGAACGTTGTATCCATTTTCAATTTGATTTTTAGATAATGAAAGTTATATGATATATTATCATTATGGAATTACTTTTATTACATATATATATAAATATTTTATTAATTTCATTCTTATTACCTTCCATGTGATGTGTTGATTAATTAGATCTCTTTACGTGGAGGTAGTCCATCACACACCTAAGCGACATTATCGTATTCTCACAAAATGGAAATAATGAAGGAATGTGTTATAAAATAATTTATAATGCATGATAATTTCATAAATATCATATAAAACCAATAAATAAATAATTAGGTCTAACCATAAGGGGTGTTAATTGAAAAAAGAATGACATCCGTTTGTGAGGAGGTAGTC
Organism: Viscum album; assembly: GCA_963277665.1. Taxonomy (NCBI): domain Eukaryota; kingdom Viridiplantae; phylum Streptophyta; class Magnoliopsida; order Santalales; family Viscaceae; genus Viscum; species Viscum album. The sequence continues at coordinate 1,593,905,565 of OY728130.1, read as the reverse complement.
CACCAAACACATAAAAGATGAGTTAGTAACCCATATTGTGGAAGGGGAGATGGTTGTGGGTAATTAGTGTAATATACATATATATAATTATATTTATTATACTTTGGATATTATATCATCATGGTATATTAATAATTCAATTATTTTAAAGGATAAATTAAAAAAACACTCCTTGATGAATATTACCACTTCTTTAGTAATCCTGTTTATATTGATACAAAAATAAATCCTTGGTAAGATTTCTAAATAAGATAATGCTATTATGATGGGTGGAGAAAATTCGTGAAGTTATTTTTTTATTTATTTTCCAAAAAAAATATTCATTTATGGGCGTGAGGAAGTGAGGAACAGAGGTGACCTTTTATAAATGAGGTTAATGGAAAACTTGAATGTGTTTGGAAAGAAAAAATTCCAGCCATGTTGTACTCATGTCAAAAGGACACATAAATGGATTATTTATTATAACATAAGTTATTTGGTCAAACTATGGACTAAAATGAGTTCCAAATATGATTTGGGTTACATTAGACCCATAATTTATTTGGTTTGTCCAATTGATAAAACATTTTTACCCTATTTATGGAAAAGAATATTTTCTTTCTTTTAATAATAATTGTGGTAAAAATTAATTTTGAACTTATTAACTAAAATAAATTATTCTGATTCCAAATATATAAACCATTTTTCTAAATTTTCTTCATTAAAGTGAAAATTTTACTTTTAAAAGTAATCTCACAAATGTGATGAGAATGCTGGTTTTAAAGAGAAAATGTTCTAATGTTTTTAATGTTTTTTTTATAAAAATTCAATATGAAATTGATTCCAATTAAAAAAATTTAATCAATGTATTTATTATTTAACTAATTTTATATTAATTCCAATTATATTTATATTTTATCTTTCTAAATAATTTAAACAAAAATAATGTTTTCAATTAAAATTCTATATTTTTTCCTATCAATAAAAATTGAAAATTTTAATTAAAAAAATCATGACAATATTATAATTTTTTAATTTTTATTTCAAAAACTATAATGAGTTTTTAGTTTTATTAAATTTATAAATATTTATTTTTTTAAATATTTTATACAAAATATGAGACAAAAATACTATTTTTGGTATAAAATTTCATTTTATACTCTATTATCTAGAAAACACATTAGAATAATGTTAAATAGTTTATTTAATGTATATTCCACATAAATTTCCTTTATATAAATAAAAAGTGGGTTGTTCAAATTATTTAGGGGAATCACATTTTACATCATAAATACAGTTTCTCAAAAAAATCCCATTTTTTCTTTTGTAAATAAATGGTTATTATAGAATTAATTTTATATAAATTTTTAAACCATATTTTCATAATTTATTTATTCCTATTCATAACTTTTATTCCAGTTGATATTTTTTTAGTATCATTTTAATTAATAATATAATAATAATAAGTCACATTTCCTTTAATCTTGGTGTTTTTTGTAATGAAATATAAGCTTAATGTTATGTGAAACACAGTTAAAATTAAGTGTTAGGTGTATCAAAAAATATTGAAAAAGACAAATCCATTTGAAAAATATATTTAACAATATCTTAGGGTTTTTCATTATACCTAATGAAAATGAATTTCTCCATTTAAATTCATCTTTATCATCAAAGGATTAACATTTGAAAATTCATTCATAGAACCCCACATCATACAAATGAATAAAAAAACATACCTTAAAAAGACAATGTTAGAAATATAATAGTAAACTAACGTAACTAATAACTAGTTTTCCATGTAAGAGAATGTATGTGGGATGTGATTAATCAGAAATAGAATAAAATAATAAATAGTTATAGAGAGTGATAAAGATAATTGATCTAATGAATGTGGAAAATACAAGGAATGTTTACAATTTAGAAAAAAATAACCCAAAGAGTCTTGGAAAAGGTTATTGATATCATCGAAATGTAATATAATAGGATAATATTTTAATTCAAGATCAGATTCCAAATGTTTTCTAATTTAAACGATAATATATTCTTACTTGATTTCATTCCATTTAATGTGCATAATCTCTCCATTTGTTAGTTCCTTGATCAATTCCTCTTTATGTCTTACTCGGATAAATAAAGTAGAATTTTTTTCACTGGAATCACTAACAGATCATAAGATCAATAAATATAATGACATTTAATTCAATTAATCTGTAGTTATCATCACAAAAATTTGTTATCACATGTTATCCAATATTCATAAATACTCGTATGGTGAAATAATATGATAATATCTAAAAGCTCATACAATTTTCAATGTAAACTATTCAAGAAATGGTTGACTTTAAAACCAATCAAAAATTAAGAATTTAAAAATAAGCTTACTAAATTTCTCAAAATCAACATAATATTAATCCTCTATATATCATAATGTATATCATCATTATCTAATTCCATACATCAGAAAAACATCATCATGTATACCTTTGGAAAATGGTAATAACCTGAAGTACCATAAACAAATATTGAAAAAAAATTTCTTCATTACTTACCAAAACTAATATTATTATATATATTACATAAATCAAAAGAGGTTATTAAATACATCATGTTTAGAATATAAAACAATAGAAACAGATATATTAAGAGTTTCGTGGTAATGAATACAATATATTTACACTTTCTATATCAATCAACTCTTTATACAAGATAATAAAAATTTTATAATCTTGAGGAACATATTAATGGTCACATTCCCTTAATAATAATATTACCTTTCTGTTAAATCATGTATCTAGGTCATCATCCACATTCAACATATTTTTTCAAATCCTTAATGAAAAAACTAATACTCATGATTCTTATAACATAATTATTGAATTAATATACTATTAAGACCACATATACCATTCCTAAAATATAAAATATTAATCATGTATTATCATTTATAAACCTAAATTTAATCATAATTAGAAACAATACTATTAGAGAAGACCATACCTTCCATATGTTATTTTTGGTCTCTTCATCATCATCAGCAGAACCATTACTCATACAACCATGTTGATTTTCTTTACTATATATCCCCTAGGACACTAAAATGAATAATTCGCATACTCATAACCTTTAAAACTTTAATATATTGACTATAGATTTATAAAAATATATTCTAATCCATTTTTTAAACATAGATTTTTTTCCTTGTATATTACATTGTCTGTGCCTTTATTTTTTTAATATGAAAGAAATTCCCTTTTCTATACTACATTAACAAGGATAATTCTTCCCACTTTCTCAGTATATATGAGAGTAAATATTTTTCTAATATGATATAGACTATTAGAACTATCAAAGAACATAATCCTTCTCTTATTTGGTCATTCTATGAATTTGGTATGGTGAAAGTCGTTAATCACGTTCTGTTATGACTGATTGAGAATAATCAAAATATAATTCCCCAAGTCCTATTCCCATTTGGATTCTCCTAAAAAATTATATTATATTTAATGTTTAACTATATCCTTTTAGTTCCCACCATCGAATAAAACAAAATCATTGTGTGTGTAACACTATTAAAAGTATGGAACCACATAATCATGAAAAATATACTATAGCATGTCAAAATTAGGAAACTGTATTAATATATGAAACCATAGGTATACCATCTTTCATTCACATTCACTATCTAATTAAATCATTATAATGGTTCAAAAGGATTTTTTAAATTTAAAAAACATATATCCAAGTATTTTCAAACCATATGTGCAGTAAGGCTAGTTGTTATGCACCAAGTGATGATTGAGTAAAACCCAACTCACTATTTTCTAGGTTATTCCACATTGGTACCTTTATTTAATATCCACATGAAAATTTATTTTCCTTAGAGTGATGTAATTTATAGGAAACCCGATGATCTATCATATACAAAAAATCTAGTAAATTTTCTTATACATTCACTTATTCGTAGAATTATACCTGTAAGAAAATAAAGACATATCTTTTATAAATATCTTTATGGATCTAAACAATTTTTCTCATTATACATCGAAATTGTTTACTAATACTCTTTATAAATAATAACTTTGACATCCTAGGTTTCTCATACAAGAATATTAAATCATTTATGGTGAATATTTATTACATTTCAAATAAACACACCCAAGAAATGTAATAGTTTACAACCATTTGAGTCATGGAACACAATATTCATAATTTTTTAAAAAATTTACATTGACTCTCACAAATATCATCCCCCAGTAGTACTCTAGAAAAATATACCTTCCATAACTATTCTTCAAAAAATAGAGAAAGTAAAAATAACAAAGAGTGAGAAATGATTCTCAATAAGGGTAAATAATAGAGATTTAAAATAATATTTTGAGCATAAGGTTCTATGAACATGAGAATAACGATCGAAAACCATAAAATTCATGTTAATGATAAAAATATTAAGTTGAGGAATAATGATTAGTAGTTTATAAGATATGAACCATAAGGTTATCAAAGAACACAACCCATCAGAGTATAACATTGGCATTTGGAAAATATTTTTTGGAAAACACATCATCTTATAATTTTGAGAATGTGTAAAAATAGATACAAGTAAACTCGTTTTTTAAGGAGATAAAATAATGTCCTCGTGTTGACTTGTATACCTGAATCCAGATCAAATCATAACATAGTGGATATCAAATATAGTACAATTCATAATAATGTGAATAGGTAATGAAGATCATGAATAATGGTGTGACCATTTAATCAGGTTCATGCATAACATTTTTTAACATGTAATCATGTTCACATATAACATATTTACTCATGAGTTATTCATTATTACCCAATTAATTTGAGGAAAATATATGTCCCACCCATCTAATAATTAAAACCATATATATATATATATTTGAAATAAAATAATAAAGAATTCATCATACCATAACCCAAGAAATGAATTTAGTTTCCTAAACATTTCACCATATCACAACCTCTTGAAAAGTGAGAGGTTTTATAATCATTTCATCATTTCATCATAACAAAACCCATGTAAAAAGAAGAATGTTTCATAATAAATTTTTCATTGTGTAACCTGTGGATGATAAATCAGTTTCACAATCATCATTCCATAAAAATACATAGACCAATCAAATAATGAATATGAATATTAACTTTTAATCATATCTCAATAATGGAATAGGTAACCTGGATAGATTCTATATTATATGGAAAATGATTTTGATCGATCAACCGAAACATTTCTTGAGGAAAATATCCTTTCTTCATAGAAGAAAAATATTTTAAATTTTTTTTTTCTAATATATCCAATAAAACATATAAATTTAACTTTAAATAAATTAAATTTAATGATGATGAGAAATTTTTAGGTTATAGAGTATAAAAAAATTATTCCTTAAAATGGTCAGTAATACCCAAACATGTATTGTTTGAAAAATAATTAAAGATTACATCCAAAATAATTTTAAAAAAATTAAAACATAGGTAAAATTTTATTTTAAAAATTATAGAATAATAATAAATCATTTTTTTAAACATTTTTGTAGATCATGGTTTTTGGAGAAAAAATATTTCAGCTGAAGAGATAAAAAGTTCATGATATTCTTAAATAAAATTTCTCTATTGATTTAAATAACAAAGATTTTAATAATTATAACATTACATTAAAATTATCAACTTGTGGACAAAAAAATTATTAATTTTTTCTGATATATCATTCATATGATTTCATCTTCGAAAACATAATCATTAATTATCCTATTATGTGATGATATTGTAACATTAAATCATTAACACTTTGGTATCATTTATTTGAAAAACTCGAGAAAGAATAAAATAATATGGATCTCATAATATCATGAGGATAAATAAATTCATTACATTACATATCAAATGGGATATATATATAGATCATGAAATAATATATGTTAAAAACATAACATAACTCTCAAATATGAAAAATTGAGATTAATATGCCTTACCCCATTGATAACATTGAAAATGTAATCCCATGAAGTACATAACCCAAAATAGAGGTAGAAATAACCAAAATTTTATAAAAAGTATTCATAAAATAAATTAAGGCTACAAATACGTATCACATAAAAAATCTGGCATTGAATATGGCATGTGCTTCATGGAAAATTAAAACAGAGAAGAAAATCCCTTACATTAAATATTGAATTATGTCATACATGTTTAATCCTTCTGTATCATTAATATAGTTTTACTAAAAATATATTACATAAACATAAATATATACATATACATATAAATATACATATATATATATATATATATATATATATCATTCCATATTTTATTTGTTAATGACCTTGTATTTCCCTTATAAGAAATAATTGATGTTAAAATCAGGTTTCAGGCAATTATGGGGTTTTTTAATATTTTTACATTTTATTATTAGTAATCATATATATTCCATGGATTAATCATATAAAAATTTTAAACATGATATATATATATCATTTATATTTAGTATTTAATTACATACAGTAATCTATAAAACTATGTCACAGAAAATGAACTAGACAATTAATAGAGATTGTAGGTCGTACATATGCATGAACATTGTATCCATTCTCTTATTGAATGGAAGAAAAGATAGGTAAATGAAATATTATCAACATAGAATAATTTTTATGTCATGTATATCACATATTTTCATTTAAAACATATTTATTACCTTCCATGTGACTCATTAAATAATCACATCACTCTGAAAGGTGGTAGTCCTCCATTCACACAAGCAATGTTATCATATTCCAAAAAATTAGAAAATAATTAAGGGGTGTTGTATAATAATTAAATATGTAAAAAGATATCATAAAAATATTAAAAAAATAAATTTATCGTTATATCCATTGTGAATGGTGGAAATGGAAAAAAGGAATTACATGGTTTCTTGAGGAGGTAGTATATCGTACACACAAAATATGAAATGAAAACCCATTTGATTGGAGTGAATATGGTTATAGGTCATAAACATAACAAAAAATATCACTATATATATGGTACTATGGGTATTATTTTGTAATTGTATATTAATAATTTATGGAGGTGGAGGAAGAAATAAATCAAAAATGCTTGTTGGTGAACAGTACCAATTGTTTTACTATCCTGTATATGTTTAAACAAAAAAAAATACCTATAGTGAACTTATTTACAAACTAAAGATCATATGAATATATTCGATATTTTTGGATGTTATTCGAGTAGGTTTAATTTGGTCCAATGTGGTTTTCTATTATGACTAATAGAGGATAATGGGTGGCTATATATAACTGAGGTGAGCAGAAGAGTTGGAATGTTTTTAGGAGAATGAATTCCCACAACATCATTTTCATTTCCAAAAGATACAAATGGTGTAATGACCCAAAGTTTCATTAATGGAAAATCCCTCTTGATCCAGTTAATTGTCTCTTTATAAAAAAAATGTTTTTATAAGAAGTCAACTTCTTTGGTTTTATGATAAGAGTTGTGGTCGTTACTTTTATAGCCGTTGAACAGTGATAACTTGATTAGTATAAATATAAGGCTTTAACAAACCCAATTTTACTCAGACAAAGGAAGCGATGGCCTCATCCAGTAGAATTGCCCCATACGAAGCCCATTTGTCGAAGCTCGGAAAAGAGGTGGCATCCTTGGGCTTCGCCCTTGACCAAGCCCAAGCTGAGCTTCATTATTTCAAGCTCGAACGTGACCATCTACGGGAAAAGTGGAAGTTGATTGAGATTACCACTCGAGCGATGTTATCTGAGCCGCCCCAAGAGTATGTCACCATCGCATACCTTACCCTTAGGTCTTATGTGGCTGTTTTAAGGGGTTATGTAACAAATAAGTAGTACTATGTTCATGTAAATTATTTTTTGTATATAACAATGAATATAATTCCATGTCATTTTTGATACATTGTAAATAGTTTTTAAAGAACAAATGGTGTTTTTAGTTAGTATTTAATTAAGAAATCTATTTTATTAAATTAAGGGATTTTTGAATTAAATAATATTTTAATAAAATAATAATAATATAATTAAATTAATTTTTATTAAATATAAATGATATTATAATTTTATGAATGCAATTAAGATTTTTATTAAGGTTTGAAAGCCATTTCTGTCAAAACCCGCGAATTTTCGATAAATGTTTGTTTTTATTTTAAAAGTGAAAATTAACATATATAGAAATTTTTTTAGATAAAATAAATGTCATTTCTGGAATCAGGATGTCGAAATTATCCAACGGTGATTTTTTCATAATTTTCTGAGGCAGTCAAATTTTTAGGTGAAAATTAAATACCATTTAAATATATAATGTGTTTTATGACATCATATTGAACCAATAGTGATGTAATAAAATACTATAATCCTTATGTTCGTCCAATATATGTTTTACCATTAAAATGAAGTGATTTTGGGTTTGTTTGACTTACTTTTCAAAGCATTAATGAACCCCTCAAGACATATTCAACACTTTGCCTTTTTAAATTAATTTCCATGGGAGTGTGACTCACCTCCACATAAGAAACCTTATTATTTTAATAAGTTAGGACCTTATCCTTGTAAAATATTTTTTTCCTCTTTCCTTTTCCAGAATCCATTGGCAAAAACCATGGGATGGTTTGTGGTTTGGATTAGTTTAACATAAGGGATCCCAAACATAAATAATAATGAATTCTCTCACCTTTCCTATATAAACCCACCCAAGCTCCCACATCCTCCTCACTATAATCCTTTTGAGTTCGTCCAACCTATTCCTTACTCTCTCTATAATCCTACCAAGGTTCCCCATGCTCCCAAGAAGCCTCTCACAAGCCTCTCTTTAGCCTTTGGAAGCACACTTCCATGTAAGGGTTTTTTCTTCCTTTCTCATTTTTTTGTCAATTTTCTTTAAGTTGTATTGCCCTTTTAATTTCAATTATGAATGTTGGGGTATGGTTTCGCACGTCCCCCATACATTCCTATTATTGTTTGAATGATGGGAGACCCCTTTCCCTCTCATTAAATGCCTCCCATGCACACCCGTTACTATGCCGAAATTCCGAAAGGAACTCCTCTCTCTTCTTTTACATTCAAGCAATACTTTTATATCATGAATCTAAATTCCATTTCAATTGTTGGGACATGTATCAATATTACCTCCTTACTTTCCATTACATGTAAATATGATGAGGAACCCCTTTCTCTCTCATCAACCTTTTTTATGAATTCTTATGTCACGCCGTTACACTGCCGAAATCACACCGATTTTCTAAGCCAATGTCATTGTGTAGTGAATACCATGACCATTTCTCCATCAAGGGTATTAACCTTTATGAAAATTTACTTATTGATTGAAAAGTTTCATTTATGAATTCCACATTCCTTTATCGTGGAATAAATGATTATGTTTTATTAATCCATGTTTTATGATCCATGTGGCACACTTATGCATGAAATGAAAGATTTAAGAATGGTGCGCCCTTATAGCGCTTCAATGCATTGGGTAAAGTATAGTATCATGATACGCGATTTGCAATGAGTCTTTACTCATTATAATTCAAGTGCAATGAGGGTTTACTCTTGCTTCATGTGCAATGAGGGTTTACTCATGCTTTATGTGCAATGAGCCTTGGCTAATGCTAAATCCATGTTAAGTGTTGTTGCCACATTTCCATGTTATGATTATAATGATTTATCATGACTTTATGTTCATTTTTCTCTTATGCTCTATTGACAAACCTATTTCCTAACATGTATTGTACTCCTCATTTGATTCCATGTGTACTCCCTTACTAGGCTTTATAGATCGCCCTTTTCTTATGCATGTCCTCAGGTTATCCCATGCAATGCTAAGTACGAGGGAATGTAGTGGTCATGTAAAGGAAGTTTTCAATAAAGATGTTGTATATCATGGTTTATGTTTTTATGTAATGATCATAAGCCCCAAAGAAACTAAACCTATCGACCTTCTTTATTGTATCAAGTGAAGTTTTATGTAATAAAGAATGTTTAAGTTGTAATAAAAAGCAGGGTTGTCATAGTTGGTATCAGAGGATAGGTTTAGTTATTTTTGGGATTAGGAAACCTTAGTAAAGCCTTAGATACAAGACTAAGTATAATAAAAACATCCCTATGTTTTGGTAAATACTAAGTCAGTGGTTTAACAAAAAAATACATCCCTTTCTGAATACGAGTAGGTAGAGGCGGCTCTGGCACAGATGTATCCTAGGGGTAAAACCCGAAAACACCGCTTTGAGCTAGACTCAAACGAAAACTAGTGCACGACAACGGGCCTTGCTGCACTCTTGGTTACGACACTCCCAGGCGATATATTTTGATAAATTCACAATCTTGGTATGAACCCTTATTAAGGGAAAAATGCCCCTACGAATATATGTTAGAAAGTAGATCATGAAAACCCTATATTGAATCCTATAGACTCATCAGTTAGAGAAATTAAAGTTTATTTATTAGTCATCAACTTGTATCTTTGGATTACCCTTTATGTGGTACCCCTAAAATTCCTTTTATTCCATCCAATGGCCAGTAATAGGAGGACTCGGGCTAACAACCGTTGTGAAGATCATTGTGATGATTGTACTAATGAGATGCCCAATCCAATGGGAACAGTAATCGTGAACTTTGTCACACTTCTATCTCAGCTAACTCATGTTTTGAATAGAAACACGGGTCAAGAGGAACGTTTAACCCCCCCCCCCCCAAGAAAGAACAAGTCTCTATCGAGAGCTTCATGAGACAAAGGCCTCCTACTTTTAATGGATCATCCGATCCCACGATCACTGAACAATGGATCAGCATTATTAAAAAGATCTTCTCCATCCTTCAATGTTCTGAACAAGGGAAGGTTCTCCTGGCTGCTTATCGTATGGAGGGTGATGGTGATCAATGGTGGACGTTGATAAAAAAATACAAAGCCTTAGGATGAGATTGAGGATTTGGAATGAAAGGAATTCTGGAAGATGTTTTTCGATAAATATTTTCCGCACACCCTCCAGCTTAAGATGGAAAGGGACTTACATTCCCTCAAGAAAAAAGATGAAGAATCTGTGGGAGCATATGAGGCAAACTTCACAAGGCTTGCACGATATGCTTCCGGCATTGTCGTTAACCCCGAATGCAAGGTTGACCGCTTCTTTGGTGGGAAGAAGCCTAGCTTTCGGAAAGCATTAGTGATCCGTGACTTCGACAGCTATGAGGAAATTGTCCGATGTGCCCTCAAGGTCGAAATGGAGATCGGAGAATCACAGGGGTATCATGGGGACAAGAAGCGTAAGGTGGACTTCAATGCTGGTGGTCTGATGGATAAATCCAACAGCGCTAAGAAGATCCAGCACCCCACTTTCCAAAAGTGCGGAAATAAGAACCCTGGAAATTGCCTTAAGGGGATGAGAAAATGCTTTAGGTGTGGAAGAGAAGGGCACCTAGATATTAACTGTCGGCAAGAGGGACCCGCAGCTACGACAGAGGAGAGGAACGCTCTGTTCGAACCACAACACGTTGTTCGATGCTACAAATTCAAAGAACCAGGTCATTTTTCAAATTAGTGCCCTAATCTAAGGGTTATCAGAGGCAACCAACAACCTCCAAGATTGCAAGGAAGAGCTTTTTCCATCACTTATACCGAATTGAACCCCGACGATGAAGTGGTGACAGGTACGATAGTTATTTATTCAAGAATAGCGAACGTACTTATTGATTCAGGTTCTACGAATTCTTTTATATCTCTAAAGTTTAGTAGAAAAATCCCAGCACCACTACAAATCATGGATGTAAAGATGTCGGTGAGTATGAAAAATGGGGTAATCATTGCATCCCATGAATATAAGTCCTCTCCTGATATAATCTGTGGATTGAATTTCCCAGCGAAACTCGTCATACTCCCTTTGGTGGAATTTGATGCAATTTTTGGCATGGATTGACTTTCCTTATATAGATCCAACATAAATTGTCGGGAGAGGGAAATCACACTCCATATGGACATTCGACCCCCGATTCTTTAAAAGTTTCATTAGGAAGATGAATCTCCTTTAGCTCCATCATCTCAAGAATGGATATTAATACCCTATAATCACGCATATCTGGATCAGATGATTGAGTCCAAGGAAGAAACCATCCTTGAAGAAATGCCTATTGTAAGGGAATTCGCTGAAGTGTTTCCCGAAGAACTGCCTGGTCTTCCTCTAAGAAAAGATGTTTAGTTCTCAATTGAACTTATACCTGGGGTGCTACCAATATCTAAGACTCCATATACAATGGTTGTTGTTGAGCTTAAAGATCTGAAGAAACAACTACAGGAGAATCTGGATAAAGGGTTTATATGCCCAAGTGCTTCACCATGGGGTGCACCAGTCCTCTTCGTCAAGAAGAAGGATGAGTCAATGCGGCTTTGCATCGATTATCGTGATCTTAACGAAATCACGATAAAGAAAAAGTATCCACTCCCATGAATTGATGACTTGTTCGATCAGTTTCGTGGAGCACAATACTTCTCTAAGGTGGACTTGCGGTCGGGATATTATTAAGTAAGGGAGAGGATGGAAGATATCCCCAAGACTGCTTTTTGTATAAGTTACGGGCACTATGAATTCATAGTAATGCCTTTCGGACTCACCAATGCTCCAGAAATATTCATGGACTTGATGAATAGAGTCTTTAGATATTACCTTAAAAATTTTGTGGTAGTCTTTATAAATGATATTCTAATATACTCCAAAACCAAGGACGATCATGATAAGCATTTAAGAACTGTACTGGAGACTTTGCGGAATGAGAAGCTCTATTCAAAGTACAGCAAGTGTGAGTTCTGGTTGAAGAAGGTCTCATTCTTGGGCCATATCATCACAAGCAATGGAATATATGTGGATCCCTCCAAAACAGATGCAATTGAGGGATGGTCGAGGCCAACATCAGTAACTGATATCCATAGCTTCTTGGGGTTAGCTGGATATTATCGACGATTTGTGAAAACTTTCTCACAATTGTCCAACCCTCTTACCAAGCTAATTCGAATGGGAGTAAAGTTTTATTGGAGTGATGAATGCGAAGAAAGCTTCAAGGAGTTGAAAAGGAGGCTTATCACTTCACCTGGGCTCACTTTACCCACAAGTGGGGAGCTTTTTGTGGTATTCAGTAATGCATCGAAGAAGGGCTTAGGATGTGTGCTGATGAAGAATGATAAAGTGAAATCCTATGCCTCAAGGTAGTTGAAAATCCATGAGCGAAACTATCCAATGCATGATCTGGAGTTGGCGGCGGTGATCTATTCCTTGCAAATCTGGCAGCATTATCTCTATCGAGAGAAATGTGAGATATATACTGACCAAAAGAGTCTTAAATATATATTCACACAGAAAGATCTTAATATGTGCCAGAGAATATGGATAGATCTTATCAAGGATTTTGACTGTTCAATACATTACCACCCTGGGAAAGCGAACAAGGTGGCAGATTCCCTAAGTAGAAAGGATCCAACGATTCTATCAATGATGAGAATTGAGAAGGATCCAATCATCTTAGACTTGATGAAGATGGACGTGGGAATCATAAAGAAGGGAACATCATCAATACTTTCACAAATTATTGCTCAACCATCTCTTTTAGAAAGGTTAAAGGATGCTCAAAAGGATGATGTGGGAATTCAAGAAAAAGTGGAAGCTATCAAAAAGTGTAATTCCTTTGTGTTTTATGTTAATGAAGAAGGAATTGTGCGGTTTGGGAAAAGACTATGTGTTCCATTAAGTCCGGACCTGAAGAAGGAACTTTTGGATGATGCACATAGTTCAAATTTCTCTATTCACCTGGGGAGCACAAAGATGTATCGAGATCTCCGAGAAAACTTTTGGTGGGATAATATGAAGAAAGAGATCGCTGAATATACATCAATGTGCCTGGTGTGTCAGAAAGTGAAGGCAGAGAGGCATAAGTATAAGGGGATGATACAACCATTGCCCATACTAGAATATAAATTGGAGAACATCACCATGGACTTTGTCACCGGACTTCCGAGGACATCCAATGTCAACAATGCAATCTTGGTTGTTGTGGATCGTCTTACAAAGACTGCACACTTCATTGCTATTCAGGAGGATTTCTCATTGGATCAACTGGCATGGATATATATTAGGGGAGTGTTAAGGTTGCATGGAGTACCACTATCTATTGTGTCTGACCGAGATCCAAGATTCATCTCTAAGTTTTGGAAGAGTCTTCAACATGCTATGAATACTGAAATGAACTTCAGTACGGCCTATCATCCTCAAACTAATGGACAATACGAGCGTACTATCCAAAAACTTGAGGATATGTTGAGAGCCCGCTCAATGGACATTAATGGAGGATGAGATCAACATCTTACTTTGGTTGAGTTCTCTTATAATAACAGTTTCCACTCGAGCATCCAAATGGAACCATATGAAGCCCTGTATGGGAAAAGGTGCAGAAAACTGGCATGTTGGGATGAGGTCGTTGAACGTAAGCTGCTTGGACCAGAAATGGTCGAAGAAATAGTGGAGAAGGTGAAAACCATTTAGCAGCACATCGAGGCAGCCCAGAGTCGACGGAAGAGTTATGCAGATAATCGTCGATGAGACCTTGAGTTTAATGTTGGAGACATGGTGTTTTTACGCATATCTCTGTGGAAGAAGGTCATGAGGTTTGGAAAGAAAGGGAAGTTAATTCCAAGGTACATCTTCCCCTTCGAGATTCTTGACCGTGTTGGGGATGTGGCCTATCGACTAGCACTTTCCACTACTATGGCCAAGGTGCATGATGTCTTTCATGTATCCCTCTTAAGGAAGTACATACCAGAACCATCACATGTACTCTCTTCCGAGGTGGTACAATTGGAAGATGATCTTTCTTATAAGGAGCAACCAGTGAAGATCTTAGATCATAGAGAAAAAGTTCTACGAAATAAGAAAATGCCCCTTGTCATGGTTTTGTGGAGAAACCACAAGTTTGAAGAAGTGACTTGGGAGTCAGAGGATATGATGAAGCTGAGTTACCCACATTTTTTTTAGTGTGGGAAAAGGAAAATTTCGAGGGCGAAATTTCTTAAGGGGGGAATATTGTAACGACCCAAATTTTCATTAATGGAAAATCTCTCTTGATCCAGTTAATTATCTCGTTATAAAAAAATGTTTTTACAAGATGTCAAATTATTTGGTTTTATGATAAGAGTTGCGACCGTTACTTTTATAGTCATTGAATAGTGATCACTTGATTAGTATAAATATAAGGCTTTAACGAACCCAATTTTACCCAGACAAAGGAAGCGATGGCCTCATCTAGTCGAATTGCCCCATACGAAGCCCATTTTTCGGAGCTCGGAAAAGAGGTGGCATCCTTGGGCTTCTCCCTTGACCAAGCCCAAGGTGAGCTTCATTATCTCAAGCTCGAACATGACCATCTATGGGAAAAGTGGATGTTTATTGAGATTACCACTCGAGCAATGTTATCTGAGCCGCCCCAAGAGTCTGTCACCATCGCACACCTTACCCTTAGGTATTATGCGGCTGTTTTAAGGGGTTATGTAAAAAATAAGTAGTAATATGTCCATGTATATTATTTTTTGTATATAATAATGAATATAATTTCTATTCATTTTTTGATACATTGTAAATAGTTTTTAAAGTACAAATGGTGTTTTTAGTTATTATTTAATTAAAAACTATATTTTATTAAATTAAGGTATTTTTGAATTAAATAATATTTTAATAAAATAATAATAATATTATTAAATGATTTTTTATTAAATATAAATTATATTGTAATTTTATGAATGCAGTTAAAATTTTTATTAAGGTTTGAAAGCCATTTCTGTCAAAACCCGTGAATTTTCGATAAATGTTGGTTTTTATATTAAAAGTGAAAATTAACATATATAGAAATTTTTTTAGAAAAAACAAATTTCATTTCTGGAATCAAGACGTCGAAATTATCCAACGGTGAATTTTTCATAATTTTCTGAGACAGTCAAATTTTTTGGTAAAAATTAAATACCGTTTAAATATATAATGTGTTTTATGACATCATAATGACCTAGTGGTGAGGTAATAAAATACTATAATCCTTATGATCGGACAATATATGTTTTAACATTAAAATAAAGTGATTTTGGGTTTTTTTGACTTACTTTTCAAAGCATTAATGAACCCCTCAAGACATATTCAACACTTTGCCTTTTAAAATTAATTTCCATGGGAGTGTGACTCACCTCCACATAAAAAACCTTATTATTTTAGTAAGTTCGGACCTTGGCCTTATAAATATTTTTTTCCATTTTCCTTTTCCAGAAACCATGGGCAAAAACCATGGGATGGTTTGTGGTTTGGATTAGTTTAATATAAGGGGTCCCAAACCTAAATAATAAATATTTCTCTCACCTTTCCTATATAAACCCACCCAAGCTCCCACTTCCTCCTCACTAAAATATTTTTTAGTTCTTCCAACCTCTAACCTACTCTCTATAGAATCCTCCCAAGCTGCCCCAAGCTCCCAAGAAGCCTCTCACAAACCTCTCTCTAGCCATTGGAAGCACACTTCCATGTAAGGTTTTTTTTCTTCCTTTCTCATTTTTTTGTCAGTTTTCTTTAATTTATATTTCCCTTTTTAATTTCAATTATGAATGTTGGGGTATGGTTTCACGCATCCCCCATATTGTCATCTTATTTTTTGAATGATGGGAGACCCCTTTCTCTCTCATTAAATGCCTCCCATGTACACCCGTTACTATGCCAAAATTACGAAAGGAACTCCTCTCTCTTCTTTTACATTCAAGAAATACTTTTGTATCATGAATATAAATTCCATTTCAATTGTTGGGACATGTATATATATGACCTTATTACTGTTCATTACATGTAAATATGATTAGGAACCCCTTTCTCTCTCATCAACCTTTTTTATGAATTCTTATATCACGCCGTTACGCTGCCGAAATCGCACCAATTTTCTAAGCCAATGTCATTGTGTAGTGAATACCATGCCCATTTCTCCATCAAGGGTATTCACCTTTATGAAAATTTACTTATTGATTGTAAAGTTTCATGTATGAATTCAATATTCCTTTATCGTGGAATAAATGATTATGTTTTATGAATCCATGTTTTATGATCCATGTGGAACACTTATCCATGAAATGAATGGTTTAAGAAGGGTGCGCCCTTATAGCACCTCAATGCATTGAGTAAAGTATAGTATCATGATACTTCATGTGCAATGAGTGTTGGCTCATGATAATTCAAGTGAAATGAGGATATACACATGCTTTATGTGCAATGAGGGTTTACTCATGCTTTATGTGCAACGAGCCTTGGCCCATGCTAAATCCATGGTATGTTTGTTACCACATTTCCATGTTATGATTATCATGATTTATCATGGCTTTATGTTCTTGTTTCTATTATTCTCTATTGACATACCTATTTCCTAACATGTATTTTACTCCTCATGTGATTCCATGTGTACTCCCTTACTGGGCTTTATAGCTCACCCTTTTCAAATGCATGTCCTCAGGTTATCCCATGCAATGCTAAGTACGAGGGAATGTAGTGGTCATGTAAAGGATGTTTTCAATAAAGATGTTTTATTTCATGTTTTATGTTTTTATGTAATGATCCTAAGCCCCAAAGACATTAAGCCTCTCGATCTTCTTTATTGTATCAAGTGAATTTTTATGTAATAAAGCATATTTAAGTTGTAATAAAAATAAGGGTTGTCATAAATGGGGTATTACATAACATATATTGTATAGGTTCCAAATATTATCAATTAATTAGTGGATAAAATGATTTTAATATTTATTTTTAACCCTTTTATTTTTAAATTTATCCCTTCAGTAAAACCTATTTAACCATAACTGTGGTAAATAATTTTTATTGTTTCTACTATTAATTTTTCTAAAAAAATAATATGGATTTGTTATATAATATATATTATTCTAATTCCAAATATTTAATTAATTTTTATAATTTTAATTTATATAATTTTGTTGTTTTTATTTAAAATTAATCTGATAGATGTGACTAGAAGACATGATTTTAAAGAGATAATTTTCAAAATTTTACAAACTTCAAATATCTAAAATCAATATAAAATAGATATAAATGAAATAAATTATATTAATGGATTTATAATTAGAATATTTATACATTAAAACTAATTTTAGATATATTTTATCTTTATAAATAATTTAAATGAAATTGTAATTTTCAATTAACATTCATTATATTTCGTTATTCATGAAAAAATAAAATGTTTTAGAAAAAAAAATTTAAAACCAATATAACTTTTAATTTTTAAATTTAAAATTTATGATTAATTTTGGAAATAAGATTTCTAAATATTTGGAAATTTATCTTTTAAATTAGTGTGCTAAAAAGGTGCGAAGAAAACATATTTTTTAACCATAGAAATGCCTTTCTTCTTATATCTTGTCTATAAAATAATAATATGAGTGTTTAATAGTTGATAAAAATATATAATATATAAATTTATTAAATATAATTTAAGAAAAAGTCATTTTATTAATTTATTAATGTGAAACACGTATTTTTTCTTAAAAATAGTTTCCTAGGAAAATGATTCATTTATTTTAATTTTTAAATAAATGGAAATCAAAGAATTCATTTTATATATATTTATAAATAATATATTAATAATTTAATTAATATTTCTCGCGAATTAAATTCCTAATTACTTGTTTTAACTATCACAAATAATAATAATTTGACAATTATATTTCACATTTAATTTAAAATCAATGTTTTGGGTAACACATGAAAATATCAGGCTTATATTTATCATAATCATAATTGGGTTTTATATATAATAAAAATATTAAAAAATATTTTTTTTATAAAATATATTTCAAAAAATCTCAAGGTGTTACAAAACTATTGGGAATTAACTTTCTTTTTTAATTTAGTGATCACATACCCTTATATTTATTTTATGATTTCACATGAATATATATTCTAATCTACTATTTTTACACTTAATGAGAATATTATATTACCCTTTATAATCATTCATCAATCAAGTTTTAAAGAATGGTTTTGGTAGATCATTCTTAAGATGAGAAATATTTGATAAGATCATTGTAGGAGTTGTTAAAGTTTTTTACAAAATAAGAAGATTATGATTCCAGACTCCAAAGAAACTATACTGTTACAGTCCTCATAAATGTTCCTATGAAATTTATTGAATAATCATATAATAATTTGTCATATTAATATATAAAATTATTGGATTCTATATTAGTAAATTTATTTATACTTACAATAATTATGGTTCTTTATATTATATTTCTTGTTGGAAATAATATATTAGGGTGATGCTTGATATTAAATATGATATTTGATAATTTCATTAAATCAGGTTTACTTGATAGTGGTATCATTGGAGGTATATAAAAGCAAGTATATCCCCATAAATAAAAGTAATATTTAACCATGTATATATTAAAATGATATAGATGAAAAAATAATGTATTTTCATGAGAAGTAGATTGTGTACAACGGAGAAAAATAAAGATAATGTTTAATGATTGTGGTACAGAAGATCACTTACCTCAATTCTTAACATGATATATAGTTTTAGTTTACTCAATAAATATTTAAATTAAAACTTTTATATACAACACCATGATCCTTATTCTTCAATGTTCAATATATAATCATTTTATACATCTTTTATATATTATTTCATACTTATATGGTTTACTCATGGGTGTTCAATTAAGTTAGCTGTAAATCCATATATATATTTATCGAAAAAAATTGATGTTAAAAATAGATTAAAAATAAGAATAATAATAATTGTGTAATAAATATCATTTATATATAATTAAATAAAAATTAAATTCCTTCGATGTGTGATTGTGCAGGGAAATGAAATTTGTCGCTCGTAGAGGCGGTTATCCACACACACATATTTTGATAATTTTATTGTCTAAAAAATAAGTGAAAATAAAGGTATAAAATAATTTTATATTTCATAATTCTAATTAGTTTATATTTATCTCATTTAGTTTTCAATGTAATCATTAACAATCTCTATGAGTGGTGATCCTGAAAAATGGAAAATGTTAATTCGTAGTGGTGCAAATCCGCATAAACAAACACACAAAAACATAACCAGACGAATAATGATTTTGACTCTATCAGTTGAGAAAGAGGTATAAGTAATATATCTACCATATTTATAATAACATATATTTACTATAATATTACATAGTTCATTAAATTTTTATTTATATAAAAGTATTGTAATAGGGTGATTAAGAACAAAACAACACTTATATAAAATTCATGAGGTTTCTCTTAGAAATATCATTTCAAATAAAGGTATAAAGCTTACTATTCGGTGAGCAGAGGGTGGATGAAGTTAGATAGGGATCTATTTTAAAAATAATATTTTGTTTTAAATAAGTAATTAATATAAATTTGTTTGGATTAAAAGGAGGGATGTTTCCCATTTTATAAGTGATGAATGTGGATCTTTTCTGAACACAATTTAATTTTAAATTATATCATTATTGTATTCTAGGTTCAAAAATATAATGATTCAAAATAATGGATTATAGGGTGAGAATGGGTTGATAATTTCTGAAATAGTATTTTTCAAACATGTTTTAATTTTATTATAGTTATTTATAATAAATTTTTTATATATAACAAGTTTTGTTTTCACATAGGTAAATAGTTTTTATCTAAAAATTTTATATTTTACGAAATATATAACATAACCCATATTTTTTAAAAAAATTATGTTGAACCTAAATTTAATGAATAATTAATTATAATTCAATTTAAAAATAAGAGAAAATTAACCATTAAATTAAAACATTCTATATATTGAAAACAAAATTTTGAAAAATTGAGTATTCAAAATTACGTTTTCTTGATAATATTTTGTATTTATCAGTAGTTTTATTTATTTTAATATATTTATATATATTTTTATGAAATATATTTGATTTATTGTTTGAAATATACTAATTTAAATAATTATAAATAATATATAATGATAATTATAAAAATCATTGAGAAAAAGTTCTAATATAATCAAATTAATGAACATTAATCACAATAATATAATTTTTATTCTAAAATATGATATTTAACTAATTACATAATTTTGAAATTTTAATGTAGAATATAAAATTCAATTTGATATTATATATTTGTTGAAGTGATATAATTGTTTATTAATACATATATAAAAGAATTTTCTTTACTAGGAACCACTAATTATGTTTCAAAAACAATAATAATGCCTTTTAAAGGCTCATAATAGAATTATTATATTATTTATTTTAGTGTATAAATATTTATTTATTATTGAAAAATGATTTTTATAAATATATAGTGTCAATAATGAATTTTTTTAAAAAAAATATTATTTCAACATTTCATAAAAAATTAATTAATATTGAAATATCCAAATAATTCATCATAGTATAATATTAATATACTAAATTAAAGAACAAAGTTAATCTGTTGAGATTTTTATTCTAAATAAATTTTGGAATTTTATATATTATTACTAATATATTTTCTATCTTGATTAAAGGATCAAATAGTCATATTAAATAGTTTTTATTATTTTTACTATAACATTAATTATAGTTTCATATTTTGTTTAAAAATATCAAATCCACACAATAAAAATTAATTTGAAATATATAATAAAATAATGGGTCATTACATTCTTCCTAACATAAGAAATTGCATCCTAACAAATTCATTTCATACATTATGTTGAATAAAAATGAGGGTAATTAAATTTCATAATCTCTTCTGTTTCCCATATTACATGGTCGTATATGTGGTTCATCCAATGTACAATGAAAAGGTGAGGTTTTTTAATTTGAAGAAAATTAAATCTGTAGTCTATTATTTTCAACGCATACTCTGCATAAAATAGATCATTATCTAGTTATAATCCAAAAAAATTTAGTACATGTAATAGATCTGTTATATACTTTCTCAATAAGGAATCATATAATGAATAATGTATATTGGATATGTGTGGTGGGAGTTATAGTTTCTATAACACCATTTTGATAAAATTAGGAATCTCATTGGGGATAATATATAACAACCCAGCATTTTATTACACCTTAATATGTGATTAATTAAAAATGGTTACACTTAATACAACCCTAACTATTGGTATGTCTAGTGTTTTGGGAATTAGGTACATTACATAAAAACTTATTCATGAAAAAATATCGTTCTTGAAAACTTAATTAACATGCTCTCACTTAATAATGTTATGGGATGACACGAGGACATACATAATAAAGGGATTACCTATAAATATATCTAAGGGGAATAAATGTGGAATAACAAGAATAAGGTAATAAATGTTAGTGAATAGTAATCTAAATGGGGAATAAAAAGAGTATGAATAAAAATAATTAAACGATGAGACATGATATATCATGAAAATAATGATGGAAACATGGGATATGTGGAAACACCATAAAACACTACATCATAAACATAGGTTAATGATAACATACAATAAATCTTGTTGTAAAAGGTCTTATAAATGAATCAAGTTCACTCCTTTTACCAATATGATATATCATGATACAAATCATTACCCAATACATTGTAGCACTATATAATAATGGGGGCACCCATAACATTCATTACAATCTTATGCTTATGTGTGAAACATAATGCATACAACATGGATTCATTTATCATCATATCCAATTAAAATATCAAGGATGTTGAAAAAATACAATTATGTTCCATTTTAAGTAAATATAAGTGTATAATGGTGAACACTTTTGAGAGGAAATGGGTATGGTATTCACCACATATTTTTTTGGAATGAAAAATCATGGTGCGATTTTGACAGAATAATGATGTATCCTAAAAATACATAAAATTTGATCATGAGAGTGAAAGGGGTGTATCATCATTTTGAAATCAAATGTGGAGTTATAAGTACATAGAGAGACATATACCAAAATTTTTAATCAAAAATAGAGGGAATAATGTAACAATGAAACTTGAATAAAGATGGGAAGGAAAATATTCCTTACTTGAGTGTGTGACTCCAAAATCATAGGAGGACCATATTGAGAGCATGTGGGAATATTAATTGGATATTTGGAGGGTTTATGTTGGAAAAGAGTGGGGAATTCATTATCATTTCTCAGTCATATTTTTTGGACTATATATTATAAAATAAACAAAAAAAAACTTCATTTTATCATTTTATCCCACGGTTTTTACCAAGTGGGATTCGTTTCTATTATAATATACGTCCATGGTCAAAACTTAATAAAATATTACCCTTGTTTATGTGTTCATGAGTCATACTATTAAATAATTAATTTTAAAAGATTAAAATATATTAACAGTTTGGGAGGATTCATAATGGATTTATAAAATTTACCATATAAATATAAAATCATATTATTTTAAAGGAAAAGAACATATTGTCTAATGGATCCCATTTATAGTATTTATTAAATTAATTTTGTGTCATTGCGATGTCATAATACACAATGTATATTTATATAGTATTTAATTTTTACCCAAAAAATTGAGTGTCTAAGAGAATTATAAAAACCTCATCATTGGATATATTCAATATTATTATTCAAAAATAATAAAAAAAATTTCAAATTATTTTTCTAAATATTCTATTCTTCACTTTTAAAATGAAAATTGTTATTTATTGAAAATGTTAGTTTTTTAACAACAACATTTTTCAAAACCTTATAAAACATACATTTTACGACATACAAATTATAAGATCATTTTTATTTTAAAAACAAATTCTTTTATATTAATGGTATATTAAAATATTTTTTATTTCAAAAATCCAAAAATTAATAAAAAAAAATTCCATTATTTAATTATAATAATCCAATAAAATAAATATAATTTTTTTAAATTTTCAAAATAAAAGTAATTTAGAAAGTAAAAATAATTTGAATAAAATATACTCATTATTCTATAAAAATAATGTACTAAATAATATTTCAATGGTCTTATATATATCCCTCTAATACACCAACAAACTCTCTAAGAGTATGTTGTGTGGTAGTAAGACTATAATGGGGTGGTTTGGGAAACATGGTTTGGGGCATGATATCAATGAGCCTAAAGTTCTTTTGTAAATGCTTTATCTCTTGCTTCAGCTATTAGATCTTGTCTTGATCTTGGTCAATGGAAAATCCCAATGACTCTATCTCCCTTGGAAACTATTATAAATGGTATTCATATGGTATGATTCTTATGGTTGAGACCATCACACCTGTCGTCTTATCAATTGTATTTATTAAAACACTATATTTCTACTAACCATGTGTTCATTGTTCAATGAATATTATTTCAAATGTAATTATTCTTAAAGGAAATTTAAATATGACTGGATATAATAAAACCAAAGGACTCCATGTGTTTCTTATAACCATATTATGTAATTATTCACTAAATTAAATCACATGGGAAATTATTCATATGACAGATCAATCCATTACAATCTTCCCATTAAGTGAAATCTCACACCAACAATTTTCACTTCCACCACTAAAGGAGTTTAGGGTAACACTATTTCATCACTTCCTACAATTCACACATAACATATTCAATGATTTTATTTCACAAAAGCACTTTTACTAGGTGATTTATCTTATTTTGTATAACTTTGTCTCTATGATCTAAGATATTCATCTTCTTCTCCTCATAGTAAGGGTTATTCTCTAATAGTACCAAATATAGGTTCAGTAATTTTGAGGGGTTTATTATATAATTTCTCTAGAGTGATACATATAATACATAATATTACTTAGATAGGTTAGGTGGTAGTGGTAGTTGTAAAACCACTGCTCCGATGCAATCAAGGATATCAAAGTGGCAGATGTATGTTGGAATAAATAGTCCATTGTTCAAAAATATCAAGACTTTATTATATGGAGAAATGTAGGGGACCACCATGTATTCAACATCAAACTCTATTTCTCATCAATTATTGTCAACATAACTCTTTTTTCGACTCCATGTAGCCTTGATGTGATGTTGAATTGTTTTAACCATTTAAAACATTCACTTGACCATCTTAGGACTTTTCATTTTTCATTCCTCAACACCATCCCAGCATACAGGTGTTCTTCACCTATTCCCATAAAGGACTTCATTGGGATCTATTTGGATGATTGAGGGGAAAGTATTGTTGTGATATAACTCAACCAACGGAATATGTTGACCTCATACATCTTTTGAAGTCAATTGATCATGCTATCATCATTTCTTCAAGCATTGGGATAGTCCGCTAGAAATTGGCATCCATTTAATGGTGATAAGATGTGATGAAGTTCATATCGGAATTTATAGCACGCTGATGAATTTTCTAAAACATGGACATGGATTTTATATCTTTATCAGATATAATCTTTATTGGTTCTCCATCTAGCCTCACAACTTCTCCGATGTATATAAATTTTTATTGATCTAGTATGAAGTCCTATAAAATCGTAGAAATATGTGTAGTGTTTCTAAGATGGTTCAACATAACAAATATAGTATTGTTCCCCCTGGATTCCTTTGTAATTTCTTTGAAAAGGATGATGTTGTTGTGTTCCCATTTTCCTGTTATTAAGGGTAATTATTTCATCAAAACTATAGAGTTTTGTAATAACTTTTTACTTGTAGATATACACGAAATCTTGATATATATTTCATGATCTCCTTCTTTATATTTCTCCACCAATAGTGTTCTTGGAGACCTTGGAATATTTTTGTGCTTCCTCAGTGGATTGAAAAGGATGAAAAATTGGCATTATCCCACAACATATTCTAAAACTAAAGATTTTATGTTAAAAATATTCTTGAGACAAATCTCAAAACTCTTTATTTGATAATGTTGAACTCCAAGTATTTCCATTTTCTTATATATTCCAATTTGATTCAAATTCCAACATAATTTCAATAATTATCATTTATCTCTTCTATAATTTATTCTTAATAATTTATTTTTTGAAATGATTGATTATGTTCAATCATTAATGATCCTCATATCTGTTCTTTTCTAATATATATGATCAAATCCCTCTTAATTTTTATTAATGATAAAATTTCTAGGTAATTTATACTTATAGAATCACCAATTTAATCTTTTTACAAAGATGGTAGTAGATTAGGATGTTATAATACATGATCATCTATAACCATATTCGTTGGAGCATATTTATCTCTTTTTGTGTAAATTCATATTTTAGACTTTTTTGATTTGTATATATTTCAGGAATATTCCATAAGTGATAATATATTCATATTTTCCAAGAACATATAACAATATTATACTCTACATCATCATTTTATAGTTCAATTCGTAAACATTCAACTACCATGAAGAATAGGATATGAATTTATCATTGTGTATTAACACTCATCCCAATATGTTAATCATATCACCTCTTAATACGTAGAAAATATCTCCTAATGTGGGTAGTGTGAGAACATAGGGAGTGATAACCCTCCATTTCAACTTGTTGGTACTCTCTTCAAATTCACCATTCCTTGAAAACATGACTCTAGTTGGAGTTATCTTTGTAAGAGTTTTTGTGAATTGTGATAAATTTCTCACAAATCGAGAATAGTACACAACTAATCCTAGGAAGCCATGGATATCTATCATATATGATGGAATCATAAATCCATCAATATCTACTAAATTTTAAGGGTCTATAGATATCCCATTTTTTTGGATGATATTCACCAATAATGATAAATTTTTAGAACAGAACTCACATTTTTTATACTTTCCATTAATAATCCCCTTTGAATAGATCTTTTAGCATATTTCTCAGATCATCCTCTTACTTCTCATTAGTTTTGGAGTATATTAGAATATCATCTGTAAATACTACCACAAATTTTTTGAGGTAATATTTAAAGACACTACTTAGCATGACAATGAATACTACTGGAGCATTAGTGAGACCTAATATAATTGTTTTACACTCATAGTCATCGTATGTTGAGTTAAAATTATTCATGGGGATGTCCATCTGCTTCACCCTACATGATAATATCCCAACCACATATCCACCTTTGAGAATTATTGTTCTCTATGTAGCTGATCAAAAAACTCATCAATACAAATAAGATGGTACTAGTTCATTATTGTGATATTTTGGACCTCATGGTAATCAATTAAAAAGTGCATTGACACATCCAACTTCATGATAAAAGGGACTAGTTCACCCTAGTGAAGCACATGGATGTGTGAAACCATTATTAAAATTCATATATTGTGGTTTTTTCAGCTCCCCATGTTCCATAACCATCATTCTATATACATTCTTGGATAATAATAACACAATATATATGAGATCAATTGCAAATTCAACCTCTCGGTTGGGAGGAAGACCAAGCAATTTATTAGGAAACACATCAGTGTATTCCCTCACAATAGGATTCTCTTAGAGGGTGGTCCATTTATTAGACTCAATAATTTGAGCAAGATACACTTTCTTATAGTTAATTAATAACCATTCTTCTGATGTTGGTATCAAATAACATTGATCCTCCACCATAAACATGTAGAGAATTATGGGTCAATTCATGGAATATAGAGTGATTTCCTTTAATGGAAGTTTACGTTTTTTTTATATAGGGACAAACAATCCATACCCATAATTTTATCAAATTCCACCAAAGGGAGTATGAAAATGTTATTTGGAATGGTCAACCAACAAATTTTGACATTGGAGGAGTTATATACTTTTGATTCAATAATTTACCCTTTATCCATTTTCAACAGCATCTCAACTTCCATGTTTCTTAGTGGTGTTTGAATAGTTCTACTAAATATTTAGGATCTAAAGGAATTCATTTAACTAGAATTTAAATGTAAGTTATCTATTATTAAATTAATTACAACTGTTCTTGTCTCTATATTATTATATAGATAAACCGATGTTTTTGGGATGGAAAAATATCACCCTTATTGGGATTGTGGTTTATATTATCTCTGAAAACCCTTGGACTTGAGAATTTTTTTGAAAATTTCCCTGGTTCATTATATTTAATGTAACAAAAAATGAACTTATGGTTGAGAAGATAATTAATTTCCTCCATCACATTAGTGTGTTTATCCGATTAGAAATCATTAGCTAGTTTTCATTCCTTTCTTCACCTGAAGCATTTCATCATACCCATTAAGAAATTTTTTAGGATCTTCCTTCTAGACTATTTGAAAGTGGGATATTAAAATTTAATATAATTTTTGTATTTCTCCATCAAACAACAAAAATTTAAATCCACATTAATCCTATTATAATTTTTCTACCTATTATATTCACTAATATCTATTTCAATATTGAGGGAACATTGTACAATTTCCTCATAGCTATCAATGTCTAGGATCTCCATGGATTTACGTAGACTAGGTTTTATCTCACTAAAGCATCTATCAACATTATAGTTAGGGTAAATTATAAATAATAAGACACAACATGATATTTATTTTACATTTTCCTCACACGCCTGATAGATATTTGTTTTCATTAGGATAATGAAATATAATTCAATTTGAAGCTGGGAAGCTTGAGGAAAATATTTTTAAATTTTTTTATAGAATTCCTTCAACTGCATAACTTTTATATATAAATTAGGCATCATTTTCTTGATCAATTTACAAAAATTATTATCTTATGCCTCCATATGATAAACGTCTAAAAGAACATTATCTTCTTCGGAACATTGAATGATAGAGAAGAACAACTCAATTGATTCGATCCATTTTTATGTTATTAATGTATTTTATGATCCATTGAGATTCAATGGCCTTTATTGTATAAAAAATCAATTGAAACATTTTTTAATAGGTTTATTTTAGAGCTCCACCAGATCCATGATTCTATTCATAACTCATATTAGTTGAGAGTGTATCATTACAAAGTTTTTTATTCCCACTCCCATCGGGTTGGGCATCTTGTTGAGGAACTCATCACATTGCCCAACACATAGATTCTATACCAGATTCCTCCTATTTATAGCCTTTGTCTATAATAAAGGAAAAATTAGGGATGGATATTTTTAAAATATTAATCATATAAAAAAAATTCAATTAAATTTAAGGTATAAAATAATAATTTAATTTAATTCCTTATCATTGGAATTTTTTAGGTTCTATATATGTTATCCACGATCAATTTTAAAAAAAATATTCTTATAAGAAATTTTTTAGGTTAATTAATATTTTTTCTTAATTATCTTGTGATTTTACAAAATCATATCCCTCAAGAGTGTAAAAGCACGTGCACAGTAAGGCATATTTTCATTAACTATGTTATGCTGACTCTGGCCCGATGCACCTTGTCAGAGTTGTTTCCTCAGGGAACATATGTTCTAAAAGCATGCCAAAATATATTATAAAGACAAGGATATATTTTATTGATAAATAATTTAATCTATATTTACCATAATTTATTGTTGTTTCCTTATACTTATTATTAACCGTGCGTAATTTTCTAGATCTTTTTAATCCTAATCCCAAAAATTACAAACATTTTCATCTCATACCAACTATAACATCTCTAATCCTTATTTAAAATTAATACAAGATTCATTACCTGATATTACTCATAACCAAACCTAGAATATATATAAATCACGTTTCTTCAAGAATTAGGTATATTATGAAAATATTATTTTGGAGAAACAATATCTTTATTGAAAAGTGCCCTAACATGCTCACACATAAAACTGCACGAGTAACCTAGGTACATATATAATATATTGTTGATCTATAAAGTTTAGTAAGGGAAATAAACATAATTTTACTCATAAAAGGTAATATACTTTAGAAAATTGGAATATAAAAGGCGGATACAATTACAAGAAATCATAAACATGAAACAATGAGACTTGATATAGAATGATATTCATAAATTAAACTTATGAATAAAGTCAACTTATTAAAAACATGCATAACTATCCTTGGTCAAGGATAACTGCCATGACATCAAGATAGAAAGTTACAATAAAATAATCAGGTTTCCTCCTTGTTCCCTATTTAAATCTCATGAGATAGAACATTACCCATTTCATTTGAGCACTATATAATTGTACGCACGCCTGCCACTTTAATTTGATTCTCATGCTTAAGTGTGACACATATATCACACAAAATGGATTCATTAATCATCATATTTCATTCCAAGATAAGGGAGTATGGAAGAAATACATGAAATTACATATTCAAATAATTTAGAGTGTATATAGGTTAACAAACTTGATTGAAAATTGGTATAATATTCAATAAACAATTTTTTTTCCCTGGAAATTCATTGTGAAATTCCAATAGTGTGACGACGTCACAGAAAAATTCATAAAATGTGTTTATGAGAGAGAAAGGAATATTTAATAATTTTTAAATAAAATGGTATCTAATAGGGATAAGTATGGGAATATTTAATCTTTTTTAGTTGAAATTATAATGAATATGATAATAAAAAAACATGAATAAAGAAGATAGGGAATGGATCTTTTACTTGAATGTGTGACCCTAAATTCATAAAAAGAGATTTTTGAGATCCTAGTGGAACCTTGAGAGGAATATAGAGAGGGGAGGTCATAATAAAATCGATATAAAATGATTTTATGTGAAGAGAAATGTGCTCTTTGGTGGTTTTATATATGAAAAGAGTGGGGAATTATTTATCATTTTTAAACATATGTTTTGAACTCTATATAATAAAATACACAAAACCACAAATCATCAAATGGTTTTTTATCATGTTTATTTCAAATAAGATGGTTGTATTTATTTTATAAGGCCATGGACTGAACATAATAATATAACAGCCTTTCTTCATCTTTTGTGAGCCATACTCTTAAATAAAGGATTTTAACCATTAAAATATATTAATGGTTCTAGAGGATTCATAAGTTATTTATAAAATTAATAAAATAAAAATAAAATCAATATTTTTTATAGGAAAATAGTTAATTGGTCATAGATCCCATTTATACTATTTATTACATCACTTTTGGGTCATTAAGATGTCATTATAGATGAAATATATTTTTAAAGTATTTATTTTTTACCAAAAAAAGAATATCTCAAAAAATTAAGAATAATTCTTTCGGGGTTAATTACGAAATTTTTATTCAAAAATAATATTATATTTATAAAAATAATATTTTAATTATGGAAATTTTCACTTTTAAAAAAAATATGAATATTTATTGAAAATGGGGAGTTTTTTATAATAATATTTTTCAACCCATTATAAAAAATAACATTTGGATTCATAAAATTTAAATGATATATTTTTTAAAATATTTAATAATAATTTTTTATTTATATATTTTTAATTTTAATAATCTACTAATTCATAAAAATAATTTCCATAAAGTTATTTTAATGCTACCAAAATTAATATTTTTGTGTTCTAGTGAAAAAAAATATTTCTAATGTAACCGTAATGGGATGAAAATATATTTTAAATTATATAAATAATAATCTATATACTCATATTTCTAGTGTCATGATACATATCACTTTAATACACTAGAAACCACCCAATGAGTATGGTGTACCAGGGAGGGACTTTCAAGGGGTTGTTTAATGGCCATTGTTTGGAATGTGGTATTGATGATCTTGAACTTCTACCATAAAGGGTTTCTCTCATGCTTATATAATTGGATTTCATATTCGTTTAGATCAAGTGAAAATTCCAGTGAGTCTATCTCAATTATATGCTCGGAAAAATGGTCTTTATGGGGTATGATCATACTAGTTGAGGCTATCACTTTCTTTTTCAATGTAAATTGGATTTGATAAAACCCTAAATTTATAAAAACCTCATCATCACTATTCAACGACTATTTTATCTGTGGTAATGTTTTTTAAAAACCATTTAATATAATAAGATATAAAAAACCAATATATTACAAGTGTTTTGTATAACCATATTACACAATAAAAAATTTATTTAAAAAATAATTCATAATAGTACAAGGATTTACTGGAAGAATATTGTAATTAAGATCATCTTCTTCCAAAATCTAATAAACTCATTCTTAAAATAAATAGAGAAACACATTATCACCAGATTTTAATTTTATGTCTCTTTAATAGTTATTATCAAATCTCTTATATAAAAATCTATAATGGTTTGATGAACAAATTAGAAACTATTTTTGTAAGAGAACTTCTTTGATGTTTGAATTTGGTCCCAGGCTCCCTTTTTTTCCATTGACCATGATCTCAAAATATCATAAAATTTCTTTTTTTTGTTCATACTAGCCATCAGTATTGGTGTGATCTGACATATTAATGTTTAACATTATGTTTTCATTTTGATTATGAATCTAACAGAACATTTAGGATATACATTGATCATGATCAGATATAATAGATGTTGTGGTAACTAGTACCCCACCAATTAACATATATATTTTTATAGGATGATTGACCGAGAAATCCTATTAACGAAAAATGAAGTTTAATTTTTTTAATGTTTCTCCACCAAAACCCGTGTAGAATTATTTATGTTAGGTGTATCAGTAAGACCCATGAAATAATTCATAGTGATGTTCTCCTATTTCTTCGTAGGTATGGGAAATTGTTCCTTAATTTATTTTTACCATTGTTGTTTTCACATAACCTATTTAAAAAACTAGTAATATTTTTGTATATTATAAAATACATTTCACTATATTGTCTCACCTAGCACATTCATGGAGATATATATATATCACCATTCTCCCTTGGTTAATGGAAAATATTGATCTATAAGAATGATCGAAAAAATCCGTTTATATCATTGACTTCAAGCATTTAAATTATCATTTCCCAAATATCACAACTATTTAATCATTAATATTGAAATTAGAGTACATTCACCTCCCCAAAAAACATAAAATCTTTAAAATATTCGCATCATCTCTTTGAAATTTTCTACTCTCTTTTAGCTATGAAAGGTGAAAAATAATTTGATAAAGGTAGGATAATGTTCCTTCATTCACGATTCCTGTGTATATTGTTTTCTTGTCTAAAAAGATTACATATATCTCAATCCATATCATAGATATGGTTTCAGTCTCTTTTCTATATATGGAATCTTCCAAATTTTATTCCATCCCCTAATAATGATGGATTTCGAAATGATAATCCCTTTTCAGTTCTAATCATCGTCATTAGTTCCTGCAGAGCTTCTTTTGTTTGGAAATATATTTCAGGATTATTTATGTCTTTATATATATCATAAATCTATCTTTAGAGAAAATTCCCCTAAATATTCACTATAAATATAACCACATCTAACTCAACATCACCCATCAAATAGTCTTATTCATTCACCATTAATGAACCAGAGGAACATTCAATTACTATTTTAATCTCTATGAGTATACAACCTAGACATCGTTTTAATGTTTCACTTTAGATGATAAATCCTTCATCGCTTATAAGTTGGTTGAGTACAAATTTTTTGATTAACATTTTCATCACCTACATTCATATCTCTAAAAACACATATATATACACATACATCACTCCCTTAAGTGTTAGCAATTTTTAAGGGTATTAAAAACTTGAAACTTTTCTCACACATCACAGATTGTACCCAGGTAATACCAGGAAACTATTGATATCTACAATATATGTTGGTATAAGACATTCCTTAATTGAATTAGACATCAAAATTTACACATATATCCACTTACTGACATTAATAATACCAAATAATTATATATAGTCTATCCTGAACTAAAATTTAATACTCATTTTATATAACCTCTATTACATCAATGTAATCAACATAGTAATTGAATTCTTCTATTTTCCTATATTTCTTTTGAATTATATAAAAATATCATATATAACACTGCCATAGATTTCTCATGGTAATATCTGAATACTATATTCATTTAGTCTAGGAAATACATTGGTTCATTCATGAGTCCAAATAGAATAACTATTAACCCATATTGGTTATCCATATAAGAAAAAAAATATTGTTATATTATCTTATATGATTAGTTGATGATTTTATGATCTAAGGTCCTCATTTGGGAAGTATTGAGGTACTTATAACCGATACAACAATTCAAAAATACATGGAAGAGGATACATTAAATTTAACATGATCATGTTGTTACTTCCTATCATTTCCACTACTGATCAACTTCTCCACACAAGATGATAAATGACCACTGTGACAATTACTTTCTCACAGAATTAATGATTGTAAAATATCACCGGATAGATTAAATCCATTTATATATGATTATGGGATTAGAAACCATACTAAAAGATAGAGGGATGTTTTGAATATTACACTCAACTAAAACATTCAATCTCAATGGTTATTGCATTTGATTCATGTTTTCATTCAAACAAGTGTTAGTTATGACAACGATTTCTAGAAGTTGATGACTCATCCAGTCATCTTGTCATTTTTTTAAATCATCAATGTTATCAATGAATATTTTTTTGGAAAATATTATCATATGTCCATCAATATTTTAAAATAAAATAATGTTAGTTGTGGGAGAAAAAATAGAAGATTTGAAATTAGAATGAATAACCCCTAAATAAAATATATATCAGAACAAATAATATCTTGGACCAATCATAATTATACATTATCTACATCCTATTACGTTTACTATAATAAAATTGTATTCAAATCATATCTAATGGTTTGTAAATAAAATATGAATTATCTAAAGAATATCCATTTGTGGGGTCCACCCTGGTGTGAATTTATACATTGTTATCACACACCATGTGATGATAATCTTAATACCCAATCCTCCCTTTAGGAGGTCATTACCAGTTAGAACATCTTTTCTAGAGCCTACATCTACATGTAGTATCTAAAAATGGTTCTCATTGATAAGAATATAGCATAGTCAAATCTTTTATAAAACTTAATTATTTTATTCAATAAATAGGGTTATACGTTAGGGTTTCAATGATGATCTCTCATCCAAATATACATTAATAAATATAACTTCTATTTTATCAACCTGTATGAACCCAAAAATTATGAACTTAATAATTCTGGGTTTAACATTCTTTTATAAATAATATAAACAAATTACCTATAGGTATGTTTTCATTAAAATAATTTAGAAAAAAATAAATCACCATAAATATAAAAATAAAAAATTTAGTAAAATCCTTACATAGTGCTCCAAAATCCCATTAATCTTATAAAGATTCATTGGATAACATAGTGGTGTTATATTAACAAAATGGGGACTGAAAATTCCCTATAATAGAATAGACATGGAAATAAAGAATAACATTAGAGTCAAAATGGAATTAAATGATATAGTAAAGAGGGGGATCATAAGCATGGAAAATTTGTGTAAGATAATTCACTCAGAATATTATAGAAACATTGAATATGTGGTAACGATATTATATATTAGATTATAAATGAATATCAAGGGCCCAAACCAAGGCCATCATCATAAATTCAAAACATTCATATGGTGGATTATGATCACTCTCTAATCGATTACATAACATCCCATGGAATATAAATATTATCCCAATTCATTGGATTGATATATAATTCTAGGACTACACATTACACAAATAAAATCAAACATATGATTTCCACATGAGGAAAATAAACCACACATATACCATAAACATGGTCAAACCCATGAAAATGAAGTGGGTTTCATAATTCAAAATCAAGGAATAACTGATGGCAAAACATAAGGATTCCCAATAGAAGATGAAATCATATATTTTTTACATTAACAAAATCATGAACATGTATCTATGATGTATAAATTTCATGCAAAGGATCTCAGATAGGTTTTAATAATAATGAACCTCTTATGTTATGATTTATAAAATAAGAAAAGTATAAAGAATAATCTTATTTATTCTATTAAATATCAAAAGAACCATGAGGGTTATTTATATATATTTATGTTTTTTAGAGTTTATTCCATTTTTAATCAAATTATGGGGTGATGCATGACATGATTCAAGAAATAATAAAGTTCCCTAAAATAATGTTTACTAAAATTTAGAAAAAAAAATTGGAACCAAAAGATGGTGTAACCCATAATGGAAAATGATATATAACAAGAATCATTTGAAAAGTACATGTCTAAATAAATATAATAATTCTATGAGATTAATATTTAGTATATTAGGTTAAAATAAATAGATCCTCTAACTAATAACATAATTAGTGTGTTATAGAAGATCCCTTACCTCATGTTGTGATTTACTATTCACTTTTAATTTACATCGTGAAAAATAAAATTAAGTTAATTAAATAAATATTTATGATCATAAATAATATATATTTATTTATTTTAATTTTTATCTATTTAAATTTGGTATTTATTTTAAATTTAAAAATTTCAAACATGGTATTTCTTTGGTTGTTTAGTTACCCCCTTTGTAAATACTTATATTAGGTGAAATTGGTTGAAGGTGTTGTGAAATTATTTTAAATTATATGAAATATTAATAATTTAATAAGAATATATAGAGTCTAATTTATTCCTTTTTAAGAAATAATAATATTTATACATATATTTTTAGATCCACGTGGTGAGACGACCTGTGATTCAAACGCCTGGTGTTCCTAAAATAAATTATACAAAAATATTAAGTATATTGTATAATATTCCCATGGAGGAAATAGAATATATCCTAAAAAATAACTATGATTGGAAATCTGAGTGCACAATTGACTCCCAAACATGCCTTTTACCCAAGGTGGGGTATAAATTATGTTGGTATGGGAATTCTGTAGAAGACTCCATGGAGAGAATTTCTATAAATAAAAAAATTGAATTTTATAATTTTACATGGAACACCAAGTCAAATTACGTTTGAATGGGGAATCAGAATGGAAATCTGAGGCCACCATTGAGTTCATAAAAAAGTTTTTTCTCTAGGGGAGACCTCAGGTAAGAGGGCATAGGAGGTTCAGATTTCTCCACCCCTAATATTTTCCAATAAAAAGGAGTTCTATGAAATGAACCTGAATAATCACTTTTCTCCCTTGGAGGGTGGAGCTATAGATTATTGTGATTAAACCATCGAACATCACCGGATCGTGAAAAAACATTGGATCCTTGAATATCAGAGTGGAGTGAATGAAACAGGAGATCACGAATCCATGAATGATTTCTAGTTTGGATTCTGTAGCTCCTCATTTTCATTACTACTATCAAA
The DNA here is from genome assembly GCA_963277665.1 of Viscum album. Lineage (NCBI taxonomy): Eukaryota > Viridiplantae > Streptophyta > Magnoliopsida > Santalales > Viscaceae > Viscum > Viscum album. Next base: position 1,593,868,351 of record OY728130.1, on the reverse strand, counting down.
AATCACCTTTGGAAATCATTGCTTCTTTGAAAACCTTTGTCTATGGCCAATGTAACCCTGGCCATTGATCGTTTAATTTATGGACCGTCTTCTCTTCTTTGTTCTTCAAATTCTTAGTTGATCGACTTTTTTCACACTCAAATGACATTCAAACGTCTTGTGGATCATAGATCTCAGAATGTCATGATCCAAGGATTCTGAATCTTCGATGGTTTTTTGTTTCAGGGGCCAGAGGAAGCGCATCAGAGAGTAGAAGCAGTGGTAATATTTTTGCACATTGAAAATACAATGAATCGTCAAGCGGTGGCTTGTTCTATGAAGGTATCATCCTAGGGAGTCCTGATCTAGTCTCAAAATGAATTTTGTGTAGTCGGTTTTTCTTGATGGTCCATAGAATGACCACCGGTGCAGTAGTAGAGACGACAATGTTTCCATGTTGAAGGGGTCGTGCTGAAAGGGTGTCAGAAAGTGTGGGGGATATTGGTGGTGTAGAGGATGGTAGTTGATTGGATGGTCGGCTAGTGCGACTGGGTCGCGGGCCGGTGCAGCAGGGTCACGGGCCGAGCTGCGTCGGTCCATCCCAAATGGACCTTCTGGAAGTAGAAATCTTCAAATTCCCATATCTTTCGAACTGTACATCCATTTTATGCACCATTTGTATCCACATAGCTCTTGTTTTGAGGCAGACCTTTTGAGTCTAGTTAGAGAAATTTTTATTGAATTCTTGAGTCTTGGTGGAATGAAACGTCCACTTTTAATAATACTAATATAATTATTATTATTTGGGAAACATGCATCATACTGTACGGCTACTTACGATGATTTATTGGCACACTGGCATAAGAATTGTGACCCTGGAGTTGGGGTGGACATTTCAAAACTAATATCAAGTGATTAACCCAAAATGGTGGTGTGGGCCCCATGAGCCATGTTTTGGGCATTTGCGATGAAACCTTACTATTCCGCCGACTATCCATTTTGGAAAAAATGAATAACTAAATGTGTGTGCTTATCCGAGTGGGATGAAATGATGTTATACGATTGATGTTTTTTGGGATCGAGGTGCGGACCCCATGGGGAAATATTTTTACCGAACATGGAGAAATGTAGTTTCTTCACCAGGAGTATGTTTCAGGAAAATTATTTGTTGACCCTATGTGTTTTCCCACAATAATCATGATGGTTGGAACCGTTTAGTTAACGGGGGCCGTTTGTAAGAGGGATGTCCGCATAATTACATTTTCTCCCATCTAATTAGCAACGAGCAATGAGTGATCGTTTTCTATTTGGATAATGGTGTATTGTACTCTAGGTGTACACTAGCACACTTTATATATACTAGCTCGTAGTTTAGTACCAGAATACAGCTCAGTACATGACCAGTTGATGAGGTAGGGCCACCCGATATGTGGTCCCAACACACCATGTACCAATCTACGAATCTTCTACCTCTCGTATCTCATTCTCTTGGATTTAGATTTTGGCATCCGAGTAGCATGTCATGAGTGTTTTTTCACATAGAACATGATGGTTCCCTCCATAGTGGATTTTTAGAAATGATGAATGTTTTTTTGAGTATTACACTTATCCTGGGTGATACCTAATGAATGTAGTGTAGTTGCTCGATGCTTTCTGAGAAGTATCATCCAGTAGGGATGGCTAGATCACTTATGGATTACCCTTCTAGTGGGGCTGGGTAGTGGAATTCTCCATTCACTCTCTTTTTGGATAACCCTCCTAGTGTTCTAGGAAGTGTAATTCTTCTATGACACCTTCTTCTTACCCTCCAATAGGGTTGGGTAGTATAATTCATCATTCTCTCTCTTTTAGTCTTACCATCCAACTATGATGGGTCATGGTGGTTTCCTATGATAAATTAAGTATACAATCTTTTGGGTCTAGGAAGTTGTATTCATCGTTCTCTCTCTTTCTGGCCTACCCTCATGTTGGACTGGGCAGCGGCGTTCGCCTATTACACTTTCAACTTACCCTCCTGTAGGGCTAGTCAATGGTGTTCGATGTTCTCTCTCTTTCGGACTTACCCTTTAACTGGGATGGGCAACGACGTTAACGTATGGCACTTTTATCTTACCTACTAGTGGTAATGGGTAGTGTTAGTTTTCGTTCTCTCTCTTTATGTCTTACCCTCTCGTGGTGATGGGCTGTGAGGCTTACTGACTACTATTTGATACCTACCATCCACCGGGGCTTGGCTGTGAAGTTCGTTGTTTAATATTTCAGGCTAATCCCCCAGTGGGGTAGCGCAGTAGAATACTCTGATGACTCCATGCAGATTTTTTATGATTTAGTTGAGCATACCCTTCAAATGGGATGGTCGGTGGGTCCTCCACATCGATACATGATCTCTCGACTATGCGTCATAATAATGATACTTGATTTAACATACCTTTTACTCTCAAAGAAGAGGGACACTTTTTTAACAAAGACATGCCCTTGTGGCATAACCTAAAAAATTTAGGGAGAGAGAGTTCCACCCATAGAGCATAGTATCGTGGTACAATGATTGAGTCCCTTTTAATTGCTATTCAGAGAAGATGTGTGGGATTTTGGGCATCATTGGTGGTTACTTTTGAAACTGCTTGCTACTCTTTTCTAGGGATGATATGTGAGATGGAGATCCCATTACTCTCCCATCTGAGCATCATTGACTAAGAATATATATATATATATATATATATATATATATAATATTGCAGTTCCCACTCATTGGTTTTGGGTTACCCTCGTTCCATGAGAGGCAATGATGCACAAGGTATGCCACGTGCTTTCCATGTCTAGCTTCTCATGGCTGGATGAGTCTACACTCATAATAGAGGCCACAAAGACTTGATGAGATGTTTATATTCTCACTGATTCTAGATCCATCTATTTTTATTATCACAATTCACTCTCCAGTTAGGTTGAGTTTTACTCTCTTTTATTGTACCTTATTATATATACTTGTCTCATCTTCAATACATTGTTTTCTTTTCTCTTGAGCCTTTGGATCATCCTACTGAATATTTTTATAGTGACCCCTATTTGAGATTTTCCTGCACTTGGTGTGCCCTTATAACGATAGATAGGTTGATAATGTATTAGATGAGAATAGGTATACGGGGTTCTTGTACCATTTGTGGTGGTCTTAGATTTGTATTTAGAAGAAGGACTCTCCTAGCTATTTTGATTTTTCATTTTCGGATTGTGCCACTTTTCTGGTTGGGCGTGTAGTTTTTTCCTTTCAATTTCATTTTTCTTTTCTATAATTTTAATTTTTATAGGTTGATGCATGTTCCTAGATTAATCATTATAGTTTTTTAATTTGATATATTTTTCCTATCCTTTTTTTAATTTATTTGGATTTGTGTGTGTCTGTACAAGTTCATATGAAACTCCCCCCTAGTTTGATGTGTCTTCAGCGCTAGTCCCCGTTCCCTGGCGTATGCAGGCGAGCTTGCAGTAGTTGCGGCTTGAGCCTAGCATAGGTGCAGTTGTGAAAATGTCGTATCAAATGGCGTTTCATTCCTTGGGAAGTTGTTTTGATATTCTCAATGAAAAGGAATTGGTTGAGTTTTAAGAAAAAAATGTCAATGCATCTTGATAGTGGCTGTTAGGCCAGGGAGTCCACTGATGGTGCAGTGGGCGTTGTAGCTATTCTCCAGGACAATGATTACCAACATGTCTAATTGGAATGTTGAGACATGTGTTTATGGTCACAATGGTATGTGAATCATATAGTATTAATAATTTTACATTCCTTATTGAGTTAGTTACTCATCACTGATGATATATAAATTATCATTTGGCTGCAATACTCCTTGATAGATTCAGGATGCCTCGGTGATTTTAGTTATCCAAGATATCATCTACAATTAGTGACGATGACTTTGTGAGTGATGAGTCCTCAGTTCATAATCTATCATACGACCCCCCCTTTCTCTAGGTGGGTATGTAGGATCACCTCCACCTATGGAGAAGTAGTTAGTATCGGTAGTGCAGCCCAATGCTGAGCACAGGCTGAGCGTGCTTCACAACATCCATCATCAGAAACTATTGAGGATCCATGGTGATCCATACCCTCTGGTAGTGATGGTTTTCCTAGAGTCAGTGTTTTGACTCTTTAGGATTGTTCGATCACTGAAAAATCATATAGTGGCTTTTAATGATATTTTTTTCCACAGAGTTTATGGACGTTGGTGGAGTCCTGTTACAGAGATACATGTTTAGTTGTTACTCTCATGGGATGAAATCATGCAGCATTTACAAGAGGGGTACTTCCCCTCCTACTTAAACTCCAGCCCAATTTAATAGTTTCTAGAGCATTAGTAGGAAGTGATGGCAGTGATGGAGTAAGTTACTAGGTTCCTAGATCATACACACTACAATATGGACATTTTCCTTGATGGGACCTTTTGGTAATGGAAGTTTGAGCATGGTATTCATAAAAAAGATTAAAGCCAATGTAGTTCTCTTGTCAATCCCCATAATTTCCATGGATTAGGAGTGACCACTTTTGACTGATACATTTCTATCATAGGGGTTCTAGTTAGCTAGTTTTTGTAGAGGACACATTAGATCTGGGATTTCTTCCGCTGCTAAAAGGCTTCATCTTGAAGGGCCATGACGTAGGAGGTCTCCACTTGATAATATTCTAGAACATGTTTGGTGATAGTGTAGAGAACCAAGGAAGCCCATGTAGGGCCAATACTATGCTTGTGATTGGTGAGGTCACATGGAATGAGAATACCCAGCCAGTAGTGATGTTCATTCCAAGAAGTTGGTAGTGGGAACTCTATAGTAGAGGCATTTCCATGATCATAGATCTTCACAGTGAGGACAGTGTGCTCCCTAGGGAGTTCGTGTTGGCAGAAGAGGAGGAATTATAGTGTTTGGTGGATGACGTTGTGAGGTCCTTCAACCACCACTAGGCATCCCACGTTAGTCTTTGGGAGCTGGTGGTCAGGGCCACATGTAGCTGTATGCTATGGATGTATACAGTCCTTCAACACATGATATGATAAGAGGTACACTCTGTATCATTTCTACCGTCTTCTGAAGAACATGTTAGAAACTATGTGAGGTATTATTTTCATCCAACTCCTTGCTCGAGAAGTTATTGCTGTGACAAGAGGCATCAGTGTGACCCTGTATTGGTGTTGTTCAACATAGTTTTGAATTCACGATGAAGAGGGGTCCTTCCACCACTGTGACACATTATTGTTATGGGAACAAAACCGTGAGGGTGAGCTAGTTCCAAAAAAAATCATATAGTATCATGGTGTTGTGTATGAGACCCGATGAAGTGTGTGTTCAATGTGGAGTTGTGAAGTGGAGTGTCAGAGAAGGTATTGGATTTGGTAGTGGAGTTTTACTAAATGACATATTTTTTTACAATTCCATTAGTGGGTGGTGGATAGTGGCTAGTTTTGAGGGTTTATCTCCTTCCAAGAGAGGCAATGATGAGTGGGGTAAGCCATGTGATTTCTGTGTCTAGCCCCTTGTGGTCAGATGAGTTTACCCACCCTCTAGGTTCATTAGTACCTTGTGTGGTCCATGTCATGTCTTGACACTACCGTTATAAAGTAATTGTCTAGGTAATGAAGAACCCATGAGAAAAACTACATGACTCACTAATTTTTGCACTAACTAGTATTCCTCGCTCTGAGGGTTTGGAGACACTGCCCTCTGGGAGGATTCTTTTGGGTTTTCATAGACCACCAGAGTCGCATGTATGTCTTCTCTCTGAGAGACATGAACCTGAGGCGACAACACTGGTTGAACTTCCTACATGACTATGACTATTACTGTCTATACACTGGGAAAGGAAAACATTGTTGAATATTACATTAGTAGGAAGTCACGGCCTCACCAAATGTAGGATGTTTCAATGTAGTGAGCTTCCCAACACCTGACCATGTTGGAGCAGGAGGGTACGTTTTTCTTCTGTCGATGGTATAGACTCTTCTCTTCCAAAGTATGTAAGAGAGTCTCAATTTTGAGACATAGACAGTGAAATAATGAATGACCAAGTATCCTTATGTGTTTCACCAGATGGATATTCGGATGGAGGGAATCACGAGATCCTGTTCTAGAGACCGATAAAGATTCAAATGGCAGTTCATGGGGTAGACGTTCACTGCGGAAGTAAATTAATCCACTAAGTGTCAACAGAACATTTGTGATCATGAAAAGACTCTGCAAGGTTACCTACTACCATTTCCTATCCCCTCAGTTGAATTGGGTGCCCAACTCCCCCCACGAGTTGCAGCTAAGGAGATGCATGCATATTCATACACAAGATATCGACAAGAGAAAACCATATAAGGGTGGAACCTCCCATTGTTTTTCGTGTTTTGGTTTCATGGAAGCATGGAATGTTCTTGGGAGTAGGAGAGCCTGGTGTGAGCTTAGTACCAAAAGTTGTTTTACCTAGTTTTTATTTTTGGGGATGAAAATATTAAAAGAAATAAAGATATATAGACCCAGTTTTTTTCTTATAATACATATGAATATTTCTACATTTATTTTTAGATCACGGCACTGACACACTGTGCGATTCTAAGGCTTAGTTTTCCCAGAATAAACTTAAAAAAAAATATTATGTATATCCTATAATATTCACATGGTGGAAATGGGATATCTCTTAATCTGTAGCTTGAATCGGATATTAGAGGCCATGATTGAGTCTAGATCGTTCCGTTTACCCTATGATGAGTATATCTTTATTCAACCTGGACATTCTATAGAAAACAAAAAATATGGTGTTTCCACAAATAAAATAATTATATTTTATTATATTATCTGGAACACAAAATCAAATAACTTTTGAAGGGGGGCTCGGATTAGAAATATGAGACATCTGTTGAGTTCAGAATGGGGTGTTTTACCTTGTGGAGACATTAGGTAAGACATAATGTGAGGTTTGGAGTTCTCACTCACTAACATTGTTCATTAAATAGATGTTTTTAGAAATGATATTTATTTTTCTCATTTCTCTCTCAGATGGAGGAGCTCTGGATGATAGATATTCGATGTCAAAATATCATCGATTCATGATATAACATTAGATCCTAGTATATCAGAGTGTAGAAAATGCAATGGAGGATCAAAAATTCATAAATGATTTCTAGATTAAATATATTATCCCCTAGATCTAGTTTCCATTGTCTAAAATCACTTCCAATCATCATTTCTTATATGAAAATGATCATTAATGGCCAAAATAACCACGACCATCAATTGATTAATTTAGAGATCGTATGTTCTTTGTAGTTCTTTGTGCTCGTCATCGGTCATCTTTTAGTAACATTGAAATGACAACCAAATGGAAAGAGGATCATAGATTTATAAAGGGCATGATCCAAGGATTCTTTATCTTCTACAGTTTTCATTTCAGAATCTAATGGGAGTATAATAACCATCATAAGCAGAAATTACATTTTTCTATATTGAAACGTCAATGGATCATTGATCAGAGGAAAGATCAATAAAGGTCTTATCTTGGGGAGTCAATATCTAGTCTCGGATCGAATTTTTGGCAAACAAGGTGTTCCAGGTGGTCCATGGAAGGACCACCGGTGCAGTAGTGGCAGCGCCACCCCATGGAAGAGGCCATGGCCTACGGGCCATGGTAAAAGGGTTTTAGTGTGCACTGATGGTGCAGAGGCCAGTGGTCTGAGTCAGACCGCATAACTAGGCCACGGAATCGCTAAACCGGTCCTGTCAAGCCCGGATAGGCCTTCGGGCTAGGGAAATCTATAAATTCTTATATTTTTCGAACTATATGTCTGTTTGACTCGTTGTATGTGTTCATGTGACCCTTTCTTCAAGGTGGACCTATTGTGGCTTGTTGGAGAACTTTTAATTTCTTTCTAGTGAATCAGTGGCATGAAACAACCATATTTTATTTTAATCATATAATTATTATTAATCAGAATCTTGCATCAGACCGACTATCTACATTCAAAAACGGATTTATGAGCCATTAGAGGTGTTGTAACTATTGAGTTGGGGAAAACCATTCAAATATAATTTCATCCGCTTAAACCAAAATGGTAGTACAGGACCCATGAGCGCCATTTTAGGCATTTGTAGTGAAATGTCACTTTTTCACTAGGTGTTTGTTTTAGAAAATAAATACCTGATCCCATTTATTTTTCAAGGGAATCACTCTAGTGACATCTGTATGATGTGTTTTAGGATCAATTAATGGGTGTCATGGGGTATTATTTGTATACAATGAGGTGGAATGTAGTTTCTTCACAGGGAGTCTGTTTTGGGTGAATGATTAGAAGATCCTATGCATTTTTCAGCAAGGATCATGACGATGTGATCCATTTTTTTACACGGGGCTGTTTATAATAGGCATGTTAGGAATTATTTTTTCACACTCTGAATCAGTATCTATTAACATGTTCTTGTCAGCATATGGGCTAGTGGTGAACTATTCTCTTGGAGTAAACTGGCACACATTGTAGGTACTACCACAAAGTTTATTACCCGAGTACCGCTAGGCACATGACCATGCAATGAGGCGGGGCCACCCAACATGTTGGCCCCACACGTTCCATATAGTACTCTATGCATCTTTTACCTCTGGTATCTTCTTCTCTTGGATTTATATTTTGGCATGTGAGTAGCCTCTTCTAAGTGTTTTTCTATGTCGAACACGATAGTGACCTCTGTATTGGATTTTCTAACGCGATGTTAGATGTTATGGGTGTGACGAATATTCGATGTGATACCTGATGACTATTTTCTAGTTTCTTGGTACTTTCTAAGAAGTAACATCTAGTGGGGTTGGCCATAATACATTCTCTTTACCCACCAGCGGGGCTGGGTAATGGTGTTTTCCATTCACTCTCTTTCGGGATAACCATCCAGCTGGGCTAGGATCTTACATTAACCTGTGATAATTTCATATTAACATATAGTGGGGATGGGAAGAGGAGTTCATCGTTCAATCTCTTTCGAGATTACCCTCCAGCTGGGTCGGATTGTGGTGTTTGCCTATGACACTTTTGGCTTACCCTATAGTGGGGATAAGAAATGGAGTTCAAAATTCCCTCTCTTTTAGGATTACCCTCCACAAGGTCTGGGAAATGTAATTATCATATGAAAAATTCGACTTACCCTCCATTGGGGCTAGGCAGAAACATTAATAATTGTCTCTATTTAGGGATTAACATCTAGTGGGGATATGCATTGATGTTTGTTAGTGACACTCTATGACATACCCTCTAAGGGTGATGTATAGTGAGGTTCCTCATTTACTCTTTCAGGCTTACGCTTTAGTGGGGCAGGGTAGTGGCGTATATTGAGAAATATTTTAGTCTTGCTGATGTTAGCACCATGCATACCCTCCAGCAGGGCTAGGCAATTGGTAGTCAACATAGATACATGATCTCTCAACTGTGAAGCATAATGATGATATTTTTTAACGTACCTAAGTACCCTCAAGTAATAGGGAATCTTTTCACACTTATATTTATCCTCATAACATTCCCTAAACCCATGATTTTGAAATAATTCCATCCTAATAGGTTATAATTAAGGTGTGGTGATTAATTCCCTTTAAATAATGTTAATATAAACATGTGAGATGATAGGAATCATTAGTGATTACATCTGAAAATGTTGAATACGGTTATCATAGGATATTATTTGAGATGGAGATCCCCTTACACCCTTATTGAGTCTTACTTGAATGAGAATATATATATCCAACTACATCACCCACTCCCTGTGTTTTGGATACTCCCCATCCAGGAGAGGCGAAGACACTCAGGGTATGCCACATACTTTCTTTGTATTTCTTCTCTCGGTTGGATGATTATACTCAACTACTAGATGAAGTGAAGAATCGATGAGAATTTCATCTTCTAATAGTTTCTAGATCCTAGTTTTTTATGAGCCTACTTGAATCTCTTACTGGGATGAGTGGTACTCTATTTTCTTGTACCTTTTTCTATCTACTGCTCCCCTTTTAGTACATCTTTTGCTGCTCCTTTCACCCATCAGTGAATCCTTCTAATTATTTTTATAGTCACCCCTTCATGGTCTTTTTACCGAACATGGTCTTCCCTTTAAGACAATGGAGATGTAGATCATGTCATCTGATGAGCTTTGGGTCATAAGGATATTGGAATCTATGTAGTGGTCGTAGATTGGGATTCAGGAGTGGGACTCTCCAACTATTTTACATTTCCACCTATTGATACGTTGTGGATCCTTTCTGGTTGTGCATGTATTTTTCCCATTCCCTTTTATTTTATATTCCATATTTGTATTGTTTAGAGGTTGATGCATGTTTGTCATTTATTTATTAGAGTGTTATATCTTTTTTTCATATACACTTTTTAATTGTGTTCTCTCTATGTTTGTGTGTACATGTTATTATAAAATATCCTCCATGGGTTTGTTTGTGCCTTTGGAGGTAGTATCCAGCCCCTGGCCTATGACGGTAGGCTTAGGGTAGTTATAGATCATTCCTAGATTGGTTAAGGTTGTGATATAATCAAATTGATATATACTAAAAAAATTATCCTTCCATGTTGTTTGGTGATGAACAATAGAATTCATTTCTTATGGAGGTGATATTTCAGACATACACATGATTAATGCTTTAATTTAATTATGAATGAGGGAGAATTAAGTTATATGATAATATGAAATTTTTAAATAATATTAATATAATAAATATCATATTTATTCACAAATCAGGGTAGTGAACTAATCATGATACCTGGTAAAATAAAATTGATGATGATGAATTGTGGTGGAGGATGTCTGTGTACAAATATTAATGATTATTTTTATCCTTAGTGGATGGAGAAGAATAAATACTATTTCTTCATTCATATAATAAAATGTTGGTATAGTAGTTATATTTATTTTATTATAATTTCTAGATATATGTTGCTAGGAAGAGGGATATTATGAATAAATAATTAAAAATTAATTAATACATATAACAAGTGCATGGGTTTACTATTAGAAATCACCTAATAAATACAGGCCTTAGCTAATTAATGGTGACCAGAGGCCTCTTAAAGTGGGATAGGGTAATTGGAGGAATAAAATTTCATATATCAAGAATTAATTCCATATAACTATCTTGGAATTATGCTATGTAATTTTCAATTTTTTATATGTAAAGGAAATTCTGATTTTTTGAATACCCATTTTTTCCCATAATATCATTAAACTATAAAATTGTTATTGAATACAAAGGATAGAAATACTATATTGAGAGATGATATTGGGTGGATAAATCATAAACCATGAATTTCTATACATCCAAATCCATTTTGATTGACCGTGACCTAAACAAATTACTTATGCACTCCTCTGACTGCATCCAAGATCACTTGGTTTGAATAAGATTCAATCCTAGTGGATTCTTATTCCAACCAAAATATTTTTTCCAAAAAATAAGTGACATTATTAAATAATCATTTGATTTTGGTTTCTTATCTGACCAAATTAAATTTTCTTTAATCCAAGAGTACATAATAACATTATTTATCTAAAATATACTCTGATTTTTTAGGTTATGATCTTGACCATTATCAAGCATCTTTAAAAAAAGGGAAATGTAACATTTAATTGTCTATATGGGGGACTACCACCTAGCGAACTGGTGTAACTCATTTTTCATTAACACATCACAAGATTGAACATATTGATGTATTTAATTGGAATATATATAATATTTATGATATTAAAAAACATATGGAAATATAATATCATATATATATATATTCTTATATTATATTCCACATAAGTTATGTTAACATCACAGTTGTGTATGGCAGACTATCTCCTCACAAAGAAATTTTATTTTTTTACATATTAGATTTACATGGATTGAAATAAATATTTATTAACCAATTATATACAATATATATGACAATATTTACTCTTAAAAAATTATATATCACTTACTTATTTAACCTTTCAACCACTATGTAATTGATATATCTGCTTATGTGTACGTATAACTTACCATATCCACAAAGCGATGTGATCCATTATCGTTGTTCAAATTTCATTACCGATCTAATAAATTATATAATAAAACAAAATTATATATATTAAATTAATATAATTCTGAATATTCTATTACCATGTAATATTTTCAATAAATATTAACATCATGAAAAAATATTAAGGATAAAACAATCTAATTAACAGTCTAAAATCTGAAAATAATGAAATATTATTAATGAACAGGTTTTAAGATTCAATAAAATTATCATATATTATATTATAAATATAAATATAGTGCTTAATTATTTTAATATCATGTTTAAAACCACTTTATAGGTGTTTAAATCACATTCCACTAAATGGTACCCTGAGGTAAGAGACGTCATATCAATTTCCATTTATTGAGGCATATTGTAATGTTATGCACCAATATTCTTTTAATTGGTTTATATACTACCTGTATAATAATTAATATTATTATTCATTTAAAATTAATTTTATTTTAAGTTTCAAATTAGGTTATATCATCCATATATATTTGAATTGTTCTTTAATATCTATACTGCCTTGGTTTTCTGGCCAGGCACAATCTACTCATGTCATTTGAATTGAAATTTACCAAGTGGAAAAGAATTTGATAACTCAATTTCTTTTCATTAGGTTATATTACATCTTTGTTGTATTTGATATTATTTGATTATGTGCGTAATTAATTTTGATTATATTATGTTTTATTTCTATATATATATATATATATTATTTTTATACACATAATCAAAATATAGAATAATTCTCATTACAATGTTATGATCTTTGTGAGAGATTATTTCACAATCTCATTTTCGTCGGGATTTATTTTGATTGAATATCTATTGAAGGAAATTATTTAATCATTGAATTAATAATAATTTTTTTGTACTCGTTTAATTTATCTTTCTAGAAAGTAAGAGTATCATTTTCCACAATTTTTTATAAATAATTATTGATGAAAGTTTCTTAATAAAATATGACTTCATTTCTCACTACAGTTAATAATAAATTTTCTTATAAATACATGTTTTTATAAAATATTTTAAAATTAATTTAGAACTTTATAAGGGATTTATTTAAAGAATTTTTAGATTTTATTTCATTTATTTATGAAATTAAAAACTAATCTTCTTTTCTATTTCCAAATAATTCACATTTGGATTTTAACAAAAAAGTGAATGTAATATTTCATTTATGTTGTACGACATGCAAAGAATTTTCCAAGGTCATCACCATTAGATGTTGTATAAAATTCATTATAACTTTCAATAATTATATTAAATGAAATGTTTTTTCTAAATATTATTTCAAAAAAAAATTTAAACATATTTTTAATGTAAAACAATTTTATTTTTCATATGATTTTTTTTTATGAATTTTTTTTGGTTTTACTATTCCTAATTATAATTAATTCTTTATTATACTCATGATGCACTGAGGATATGTTTTATTAATACCATTTAAACTATTTTTCATTTTTGTTCCTCCAACGGCTCAAAGGCCTTCATTTTATATTGATTTTTGATAATCCACTATTCAAGGGCTGAGGTGGAACAATTACAAGGCCCGTAGGCAGAAGTTTTACTTGGCCCATAGGAACTAGAGGAATTCATTTCTTGTAGGATTCGAACATTACATATAACCCTGAATAACTACTTGGAAAAGGTCCTCCCAACTATCTTCGTCAGGTAATCATCTTCCACCTCTGCATGGTTGTTTGACTAGGCTTTCTCGTGCATGCACAGGCTTCTCCAGATGAAAGGTTCCATGACCTCCCATTCTTGCAATCCATTTATCTTCTGTTATGCGGAAATATCCTTGATCATCCTCCATCTAAAGATTGTTCCTTGTTGGTTTTCTTGTTTGAATATGCACTTATGGTGGCCCGAAGGCCTTATAGTGGCCCGAAGGCCTTGAGGTGGCCCGAAGGCCTTACTCACTCAATGTCCTAGGTGGCCTGAACGTCTTAAAGGACTCTAGGACCAAATCGGTGGCCAAAAGTCCCAAATGGGGGAATAGTATCGACTGCTATCATGTGAGTGAGATGAGGTGTAAAGGTATATTTGTGATTATGATTATGATATCCAATAATTATGCATTTTATTTATTAAAAATTCTATTTTTCTATACATGGTATTTTTATTCCTATATTATATATATTTGGTTTATTACCAATTTCATGATTAATTGAATGTTTTTTCTGGATATTAACCATGTCATATTGATTATTCCACATCATATTAGCCACAATATTTTTGAAATTATATTATATAATGATGAATTTATTTCTCATTTAATTTTTTAAATAGAATCTGTATTCAAATAATTTTTTTAAATATTGATTATCACTTATAAAATTATATTATTATAGTTATTGATAAAATGGAATTTGTTTTTTATATTTAACATTTCATGTTGATTTTGTCTTCTTGATTATTATTTATTTACTTATGATAACATTTAATTTCTATAAATATTATTTTGTGTTTGATCTCACCCTTATTTTATTTCATTTCCTAGGCATTCATAATGTATACTATGAATGATATGAAAATACATGCCTAGTGGAATAATAAAATTATATAAAAACAAATATGCTGTATTTTTGGGAGTCAAAAATTAAATTGGAATCATATATGTATCTTGTATAAAAACTATACCAAATTATTTGATCATTTAGGATGAGATTCCTTGTATATTATACCATTAAAATAATGAATACATTTTCATTGGGCTATAAACTAAAGAATAATATGTTTTATATGATTAATAGAAATAGATATTTTAATAACCCAATAATCAACCTAAGGGGAGGTCGATAATGGTTTTTTCTTAACGAAGATGCTTTTGTCTCAAAAAACTAATTAATAGATATTTTTCGTATGTTGTTAGAAACTAGTGATCATGTATATCTTTATGTTGAATACTTCAAAAAAATATTTTATGAATGTAAATAATTATATAATCATAGAGGAATTACATTGTTCACTAACAGTAGACTACATTCATGGTGCACACATATGAAATTTTTTATTAAATTACAAATAAATTAAAAACCATACCTTTTAGGGAATATAATACTCAGGTCATGTTTTTTAAATATTTTTTATTTCAATTTAATTTATTTTAATATGGAAGAGAATATGATTTATGTCAATATATTGATGAAATGTTCTTTGAAATTAGTTTGGTGTTTATAATAATAATGACCAAAATAAGAATATTTTTGAAATGGGTAGGAAGTGACCATACAAATTAAAAATAGAGGAAAATGTATGAGGTTGGTACTCAACTATTTTTAATTTTTTGGACATTTATTTTGATTAAATAATCATAAGTATTTAGATTAATAAATTTTTCAAAAATAATCCTATAAAAAATTCTATCTATGTAAGTTTTCTTCAAGGATTCATGAATTTAAAAACACCAAGATTCCACACGTCAATTCATGTGAGAGTATTGTAAGGGCCATAAGATATTTATACATGCATAAAGTTAAAATTTAAAAGAACATTGGATTATACATAGTGATTTTACTAGAATATCATTGGAATATAATAAAAATATTGGGGTATACACTCCATGTACTCTGGAAGAATTTAATGATAAGAGGATTTAAAAATAGAGATTGTGTATATTTATTTGATCATTGGGGATTCTATAATTTCATTGAAAAAAAATATTCAATGGTTTGTATGGAGATAATAATTATGAGAAATATATTACCTCATTTGAAATTTATCACATGAATGGAGTGTATGATATAGATTATATGACTTGTGTGTATGAAATCCTTGTCGAGTGAATTTTTTGATATGACATAGAATATTGAAGATCATAAGGATCAAAATCCCTAAATTATTTTAATTTAAATGTTTCCAATGTTTTCTTCACTAATAAAATTTCATAATTATTATCCCAAATATGTTAAATACCTTGGTGGTGATTCAATTTATAAAAAATTTAATTAATTGTCAATTTCATATTGTGTCCATAATATACAAAACAATTTTCTATTCAATTACCAAATAAATATATGAATTTAATGGAAATAATATATGAGGCATAATTATTTTAAAAATTTTATCCTAATAAATATAGTACAAGGGATATAAAAAATATGTTTTCTATAGTACAAGAATATACTAAGCATACTTCAGTTACAATGATTGGTGTGATCTCACTGTCCACATGTTTAAAACCTTCTAAACATGTGGGAATACAATATTACTAAATAAATTGAAGAAACATTCCTTATTAAGGAATAATTTATTGTTATTAATCACCATATATTTTATTCAAACTAATCTGTGTTTTTCATGTGTATCCATTTTCATGCATGATATGAAATCCAATTCATGGTATATATTTCTCATCTAAATACCCTATGTGAATTGTTTTTATTTAAACTATTTTCCATGCCATAATCATGTGGATACATTGGAAATTATATATAGTTAACATATTTTACCAAACCTATATGGAGGGATTTGGTGTGAATGAAATTCTTATGTTCTTCTCTTGTGCGAACCACCTTCAACAGAAGAAAACACACACCCCTAACAAGACCAACATACTCTTCACTAATTCAATTCATACATTTTAATTTATCATGGATTTTCAATATAATATTAATTTACCACATAATTCCCACATAGTATTACTTAAATATAGAATCTTACGTTCAAACACCATTCCAAAATAGTTTAAATGAATATAATAGTACATCATTAATAATTTTGTCTCTATATAATGAATTCATTAGAGGATCCTTATATTGGGAAAAATATTTCCATAAAAATTATAATAAAATTATTTTTCTCTCCTTCCCCACAAAATATCCTTTTTCCACCTAAAAACATCATATTATTAATTTTTACATCCCACATAATTTTAGAAACCTCCTTCGTATATTCTATACCGAAAACTCCCTATTATATGAACCACTTCTATACAATTAGTTCTAGAAGATATGTTCATAGTGTATCCTACTATCTGACCCCTTAATAATAATATATCCATTTTTTATTCATAAAGTCTACCATCCACCTCTTTTAAAGCATTATTTATTTATCACAATATCATTAATTTTAAAACAAAAAATTCATCTTCCAACTGACTACCTTGTAAAATGATTACCAAAAATTTTAGAAAAGACTTTGAAAAAAAGATCAATAGAAAAAATCATTCTAATATAAAATTCTAAAACCTTTCTATCTGATTTTTTAAAAATTCTAAATAATACATAAATAAATTGTTCCACCATGAGGTATTTTTTCTACCTATATGTCACATTATGTTTGATGAGAATACATCAAAATAATGTTATTATCATTTTGAAAAAAATTCTATGGAAGAAAATACTTAACAAAAAATTGTGTTTCATGACTACTACAAGAAATCAAAGACAAACTTGAAACATACACTAATCACTCATGAGAAAATATGATTGTGTGATACATGAATAATATAAAAATTCCATCAGTGTGTCACATCACCCTAAATACCATTTAATGAATTTTATATGATACAAATGGTTATTACTAATTGATTCCAAATTATTTTTTTATGGATACCACATTTTGAAAATTTATTCACTAAGTGAAACTATCAAGGACATCACTTCTTGAACCACACTACATATCAATATTAATCATTAAACTAAAATTAAATCCTTTCATGATATATCATCATTCAACTAACTACATCAACATCATAATTTCTTAAACACACCTTTATTTCTTAGGGAATTTCTCTTGTCATGTCTAAAATATTTCTTCCTTTATTGAAATGATATATTCCTCTGGTTAATGAAAAAATTACTTATAATTGTATTACATAAATTAGAAAATAAAATATATAAGAATATTACTTAATTTAAAACATACCATTTCAAGTGGGTATCCCAGATAAACATTATTCAAATGGGCGTAGACAAATAATCAATCATTTAAAGAATTTTCCTTTAAAAATATTAATTATTTATGGTATTTGTATATATTAATTGAACATGAAATATAGTTAGAACAAACTCTAGAATCACCAAACAATGTTCTTATTTCCCCAAAAACAAATTGATATTTTATTTTAGGGTGCTTTATTCATGAGTTATGATGATGAAATTATTATTATTTAAGTCACAAGAATTATAAAAAAAATTAATCACGATCATCATTTTTTGAAACTCTATTTTAAAGGTAATACTTCATCAATAAAATTCATGCACACTTTAGTGGACATAATATATTGATCCTATAATTTGATCAATGATATAAATGATAATTTCTTGAAGAGAATGCAAGATAAATTATACCAATATTGAATTTACTACCTAATATTGACTTTATTTAGTGTAATGAACCGACCCAATTGTCATATATATATCCCCATAACCCAGGTTATGATTTCTCATTATAAATAATTCTAAAATAAATTGTCCCATTAATTTAATATAGTAATATCATCACCATAATAATTTTTATTACATTGGGTCTATATTTATATCATACTTTCTAACATATTGAAATTAAAATATAAGTTATTTTCATTGTTAATTTTAGAATGCACCGATTGAATTATATTTGAATCTTGATATTGACTACATTTATTTTGTTATCACCTAAATGTATCATTTAGGTTAAAATCTAGGTCATTAACTCTTTAGAATTCACTATCCAAATCATCTTCGAAAATTATTAGTATTTTTAGATGGAAAATTTGTGTATGATGTCATCTGTGAGTTAACTTCAAAATAAGCAAAAAATTCATCTCAATAATCCTCAACATTTCAAACTCACACAACCAAAATTATGATAAATAAATTACACAGTGCTTCATCTTTTCCACAAAAATAATATTTTTTCCACAATAAATAACACAATAGTCCTTTAATTAATTTTTTTTGAAATATATACATTATTCAAATCAGCCAAACTGTAAAATATGTTTCTTCATGTAATTTTTTAGTCTAGAATACGACAATTTTCATACTTCATAATGTATATAATGTTTCTTCTATATTTGGAAATCATTTTTCACATTTTATTTGATAAGAAATCCAAACCACTATTAAATATACACCTCTTACTCAAAATATAGATTTTACTTTTATGTTTGAAATAATGAGATTAATTTTCTCTATTATAGATATAAAGAACTAAATAGACCCAATCCTTGAAAAAGGTCTACATGTTTCTTTAAAGAAAATTCTAGTTAATTTTGAGTACTCCTTGTACTCTAATTTTTCTTTATTTTTAATAACTATGTTTTAAAAATTTATCCTATTATAGAATAGCCATTTGTTATTAGTGACATTATTTTCTATTGGCCTCAAAACAATCTCCCATATAATTATTTTTTATTTGTAAAATATTTTCATTGAACTCATAAATCAAATAATAATTTCTAGAAACTTATTTAAATTATTTTGACAATACCTTTGATAGAATTTATGTTTTATGAAGGAAATTTGTTATCATTATTTTCCATATCATTATTTGATCAATGAAAATATTTTTTATTACAATTTTACCTAGATTTTTCTGATATATATGTAGGTACATGTTTTTCATTATTCATTAGATCATAAGAATCATATTTTGAATTAGAATATAGAACTTTTATACCACATAAGAATCTAACATCCTCATCACAATCATCATTAGACTAATCACTAAATATGTTAATACACCCCTCAATATCTATTACAGGGAAAATTTGGTATTCTCAAAATGTATTATTCATATATAAAATAATTCATATTCTTTTATTTTTTTCAGCAATAACCGACACACGCACCTCTTGCTGCAACTCACTGCCACCAACACTTGCACCGGCAGTACTTCCCCTTTCACAAGGACCCGAGACCTCATTTTCCTTGGCATGCAGCACTCCATGACCCACCTGCAGGTCACGCTGAAGCCTGCTGAACACATCAGACACCTTGGGGTTTGAGGGGTCCTCTGCACTGCTCCTCAGAGGCATTGCGGCCCTACCATTCTTATCCTCAGCACCTCCAGAGACCACATCTCCAGAGGGCAACACACTTGGCCTGAAAGCCACTTCCATTTTCTCCTGCCGGCTAAAAGACTGTCTGTTCAGAAGCACAGAACGACAATTGGCAGCCGAATGTCCCAGACGACTGCAAGTATTACAAAATCCAACCCACGACTCGAACACCACGGGCTGTCTCCATCTGAACTCCTCACCAACAGTGAGCCACACCCACTTGACTGCCGGCCTTGCAACATCCACTTCCACACAGATGCGGGGGTTCACCGGATGACATACAGCCATCGTTCGAACATCAGAACATAGGAATCGCCCCACCATATTACCAATCATGCGGATGATGGCAGGGTTCTGAAAGGGAAGAGGAAGAAGAGGGAGACTAACCCATCCGACAACTGTTGACGGATCACGATTCATACATAAATCGAAGGACCAACGAAGCAGGAAGAACCGGCATCCATTGCAACTACGGGGGGCGCCGGACCAGGCACGGATCAGGTCTTCCTCTGAGGCGAACCGAATCATGAACTGGCGGCTGTCGAGAAGCCCAACAACAGCACGTTCCTGCAGATCCCATTTCCCAAATATAAATCGGTCAAACTCATCGACCGACGGCCTTCTCTGAGCGAAGCGAGCTACCAGCGTAAGATTCAATGGTGTGCATAGGAGAGATGGGATGGATGGAGAAGTAGGGTTTATTTCTGCTTCTGTCACCCGGGTCCAGGACTTGGAAATTGAGCAGGGTGAGGAGAAATCTCCTGTGAATCAGCTGCAGAATGAACCCTCTAGTCAGAATAAGGATAATGAAACAAAAGATATGCTACAGGGAGCCTTAGTTACTCAGGAGTCTCTGGAACAACCAAGGTGCCTTGCTGTGATTGACACCAATGATCAATTTCAGAAGCATAGTGGAGGGGATGATAAGTTTCAGCCGGTGATTATTCATGGTAACTGGGGGGACTGTTATGACAGTGATCAAGAAAACTCTGGTGTCATGAGAAAACCTTCATTTAGTGATGTGGTTCAAGGTGGGAAGGCAAAGGCGAAGTTGGTGGAGGCTCGCGAAGCCTTGACTGCTCCGCGACGCAGGCCAAAGAAGGATTACTCCTATCTACCAAAGCCGTTAAACACCAGGTCCTCTGGCGGAAATGGGGAGCTCCTAGCCCTGGAGAGGATGAATCTGCGACGGAAATATGCTAAGTTTTTGAAGCAGTATGAAAGCTCGGAATGGGAGACAGCTTCAGTGGAGGATATGAATGGGGACGGGTATGGTTGTAGTGACATGTAATTTTCCTTCTTTCTGGTTTTTGTTGCTTGTCTACTGTCTTTTTCCTTTATTTTAATAAATGGTCAGGGGAGTACCCCCTGACTGCGCCTTCCTGGTAATTCATATTCTTTTATTTTTCCAATATAGAAACTTAATATCCCTTTAACCTCATGGGATTAAAAATTCATATTTTTCTCCATTTTTAGAATTTATAACTTACTTTTGAAGATATTAAATTATATAAATGTTAGATTCATTCCTTAAGAAAACTCGTATAATTTATTTTATTCTATGATGCAAAAAACATAGCTGATATAAATTTAGACTAATGATAATATTATTTCCTTTGAAAAAGTACATGGTAGGTATTTTTTAATATTTACCATTATGGAAATTTTTTATGATTATATTTATTATATCAACCTCATTAATTTACTGATCAGTTCACATCAAAGAAACATTGTTTCTTAGCCCCTTGGTTTCAAGATACTATACCACTATAATGATGGAAAACATCATTCCGTCATTGGTTTATAATTTTTTAATTTTCATTGCATGAATATTTTCAACCTCCCTCTCATATTGTGTTATGTAATAACTCTTAAAACTTGTGAGAGTTGACTATAATCATCTCTATAACACTATAATAATCAATTAATATAATTATATATATATAATCATCAATATATCTATATAATATAGGTCCATAGACATCATAATTCATAGGCTTAAGAACTATTTTTTAATATTACTCATTTATCTTCTATATCATTTGGATAATATTCTCTATTTGGATGGGGTCACACATGTGTGTATGAGAACATTATCCACTAGAGAGAGATCAAAACTCATCATCAATCACTATATTTTATATTGTTTTTTACGTAAAATGGATATATCAATTATGCCAAAACCTTTTTATTCTTTAATGGATAAGAGGAAAATAAATTTTTATCCACTAACATGGTAGATATTTCTCTTTGTGAACATGATTTACATAACCACTACAATATCCATTATATTTATAATATAATTCAACTAGTTGAGCAGTTTATTAGGGCCTAATCCATTGAATTTTTAATCTAATAGAATGTTTTTTCTTAGACAATCAACGACTAATAAATATGTGAAATTGTATATAATTTCTCCTTAATTTCTACTTATTTGAGAAAAAATAATTATTAATTCATATTTGTTGAATGTAATGAAACCTTACACATTATTCATGATGCATGTAAAATAATTATTATATCCCATCATATGTGAGAGGCATCATTTTTTAAAAACTTAATACACTAGATTTATTTAATTATTTTTGGAAAATCATTATATCAACATCCAAATTTTCCCTTTTATTTTTAATCCATGTCATTGGACTCACTCGGGGGTTTTATTATCAGATGTACCTATATCAGAGTATATTGGACCAACATCAATCATTCAAATATTCAAAAAAAAATTAAAAAAATTTATGATTCCCTATGATATTGTGTACATCAAAATTGGGCTTTAATTGAAACATTTAACATAATTTTATTAAATGAAATAACATGTAATATATGTAAATCATATAAAGTAGAAATAAATAATTCAGGGGAATACATGAAATTTTGAACATTCCTTGGATCCATTTATCACTATTATTCCATGAAACACCTCTTTCATATAGATAAAATACTTTGGTAATGTCCCAGAATTCCAAGAAAATAACACCTTATATGGGTTTCACTCATGTGTACCACTAATTTAACACTAGTTTTCCCTTCAGTTATCAAAATATTATAATTATGAGTTTTACCTAAATCAAACATCATATTCAGAGTGAGTTCATGTGGTATATAAAAAGCCTTTGTCTATTTATGTTTATCATCAATCCACTTACCAACTATAGCATTAAAATATGTAACTATCTTGTTGTAAATTTATTATTCACATTTTTTGGACTTTTATGCTCTATATTTCATTTTATTCTCTCATATGTGGTCTAATTTTCCAATTTAATACAGGGAGTAAAAGGTATCTCCTGATCATAAACTTTTCACCATAGGTAGACAACTTCCACCATAATCACTTTGATATTAATGACCCTATATTTAGATATCATATATGACTATTAATAATTCCTAGTTGTTCATAAATATTGATCTTCGACTAAAAAAACTTTGATTTTTCTTCCATTGTGAATTTGAAATTATCAATTTATTGCTTCATTTAGAAATATCTAATTTTCTCCACTACACATATTTTGGGAATCATGAATTATCTGTTGGATTTTATAGTTTTAACTGTCCATGAATCAGCCTTTTATACAAGAATTCTAATTCAACATGGTTCCATCCAATACTCCTTCATCATTGTCACCCAATTCATTTTTTGTTTAATTTACAACAAAATCCACTAAATAATTTTTTTTTTGTATTTTTAGTTCTAAATTTTTATCTTTCTCAGATTCCTTAAATCTATTTTTGTTGTTGTTAATTAATGTCTTTATTCATGAAAAAATACTCTTATTGGGTCTCCTATCATTAACATAGAGAAAAGATATCTCCATTGTTATTTAATAATACACATCATTATCTTTAACGCCCTTAAGAAAAATTTATACGTGGTTCAAAAACATTAAATATTAAAATAATTACAGTCAGTGTTTCAATTTAAATATTTTATAACCCCATTATATATCTTATTATTGGAATAACACAAATTAATCTACCTCTCATTTTTATATATATTCTCCATGGTACATTTAAGGACATGAATTTCACCTCATTAGATATACAATTTTTCACAACCATAATGACATAATTTATAATCATGTATGAAATTTGATTACTCTATAATCTATCATGTTCCATTTCATTCTTATCCTCTGGTATAAATAAATTTTTGATGAACTTGGGTGGAAATCTTGGGCTTTAAAATCCTTTCATCATTGAGGGTTTATCTGGGATAACATATTTACCCTATAATTAAATTCATTATATTTGATGATAATATTAAATTATTGATTTGGGTGAATCATAATGTAATAATAATTTTTCCAAATAAACCAAATTTTAGATTATTATATTTTATCATAACATTTTTATATATTTATTATCTTACCTAGAAGGTATGTGTGGATTTATATGACATAATATTTGTTTAGATTCATTTACATAATTTTACCCCTAATAGATTTATTTAAAAAATTTAACAACCTATTATTGGGAGAATAAATAATTTTCCTATTCATTAAAATTTATTATATAGTTATATTAGGTATAAAAATATTTAGAAATTTCCAAATAAAAAATACAATATTCTAACTAGACTATTTTACTTTAATGTTTTATTTAATGTTTTAATTTTTAATTTTTAGAATTAGAATCTATGAATTTGAAAATAAATTTTCACATCAGAATATAATAATATAATTTGGGGTAATTTTTTTGGATTTTATAGAAAATATTGATTTTAACATTGATTTTTGAATTTTTTTTAAAAATAATTTTTTATTAAATTAATTTATTTAAAGTATTAATAAATTTCGAATAATTATTTTTATAACTAAATTATTATTTATTTATATTTAATCCAATTAATAACTTTTCAAAGAACATTATACAGGTATTTAGTATTTTTTTTTTTGTTTAAGAACGTGGTTTTCCGAAAACCTGTTTTAAATTTTATAATGTTTATCCATTTTAATTAATTAAAATAATCTATAATAAAGAATTTAATAAATTAAATATATATACTATATATCATTTAATAATAAATTATTCCATCAAATTATTATTTTTTTAATTATATAGTTAATATATTCATATTTTCCAAAAAAAATACACTTCTTAAAAAACTCGTTGTCTTTCTACGTCTAGTGGATTAATATAAAATAAAATATTTACACATATTTGAATTTATTTTGGGTTAAATGTATTAAATATTATATATAATAATAACTTAATATTATAATAAGTCCAAATAAATTTTAAACGATAATTAATTTTGAGAAAAATTAAAATTAATCACAACGATTATGGTAAAAATGATTTTACCGTATGATTAAACATTAAACATAAGGGGAAAATGACCAAATGTTTATTCAAAACCCATTTTGTTTCCATATTTATAAATTTTCACTTATTTTTTCAATAAAAGTCAATTATTGGGCCCTTTTGAGATAAGAAAATGTTGGTGTAATTTAATCAATCAAGAAAATATAAGTGTGCGACTCACCTCACGTATAAATGGACAACACCTCTCATACCCTCTTCGTATATTGTAGAATATGATTATTGGATGATAATTACCCTAAAAATTCCCAAATTCCCTAATATAACCCTATAAACATTATGTTTGGGATAAATCCATCAATGGATGGACACTGTTGAAATCCAAACTGCGTTATCAGAATAAGATGCAACATTCTCCAACATGCATTTTATTATTTCTTCCTTGGCCCCCTTGAATTTTTATTAAAACATGATATTATAAAAAAATATAATATATCACATATAATGATATTTTTTATGTTAATTTAATAACTAAATCATTTCCATCTTTCATTAAATGGGTTATGAAGTCATCATTCACGTGTATGATGGACTATAACATTATGAACCGACGTCGTTCATTTTTAATTACCACATATGGTTTGGTGTGATGAGGGATAAAAATAATGTATTATTTATTTTAGACATAAATATAACTATGGATAATTTATATCATATATATTCAATTTTAAATTAAATTTCATTTGGGATATCATATATTCGATTATGTGTATGGTATACTACTTCATTGCCAATCGATGTGATTCCTTTTCACTAACACGTTACATGGAAGGTAATAAGTGTAAATATTATGAATATATGTGATATTAATGAAATAATTAGGATATTAATTACATATTAATTATTTTTTAATTATAATATATATGTCTCTTTCTTACATTTTTAATAAATAATTAATGATAAAGTTATTTGTGAACATGTGGATTTCCTCCTTCATGAAATGATGTGACGCTATTTTCATCATCAAAACCACACAGATTATATATATAAGTAAATTTAAAGAAATAAGATGGTATATATGGTACTTTGATAATTATGTAATGATAAAATATTATTTATCTCCTTTTTATAACGATCATCTACAAATAGAAATGATACTCATGCGTACAAACGGCCTACCACTTCCATGATTGTAAATTGATTCATTTATCAAACACATATTTTATGATTTGTCATTAAAATATAATTTAACTAAAAATATCATAAATATTTCATGATTATTGTTATTTAGTTGATTATATATTGATTTATTTTACCATAGTTGTCATACAAAATCCATTTTTGACACATATATCAAATCTGGTCAAACATTCAAACTTAATCATAATTGATTATTTTATTGTCTATAACTAATAAATAAGTGAAATAAAATAGTTCATAAACATAGTAAAGATCATAAAACATGTAAATAATTAACATTTGGTTTTTATTCTGCATTATCAATATGCATGTGATAAGGTAGACTCAAAAAGGGACTTTTTCTTAATGTCCTTTTGTTGATGTATATTTTTATAACATGATCATATATTCATTTTCAATGTGTATATACATCCCATAAGACATGTTATATCATGGATTCCACAAATACCATGGTACTAATTTATTTAATAATTTTACTATTTTATGAATCTTATGATTTGTTTGATTCCCATTTGATAGGGTAATTTTCTATAAAAAATCCCTTCTTAATGTTTTCCTCCAAATTCTATTTATCTTACATGTCCATATTTTTAAAATTTTATTATTATATTTTTTTTATTAACATAATACTTTTACAAATTCACTTTTATGTATATTTCTAAATTTTTTTAAAAGGTTTTAAACATTAATCTTGTTATTTGTTTTATAATGAGTTTTTTGAAAAACGACAAAATGGATTATATATTCTTAACATACGTAGTGAAAATTCCATTTTAGCCACAATATTTATTATTTATGATTTGGCCCCATTTTCAAAATATCATGTTTTAATTCAATGAAAAACTCATTTTCAATTTTTTTTGGAATTTCATTATTGAAATAGGGTTTTCAGAATGAAAAATGTTTTTTATAATAAAAATGGGTATTCAAGAGGAAGTGGTATTTTGGTAAAAAAATTATTTATATACAATTTGAAAATATTTTTCAAAACATTTTTATTATGGAAAAGTGAGGTAATATAAATTTATTATTCATGATAATGTACTTTATAATTATAAATGAGAAATGGGTGCCCATAGATAGAACGACATGTGGACATTATAGATCAGTTTATGGGGTGGCGCTGATAGAATTAGGCGAGCCTGTTACCGCATATATTATGGGAGAACCTATATAGAATTGAGTCATCCCACTCAAAATTATATAATGGGGAGGCCAAAAAACATTTGGTGAAAATATTATATCTTAACTTATATATGTTGCTAAATAGTGATGCAATGTGTTAGGTGATGTTCTATTTCATAATATGAATGTCATTATGAGATACCGAAGGTTTGTACTATATATTTAACAATAATCTAGTAACATTTGACACAGGAACAAAATAGATTATAAATGTGACATTTTAGGTCAAGTAGATGAGTTTTTAATTTATTTCTATGGGATTTAAAGTATATTTTTGAGTAAAACATGTGTTTTTCTGGTGAAAATGATTTATTTCTCTCTCAAAAATAATATTATTATAAAGGTAAATTTTTTCAAGTTTTCATGTTTCAGTTTCCCTTTGATTATAACCATTATTTATATTTTATTCTCATCCAACTTTTATAATGTTATTCATAGGAATTTTAAGGGATAGGATGAAGAAATGGTTAAAAATCATGAATAAAATAATGTGCTTTTTAAAAAGTTTTATATGGTGGAAAAACTTTCTACTAAAAAAGTTTCCACATTTTATTACATGGTTTTTTAATGTATGATTTATGATGTAAATATCAAAAAAACATTACAAGTGACTCTAAGTGAGGGAATTTAAATTCTTGACTAAAGCACTAGGTTATGTAACTTTTATGTTTTAGTCTCTATAGATGGTTACAATAGGGGATTTAGATAATATTATAGGTGAGGGTAATGTTAATATAATTCCCTTTAATTATTTTTCTATATCATTACATTAAAATGAGATAATATTTTAATATTACTCTATTGATTAATCTAAACTAATTCTGTTTGGAAGGGATTTTATACAGACGAAATATGGACGATTTAGTGTGATGACACTGAGAGGAAAATATTTTTCCAAATCAGCATCCTAAGATAGTTATGATTATAAAAGAACTATTTTTTATAGTGATTGATCAATTGAAACAATATATAAATGGTGGTGGAATCCATTACATATAAAAACCCGATCTACCATGAGGGAACATTGCTATTTTGTATAAATTCAAGACGTAACATCCCTCATATTTCCTTGGACCAACTGACTTGGTTATTGCAGACGGATGGATGAATTACCTATAGAAGATATTTTATGCCATGGTATATTCTAAATTCCCAAAGGAAACACTTAATGTTTATCATTTTCATGACAAATATGATCATTGATGTTCTTTATTTATGTATAAATTTGAGAAATATAATCTTTATGCATTGGACTAAAGAAACACGGATCATTTTTTCAAGAAATTTTTTCAAAATATTTTTTGACTCTAAATGGAATAAAATTCCTAGAATTAAGGAAAACCATACATGATTCTACGGCTGCGTGTAGAGATAAAATCACAATATTAGTGATTTATCTACCATATGTTTTTCAAGATACTTATTGAATATTTAATATATTATTCTCTTTATTAATACCATATCTAAAAAGATATTCATAAACATGATAATTTAAATTTTATGGGAATGTGTTTCATTGTAATGAGAAATTGGATATAGGTATTTTAAATACATATGTTCCTCTAGATTAAAATAGTAATAAAAGGTCAAGGTGGTAGGAAATGGAGAAACAACAAGCCATGATCTCTAAAAGTAATCCTAAATAATGTTCCACGTGTAAAAAACTACATTTCATGGAATGTGTTACAAGATAATGGACACGTTTCTTATGTGATTGGATTTTTCACAAGGCTTTTTGTTTTAAATAAAGAAGTCCCAAACATAAAATGTAAGTAACTGATAGCCTTACATTAGTGATTTTCTTTAGTTTCAATGAGTTGATTCATTATTCTAAGATGAATTTGAAGTTAGTTTCAAATTCACTTTATCATGTATGGTACATTGATGTAACAATAAATTATTATTTAATGATATCATGACATAGATAACAAAACAAAAATATTTGAAATTGATTTTATATGGTGGTTAGTGTTACCACAAAAATATTTTCAAAAATAGAAAATATTTCTAAATCAGTGATGTACTTATAGTAAATTAACACTTGGCCATATTTCCTGATGACTTTTCTAGTTTTATTCAAAATTTATAGGTCGATTTATAGTTCAATTTCTACTAAAAAATAAGAATATTTATAAACCCTCTTATTATATAGATCATGTGGAACTATATGAATATATTAATACATTGCTTGAGTTATTAGAAAACCGATTCATCTGAGAATGAACACCACCATGGGGTGCCTATATTTTGTTTATAAAAATAATGATCGTTCAATGAGACTTTTATTTGATTATAGAACCTCGAATTAAGTCATTGATATGAAAATTTATCATTGTCCTCATATAGAATATTTTTTTGATCAATAATTGGGAGATGAGTATTTTTAAAGGGCTGACTTGAGTTTAAGATACCATGAGTTGATAGTAAAGGAAGAAAACATTCCAAAGATTGTTTTTCAGATATGATATGGGTACTATGAGTGTACAATTATTATTTTTGGGTTATCTAATTATCCTTCCATATTTATGGATGTTATGAATTGAATTTTTCATGATTTCGTTGATATGTTTTTGGTTTTGTTTATTGATTATTTTTGGTATATTTTAAATTTGTATAGGAACATGAAAGACACATAATGTCTGGTTTTCACACCTTAAATGCGATGAAAATTTAATAGAAATTTATAAACTATGAATTTTTGTTTTAGAAATTGAATTTTCCTGGAATTATTATTTCTTAACATCATGTTACAATGAACTCTTTTACAAAAAAGTAATTAAATAATATCCCCAACCAAAAAAATCATACAAAAACTCAAAGATTTCATGGATTTGTAGGTTAGTACTGGATGGTCTTTGAAAAAATTTCCTTCCTTTCATTCCAACTATCTATGATAATTCGAAAAGGAGGTATATTCATTTAGATAATAGAACGAGATGATTTTTTAAGAAAAAATATAAGATTTTTGAATCCTTAAATTTGGAACCTTTCCTCCAAAAATGGTTAGTTTTTCAACTATTATGATGGTTCATTGAAAGGATATGGTTCTGTCCTAATGTATATATATACAGTAATTTCATATGCATCATGTCAGTTGAGACCTCATATGTTAAATTTCCATACATTAGATTTTGAGTTAATTAATGTGGATTTTATTAACAAATTTGGAGGAATCATTTTTTTGGTGTAATGTGTGAAATATATACATATTCCACAACATTGAAATATATTTAACTCAAAAATAATCAAACTAGATACAAAAAATATGACTAGAATAAATCATTGAATATGTTTACGTGATACATTACCATCCTTGAAAATAAAAATAATGTAGTGGTTGCAATGGGGACAAAATAATTCTAAATTAACCCTATGACATTTATAAGGTTACCATTTGGATATTTTTCACATAAAATTTAGCATATAATTTTTGGATGTTGGGATATCCACAATTTTGTTCTCATTTACATACAGTGAAATTTGATTTAAATAATTATTAATTCTCTAACATAGGGTCAATAGTTACAATAAATGGAAAAATTTCTTAAGAAGGGTAAGTTTCATGATTTTAATATTGATCAAGAAGGTGTTTTATAATTAAAAAACATTATCTACCATGTGATTCCCATTTAAAGAGAGATGTATTTTTTGGATCTCAAATTTATCTATTTCCAGTTCATCTTGTTATAACCAATATTTACAAAGACATTCGGAGTATTACTGGTGGGTGGTAGAAAAAGTGATATTGATGATGTCTCCATAAAGTGTGTGACTTTTTATTTTTTTTTTAATATAGAATAAAAATTATTGAATGGAACACATCATCCTTTTCCTATACTGAAGAAGAAATAAATAAATATATATATGTATTTCATGATGGTATTTCTATTGACATCAAGTGGAAAAAATTTTATTTTGGTTATTATTGAACAATTATCTAAATTTAAACATTTCCTTCCAATATGATATACAATTACATTAGATTATATTTATTCATTATTTCTAAAGGATATTTTGATGTTAAAATAGAGTTCATATCATCATTGTATCATTCCATGACCCCATATTCATATCTAATATTTTTATATTACTTTAAAATTAAATAGGTAATGAATTAAAAATCACTATATATTTTCATACTCAATTTGATAGATTATATGATTGAATGATTTAGACCATAAAAGAAATTATTTTTCATGTTCAATTAATTACCATGGTTGTTGGTATCAATATCATTCTTTTTTTAGTTTTCTTATACTAATATTTTTCACTATTGTATACATATAAAACCATTTGAAAATTTATATGGAAATAAATGACAAAAAACACAATTTTGTTTATGGTAATGGAGAAAATATGATGATATAACCAAATTTGGTATATGAAATTGATGATAGGGTTCATTTTATTTAAAAATATATAAGGATTCCTTATGGAAGAATAAAATTTTAGAAGGATTACAAGAGTAATGATTTTTTATTCGAGATATGTGATCATGTATTTCTAATATATTATACATGAAAATGTGTGTTTAGTTTCTATAAAAGGGAAATATATAGCCCTTGTTAATTGGAACATATAAAATCCTATGTAAATTTTTATCTATTTGATACTGAGTGACTTTGCCCATGATTTTATATCATTTACACAATGTATTTCATGTTTCAATGTAAAAGAAATATGTGTTCATTCATCTCATTTTTGAGCACGTTAGAAGCTCAGTTGGAAGAGAAAATACCTTAGGAGGACAATCTAATTAATATTTTTTAATGTAAAGAGAATTTTTTTAGCAATAATTTTATTCATCAAGTTAGGATTTTAATGGAAAGCCATACAGCTGAAGAGGAAACATGGAAATCAGATAAATCTATGAGTGAATGATATCCCCACTTGTCTGTTAAGTTAATAAAATTGTGTGTATAAAATTTATAAAAGGGGGGAGGTATATAACTGACCATTTAAAGATAGAATAAATAATTATCATATTTATAAAATTTAATATGATTGGAAAATTATTTATAACAAATTATGCTATTTTTAATTGAAAAAGAAAATAGTTTAACACAAATTCTTCCTTATATGGTTTTATTTAAGGGATATATTTCTATTTTTTTTAATTTTTGTTTTAGAATATGAATATATTTTTTTCAATATTAAAATAAAAATATATATTCTATGAAATTTTGTTACTTTCAGAAATTAATGATTTTAGTGAATAGTGAAAAATATATAATTTTTAATTAAGTCATCGTTTTTAATAAATTAATTTATTTAAGTGTATGGATGTTTTTAGAGTATGATTTCATGTAACATAGGTGTTATTTATTTATATTTAGACAACATAATTACTTTCTAATCAACTTTTTATTTTTTTCAGTACATATTGTTTTTCGGTTTTAAAACGGGTTTCCCTAAAAGATTTTTGAAAATGAATAATGTTTCCTGTTTTCAACTAATTAAAATAATAAATAATGAATAACTATTTCAATGAAATTTATATATTATGTATCATTACATCATAATTTAGTTTAATAAATTTATAATTATTATTCATTGAGATGATATTTAATCATCTTTTTTTAAAAAAAATAACTCTTCTTAAAAACCATCCATCTCATCGCACCTACGCTATTAATAGTAAATTAAAATTTTGAAAATTTGTGAATTATGTAATGAAAAATGGATTGCCTATTTTTAAACATAATAATTTTTAATGTCTAATAATCCCAACATTACTTTTTTCCAGAATTACTATTGAAAGTAGATAAAATTAATTATAAAAACTAATGTTAAAACATGTTTACAATGAGAATCATATTTAAACATATGGGAGAAAAGGACATTGAAACACATAAAATCCCCATTTTCTAGAATATTTTTACCTTATACATTCTATTATATAGAATAAACCATTATCGTGGGTCGTTGACATGAAAACAATGGGTGTAATTCACTATTTGAAAAAATTATCTGTGTGTCACCCACCTCATTTATAAAAGGACACCAGCAATCCTCCCCTCATCACACATTAAATAATATTTGGTTCATCCAATACCTACCCAAAATAATTCTCTAATTCACTCCCCACATCCTATAGTCCTTAATTTTTTTTCAAAAATCCATCCTAGGAAGTACTTTGATGAAAACATAATGTAGTTACCTTAATAAGTTGAAGTATTCTCTGCTGATCATTTTTATTTTAATTCTTCTTACTACCAATACAATAATTGTTAGACCAAAATTATATAATAAAATAATTATATTCCATATATAATTATGTCATAATATTAAGAGAATAACCTAAATCTTTTCTGTCTTCCATCAAATGGTTAATTAAATCATTGTTCTTGTATACGTCAATCTACCACTTCCTAAACTAATATCCTTATTTTTCCATTACCAATTTCATGATCAAGTATTACAATGAAAATAAAGTATAAATACGATATTCATAACATAATTATAACTATGTATTTTTTTTATTTTATATACCTTTTTACATTTTATTCTGTAGTGGATAATACAATGTCATTTGTGTGTATGGGAGACTACCGCCTCATGAAGTGATCTGATTCTTTTCAAATATTGAGATAAATAGAAAGTAATAAAAGAACATTTAATGTATATATGTGATATAAAAGAAATAATTACTATATTTATTTTATTATTATCATTCTTCATTTCGAAATATATCATTTCTGTCATAACATTTCACTCAATACGAAATGATAACATCATTCAAGAATGTGTGGACTATAGTCTTTATGAGGTAATGTGACTATATTTTCAACATCACTCCCCATGGATGATATATATTAGTATTTTTTAATGATATAATATGGTATATATGACATTATGATCATTATTTAATGATAAAATATTTCATTATTTCTTTCTATAGTGATACTTTAAAAAGTAAAAAATACTACTCATGCATACGTACAACTTATCATTTCCATGATTGTAATTTACTTAATTTTTATAATACCTCATATATGATTAGTCTTAATAATATAATATAATTATAAATATGTTAAATATGTCATAATTTTAAATATATAAGTTTTCAAATAATGTCCAATTTGACCATAGTTGACCTACCAAAGTCAGTTTTGACACATAATCCGAATACGGTCAACACATCCGACATAAAATTAATTAATTAGTTAATTGTATATAAATTACTCATTTTTAAAATATATGTAATATAAAAATAAAAATTTATATCCATGATTTAAATAAATTTAATATGTTTATTTTTTAGGAATATAAAGTTACATGTGGTATATTAGAATTATTATAAGTGACATCATCTAAATTTACATTAATTGAGGAAAATCAGGATATTAAGAACCGATATTATTTTATATGGTGTATAAAAAATCCCATTGAATTTTTTTATTATTAATTCCACTAGTACCATAGTACATAATTTTATTTATGTTAAATTTTTATTGTGATTATGATTGGATTCTTTCCCATGGGATAAGGGAATACTTCTTAAAAATAATATTCTGTTAATTTTTCCCCTCAAACTCTCTTTCTCTTCCATGTTCATGTTTTTAAAATGTTTTTATGAAATTCATTTTAATTCCATAAAAAATATAAGATTCTTTTTATGTGACTTTTTACTTTATTTTCAATGGGTTTCAAGAGGAATATTTTTATGTGTTTCATATTGAATATTTTGACAAACAACATGTTAGGTCTTATAGGGGCCTATTTACCATTAGTGGGGGAATTATTGTATGTATATTATTTTATAAATTCGTCATACCCCACTATATCATGAACTATTTATTATAAGGGTCACGTTGTTACAAAATAAGTGTCAATGTTGATCTTATTCTTTCCATTTTTATCTGATGATGATACTTTGAATATTATGAAGGAAATCAATAACAAGGACATAATAATTTTTACTTGGTTTACCCTCACTAGGCTATATCCAAGGTTAATACAACATCAATTTGGTGAGTAATACTAATACAATAAGGCTCTCTTTCAAGAATTTTAGTTTCGGCTAGATATCATCTATACCTAGGATCAATTCCTTTACAAGGTTTAGGGATATCTCACTACATTCCCAGGGGTCACTCCCTTTGTCTCTTTCTCTAGATCACTACTACTATAATAGATCATAGTCATCCTTTTTTATAGCTCACTGATCTTGGAAGGTATCCAATTACATTTTATGGACATGTATATCCCTTCATTATTTCTAATAATTACATCTTATGTTATAGATAGATGATTTTTCTAGGTTCTATATTCATTCAACTAATAAATACGTCTTTACCACAAATTTATTGGGAAATATCTTTTGAACAACTTTTACGATTCTCAATTCATTTTTAATGCTCTTCCTTTGTGGAACTCAAATATCCTCACGAAGAAACTACTTTCATGAAGCTCTCTTGTCCTTCTGGAATAGAACCTCATTTTAGAAGCTCAACTAGCCTTTTTAAATCTCATTTATTTCACTAATATTACATAGTCTTCAAGAAGATTCGCACATAGTGTGGTATTTTTATAGCCTTCATGAACATCACCACATTCACGAAGCTTAGAACATTAGATTGGCTTTTATAGACTATTTGAATATTTCTCCTGAACCACCTTTGTAAACCACCATTAAATGTTTAGAGCCTTAAGATATTTATTATGTTAAGATGCTTATTCAAAAGTGAGTAGTGGCATATTTATAGTAATTTACATAGATTCGAGAACCTTCTGGCCACATCATCATTATTTCTCAATGCTCTCTATTTTATGAAGTGATGCTCCCTTTATCGCGATGCTCTATAAATATTCTCTCTTCATGTCACCTAAATTTTTTATAGAGATCACATTCAAACTCTTCACACTAGCATGGTACTCCACTCACAATTCTCCTCACCATAATCATACACGATGCTCATCATTGTTGAATATATCACTATCATCTTTCTTTTATTATTCATGAAACACTTTTTAAAAAATCCATATTCACAATACTCAAGACTTTTCTAAATTTTCATAACGCCTTCAAGAAAATCCAATTTTTAGTATTATATCCAAAATCCAAATTTCGGATCCCAAAAACTTGGGTATAAACTGGGATACAACGCCACCTTATGTAAAAAATAATCTATGCCGACTCGAGGGAACCCATTAATTTGTCTTGGATCATTTTCAGTATACAATATCATCAATTTATTAGGATCTCCCCAACTAATCATGGAAATCCACTTTTTCAATAAACACAATAAAACCAAAAATACACTAATGTTTCCTTGATGTATTTTATCCTTACACAACAAAATGAATATCTCAATCATAAATTAAATAAATAAAATTAATTTTTGGTTCCCTGACCATTATTTTATTTCTAGATTCCATTTAAGAATTTAATATTTTTCTTTAATGAATAACCTTTTTTCTTTTCATTGGGTATACCAGTATTGAAAAAAAAAAATCAAAAGAAAATAGAATTTTAATATAAAAATGGTTATTTGAAAAAAAATGTAATTTTAATATCCAATGGTTTTTTTTAAATTTTAAAATAGTATCCAAAAATTTTTGAGATAGAAATGTAGAAGATTAATTTTTTTCTGATATGATAATTTAGAATTATACCTGGGAAATGGTTTCATCTCAATTTTTCTAGGTGATCTCATTACATCTTATAGAATGGGGTTTCCTAGATAGTGTCGGGTGATCCCATTATAGATTAGAAGATGGGGTGTCCCAGATAACTCTTGGTGTGCCCATTATAGCTTAAACGATGGATGCACCATGATTTTTATCCAATGAATTAGGTAATGTAGATTTTCATATGAGGAATGAAGGATAGTGTTCCCAAAGTTTTTCTTTTGTGGATTTATCTAGGATCTAGTTACTTATGGATCCAATTTAAAATAGATTATGAATATTAATATCCATGTCATCAGAAGGTTTTATAATTTCATTCTATGGTTTTTAAAATTTTTCTTTGATTGAAAAGTTTTTTTCGTGTGAAAATATTTTATTTCATTTTATTATTCAACATTGATGTAAAGGAAAATATCATATAGGTTTTATGTTTTCACTAAACTAACATGTATTTTTCATTATATTGTACTAATATTTTATTACGCATCCCTTGTTTATATATTTATTTAATAGGATGGTAAGAGAAATAATGAATTCTAGTTGAATGTGGTTGATAATTTTCTTCAGTTAAATAATTTTCTATTTTAAAAAAGATTATACGTTCTAAAAAATAAAATATGATTGGAGGTGTCCACATTTTATAATATAGCTATGTAATGTATGATTTATAGACTATATTATAAAACACTAAACCATAAATAATACACAAAGTGGATGAATGTAAATCCTTGATTTAAACTCTAGATAATTTAATTTTTAATGACTGCTCCTAATAAAAAGATCAACCACCAATTCTCTTTTGTTTTCATTAGATAATGACCAAGTATCTATACTAATTGAGATCCCATACACAGTAGTTGTATATACATCCAGAAATAATGATATAAAGTAATATTGTATATGATTATTTAATAGTTAAAAAAAATTCATTCAAGATACACTACTGAAAATACTATATATACCAATGGTTTGAAACTGTTTTTATAGGCCTCAAAACCGTTGGTATACTATATACCAACAGTTTTACAAACTGTTCGCTAGTAAGCTATTGCAGAAGGCCTATACCAACAGTTTTCCTCTAACCGTTGTTATATGGAACTCTTACGTTCAGTATGCCAAACGTTTCTATATAATCGTATATATATATTTATACCAATG
Source organism: Viscum album (assembly GCA_963277665.1). Taxonomy (NCBI): domain Eukaryota; kingdom Viridiplantae; phylum Streptophyta; class Magnoliopsida; order Santalales; family Viscaceae; genus Viscum; species Viscum album. The sequence continues at coordinate 1,593,829,879 of OY728130.1, read as the reverse complement.
GTTGATAAACTGTTGGGATATATAGATTAGTTTTAGTTCACCAATGCTTTCAAACTGTTGGTATATAGTATTACCAATGTTTCCTTAAAAAAGTTGGGACAAATATTCTAGAAATACACTATACCAATATTTTAAAACCATTGGTATAGTGTACTAACAACAATTTATTTTGAACTTTGGTAAAAATATTCTCAAAAAACACTTTACAAATGGTATAAAACTATTGGTATAGTGTTTTTTCAGAAAACAGCACAGCAGCCACCCATTCACTCCAAAGCATACACCTACAAACATAGGTTGCACAACATAAACCTGCAAACACAACTATAAACAATATTTAAAATAGAGCACTATGTACTTAAAATAGAACAAAAAAATGTAACACTAAAAATAGAATAATTTTCCCTTAAAATAGAACAAAAAAATGCCTTCAATATTGCATAAGAACTGTGGACTCTTCCAAAGATGACATGTACCACAACATAGTTTTCCTCATTTCAATCATCATATGACAAACACTCTTCCAACTAACCCATTTCATTTTCTTTGGTGGAGACATCTCATAATGGTGAGAGGACAATCACATTTCTGCGAGCCCATCATAGTCAGATTTACAAACACCATTAACAGAATTAACACATAATTCCTATATTAAGTATAGAAAGCATACACATACAACAAGTATACTCATATGCCATTAACACATAATTTATAAGTTAAATAAATACATAATGAATTAAATTCAGAATTCAGGGGGTTGGGGGATGTTCCAGGGTATGGGGTGGTTGTCCAAGGGATGTAGGGGTGTCCATAGGTGTGGGGGTGTCTGGGGGGGATGGGGGTGTCCAGGGGTGGGGGGGGGAGTCCATGGGGGTGTCCCGGGGGGTGGGGTGGCTTTTAAGGGTGGTGGTGGGGGTGTCTTTGGGGGTGGCTGGGGGTGGCTGGTGTCTAGAGGGTTGGTGGGGTATTCGAGGGGGTGGGGTTGTCCAGGGGGTAGGGTGGTGTCCAGGGGGTGGGGGAAGTCCATGGGGTGGGAGGGGGTTGTCCAATGGGGTGGGGTGGTGTCCACGAGTGTGGGGGCTGTACAGGGGGAGGGTGCGGTCCCTGGGGGTGGGGGTGGTCCACGGGGGTGGCGGGGCTGTCTAGGGGGTCAGGATGTTCAGGGGGTGGGCAGGGTTGTCCATGGGGTGGGGGCTGTCCAGGGGGGTAGGGGGTGTCCATGGGGGTGGGTGAGGTTTTCCAGGGGGTACGGGGTGTCTAGGGGGTTGGTGGGCTGTCCACGTGGGTAGGGGTGTCCCGGGGGTTGGTGGGCCATTCGCAGTGGGTGGAGGGGATGTCCATGGAGGGAGGGGCTATCCAGGGGGTGGGTGGGGCTGTTCGGGGGTTGCTGGGGATTTCCACGGGGGTGGGCGGGGCTGTCCAGGGGGTACGGGGTGTTCAGCTGGGTGGTTGGGGCTGTCCAAAGGGGTACGGGGTGTCCAAGGGGTGGATTCTATCCAAAGGGGGAGGGGGTGTCCAAGGGGTTGGGAAGATTTCTCACGGGGGTGGAGGGGTTGTCCTGGGGTGTACGGGGTGTCCAGGGGTTGTGGGTGGGAGGGGGTGGCTATCAATGGGGGTGTTAGGGGTGTCTATCCATGGGGGTTTCGACGAGGTGGGTTGGTGTTCGGGTGGGTGTCCAGGGGGTGGGGTGGTGTCTGGGGGGTGTCCAGGGGGTGGGGGTGGTGTCCAGGGTGAAGTGGTGCCTAGGGGTGTGGGGTGGTGTCCAGGGTTTGGGCTGTCCACAGGGGTTTGTAGGGCTCTCCAGGGTGTACGAGGTGTCCAGGTTGGTGGGCGGGCTATCCATGGGGTTGGGCGGGCTGTCCATGTGGGTAGGGGGTCTCCAGGGGGTGGGTGGGCTATCCATGGGGGAGGACGGTCTGGCCACGGGGGTAGGGGTGTCTAGGGGGTGGGCAGGCTCTCCACGAGGGTGGTCGGGCTATCCAAGGGGGTAAGGGGTGTCCAGGGGGTGGGCATGGTATCCACAGGGGTGGTCAGGGTTGTCCTAGGGGGGGTATGTGGTGTCCAGGGTAATGGGGGGCTATCCACAGGGGGATGGGCAGTCAAGGGGGTTGGTCGAGCTGTCCATGGGGGTGGTGGGGCTGTTCAGGGGGGTACTGGATGTCCAAGGGGTAGGGGCTGTCTAGAGGAGGGGTGAATCAGTCACATCAAATCATCATGCCATGTTTTATTATTTATATATAAAACTTCAAAGAGAATTTGACCTACCTAACAAGACATATATTCATGCACAACAAATCAATAAACATCAAAAGTCCTTAATATCAGTAAAAAATGTTATAGATTAATTTGTCCCTCACTAAAATCAATATCATCACATTCATCATAACCCTATCCATCGTCCTCATCATCATCCACATCGTCGTCTCCTCTCTCCTCCTTTTCCTCTTACTCAGCCTTGGCCTCCTCATCGCCCTCCTCCTCCGGCACGCCCTCCTCATTGCACTCCTCCTCCGCCTCCGCCTCCACCTCCTCCTCCTCCTCGCCCTCCTCCTCCTCTACCACGACCTCCTCCTCACCATCATCTCGACCACCACTAGAACTACCTCCTGGTGCACAATATATAGGACGCATCGATAACATATATTCATCACAAGCAGTGTTGGCTTCTAGAGGAATTGTTGGACGTAAAACTTCCTTCAGTTTCATTAATGTAGTGTTTTCCCTAAAAGACTATTCTGTCGTCTTTGTGGCCCATTTTTTAGCATGTTATGCCTATGACATAACCTGCTGAAACTCTATGGCATTACAACCTGTACCTAAGGAGGGCCAATACCTCGTGGGAAATATACTCTTCCCAGGTCGGCAGTATACTCTACCAGGGTGCTCATCTCCCAACACCTAATGTTAGTTATAATTTGGCCCAAAATTGTCAAGTTCCTAGGCATCAAGGGCCTCTAAAGTATCCTATTACAAATATAAATAGATTATTATGTTAAAAAGGAGATATTAAAATTTTAAATCTATAATATAAAACATACAATTTTATATGGAGTTGGTTCATTAACCACACTTCCATATTTCTTCTTTCAACTCGAGAAAAACATTTTTGCTCAAGGTGCACGTCCTTATATATTAAATTTATGCCTCTACAATGACATTAAATGTACGAAACTATAATTAAAAATAGGATACCAAAAATAACATTAACTGCATAACAAAAATTATCAAACAACTTTAGCAATCGAATAAATTATGGAGGAAGCAATAGAATGTGAATGTCAAAAAGAATGATTATAAACTGTCATACCTGCTTCCTCTCATGATCAGTCATCGTAGTATTTCCCATTGTATGGATGTATTTATTGGCATCAATGTTTTTTAATTTTTTCTAGATTAATCATAAATAAAATTCTATAATTAGTATTAATGAAAAATGTGAAAATTTTAATTTAAATACCACTAATGTGATTAATACATTAAATTGGCTAGTATTCCAATGAGTAATCATCTCTCAGTACTATTCTAATGGAAAATCATCCATGAGTGGGACTGCCTCTAACTCTATGCCCACTATAGCATGCCAGCCAATGTAAAAATCATGATTATAAGTTCTCCAAATCTTGCCTAAATCCTTTAGACGTGAAAACCATGCACCCTCACCATCGGGGATATTAAACCATAGCTAACAACAAAATATTAAATCATATAAATAATGAAATTTATATATTACATTAAGTATAATAGATTTTTTTTACCCATATATCTGCCCAGGATTATCCCTTGACTTCATTTGGTAGCTATCTCCATGAGGGCGGGCTGATTGGGATGATGTCAGAGTATATGGCAAGCATCTCCAAAAAACTCAGACATTGCTGACCTGATTTTTCAATCATCTAACTATCTTCATTATAGTCCACCATCAACTGTGTTTAGTGGTTCCACACAGCACACATGCATGTACACACCTACCCCTGCCTCCGATAAGTAGATGTATCAATTATAAATGAAAAAAAATATTTTATCAATACATGTTTTAATGAAAATAAATCATTGTGTAAATTTTTTTTGTTTTGTATATGTATACCTGCAGTAGTTTGATCAATGGGCGCCGCTGGATCCATAGAAAATGAAGGAACACCCTGTACAGATAGTGTGGGTCCCAATGTTTGCTCTGCAGGGAAAGGCTCTGGCAGAGCAGGAGTCAAAGAATATGGAATATAGATTCCTAGAGAGATGGAAGTTGGTGTTAAAGAAGGTGACTCAGATGGCTGGCCAAATGCTGGATGGGCAGTGGGAGTCATCATCGGATATGGTACAGACAGTTGAGGAGGCTCAGATATAAACAGTGGTGAAAACATGGGAGGACTAAATATCACGTGTGTCCCTAACGACACTTCGGCATCATCATGTGGTATGTATGTTATATCAGTAGGAGGGGCACGGTCTAATCGGTTATGCCGACCAGATCATCAAGCTCTTGTAACACCCCCCCCCCTCGTACGAACACCATGAGTATTGGGACCACTTCTAGGCTGCTCATCAAATAATTGTCTCTAACTAGATGGATCCTGATAAAATGTAAAAAAAACTTAATCACATGACATTATTTATTATTTAAATATATATTTGAAATAAAATACTAACTACAGGAACTAGTGGTGGAATGACCAGCTCAGTCATGCAATGATTGTTGTCTATAATCTGTTTTCATCGCCTCTCTTCAATTGGTTTCATTTCCTTCATTTGAAAACAAATATGGAAGTAAATAGAAAAGTATAACAAATGAGTTACCGAAAACACTTAATAAATAAGGGGGAATAGGGGGATTCACGGATAATTCAAATAACCATTGTTTTTTATGATCTTGATCAAATATATAATGAATTCAATAAATCATACAATATGTAATAATGATATTTAATTTTTAGTAGGATAGTTATTTAATAATTGTCATCAGACTATTAAAATCATGGAACATTGATTCTACCAGATTCATAAGTGGTAAAGCGGTTGTCAAAATTAAGGGAAAATTTAATTTTTTTAGCCCAGGTAGATGATGTAGGTTTCAATACAAATGTTGTAGAAGAATAAAAACCATCATGTTAATACCTATTAAAATTTTAAAGAGAGGTTGTACAGTCATAAAAATCTAAAACAAATCATAGTTGAAGCAACGACAGGTTCAACAAGTTAGAAATTTTGGTTTTTTAGTATTGAATATAGTTCAATTCCAAATTAGAAAATACAGTTCAAATAAAATTGTAACCAATAAACATTTAAAATTTTCATAATGGTCAAGTCGGATACAACATATTTTTAATAAATATTAATTCTATTTGAATAGTAGAAACCTTAACAACCCAAGTCGAGGTAAACCAAAGGGATATATATGAATAACAGTAAAGGGTCATTCCCTTCTGGAACGAAGTTTACCTCGCATAATCTTAAGTCTAGATTTGAAGTGTAACATGTGATCTCTAGGGTTGAAGGTTCTTGGTTGAATTATCTTTTCATGGGCCATCCTTGTTGTCTCTTTATAGATCATTGAGTTTTCAAAATATTCCCTTCTAATTTCCTCTAACTCTTGTAACTGAAATCTTCTTTCTTTCCCAGCTTTCTGAAGGTCCAGATTCATCTCTCTGACCGCCCAGTAGGCTCTATGCTCCAACTCCACAGGAAGGTGGCAACTCTTTCCATAGATCAACCTATAGGTACTCATCCCCATCGGTGTTTTGTAGGCCGTTCTGTATGCCCATAATGTATCATCTAACATTTGGCTCCAGTACTTCCGGTTGGGTTTAACAGTCTTCTCCAGAATGGCTTTGATTTCTCTATTAGAGACTTCTGCTTGTCCATTTGTTTGGGGATGGTATGGGGTAGATGTTCTATGATGCACCCCATACTTCTTCAGCAATGCATCCATTTTCCTGTTGCAGAAATGAGTTCCCTGATCACTGATGATTGCTCGTGGCACGCCAAACCTACAGAAAATGTTAGCCCTAAAAAAATCACAAACAACTTTCGCATCATCAGTTCTGGTTTCTTTTACTTCCACCCATTTTGAAACATAGTCTAAAGCCAAAAGAATATATGAATTTCCAAATGACATTGGGAATGGACCCATGAAATCTATGCCCCAAACTTCAAAAATTTTAAAAAAGGTTATTGGTTTTTGTGGAATTTCATGTCATTTGGATATGTTACCAGAAAATTGTCATTTTTCACATCTTTTACAAAATTCATATGCATCCTTGAATAAGGTGGGCCAGTAGAGTCCAGATTCTAAAACTTTTCGGGTAGTCCTCTGAGGTCCAAAGTGGCCTGCACAGGACAATTTATGACAAAATTCAAACACTGATTCAATTTCACTTCATGGCAAGCATCTTTTTATGATTTGATCATTACAAATTTTCCACAGAAACAGATCTTCCCAAATGTAAAATCTTGATTCATATTTAAGCTTATGTTGTTGATGAGAGCTTAGATGAGAGGGTACCTGAGATGTTACCAAATAGTTGACAATGTTGGCATACCATGGTACTTCACTGTTGATGATGTAGAGTTGTTCTCCAGGAAGCTCATCATTAAGTGGGTTCTTCTTTGGTATTTCTGTTTTAGCGGTGTGGGGTAGTCGACTCAGATGATCAGCCACTTGATTTTCAGTCCCCTTCTTATCTTTGATTTCCAAATTGAACTCTTATAAGAGTAGCATCCATCTCACCAACCGTGGTTTAGCATCCGACTTTTTCATTAAGTACCTAAGAGCTGCATGATCAGAAAAAACAACAACTTTAGTTCCCAGAAGATATGATCAGATTTTATCTAGTGAAAAAAAGACTGCAAGGAACTCATTCTATGTGGTTGTGTAATTTATTTGTGTTTCATACAAGGTCCTTGATGCGTAGGAGATGACTTAAGGCTTGCTGTCAATTCTCTGTGATAGAGCGGCTCCCACTGCTTGGTTGGATGCATCACAAAGTATCTCGAAAGGGTAATCCCAATTGGGTGGCTGCATTATTGGTGGTGTTATCGGCCATTCATTTAATTCATCAAATGATTCCCTACATGCACAATCAAAATTAAATCTAGAATCCATTAAAAGTAATATTGAGAGAGGGAGAGAAATCATACTGAAATACTTGATGAATCTTCTGTAAAATCATGCATGCCCTAAAAAGGATCTAACATGTTTGACACAAGATGGATATAGAAAGGAATTTATTACATAAACTTTTGATTTATCAACCTCAATCCAATTTTGTGAAATTATGTTCCCCAACACTATCCCCTTTTCAACCATGAAATGACATTTTTCGAAATTTAAGACAAGGTTCTTTTCAATGCATGTTTTCAAAACATTTTCCAAATTTCCCAAGCAATGATCAAATTAATTTCCAAAAACTGTGAAATCATCAAGAAACACCTCCAAGCAATCCACAATGTGGTCCAAGAAAATACTCACCATACACCGTTGAAATGTACCTGGGGCATTCCATAGCCCAAAAGGCATCCTTTTGTAGGCGAATGTTCTAAAAGGGCAGGTGAAGGTTGTCTTCTCCTGATCTTCTGGTGCAATTGATACCTGAAAATAACCTGAGAATCCATCTAAAAAATATTAATGAGTATTTCTAGCTATCCTTTCAAGTATATGATCAATGAATGGAATATGAAAGTGATCTTTTCTTGTAAATTGATTTAGCTTCCTGTAATCTATACACACTCTCCACCTGTTTTGTATTCTCATGGGGATCAGTTCATTTCTTTCATTTATAATAGTTGTTAGGACAGTTTTCTTGGGGACTACATGAATTGGGCTGACCCATTGAGAATCAGAGATTGGGTAAATGATATTAGCTGCTAACACTTTCTAAATCTCTTTCTTAACAACCTCCATGTTTGTGGGATTGAGTCTTCTTTGAGTTTGTCTTAATGGACGAGATTCACTTTCTAAAAATACCATGTAAGAGCATACCTTAGGGTTGATTCCAGGAATATCACCTAAACTCCATCCTACAAATTTGACATTCCTTTTGAGAAGGCCAGTCAATGTTTGTTCTTGTGAATGAGATAGGTTATTGGCAATGATTACTAGAAATTTCTCTCCTTCCATTATGTAAGAATACTTCAAGTCACATGGCAAAGGCTTCATCTCTAAACATGGGGGTTGTTCAAGGGATGATATTTCATTTAGGTTTCCTACATCTAATGTTGAATTCTCGGGAATAATCTCACTTCCTTTTAACAAATAATTGAAAAAATCAGATTTTACCTCATCCTCCAACATGATATCAGAATTTTCAGGTTCATGGGAGTTATAAAATTCAAATGAAGAGTGTTCTCCCACAGATAAAAAGTCATGAAGCATACCTAAGTCTTCGATTGGTTCTATACCTTCATCATGGGAGATTGCATAAAGTGAGTGATTGCTGGATGGTTGTTTCATCGTATCAAGAATATTGAAGTGTACCGTACTATCTCTGAGCTCCATGGTGAGTGTTCCTTCATGCACGTTGATGATTGTCCTTGATGTTTTCAGGAATGGTCTCCCTAGGATGATGAGATATTGGGATGGTGCTCGGTCTTCCTCCATGGTAAGGGTATAAAAGTCTACTGGAAAGATTAATCCTCTCACTCCTACAAGTACATCTTCAACGACTCCGGCTGGGAAAACGGTGGATCTGTTTGATAATTGTACCACCACCCGAATTGATTTTAGTTCTTCGATCTACAAAGATGAAAACAAAGAGTGAGGCAACACATTTATCGAAGCTCCAAGATCTCATAGTGAATTAGTAAAATTTAATGAACTGATAGTGCATGGAATAGTGAATGTCCATGGATCTTGGCATTTTTGCGGTATCAGTGGTGTGATCAATGCTGAGACGCTTCTTACTAAGTTGATTCTTTCATTTCCATCCATCCCCTTTCTTTTAGTACACAGATCCTTCAAAATTTTTGAATATTTAGGGATTTTCCAGATTTCATCCAGTAGTGGAATGTTAATCTCAACTTTTTAGAATGTTTCCTGAATTTCCCATTGAATTAGTTCTTCTTCGCCATCCTTTGACACAACCAATGATGATGGGAATGTTGCTGCAATATCCTTTTTCTCCCATTGTTGTTTTTGAAATGGTGTTTCTAGTCTTTATTTCTTGAACCTTGTTATTTCTACTTTGTTGTTGACTCCATATTTTGGTTGGACAGGACGAGCTTCAACAGGTTCCCTAGATTCATCCTCCTCATATTGTTCTGGTGGTTTTAGCTCCTTCCCGCTTCGGGTTGTGATTTCACTAACATTATCCTGTGGATTGGGAATTGTTTGTGCAGGAATCTTACCTTGGTTCTTGGTGAGAGCATCCATAATGCTTGAAAATTAATCCGCTAGCTTGTCCATCTTATCTTCTATTCCCACAACTCTTGTCTTCAGTTTTTGGTCTTCATTTATTGGTGCACTTGTGGATGGTTGCTCATAATTCTTGCGCTGGAAAGGTGGTGGTTGAAAAGATTTTTGTTGTTGGAAGGGATTCTGATAAGGTTGTTGGAATGCTATCAAGTTCGGATACTGCTGCTGAAAAGGTGCTCTGGCTTGGTTCTATTGAAACCCATACCCTGGTTAGGTTTGTGGTTGGTATTTCGTTTTTTGATAGGCTTTAGCACAACATTCTGTCCCCTATACTTCTGGACATTGACCAGTGTAATGAGAATTAGAAGAGCATAAACCACATACCTGATTCGGTCCTTGTTGTTCCTTCACATGGTTCACAGCTATTTGTTTCACCAACCAGGTGAGTTCACCCATTTAATTCCTAATTAAATCTACTAAATCGGATGTTCTTACCTCATGGATTCCTCTGTTGATCGTACCTCAAGTGCCAAACTACTGTGAATTTTGTGCAATCTTTCCAATCATAATTCGTATATCTATAGGTGATTTATCAATGAGGGCTCCTCCCGACAAGCCATCTAGTAGATTACTGTTATTTTCAAGAAATACTTGGTAGAAGAACATAAGGAATTGGTCCACTTCTATTTCTTGGTGTGGACAACTTGCACAATGCTTCTTGAAAAGTTCCCAGTATTCATAGAGTGTTTCTCCAGTTGATTGATGGATGTCATAAATCTCCTTCTTTATTGCAGTGCTCTTAGATGTTGGGAAGAATATTTGTATAAAGAATTTTTTTAGATCTTCCCAGTCACTGATCTCCCTCGGTTGTAGATTGTACAACCATTCCTTTGCTACTCCCTCTAGTGAGAAGGGGAAATCCCTCCACTTCACATGCTCTTCTGCGACTGCTCGAGGTTTGAAGCTGGACCAGACATAGGCGAATTCTTGAATATGTCGATTCGGGTCTTCACCTGCAAGACCATGAAATTTAGGAAGCACTTGGATCATGTTAATTCGCAATTCAGAATCATTTTCTAATTCAAGAATTGCAAGTTGATAATTTTGATTGACAAATTGAGGTACACAGATGTCACGTAGGATTCAGTTGAGATTTACAGCCATTATTAAAGGTTCAAAGTCTTCACTCAAGGTATCACTTGAATCGGTGAGATTGATCTCTTTGAAATCATTGGGAAGATTTTGATTTCTCAATTTGGTCATTGTGCGCTCAATTTCTGGATTGAATTCTAATAAATTTCTATTTGAACTACGGGTCATTCAAAAGATATTTTTTTTAAAAAAAAGCATTGAGGCACTGCCTCCCGGCAACGACACCAAGTTTGACGCATGACTGTCGTGGGGCGTGGAAAAACAATATTTTATTTACCTAATTATAATATATCACTTGATCGTAGGTAGTCTCTCGAAGAGGAGTGCACACAAAACAAAGTTGTCAATTTTTGTTGGTTTTTTAAAAATATGGGTTTTAATTAATTTGAATGACTAAAAGAGAAACAAACAACAAATATTGATTGATTTTAACAAATGATAAAGAAAGTGATCGGATTGGGATTGGATAGACTTAGTATTGTGCCATCACGGTTTCCAAATTTTATCTCTTCTTCTACCTTAAACTGGTAAGAGAGATGTGATGAGAATTTTCCTTTCTAAAACATTAGATTGGTCTATCCTCATTCCAATGTGTTTAGGGTTGTAGAAGGTCTCTTGATTAATTAGATCAATACTAGACCTAGAATTGTTGTTCCTTAATAAACCAAGATTTCAACATGCAATCCTACACACGTTCTTGACAACCGTCGAGCAATCACCACCCAACCCTAATCATGTTCCACCGTATACAGATTAGAATTGGGTGGAGGGAGATGTGATCATCGACCAAAGCAATTTATAATTTCAGAATCAAAACCTTAACACAACCGCATTTGGAATTTAATACTGAATTAATAATTGGAACCAAAAGAATAATGAAGAACAAATTTTATTCATTTCAAGCATAAAAACTCAAACACAACACATAGGTCCATCCTGCCCTCTTTCCGATCACTCAAATGAAACTACCCCACCATAGAAGGGGTAAGAGAGATAATGCGGGAGAAGAGCGAAATTTTAAAGTAAAGAAAAATAAAATAAATAAAAGGGAAAGCTGAGAAGTTCTTCTCCTAAGTGTCCCAGAAGGAATGGGATGTAGAATGAGATGTTTTGAGGAGGAGGAGCTCTCTTCCTTTTATAGCTATATACCTTCCTCCTAATGTTGCCGCGTTTTGGACCCAATAAATGACCTTTTCACGCATTGAGCCCTTCTTAAATTTTGTTCATAATTTTCTTTTTCGTGTCCCATAAAAATATCATCGGATTTGGGCAGGTATTACGAGAGTTATGACCCTTTTACTCTCATCATTTATTCTGTCCAGTCAGAATCCTCAAAACGCCAACATCAGGATTACGAAGCCTTAATGGACCCTCAAACGGATGAATCCCGTGGCCTTCCCTTCATAAAAGATGTTCTAAAACTCTTTACGCGTCTAACCACTGCATATCAGAAAATTTGAAACCACCCTGAATGAGTTATGGATCCCACACCAAAACAAGGCAGAACTGAAAACAGTTTTCTTTCTCCCACTTGTGACTTCTTTTGACCTTCCATATGGCCGATTCAACTTTTTGTCCAAAAATAGTAAATAAATCCCGAGATGTGTAGAATCTGGAAACGAAATAATTTTTCAATTTGGTTTAGTGTAGATAATGTTATGGAAAAAATACAGAAATAATTTAAAAATGTTAAAAATCCAAAATGGCCAATTTTTACTATTCATCTCAAAATAACACCAAAATCATAAAAAAGAAACAATTAATATTATAGGAACACTTTTGTGAGTTAAAAAAATGATATTCAATATAAATTAATTGAAAATATTTTCTCTATCATTCATATAGCCTGATCCTCGGGTATCTTCTATAAAGGATGAAACTAAACTGATCTACCGGCCTATGAAACAGACAGACTACCATGATCATGATTGCTCTTTTAGCGCTGAATGTGATCAGGGATCAAAATACCATGGCCACGACCTCCTCGTTGTCCTGACCTGCTAGTCCTACCTTAACTCCTCACCTGACTCAGTGCAAAAGAACTCGCTCCTGAAGGTGGAGCTGAAGCAGATCCCATTCCACTCAAAGCCGGTGGAAAGGTCCAACAAAAGTGCTGAAGGAGACCCATACATCCATAAGACCAGAACACCATAAGATCACTACCACAAATATGACATCTTATTAACTTTTTTTCCAATATGATGACAAATTATAGAGCTATAAAATTGGATACTATGGTTTTCACTTCCCTAAAGAAAAACTTCAAGGGAACGTTTTCTTCCACCAGAAGAACTACTGGCCTAATGCAGCACTGATCCTATAAACCCGATAATCGCACCATCCCTCATGTTAAACTCAGGGATAAGGACCTAACCTCTTTTTTCAAAGAATGTAGTATGGTTAAATACATTAACCTATGTTCATATGGCGTACTGGAGTCCATCCTAAAAATTTCTAGCACGTGAAATCTCATTACTATCTAGAACCGGTGCTAGGCATTATAAATTAGTGAAATGTGATGAATATTCCACAACTGAAATTGAAAACTTCTCTTGATTCATGAAATCTATTTCTATGTCAGCTCTCAGTGACTGAGGAAAGAACCGATCATATAAGGCAGTCTAGAAGTCAACCCATAACATGCCCTGATGATGACCATCCTGGGTAATGATATCCCACCAATGTTTGGCCAAATCCCGAAGCATGTATGCAGCAAGGTTGAATCCCCACTATAGAGGCATTTCCAAATTCTCAAGGATAGAAATCATAGCCTCTAGCCAAGACTCAATAGCCTGATAACTGCCATCCCGTGAAAAAGTGCGAGGATGTTACTGCTGGAACTTTTTGGTCATATAAGTCATCATAGGTGCAACCCTGGAGCACCAATCCTAGACTGCATCACATGTAATAAACAATCACAAACATGGGAATCTATTCTAGAATTAGGTATAGCAGTCAGTGCCTCATGTGGAACTACAAGAGGTAAGATTGGCGGCTCAAGGCCGACCATATCTAGAGCATGGTTTTCACCACCTTCTTAGAGAATGACATGAGTATGTCGTGGCAGAATTGGTCTTCAAATGACAATCACACACCTCATAACAACCATAGAGGAAAAATATATAAAAACTATTTGATAATGATCATAAGAAAACTCACTACGTATGTCATACTACCCAAACTACCCACGTAGACGGCCATGCATCGGTAAGTGCTCAAGTATATGTTTTTTGTCATTTACACCAATTTTTTGGTTCACTCTATTACATTGTATAAACATGAAAAGCCAATAAAAGGATGTGAAACTAATTCATTTTAGATTTCAGGATTTTCTTTATAATGGATATCCATTTCTAATGAACCAACTCCCATACACTTATCACTAGAAATGTCACCCATTTATTTATAGTGTAATGGGTCAACTATGTAAATTATACATCCAAGCCTTGGAGGGACCATACACCTCATGAATTGAGATAGGAAATCACTCAATAGAATCCATGTAATACAAGTACAAGAAACTATCACAACATTTCTCAATTATCACAATCATATCAAGCAATGGAAAGTAGTCAAATACACTAATATAGCCTTGAAATTTGCCTAACATGTGAATTCTAGGTGCATATAATGATTCATGTAGCAATACTCCTCTCCTCATATCATCAGGCTAAGGATGAAATAAATCCTAAAAAGTGTAATAATCATGAACACCACACAACATGTCTGTCACCTAATGGGGAAACAATATCAACTATAATAGGTAAAATCATAACAACAACTGCATTTGGGTAACTTTTCATTTACCCCGAACATTGGTTCGTGACTCCGAAGCATGGCTTCCCACAAAGTCCCAAGACACCCAATTCTCCAATATATTTTCTCCAAATATTAGATCAATAAAATAAACCTCCTTTGATACCAATTTGTGACGTCTCGAACTCGGATTCCAATTAATGGGTACCCCGAGCGCAGTGGGCCACATGGCCACAAGAGCATCTTCCCGAATGGCAGAGGATGACAACTAGTAGTGAGGGCCTAGGATGTGTATGTGGGAAGACTATGCCCTCATTATTAGATTGTAACATAATGAAATGAATATAATGGAATAGTAAAAAGTGTAAGAATAATAAATAATAGAAATAGTATAAGAAACTGACGAAATAGATAAACAAGAATAATAATAAATATATCCACTGAGACAATAATGATGAAATGGCATGTCACTAGAAAACTGGAATGCATGGATACAAGACAAAATACATTTCATGTTCCCCAAGAAATGGAAAACAAGACTATTCCATGCATCTAAAGATCAAACTTGGCCATATGCTATCAAGCTCCATCCTATCAGTGCACAATCATGTATTATAAGTGGAATGATTCCCTTTGTCAGTACCTATAACCATGTAATCTACTCCGGGTACCAATCCGTGCTCATAAGGGGTGTGAGAGAAATCTCATTGGCCCCCACCAACAATGCCTATAACATATAATCCTTATAATAGAATACATTAGTGTGAAGGAATGCATATATAAGGTAAATCAAGATGTAAAATATAACTAAATAACCAAGTACCTACTTCATCCCTTGGATGGTGTCTGAACATGTAATTGGTTCCTCAATTAATAAATTACCATTTCATATTGATAGTTCATGTGAGGAATAGCCAGCTATGAAATAACCTCATGATATAATAAGTTGTGAAGGTCCAGAGACATGACAAGGAAACCTATAAATGAAATCCAGTGAGGTATTTTTAGGGTAAAAACCATGGGAACATAAATCTCAGAGACTGCTAACTCAGTTGTATATGAGTCCAGCAAAAGGGGTAAGAGTGTAATCTAAGGAAATCCACAATAAGGCACCTACTGAGTCCAAGGTGATCGACTGGGGTAAATCATGGCTAAGCAAAGATAGGACCCTATGGGCTTTCACCATGGATCCTACGATTCAATTCTGGATCCAAGGAATGTATCTTATGTATCCTATAATAATCAATGGGAACCAATAGTAGAATACCAGGCATCAAAGGAATAGACATGAACCTGAGTATAGGTGGGTATCAACCTAAGAAAACCATATCCTTGAATCGGAATAGGGTTCCCAAGACTAAAGGTATCCTCATCCTAGAATCCAAGGCATGCTCGAGTCAGTCCATTCCTATTTGATATTGTAATCATATAGTAATTCATTTGGTTTATGTCTTTTATTACATTAGGGTGGATAGGTCATGTAGATTTTAAACCATTTATTTATTGGTCCAAGCCTTGTATTCCATTAGTGTTGATAGACCAAGTAGCGTTGCTGCCATTTTATCAAGTCTTAGTTACCCATCAAGGCTTATTCAATTATTTAAGTTCTCTCCACTACATTCCATAAACCTGGAAATGGGTGCTATGGACATGTAACCTTTATTCAATCTCTTTTTATGGAAAAGTTATATACTTAGTATACATGCCATTACACCTTTCACTTTTCACTTTTTTTAATCATTCAGAAGTAGTTACCTGATATGGGTCAAGTGGTGAGCATACATGGTACATGCCATTATGAAATTCTTACTAATAAAAAGCCATTTATTATAGGAAGGATCACCTTTAGGAAGTTCAAACAAGGGAACACTCAAATGGTTCCTCAAATGTGCCAAAACACTAGAAACCCAACTATGGGACAAACTTTGACATGAGGAGGATTCAGTTGTGGGTGGTAACACTAACAAATAATCACCTATTTTGAAAGAGCATAACCATACGATCCTAACTAGTATAATCTGGACGTGAAAATTTAAGAAACGGTTAACAACAAAGCCGACATCCCCCACAAGAACATTCAAAAAACAACAAAAATTAGTGATGAAATATAGACCACCCACCTTAGGGATGTACGACTCTCCTCCTCCAGTATCGGCCGTTGATTTGCCTCAAATCAGAGTAGATATAATAAAAGGCGAAAAAATCTCAAATCGAGATAACATAGTCGAGATCAAAAGATATGAATAATGGATGAAGAGGAATCAAGTAATTACTATTGTGCATTCAATGTGACGAACTAATGCTCGATCAGATGCCGAATAAAGGAGGTCTCTTGATCCATGGCTTTGGCCTTCAGAAAGCTCCAAATGGGTGAAAAATAGGAAAATCCCACTGTTTCTTGAATTAGGAGGAAGGAGAAGGACTGATAGGCCATTAAGGGTGTTTTGGAAATTTTACATATGATTTTAGTCTACGCACAGTTTTTTCCGCATAGTTTTCCAAACCATACGCAAACCGTGTGAGACTGTTCTACAAAATATGCCTTTCTCCAAATTGTTTGGCTACATTTCCATGCACCAACCAAGTGAGGTTTCACTGTTCGAAAAAACACCATATGCACGTCTGTAAAACCATACAGAAATCCCACATGGTTTACTCTAAACTATGTTCCGAGTCATTTTTCTCCAAAAATATGGGTTCTGGGCTCTGAACAAGCCTTGAACACCATCGAAACATTTACAAACTCAATAGGCATCCATATTTGAACCAAGGTAAAGATTTATGCTCAAAATTAAAGTATCCATACTTGAGTGAAAACCGGGTTTAGGCACTTCTATTCATTATTAATTTGTATAAAAAATAACATTTTAAAAGATATAAGGTTTTATTTTCATGAAAAATATGAAACATTTTCATCTTCACCTCATCATTGCCCCTAATAATCATTAAAACAATATTACATTTTTAAAAAAATTTACAAGAAAAAATAGATATATAAGGGAAATAAAATGAAAGAAATAATTATTTCAATGAATATTGATAAAAATCTTCTTATTTAAAAATAAAAATTAGACACAAAATAAAAAAATTCATTCCCAAGTCATCACCTTCTCTATAAAAATAATTTTAAAATATGATTAAAAAGTAATAATAATTCCAAGAAACTCATAAAGGTTTATTTGAAATCATGGGAATCGATAAAACCACATTCACAAAGTTGAACTATTCATTCTTAAAAAGTTTTATATACATACCTTTAAACATAATATATTTATATTAACCTAATAAATCATTAGATTTATATAAAAACCAATATAATGAATATGTAAAATAATTTTGTAACACGGTAAATAATTTCTATATCACTCTTATAATAACAGATATAAATAGAATACCCATAAAGTAGACTTCTATACTGAAAGCATTGTAGTACTATCATATTACCATCCATCCTTGGATTATAATAGAACACATATCAATATTTAATTAAATAACCACCCATTAGTGGTTTATGATCAAACAACCCTTCCATAGTTTATAACATGACCACCTATAATATAAAATAAATCCAAAGAAACATAACATAATAATAGTACAATTATTCTATCTTATTAATCATTATGCTTAAAATATATTTTGTTCACCCATAATAAACAATTTCCAAATATTTAAATATCCATTCCATTTTAAAACCCAATTTAAAAATAACCAGATGATAGGGAAGGATGTCTTTTCTTTGAATAATTTATAAAATCTTTTAAATGAATAAAAAAATATAACAACACTTATAGTGGTTGGAAATGACATTGTCTTCGAATAAATTAATATAAAATATTCTTTTTATCATTTGTATTGGAAGAAAGAAATGGTCAATATAAAATATTTACAATGACTGGTTTTGATTATTTTTAAAAGAATGTTAAAACGGACATAAATTTTATTTTTAATTGTCTTAATATATTTAAATATGCTTACAAAACAATTTTAATAATATTGGAATTAATGAAAATACTTTCAAATGAAACATTAAAGGTGGTTTTTTTAAATGCACCACACCATCTGTCTGAATAGACACATAACAAATATATATTCATGAATAAAAAACATATTTTAATTATTTAATTTATTAATAACCTTTTATGTTTTTATAATTTAATTAATTTTAATTCTTGCCATAATATGTTTAATCAATTAAACTCGTGTTATATTTTTGTTGACAATATTAAGTTAAAATTTTTTGGTTTATTTAATATAATTAAATAGGTCTCAACTCCACCAAGAATAGAATAATAATAATGATATTATTTAATTTTAATACACATATTACACATATAAAGTCAATTATTAATTTTTGATATCAATAGATAACTATGTTGGAATAATAGAGACTATAGGTCACACATATGCGTGAGTAGTGTTTTCATTTTTCAACGATCATCATGGAAAAGTGTTGAGTATTGTTTAATCATTATATATATATAATTATACCATATATAACATATTAATTTTTTAAATGCGATTATATGAATTATCCATTTGACATGGTCATGAAAAATGAATTAGATGTTCATGGAAGTTTTTGTCCACCCATATGCATGAACAAAGTTTTCATTCACTAATGTATAGAAATATATGAGTGTATTGGATATATAATATTTTAATAATGATAAATATTTTATAAATGTTATATAAATATCTATATTAAATTTATAATTATAACTACATGTGAGATATTTTTTTGGAAATTGAATTAAATTGGTTCGCGATATAGTAGTCCACCATACACAAAAATGGTGGTTTCATTTCTCATTTTAAGTGGATATCTATATATATTACATCATTATCATAATAAAATATATTTATATGTATGATATTTTTTTACGATTTCATATTTTTTTAATAAAATATGAATATTCTACAAAAGATAAAAATGATAACTCTTGATTTCGAACAATACCATATCTTCAAACACCCACAAAAGGAGTGCACAGAATTCCTTCCTAAGAAGGGTTAAAAAAAGATAATATGAAATGGGTAGGTATGTATTTATGGAATTTGGGAAGTTCATGGGAGAAATTTTTTTTATAAGTTTGAATAAACAAAAAGATGTGGGTCCATCTTATATGATAGTGGAGGGAATCCTTTTGAAATTTATAATCTATTAATTTAATACAAAATAATTTTGATGTGAAAAGTTCCCCAGAATGATAATATAAAAATATAAGATGTGTATGAGTCTAAATAATCTCATAAAATAAATTGTTTACATGTTTCAATTACTTTTTTACCATTATTATTTTTTCCCCATCAATTAACCTTTTGACAATTATGGCCATGTAAATGTTTTTTACTCTTAATGGGTTAATATAGTGACTATAAATAGAAAAAAGGAAAATCATTATATCTTTTTTTATTAATAAAACATATCCAACTCACCTTAAAAACTATAATATCTATAGTAATATTCAATCATTTAATAAAATATTATTTATTATAAAAATAAATTAATATAAATTTTGAAACTATTAATTTAAAATTAACTTTAAATATACACTACAACAATGGAATTAGAATAAAATGTTCCACGCATTTCTAATATACAGTGTTTATCTAAAAATTCATGTATAAAAAATGATATCCAATAATATTTCATAGTGATTTGAATATTATTTTATTTATATTTATACTATTTTCAATTCAAATGTTTCATTGTTACATTAGCATTTAGAAAAATTATTTCTTCAATACATCTAATAAAGAATAAATGATAATGAAAAATATATTTTAATTTTAGAATAATATTGATTACTAAACATATCCAATTTTTTCGTTATGAAAAATCTTTATAGATTATTAAACAATAGAGAATGACATTTTGGACTTTCTATTATATAAAAATCTATAAATAGTAAATTCATCAAAAAATGAATAAAGAGGCCATATATTAGAATTTCTGGTGATTATGGAAGATATATACTTAATAAAAAAATTGTCAACTTTTGAGGTCATTCTTTCATCCTTATCATTTTATTTTCAAACTTAATTAACCTATTTACCGTTTACTGTAATAACAAAATTATTAAGGTTACAATTCATAATTTCAAAACGGGACATTTTTACCTAATTTGGATTCACCGATTCTAAATATTTTCTATATTTTTTGATATTAATAAACCATAGGTTATTTAATTTAAATGTAAAATCAACCATCAAAACATAATGAAAAACACTTATATTGAAAAATGGATTTTTTAGGTATAAAATTATTTGATAATATATTAATGATACAAACTTATTATAAATTTTTTTTTATTTAAAAATAATAATAATTGATGCAATCTAAAAAATATTACAAAAAATAATTTTACTTTTTAAATACAAGAAAATAAAATAAAAATATAAATAAGAAATCATAATTTTTCTATTCATTAAAAATTCAATCATTCGAGAAAATTATCAAGAAAATATAAAAAGATTTTTGACATACTAAATTTGAAATTGAAATTATTTTTTATCAAATTAAAAATATATAATATAAAAAATTATATTACAAATTGTAAAAACAATTTTAATAAAAGTATTTCATTTTTGATTTAGATGTAACATAATATTTTTATAAATAATATAACTACCTTATTGATGAATAATAAAAAATATGAAAATGATTAATTATATAATTACCAGGGATATTTATGTTTTTTCATATTATAAATTGATTTTCCATAATTTTATTCCCTTATTAACAATGTTGGGATATTTCTCCTACATATAATTTTCACATTTCTATATTTCTTCCTCAACAAAATGGTTCTTTAAATAAAAACCTTAACTTGATGACTTACATTCTTCCTCCAGAATTCCATTCTAGGATCAGAAATATTGAATGTTTTTCCCTTATAAAAAAATTGTACTCAAACTAAACTACATGATGGCTAAAAAATGAGATGAATCTAGAACATAATTCCGTAATATTTCAAAATGAAATATGTTATATCCCTAGAATAAACACTAAAGAAAATCCACTCAATAGGAATATGATCTAAAAATATCCTATATTCCATAATGTATAATAAAAAATGGAATTATCTTCACCTTTTTAAAATACACATAACAATTTTACATATATATTATTTAAGAAAAAAATGATCACCCACCTAAAATTAAATATATTTCCTCTCATTATCTAGATACAATTTCTACATGATCTGAGTTTTCCTAATATATTTATGAATCGTTTTTACCTAATCAACAATTTTATCTTCCAAATATAGTCCAATAATCTTTCTTCTACATAATTCATACACAGATCATAGAGTTCAACATCTATTTCCATATGTTGCCTCAAATGATTCCATATGTATATTGTAATGAAAGCTATTGTTATAAGAAAATTAAAAATATGAATATTGATGATCCCAAATACCTTGGAAATCAATTAAACAAGAATAAAGTATTTTATAAATGGTATTAATTGTTAGGTATTAATATCCATCAAATGGAGGATAAAAATTTTCTAAACTTTTATTTATTAAACGGTTCCTTATTATATCCATTCCAAAAAAGTTAAAATGGTATAATAGTCAGATATAATGGAGAGAGTAACTCCATATAACTTGGATATCTCCTTGAAACACTATCGAGAAAGCTAATATAACTAAATATTATATTTAATGTGATGTAAATTTAAATAATTTTTTATTGAGTAAAAAATAACCCAAATTGGATTATAGCATCATGACGTCTTTGTAAATCCTAATATGAAATACATTGATACATTATCGCATTTCTAATGTGGAACTAAAAATGGTTGAATCATCCCATTCGACAAATTTTATTATTCTTTATCATTTTTACTAGTCAAATATTTCATGTTAAATATACAATATATATTTTCATTCAATCCCAAATATAATGCTACCTAAAGTCTCTATACATATTATTAATTCAAAAATGAATAAAAAATGATGAAATATAAACTTCACTCAATAATTATCCCTTTTACTAGGAGTAATAATTCTCACAATATCTGTTTTAAATTTTAAAATGCATTCATTGTCAATGTTTAATTTTGGAAGATTACCCTCAATAACTAATTTTTTTTACCATAACTCATATTTTTCCTTATCAGATTCGTTAATTGTTTATAACAATATCAACAACATTAAATCCTAAAATAAAATATAATTTTTTCTTATATGTGCTTTTTTTAGGCCAAAATTCAATAAATAATTGCCAATAGGATCATTGAAAAAATGTAACATGGTTTTTCATAAATGATATCTTCAAAACAAAGATTCAATTTCTTACTTTTATTTTTGAAGATGGAAATGGGTCATGAAATCCTAATCAAGGTTATTTTATATCCATATTCTTTACCTCATGTTTATCTATTTCATAGTGAATATATACTTCATACTCTTATTATAATTATATTTTTAATACTTTACTACATATAATTAGTGCCTTCAAATTTCTGAACTAAAAACCATATAATCTAATTATAGATCATATGAAGAGTAATTAAACACTTGTGTTTTCAGTTTCTATAAAGAATTGGGAATTACCTAATCATTCCACTTGAGAAAAAACAATGTTTCTTTAATGAAGCATTACTATTGTTGATAAATTCCTATTTTCATGAAGATAAGGCCAAAATTAGATTCTTTATGCATTATAATTTTTAGTTAAAAAAATAATAATATATTTAATCTATATGAATTTAACACATTATTAAGCTAGAGTATTTGGTGTGATAGACAATAAGGTTCATTTTTCAATAAAATGATGATGGTAACCCACTAATACATGACACATATAAAAAACATTATCATTTATTGGAAATTTCTACACTTTAACAACGTATTTTTTATATGGTAAACAATTAAGGAATATTTAAAACAATATTACTAAAAAAAAAAAAATTTGCAACAAAAATATACACGTAACTAATTTTTCCTAAAGAATATTTTCTTTTATTGTTTTAAAACAAACAATAGTTGTTTTTAATGATCCACATAATTTTTATCATATTCTAGTATTCCATTAATTAAACCCCAAACATGTATAAATATTCATGAAAATATCAATTCATAATATCCATAAATATAAATAGTTTATCAGACAACCCAAAGTGAATAACTACAAACACATAATGCCCATATCTAGTCTAAAACTTAATATTTAGAATATATTTCTCATTCACCTCCAACTAATGGTACCATAACAATATATCAATCATTGAGAAATTTTAATCTCTATAGTAATGATCAAAAAATAACCACATGAGGAAAATATTAGTTTTCCTTAACAATTTTTTTCATTGGAACTAACTAAAAACACTCAAGGAACTATGGTTATCTTAAAAAAATTGAAGCTCCATATGGGGAAGTGATAGTATGAATGGAATATTTATCTCATAAATCCTGAAATTTCTATATAAATTATAGGAGTTATTCTTAATCCAATTTACAATGGAGTTTTGAAATTGGATTCACATCCTTAAATAATTCTATTACACTATCAACCTATGGATCCAAAATGAAACTATGTAAACCATTATGAAAAACATCCACAAATTCATATAATATTTAAAAATCCCTATTATGAATAAATTCATTTTCATTAATAACTTGTTCAAATATCAATGACTATAATATCTAATAAATTTATCAACTTCTTATTAGGTTATAAATGGTATAAAATAATTGATTAAAACAATCACAGATATATAATCTATCTTATCATGATAAAATAAATTCATAAACAAAATAATTAATATTAAACTCTAACTTATATATAAAAATACAATTTAATATAATTACCATTACAAATATAATAATATGAAAATTTGAATAAGTGTTGTTTTTTTATATTTCCACAAGGAATTTTCACTAATAGTTAAATATTAAATTCATGTAGTGGTATTCAAAATTTACATAAAAATTTGATAAAATGAATTAATGTGATTATATAGTGACAAACAAGGGTTTGGAATAATTAAAATAAAATAGTAACATACTATTCAACATTTCATTGATACCTCAACGAAAACCATTCTAGTAAAAAAATATTTTTACACAACCTTTTTCTTCGGATCTAAATGATTTCCACCCCATGTTACTAAATTAAATCGTATGATATAATAATTTATAAAATCATTGAACTTAAATTATCATACCATCATCATTTAATTATTAATCGCATCATTTTCCTTTCAATTATTATAAAAGTTCCCAAACATTCCACATTAAATGCATTTCCTAGATTTTGTAATACATTCCATATAGGTATGTTTATTATACCTTTCTCAAAATGGGAACATTATTTTCTTAACACCATATTCCATAGATGAATTATTACCCATTTCATTCTATATAGAACTTTTATTTTTATATTTTTATAAAAATACCTGATCATTGAAAAAATCCATTTCTATATTTTCAAATCATAAAAATAGTATATTATAACTATTAAAGTCATTAAAATCCAATAAACATTTATATAATGGATTCAATATTAAGTAAATATAATTAATTTATCTATCTTGACCAATGATAAATATTTGTACCTACCATTCCAAACAAAGAATTTCTTTCACTCATAGAAACCAAATATTACCCCTTTTTCATTGTTTGAAGTGTTAGTTTCCCAATTTTTATAAAGCGGCCTTTTGAAAATGAAAAAAGTGATTTGTCCATGAATTATGGAGTATATTTTAAAAAACGAAATTCCCCCACTTTGAGTCTAATTCAACACCAGCATTCATTTTCAACCTGAAGAATAATCATAGTTAAATTATTTATTATCTTAAAACCATTTTAATGTTTATTATTCATTTTATTTTATCTATTAAGATGATATATTTAATCAATTAATCTCGCATTAGATGTTTTGATGATATTTGGTTCATATTTCTAAAGTGACTTTTGTATATTGACTGTGTTCAAATATGTTTTAGTTCAACCATCCCCAGAATTATAATAATAAAATAATTTTAACTTTTATAGAATATTTTGATTTAAAAAAAATCACAAATAATTTTTATTACAAATGAAGTACACTAAATTCATGGATTTGGAATAATGTTTGTATAGTTGAGTAACATTTCAGTTTTTAAAAGGTCGTTATGGAAAGAATGAAAGTATTATTTTTCATCCAAAATTAATAATTATATCATAAATACAATATTATTTATTTAATATTCTAATATATATCATCCATGTGATGTGGTGATAAAAAAAATCACATCCCTTAGTGTTAACGGTACCACATACGTTGTCACAAATCACATTATCATTCTATGATGGATGGATAATGAAGAAATAATATATTATATTATATTTCAAAAATATTGAATATGTCACCATTACAATATATATATATATATATTAATTCCATCATTATTACTATCTATTTTATATGGTGATGGATAGAAAATTAAATCGGTTTATGAGGCGGTACTCCTCTGTACACAAGAATGATTATTTTAGATTAGATTTGAAGGATGATGAGAGACATATATATATTTATTTATTTATTCATTAAGTAAAATAAATATTATTATATGTAAAATATTTCTATTATTATTTCATAATGGAATAATAAATTTTTATGAATATATAAAACAAAAAAATCAATAGTACTTGGTCAAAAACAATACCTCTTCTTCAAAACCCTCGTTTGGTTTAAACCACAAGATATCCTAATAAGGTTTTATGAAACAAATATCCCTTATGATGTGGGGGGATTAGATTAATTAATTTTAGAATGTATTTTATATTCAAAGATCCCTTTATAAAATTATGAAAAGAGGTTCTCGTTTATAAAATTATATTGGGGCACTCTTTGGATATCCACAAGTATTAAACTAATAATATTGATTTTGTTATCTAAATGGATAAAAATTGATAATATTGGAATATATGATGTAGAGTAGTATAAATACATTAATCAAATAACATTTTTACATGGATGGATAAAATTTAATATTTATATGTTTCTTTTAACCATTCATTAGCCCTTCCGACAAGTATGATGATATAAAAAATTTTACTGTTAAATTGTTAATTGTTTTACTATAAAAATGAAAACATACCTTAAGTAAAAAATTGGTGATATTATCACCCATATAAAATTCACATGGATGAATAAAATATTTTTATTGAATTTGAATCATAAATAATATAATATATATTATGTGAATGACAATAATGTCCATTTGGGAACAATTTATTTATTTTAAATTTAAAAAATAAAATTAAATAATGGAATTAGAATATATTGTATCAAAACTACACCGATATTTCATATATATTATTAGATTCTTGAGACCAAAAAATCACTCAAATAATATTATTTTTTACTTTTTTTAATATCATTTTATTACTTTTCTAACTATTTGCACAAGCCCAGTGTTAGTGTTTCCTATGCATTTATGGAAATTACTTCATCATAAAAAATTAAAAATAACTCTCTATGATTAAAAACATAATAACATTGGACATTCAATCAAATATAATATGTTAAGGACACTAAAATTACCATTAAAGCGTTGATTCCAATAATTATGAACCAATTTTTTCATTCAAGAATTAAAACATCAAATGAAAAAATTGTATTCCTTACATAATCGAGGAAATTTTAGCTTTATATTTGTTGAGAATTGGAAAGAATATTACGTAAACAATACAAGTGAATTTAAAGGATAATTTCACCCACTTCACTCGGATTCTATTTTTCTCATTAAGGCATCATAATAATCTATATGAAATATCTTCTAAAAATAATTCATTCAAAATAATTCCTTTAGAATTAGGTAAATGAAAACATAATAAGGGTGAGATAAAATTATTAGTAAGGTTGAATGTAATAATTAGAATTTTAATTTAATAAAATAGCATTAGAATTATATAATTTTTTTGAGAAACATTTCTAGTGTAAGTGATAATAATAAAATAACGCATTCCCATGAATACATGGTCATAAAATAGGAAATCATGGAAATTGAATAATCTTCTGGGGTTACTAATCAATAGACATTTTATATCAATAATAATATTAAGAAAAATTATAAACATACTGTAATAATAGGTATAAAATATTTTTAACATGGAACATTATCTCATTGAAACATTATAGAACCCTTATAGAACCCTTACAATTATGATAACTATATGTAAAACTTCTATCAAAATTATCTATGGAATATAACGTTTACCCTATACATTGTAGCTCTATTTGTGCACACCCATCACTTAAGCTATAATGAGTTTACCCAACACTATCTTGGAACGCCATTGTTAAGGTAAACTAGGCTTAACTAGTGATATCTATTCCACAATATGTTTCCTGTATAATTTAAAATGACCAAAATATGACGCAGATATTTCACTTCCTCATAAAACTCATAGAAACAATCATTATTCATTCATAAAATAATGACCCATGTAAAAACTGGCTTTCAAGTTAGAATATATTATAAATTAATAACTGGTCAAAAATAAATGGTTTTCATATCAATCTCTTTATTATATTCTTAAACTACATAAGATAAACAGGTTCCATAACAATCACTTTCAAACATGGTTAACCTTTGGAAATGAAACACATTTTATACAAATCACATGCAAATGTGGTTTACAATAGGAAAATAAAAGGTTACCATAAAAATATATTTTAATTTTTTTTAAATGAAGAATGTGGATGACGATTCATAACAATATATTTTAATCATATTTAACATGAGGAAAATAATTGGGGTCCATAAAAAATCATTGAAGGATGGTTAACCTGAGGAAATGAAATGGGTTCAATAATAATATATTTCGAACAATATTAATACATCCATAAAAGAATGAGGATGGTATAATTAATAAATATACCCTTTTTAGGATATGTAAAAATGGGTTTTGATGTTTTTGAATGGAAATAAAATTAATGTTTCGTTAATGAAATTTTGAGAAAAATACCATTTTCACTTTGAAAAAGACATATAAAAAAAATTACAAATAATTTTATAGAAAAATAACCCTGAAATAATATAAAGGAATATTTTAAAAATAATTTAAAATAATAATTTTTTAAATTATCAATTCATCATTGAAAAATTATTTTTATGACATTTTTCAGAACTTTCTCTATAAAATATTGTTTTTTGATGAAAAATATTTCTATACGAATAGATTAGCATTGTAGGATTTTCTTAAAAATGGTTTCTGAATTATTATAAGTAAAAAATATTGTAAAATTTTTATATTACGAGAAAATATCATTAATAACCATAAAATAATTAAATCAATGAAAATTTTTATATTCCAGCAATGAAGTCATAATCATATACGATCCTCATAAGTGATTCGATTATAACAAAAGACTCTAACAACATTTGGAACATTCAATCCTAATCCCCATGGAGGTATAAAATATAATGAGACATATAATATCATGATAATAATGATATTAGTTTACTACATTTTAAATAATTAGTATATACACCTCATAAATGATTATATGTATATAAAATAACAAATTTCTCAGAGAAGAAAAATTAGGAAAAATATCCATTATCGATTTGGTAAAATTTTTCCATAAGCCCCATTGAAAAAGATATCCCAAACTGATATTTATATATTTTTAATTTTAAGTATCATTAAATAAATTCATTTTTAGTGCATACACCAAAAAATAAAAATAAGTGGAAAATATGGAAAATACCACATAGAAATAAAAGAAAGATAAAAAACCCTTACCTCATAATTATTTTATGTAGCATGCTCCATGACCTTATATATAATGGTTTAAAACATAAAAAATCTAAATATTTAAAAAAATTAATATATTTAGTATAATTTCTGATTTTTTATGGAATTTTATAACCCATTTATTAACTACTCCATGTTAAAGTTACATTTTTGGAAAAACCACTTAGTTTTTAAAATATGTTTTAAAAGTTTACTTTTATCCTATTAATTGAATAATATTAAAATAATCCCCAAAATGTAGTAAAATATATAAATATCATATATATTCAGTATATATATGTTTTTACAATAACCCATAAAATTTAGTCATTAGAAATAAAATACAACCTTCATGGAGATGGTGGGCCATACAAATGCATGAATAATGTTTCCATTTTCAAGTAGTATTTAATTAATGATAATTTTATTATATATATTATCATTAAATTATAATTATTATTTTATACATGTCACATTATTTGATTAAACCCGTCCTTAATTCATTCATTGTAATGCATAAATGAATCACATTGCATTGCAAGATAGTAGTCCTCCATACAGACGAACAACAATAACATATTCCAAAAAAAATAATGCATGAATGTATGTTTTATATAATATTTCTAGAAGAATAAAAAATAACCATAATCAATACTATCATATATTGACAGTATTTCTATCATTATTCCCAACTATTAAAGTAGGTAATAAAAAAAAGAATGATATTTGATGGTGATGTGGTAGTTCATCATACACATGAACAATGGTTTTCTAAACCATTTGACATCAATATTTATGGTCTTAGGTCCTAACCTAAAGATACAAAACAATCCATATATATATATATATATGATATTGATGTTATTATATAATCATTATTAAAAATGAATATTTGAAGTGTGATGAAAATAAAATAGAAATAATTTTAAATGAACATTACCTCTTCTTCAGGTACCATGTTTATTATTTCACTAAAACAATGAAAATATTTATTCATTACAAAATGAAGTGTTCTAGGATGAGGCACGATAAGTTGGGAAATCATTTTCATGGGTTCTGATCGTAAAAATTTCAGGATTGATTTTATGAAGTGGTAAGTGTGAGTGCCTTTCTATAGTTTAAGAGGAGTGACATATTTGTAAATACTGAACATTAATCATTATTGGGAGGAAATGTTTTACTCATGTGGCTCCTTGATTGATAATTTATGGTGGGTAGGGATTAACTGGTCAATGAAAACTCACAAAAAAAATTGAATATAATTTTTTAAATAATTTATTACTTAACTCTAATGATTCATTTTCATTGTGTGTTTTTCATTAAGGTAAAATATTTTCCAAAAAAAGTAATTTATTCGTTAAGAATAAATTAATGCGAGACATATAGAAAATTTATACTGACTAATTATATGTATTAATTTCAATTTTATCAAATAAAAATGTTATCATTATTGAAAATTAGTTTTAGTATAAGCACAAGTAATATGTAAAAACATTTTTTTAACCTTAACTATGATAACCGTGTTTTCCATAGTTAGAGGTGCAACATTTTCATTATAAAAGATACATTTTTCCATTAATGGACAATATTTAGTACTTATTAACATTTAAAAATCACTTTGTAGATGGTATTTTTTTAATAAATTTTAAATCATGTAATAAAATATCATTTATTATAAAAACAATTAATGTTAATTTCTTGAATATTAATATAAATAAAATTTATAAATAAAAAACAATGGATTTTTATTATATTTTTTTCAAAAAATTATGTCATAAAATACTCTTCTAAAAAAAGTATAAAATAATAAATCATTTTATTTACCTCACTTTTAATGTTTTTAGTTTTAATTATTGTATGTCATTATTAACTAAATAATCTCCGCATTGGTGTTTATAAAGCATTTAATGTAAATATATCTTATCTAAAAACTAAAAATAAATTTTTATAATACAAATAACTCATTTATATTCCGAATTAATAATAATAAACAATCCTATGATAATTTCCCAAATCACAAATAATTTTTTGAAATTAAAAGGAATAAAGGTACGTTATTTTTAATTTTCCTATATTTAACATATTATATTGTTATCTTTCAGAAAAAATTTCTATAAAAAATCAAATATTTAGTGACTAAGGTCATTAGTGTCGATATATGTCCATAAGAAATATTTGGGACATTTTTTGGGGAATTTATACACCTTAATTCTATGTTAAACCATTACGTAAACTCATTTTACCATAATCAATATAATTAATTTTTATTTATTTAACTAATCTCATTGGTAAAAAAAAATTATCCAAATTAATTTTTATGATATATTATTACACAAAATAAGGAATCCATTTTCCTAATTCTAATCATATTATAGAAATAATTTATTTCAATATTAATCCCATAAAACTGATGTGAAGTCGGGTTTTTAAAAGTGGAAATGTTTAAAAGTATAATATGTTTTTATCTCCAGGTATAATATGAAAAATGAGATAATTCACTAAATTAGGTCAAATGATATATTATTTTATAAGTTCACTATAACATTGATTTAAAATAAATAATATCCTTGATAATAATTTAGGAGAAAAGACAGTTTTCAATTGAAATTCCTCATTTTTAACTATTCATGAAAAATTGAATCCATTCAAAGAAATACGAAAAGTTTACACTAAATATATTTAGTTATTCCAAACTATGAAATTAATTTTATTTTATACAATAATTTTTTTAATTTTATCAAAAATTAGTTTTAATTTATGCATGCATTAAAAAGGAAACAAAAAAGATTTTTTTTCAAAAAAACTATTTTTATCATAAAATTGTATTTATTTATATCTATTTTCTAGAAAAAATAGGATCAATGATGAAAATTAGATTTCATATATAGTCTTTATATTTAATTAATATATTTCAATAAATGTAATTTGTTTAATTTGTTGGTATATAACACAGTTCTACATATTTGTGTTGTTTTTTTAAAAATATTTTCTTTTACTCTTAAAAGTATTATATTTACATTTTTAATTTAGTGTAAAACAATTAATTCATTATAAATTCATGTGTAAAACATATATTTTTAATTATTTTAATCTAGTTCATTCATAACATTACAAATGATTTGTTGTAACAATAATATATAATAAGAGTTGTTTATGTTTGGGGTTTTATGTTTAATAAGCTATCGAACATAAAATTATTGGTGTTTCCTATAATGAAATATATAATTAGTGCTGCATGAAATTGAAGAAAAACTCATTATTCTGTGGACTTTATGTTATAGAATTTAATTTTCCTCTTACAAAAAATATATCATTGTTCTGTCATCCCCCTTTTAATAAATCACATCCTCGTAATTTGAACTTTACCTCTGTAATCAACAGTGGAAAATTGAAAATTATTTTATTGTAATACCAAATAGTGAAAAGGGTTAATTAAATATCCTATTAATAATAGTGAAAATGATTTACAATGGTAATATATAATAACACAAGACTAGGATCCCAAATAGGATAAAATAGGTGGGAGTGGAGAACAGTCATGGATAATTATGGAGAGTTATTGGGGTAATTGATCACAAACAAGTGAATGATCAATAGAATATTAATGGAAAAACAACAAATATGTGAAGTTCATAAAGACCATTTTTGATCTTAATAGATGGAACTATGATAATATTTTTTTAAATATTGTTTTCACAGATTTGAGGAATTATCTTACCATCTATACTATGTGAAATATGAATATTTACTTACATGATGAGTATAATTTCAACCTTTTCAAAATTTCCTCCACAATCATATCTTTTTATCCAAAAAAATAGTATTCAAGATGAAGTTTTAATACCTAATTCACTAAAATAAAATTTTAGAGGCCACAAAACCATAAAATTGATAGTCAATAAATTAAACCTATTCTTAGAAATTAAAAATACCAAAATATTTAGAACATGGTGAGATTATTCCAAAAAATGAGTCACCCTTAATATAATACATTTATCTTAAAATTTTAATAGAAACACCCATAGTTGAAATAAAATAATTTATAAATAATTTCCAAATCAATATGTTTTTTACCTTACTTTTTATCTCATAACTTCCAACTTCAATTACCATAAATATAAAATTATGTATATATTGAAATATCATTGGTCACATAGTAAAATAATTTCATTTCAATCTCATGGATATCTAGAAGATAAAAATTGTGTTCCCATAATTACCTCGATATGTAAGATCATATAACCCATAATGGTTATCAGTACCATAAAAAATTCCAAAAAAAATTAAGTGAATAACTCATTTTAAACTGATTATTTTTATCGACTTTAAGAAAATAATTCTTCTTATAATGTGTAATTAATTTCACTGATATCTTATAGCATAAAACTACAATGGGGTACCTATGAATTTGAAATTATAATAAACCTTAACATTATAGACCTAATATGATATCAATAACTCTTAATATAACTACAATTGCTATAATCGTAATATCCAAATTTATCTGAACATACCTTTGATAGACACTATAACATCAAAAAACCCACACTCTAAACTCCTGTGCTGGTATCACAAACATTACATTTCAATATTTGATGTTAATAATTGTGACACATTTTTTTCAACTAAACCATACAACATAAAAATATAAAATTAGACCACATATAACCTCTATAAGAATTATGATTTATAGTTTTATATAATTAAGGAAAAATCCTACATAAAAAATCCACTTGACATTAAACGGAAATTTCTCTAACTTAACCTAGGATTTATTTTTCACATTATGATATCATCATAATCCAAATGAAATATCCTCAATAAATTACTCATTCAAAATGATTTTCTCTAACTTGAGGAAAATTAAATATTACAATGGTGATCACAAATTTTTAGTATGGTTAAACAAGACCATTAGTAATTTAAATTCATGAATGATAATAATAATTGCATAAGGGTATGATGACATAATCAGAGTGTGTGAGAGAATCATATAATAAGTCATACCCATAAATACTGTGAACATCATATATAAATACATGATAGTGTGAGTACTGATCAGAATAAATAATCATAACCCAAGTTATACCAATCTTGATTATGAAAAGAACTATAAACATATAACCGTAATGGATAAAATATATATGTTAGACTGGGTCATCATCTCATATAAACCTTATAGAAAATAGACAATTAGAGTAACAATATTGATATCATTGAATATAATTATTTAGAAAAATATAATTGTTACTTAATTCATTAGAGCACTATCATGGTACACCCATCATTTAAGATATAACATGTCACTCGATTCTATCTCGGAAACATCATGTTAAGTAGTAACAAGATTACATGATGCTACCTAGCCCACCCCATGGTTCATATATAATGTACAAGATTTAGAAAATAAATAATATAAATAGATATTTTATATCACCATAAAATTCATAGAAATAATCATTATTCTCTTATAAAATGATTAACACATGGAAAATAATTCGGGTTTAATTTAAAAAAATTTAAACATGATTAATTTGTGTAATGGATAATGGTTCTCTACTAACTCTATTTGAATCATGGTAATCAAGAGAAATTGTAAAGGCATCCAGAACAATCTCATTGAATTTTTTTTAACCAATGTAAATGAATCATTTTTTATAACAATATCTTTGAAATGTGGTTAACATGAGCAAATTAAAAATGATAAATAATAATCACATTGAAATGTGGATTACCCATGTAATATAAACCTATTTCCTAAAATTATCTGTGAAAAATGGATAACCCGTATATATTAATTAGTTCAATAATAATATCATAAAAATGTGTTTAATCCAAAAAGAGAAATAACTGTCATGCACATATATTTAAAAAAATATTAATCCATCCATACGAGAAAGAGGATGGTATCACTATAAAACATCACTAGTAGAGGATAAGTAACGATAGTGGTAGTTGAAATTGATAATTTAAAATACAATTGAAATATCATAAAATACATATTGGGGATTATACCCATTCTATTTTGAAATTAATTTTTATAAAATATAAATCATTTTTATAATAATTTTATTTAAAAAATACATTCCATGATTATAAAAGAATAATTTAAATATAATTTAAAACATTTATTGAGGAAAATATCATATAGGATTTGAAAAAACATTAAAAAACATTTGTTTTGACACGCTATTTTGGGTTTTCTTATTTAAATCATTGTTTCATAATCCATAAAATGTAAAACATTATATTAATATATTATATATTCAGCAAATATGTATTTCGGGAAATCCATAAAATTTAAAGATAGGAATAAAATATATCCTTCTTAGAGATAGATGGTCATACGTATACATAAATGTCATTTATATTTTCTTGTCATATTTAAATAATGAGAAATTATAATATATATTTATATATTATAATTTCAGTAGGATATTAATGTTATATATATATAATATATTTGTTAAACACATCCTTATTACATTCCTTGTAAAAAAATGATTGAATCACATTGCTTAGAGAGGTGGTATTACTCCATACACATGAATGTGGTTATTATTTTCCCTCTAAATGGAAAGAATGAATTTATGTGTCATATAAATGTAAAATAATAATAATAAATAAATTACATAAATATCATATATAAATATCATTTATATCATTATTCACATCCATGAAAAGTGCTAATGTAAAAACAAACAACATTGGTTCATGAGGCAGTCATCTGTCGTACACTTGACCTATGATTTTGTAACCCATTTGATGGAATTGTTTGGTCGAGGTTAGAGAAATATCATAACAAAACCTTATAATATATAATAAAATGATTTTATTATAAAACGATAAAAAATTAATTGAAGGAGGTGAGTAAATAAATAAAACAAAAATGTGTTTAGATAAACATTACTATTTTTAAGGTATCCCCTTAGTATTTCCCTAAAACCATCAATGTTTTTCTTAATTTATAAGATAAGGCTACTAAAAATATTGGTGGTAAAATTTTATCTTATTTTGGTTGGTTTTTGATGAACCAAAATGCTTTATTGGTGTGAATAAGTAGGGAGAGTGAGTGCCTATTTATAGTTGAGGAGGAGTCACATTCTTGTAAATACACAATAGTATTCACCATAGGGAGGTAAATATTACTTAATGGGGATCTGATGCTGATATTTAAATGATTTTAGGGAATAAATGTTCAATAAAAACATCCACCACATAATGAAACTATGTTTTTAATCATTGTTCCCTTAAAACTATGTTTCCTTGTTTTTTTCTTTTCGGTTTTGTTCATTAAGTTGACTAGGATTCTAAATGAAGTAAATTATCAATTAAGAATAAATTAAAATGAGGTTTATTAGATAATTTACACACACTAATTTTAATTATTAATTCCAATTTTATCAAATAATAATTTTTTGTTGGTTGAAAATTAGTCTTAACATAAGAGAGAGTAATATAAAAAAAATTATTTTAACTGTAAATTTTTTAACAAATATTTTATTATTTAGTAAGTCAATATGATAATTATTAAAGATAAATTCATCTAGAATATACCATATTATATATTTATTTACATTTAAAAATCACATAGTTGATTATATGAGTTTTATCAATTGTAAATCACTTAATAAAATATGAGTTGTTATAAAAATAACATTAATAAAAAATTTTCACACTACATTTAAATCATATTTAAAATATTCATTCAAATTATTGATCATGAATCCATTATGTTAACAGATTTTAATATTTTTATATTAATCCTATAAAATTTATCCTTATAATTCATTCCATTTACCTCACTATTATTTTTTTAGTATCAATTATTTTCTTTAATTATTTAGAAAAAAATCATGTGTTTGTATTTTTTTTAATAATTTAATGTAATTATTTAATCTCTAAAAATTAAATATAAAATATTATTATAAAAATAAGTACATAAAATTAAAATATAAAATTTATAACCAAACCAATGTACTTTTTTCATTATCCCCAAATCATTATTGAAATTAAATAAAAGAATGGTATGTTTTTCTATTTTCTATTACTTAACTTATTATGTGGAAACACTAATAAAAAACCCCAAAAAAACTTAATATTCTATAATAAACTCTTACAGGATATAATATGCTCATTAAATAGTTTTTAGACATGTTTTGGGGAATTTTGGACACTAATACTTTTTGTCTGACGACTATGTAAGCTAGTTTTTACCTTTATTGCTGTAATTAGTTTTATTTGTTTTCACTAATAAATTCGGTAAAACATTAAGTAAACAATATTAGATAAAATAATTAATTAATATAAAAAATATGAAATACATTTTTTAAATTTCCACTCACGGATTTTGATGAATTAATTTTAAAATTAATCTTCTAAAGAAGATTAGAATGATGTATAGGTGATTAAAAAGCAATTTTTAAAAGGTGAAAATGATTAAAATTTCACTAATGATACATATAATTTTCACATGAAAAAAATTCAAATTTTCTACAATGGATTTATTGATATAAAATTGAACAAATTTCAATTTATAACAATTTTAATATAAAAGTTTACTTTGTTAATAAATTTAGTGAAAAAAAAATTTTCAATTTCAATTCATAATTTTTACTACTCATCAAGATTGAAACTATTTAGATAAATATGAAATACTAACCTAATGTTAATTTTGTTATTTTTATTTCAACAAATACTTTTATTTTTTAAAATAAAAAATATTATTTTTTTAAAATTTCTTATAAATAGTTTGAAAATATTTGTTACATAAATATAAGACAATTTTTTTAAAAAAATTAATGTTTTTAATGGTAAAATTATATTTATTTTTATCTATTTTCTCGAAAACGCATAGGATGAATGCAAAATTTTTGTTGAATATGTTACATATAAATTTAATCAATATATTTCAATAATATTTCTTTTATTAATTTAATACTTTAGAATAGACTCTCATGTATTTTAATAGTTGTTTAGAAAATGGTTTCCTTTTATTCTCAAAAGGGGGCTATTTTCATTTAAAATTAATTTCTCACTAATATTATGTAAACCATATATTTATAATTCAGTCAATCATAATGATTCTTTTTATTCAAATTTATTTTTTTATTGGTATTATTTATAATCAGCCATTTGCGATTAGTGTTACCTATTAAATACATTATCAAACAGTATAATCTTGGTGTTACATGTCATGAAAGATAAACTGAGTGTTGTGTGTAATTAAAGATAATATTAGTGTTTGATATGCTTTATGCTATCGAATATAATATTTTTCTTTTAAAAAATATTACAGTGTTATGAAAAAATAATTTTTTTTTTCAAATGAAAATTTTTAATTAGATATATTTTCCTTTTATTCGTTTGTGAAAACATTGATGCTAATAAAACAAAGATAATGGAATTTTGAAATTTACAATATAAAAAATAATATAATTGGTCTAAATAGTATCCAAATGGATAAAAGAAAATATATATATGATTTTTGGATGATAATTTTTGGGATATACTAATACAATAAAATTAACTCAAGTTATATGGTTACTATTTACTGCATATCATTTTATTTGTAACTTTAAATACACATTTTACCCTTTAGCATAAAAAATTACATATGTTACTACTCATAAAATTTCAATACTAAAATCGACATTTTCCCTTCTTTATTACATACTAATTCTAAATGTATAATCCCTTTTCATGATTTAAAACACATAATATTCATTATTTAATTTTAAATAAAACTATAAACACATGATGAATATAGGTTTGTAGAAAATTTCCATTTCAAGTATAAAATATTTTTATAATAAATTAAAGTGAAAAATTTATTTCACAATTAATAAATAAGTTTTTCAAATCAAAAGGATGTAATAAAAATTGAAACATAATCTAAAATATAATTTATATTTCAAAATACTTTAAATGGAAATATAATTTTCAATAAAAATAGTATTTTTTACTATACATTGAAAAATTAAACAACCTAGAAAATTATCAACATTTTAACTTAATATAATTTTTACATTCTTAATTAATAAGTAATCTTTTTCAAAATTTATATTCAATAATTTATGAATTTAAAAAAATAGGAAATTTATTTAATAAAATTATTTCCCATTATATGTAATTGTTTCCTATTATTTTTTAAATTAATATAAATAAATAATTGAGTTTACTAGTAAATATAAAAATAATTCATTCCATAATTACATGTGATGTTATAAAGGGTACCCATGTATCCCAATGATATTTTTCTAATGGGTCGAGTGTCATTCCATGATTAAAATTTAATGCAATGGGGATTATTTACAACATTCCATACATTGTGCTATTATTTAAGATGATTTTAAAAACAACATGATATGGTTTACAAAAAATTTACTAGATTACATTCTATAATGGACCCCCTACAAATACAAAAAAAATTGTTTTATAGGATTTTGAGGCTTTGATATTCCCCATTATTCTTATACAACCACTAGGCTAACAAATAGTATTGGTTCATAAATTAGATTATAATTTAGATTGCATAATTAAAATCATTATGCTGAGTAAGAGGTATTGCTGATACATATACTTCAAAATACCAATGGCCTCTTCTCGTAGATGGGTCAACTATTAGATCATATATTATACATTATCATAGACTATCACGACCCGTCCCCCCGGGCCGGCATCGTGACTACCCCAAGCCCGCCTTCCATAGGACAGGGGCTGACGACTAGCACCAAAGGCGTAATTCCCTAGAACTGGAATGGGATTTCCTTTATGAAAACGTAAACACACACAACCAGAATACAAGAATAAGTAAACACTAAGTAATGGAGTATAACAGGTGTGCTAAAAGTAGAAAGGGGCTGGAAATAAATCTCAACAGAAAGATATAGCTACAACTGAAAGAAAGTACATCTGAAAAGACAAACAGTTGGAAGATGGAAGCAGCTCTTTAATCATCCTCCAGGGTTCCTACATGAAGGGTAGGAACATATGGCCTCCTCAGCCCTCCCCGTCTGTCAAACTCCTCTATGTACCGATATATCGTAACATCCTCCTCCAGGTACCGTCCAGTCCTGACACTCTAGGCCTCCGTCAGCATTGTTCGTTTTCTACACCAACACAACGAGGTGTGTGCATAGCCCATGCAGGGGTGAATATAATGATACTTAGTAGGGACCCCAAGACCCTCAAGGTCTCACAAAATTCAACAAGGATAAACCACAAAGTATAACTTCAATGGATAACCATTACTTAGGTATATGCCCATACGTATACCAAAGTTATCAAGTAACCCATCTCAATCATGAGGAAAACACAAATTCTTCGACTCTGCTAAAACCAAGATTTTATTCATGATGATGAAACCACGACTGCTGGAGAAATCCTCCTCTGTCGAGCACAGTAGTCATGTCGTGACTCTGAGGTGCTACTCACTAACCATATACTACTAAGGTACTCCTCCTATCGAGTACTGCGGGTCTGGCGCCTCACACAATAGTGCTACCCACAATGGGTATGCCACCTCACACACTAGTGCTCCCCCTGATAGCCTACATAGGCAATACTTGTATCGAGTACCACGGTTTTGCCACCACACAAAGTAGCGCTCCTCTTTCATGGTTCTGTAACCTCACACAGTAGTGCTCCCCACAGGGCTATTCAAGTCACTCCGAAATGAATCGGACAAGCAGTCAGCAGGTCTCAGCCAGCTACTAAGTCATCATACATTGTATTCTTGTCTCCAGGAGGATCTACTCTACGAGCTATTATTCGATAGTCCAAATGTCACGAAGACTCATTAATATGTATCTCAAAGGATCACATCGTCATAGGGGTCTCAACGCAGCAGACGGCGTGTCAAATGGACGCTCGATCTATGAGTTATTGGTCTTTACGTTCCAGGGGTCCGGATTATTATTAAGCTAAAACCAACCTTACCGTACTAAAACTGCGTCCAAACCTCAAATAGAGTATGCAAAAATAACCACCTCATCCAAATTAATCCAACATAGTAAACGTCATGTCAACCGGATGTCTTGTCCTAAAGTTAAAAGCGTTTCTGCTCCGAGGGCCAGGTTGGTTTTGAGTTTGAACCACCACGGACATACCCAATCTTCGCAAAAACCTTGAGTGTAATATAAATAAATTACTGCCTCGAACTGAGGAATCCTACGCAACTGACGGTGTGTCGATCGGAGGAT
Organism: Viscum album; assembly: GCA_963277665.1. Classification (NCBI taxonomy): domain Eukaryota; kingdom Viridiplantae; phylum Streptophyta; class Magnoliopsida; order Santalales; family Viscaceae; genus Viscum; species Viscum album. The sequence goes on along the minus strand of OY728130.1, from coordinate 1,593,788,687 downwards.
CATAGCTCAAGTTATGGGAGATTAATTGATAAGGGTCCAAAGAGTGGGAGTCTGGGCTCGGTCCGACCCCGCACAACCCACCCTGGGTCGGCCCGAACTGGGTCGACCTGACCCAGGTCCAGATTCGGCCTAGTAGGGTTGGGCTCGGCTCGGTGGTCATGGCCCAGGCTGGTTGGCCCGGCGCGGCCCGGCCAGCAAGCGGGGAGAAACGGGGGGGTGTGGCCCCACGATTTCTCTGAAACAGCGGTGCCATGATGGTACTACCTGTCCTCTATGGAACCCGTGTGGCGTGGGTTCCACTCCATCGCCGTCGCGGCCGGTGCCGCGTCGATCTTCCACCAGAGGCGCTCTAGGGCGCTACAGTCTCCAGGCGGCCGGTTGGTGCCAGTTGCTGCCTCCGGTCGCCAGTGCGGCCGCGCCGACGACCCTCACCACCGTGATCTTCCACGGTCCACCGGAGTCATTCCGGTGGTCCGTTTTGCCTCCCGTCTGTGCCTGTGGCCCTCTCGGGTTTTGTCTACACTGCGATGGCCTCAAAACATTATTGCGCTTACGTTCACCCATTTCCAAGAAATCCACGCATCAAGAACGATATGGAGGTGGGTCCGGACTTGTTCGTTAGCCCATACCCACTGCGTTAAAGGCTCAAACAATCACCTAACAAATAAACTCCCATGTTCAAGTGTATAATTCACATATATAAAATTATACAAAATCCCATACCTCGAATATGACGTTCATTTGTCGACGATCTGCGGAAGACGAGCATTGCAGTAGAACGGTGTCGTCCAGCCAATGTTGGAGTTAGTCATTGTCGTAGATGGCATTCCTCGCGAGAGGTATCTTCTCTCTTGATGTGGAGGAAGAAAAAGATAGGATGAAGTTCCTCATGGAGAGAATGTCTGAGTTTTTCTTCATCGAGAGAGGGACACCTTCTCTAATTCTCCGGAGCTTTCCAAACGTTCTCCCAACACAATGACTGCTATCGAAAATAATAACTAAGGCTATTATTTTATTCACACAAAACATTAGAAATTCAAACACTTAATTAATTAATTTAATGTGGAGTTTAATTAATTAATGAAAGGTGTTGTCATAATAATGATACAAAATGGGAGGTGGAGAGTTCAACATTAATTAAGGGGGTGTTAATGGAGAGTTGAGAGGAGGTTAAAGGTTTAGGGATCATGTGGACCCCACCACATTATTCCTCTCATGGGAGGTTATTTGGTTGTCGGAACCAACTCTAACTCCTCTTGGGATGAAATAACCGCCGCTAAAAAAATAAAATTGTGTACCAACAATTTCATCAATTTAATATGAATTCCTCAAAATATAACTTTCAACCCGCATAAAATGAAACTGCGGTAAAGGTCCTCTTAAGAGAATATCAACGTTGTTAGTTCATCGGTATCCTCAGATTTCAATTTCTAGAACTGGTTCAAAAGATAGAAAAATCTGCACTTACATTTACTGAACATACCCGAACAAATCTTCAGAAATTGATTACGGGCACACCGGGCCTCAGAATCAAGTGCCGTTAGAAACTGCGGACTCGAAAAATACCAAAGCATTTAAGAAAAAAATTTCCTTGAAATTTTTGGGTCATTACATTACCACCACCCCTGGTATTTACATCCCCATAAAGATACAACACGCACTAGGGGAACAAATGCGGGTACTTAGCATGAATCTGAGCCTCCCTCTCCCAAGTGCTCTCCTGAAGATTTCTGTGCTGCCAAAAAATGCGCACCATAGGAATCAACAGTCCACATAGGACCCGCTCCTGTCAATCCTCAATATCCACCGGGACCTCCATGAATTTTTCCCCATCATCGATGTTCACCTCCCTGTGGTCGATTATGTGGGATGGGTCAAGCACACATCTCCTCAACTGAGATACATGGAAGACGTCATGCACCCGGTGAAACTGAGGTGAAAGGGTCAGGCGGTAAGCCACCTCACCTACTCTGATGAAGAAGTGGAGGAGTGAATGTAAGAGAATATAGATAGGCCACACCATCTCTATCCACAAAGGATTTATGTAAGGCAGCCAACTGCTCTGTCACCTTTTCTAGCAGCTGAATACTAGTTCTCCTGGTGAGCGCATCCACAACAACATTCGTCTTCCTAGGATTATAGACTATCTCGAGGTCATAGTCCCAGAGAAACACAAGCCATCTCCATTGTCGTAGGTTCAGATCCATATGAAAGAAGACACACCTGATACTATTGAGATTAGAGGAAACCATAAACCATTCGCTCAATGAACTATGGGTGAGACTAGCCAATTTTAAGAACTCGACTAGACCCTTCTTTGCCTATGTTCTACAAGAGCGGCTAAGATTTCTCCATTTTCAAAAAGGGAAATCCAGACTCATCCCGTGGATGAACCACATCCTTTGCCTAATATAGTCAATCTTGTCATGAATGATATAAATTCATGCCATAGACGACATCGTAAGGCCTAGACGCTACTACCAAGAAAACCAACCGTTACTCTTGCCTCCAAGGGTTGAGTCACATTGTCGGCATCAATGTGTGGTTTCTGGGTCTCCTCTAGAACATATCTTGAATGTGAGGGTCAAGTCAACAATTTTTACTTGAACCACTTAGAAAACAAAAAGGAAGGACATCAAACATCACAAGTACAAGTGTCTTTTATTACTACAGCTCAATGTACAAAGAAACAAAGCAACCTGAAACAATGACATCAAAAAATTTAGAAGCATCATGAACAAAGGGTTCCATGCCTGGAACTAGTCCCGCTCCTACCCACCTACTTCTGGAGATCCATGGTCGTATGCTTCACCTTCCTGAATTTTTGCTCTCCCATGTCCACCGGTTCCCTACAGTCGGGGTGGACCTCCTGGTGGTAGTGGTGGAAACACCTTGAAGCGTCGTCCAACAACAGCTACACGACCCTCTCTTCTGCCATGGTCGCCTGATCCTTGTGATCCATCATGATCGAACCTCTGCCTTTGCCTGGGAGGACCTTCATCTATCTGCTGATCGTCTGAGCGGCAGGTTGGACAGTCTCATGCCATGTGACCCTATCTTCCATAAGAGTAACACTTCCTGGTAGGTCTGCCTCTGTCTCCACCCATGGTGCCCCACACTACGGACCCTAAGTCATGTGGTCGACCACCTATAGGTCCGGTCCTCTTGGACCTCTGCATCATTTTTCTACTGCCAGCTGTAGAAGACTCCCCTTCATGTCAGCTAATGGTGGGTTCCGCTGCTAGAGACTACTCCTCAAGGAAACTCTCCACTAAGAGGGCTCGCTCCAATACCCCTGTCTACGTCAGGATGTTGTGAGAGATAACTGAAGCTCTGATCTCTCGCCTGAGCCCCTGCTCGAAGGTTCGGGCCCTGAAGAAGGGTCCCACACCATATCTGTAGAGTAGTGCGAGAGGACTATGAACCTCATTGAGTACTGTTCCACCGTCATTCTACCCTACTGTAGATTCAGTAACTCCTGTATCCGCACCGCTCGAAGGGTGGTTGAGACAAACTCCGCCAAGAACAGGCTCTCGAAGTCTTCCCAATGTAGCGTCGCATCATCACGAATCTGGAGCATTAGGCTCCAGCATCTTCCTGCTGCTGCATGAAGGAGGCTGGAATGATGGATTACCATGAAGTCTGCTGGTGTAACTACTAGCTTAAAGACTCTCGCCACAGCCTCCATCCAATCCTCAGCCGCCTGTGGGTCCGTCTCTCCCCAGAACTTGGGTGGTCTCTGGCGCTGGAACCCGTGCAGTGCGCTCAAGTAGCCTGCATCACCTACTACTGGGGCTGGTGGAATCGGTGTCCCAACAGGTGGTAGTACCGCTAGTTCCTCAATTGGAAGAGGGCATATACTGAGGCCTCGTTGCTTGGCGGGCTATCAATACGTACAACACTCAGGGCCCCTGCTGGTCATCCGCAGGGAGGCATCCTGAAAGAAACAGATGCGACACGGTCAAGGACTATACCTGCTGAGATGACTTGGTTTGAGCTGACATTAAGAAAACTTTTGTAGAACACACGGAAGATTAGTCTTTTCATGCACTGAGTTGGAAATCATAAGTCAGGGTCCTGGTGTATGGATACGTCGGCCGCCCGCACAACACTGGATTCCCTGAACTGAAAACCACACTTAGTACCCTTAACACTATTGCTTCACAGAAATTAAATATCAGAGTCCTATGTTTTTTTCATATAACCGACATCCACTGATACCAATTTGTCACGACCCGTCCCCCAGTGCCCACATTGTGACTACCACAAGCCCGCCTTTCATAGTCCAGGGGCAGGCAACTACCACCAAAGGCATAATTCTCTAGAAATGGGAAGGCATTGCCTTTATAAAAACATAAACACCCACTACCAGAGTACAAGTGGACGAAAAAACTAAGTAAACCAGTATAGAAAGTGTGCTGAAAGTAAAATGGGGATGGAAATACAAGCCCAACAGAAAGGTACAACTACAACTAAAAAGAAAGTATATCTGAAAAGATAAATAGCTGGAAGATGGAAGTAGCTCCCGAATCGTCCTCTGGGGTTCCTACCTGAAGGGTAGGTACAAATGGCCTCCTCATCACTCCACATATGTCAAACTCCTTTGTGTACGGATACATCATAAGATCCTCTTCCGAGTACCATCTAGTCCTGGCACTCTCGGCCACCTTCAGCATTGTCCGTCGTCTGCATCCAACCCAACATGGTGCGGGCATAGCCCGTGTAGGGGTGAGTATAACGATACTCAGTAGGGACCCCAAGACCATCAAGGTCTCACAAAATCCAACAAGGATAAACCACCAAGTATGACTTCAACAAATAACCATTACATAGGTATATGCCCATACATATACCTATGTTATCAAGTAACCCATCTCAATCATAAGGAAAACACATGGTATTTGACTCTACTCAAACCAGGATTTTATTGATGATGTCGAAACCACGTATGTTGTAGAACTCTTCCACTATAGATCATAGTAGTCTGGTCACGACTCCGAGGTGCTACTCACTAACCGTAAACTGCTGAGGTACTCCTCCTGTCGAGTACCGCGGGTCTCCCGCCTCACACAGTAACGCTCCCCTCCATGGGTCTTTCACTTGACACAGTAGCATTCCCCCTCATAGCCTACAAAGGTACTCCTTTTGTTGAGTACCATGGGTCTTTCGCCTCAAAAATTAGTGCTCCACCACCATGGGTCTACCACCTCCCACAGTAGTGCTCCCCACTAGGCTAGTCAAGTCAGTCCAAAACGGATCGGACAAGCAGTCATCAGGTCTCAGCCAGTTACTAAGTCTTCGTACTTTGTATGGTCATCTACGAGAGGATATGCTCCACGAGCTACTGGTCAATACTCTATGTTTCATGAATTACCATGAAGAAGTATCTCAGAGGAACGCCTCGTCATAGGGGTTTCAACGCAACAGACGACGCGTCAAATGGATGCACGGTCTGTGTGTTATTGATTTTTCCGTTCTAGGGGACCAGTTGGTTTTTAAGCTAAAACTAACCTGACCATACTCCAACTACATCCAAACCTCAAATGGAGTGTTCCAAAAGAACCGTCTCATCAAAATGAATCCATCATATTTGATGACATGTCAACTGGAAGTCTGGTCCTAATGTTCTAAGTTTTTCTGCTCCGAGGGTCCGGTTGGTTTTAGGTTCGAACCAACCAAGCAATACCCAAACATTTCCAAACCCTTGAATGTAATATAACTAAACGACCGTCTCAATCCGAGGAATCCTATACAACCAACGGTGCATCGATCGGAGGTTCGTAGCTCAAGTTATGGGCGATTAACCGATAAGAGTCCGAAGAGCGGGGCTCTGGGCCCAGTCCGACCCGGCCCCACCCACCCTGGGTCGGCCCGAACTGGGTCGACCCGACCTGGGTCTCGGTCTGGCCTAGTAGGGAGTGGCCTGGCCTGTTGGTCGTGGCCCATCCCGAAGGGGTGCGGCCCGGCCCGGCTGGCGTGGCTCGGCCAGCTGGCCGAGCGAAACGGGGGGTGCAACCCCCGGTTTCTCCGAAACAGCGGCACCAGGCTGGCGCCGCCTGACCTCCCCAGATCGTGCACGGCGTGGGTTCCGATCCATCGCTGCCACGACTGGTTCCACGACGGTCTTCCTCTGACGGCGTTCTAGGGCACTGCTGTCTCCAGGAGGCCGGCCGGTGCCGGCCGCAAGCGACCCGCGCCGTCACAATCTTCTGCGGGCCACCGATGTCGTTCAGGTGGTCTGTTTTGCCGCCCATCTGTGACTAAAACCCTCTCGGGTTTTCCTCTAAACTAGATGGCCTCAAAACGTCGTTTCCCTTCCATAGACCCATTTCCAAGCAATCCGCGCATCAAGAACAATATGGCGGTGGGTCCAGACTTGTTCGTTAGCCCGTACCCACAATGTTAAAGGAACAAACAATCACCCAACAAATAAACCCCCAATTTAGAGGGTATAATTCACATATATAAAATTATACAAAATCCCCATACCTTGAATATGAAATTCATTCATCGATGATCTATGGAAGACGAGTGTTACTGTATAACGGTGTCATCCCTTCAACTTTGGAGGTAGTCATTGTTGTAGACGGCGTTCCTCGCGAGCAGTGTATTCTCTCTTGATGCAGAGGAAGAAGAAGCTAGGATGAAGTTTTTCGTGGAGAGAATGTTGGAGTTGTTCTTATTTGAGAGAGGAACACCTTCTCTAATTCTACAGAGTTTTCCCAACATTATCCCAACACAATGAGTGACAACTAAAATTATATCTAAGGCTATTATCTTATTCACACAAGACTTTCAAAATTCAAACACTTAATTAATTAATGGAATGTGGAGTTCAGTAAATTAATGAATGGTGTTGTCATAATAATGACACAAAATGGGATTTGGAGAGGTCAACATTAATTAAGGGGTGCAAAATGGGGAGTTGAGAGGATGTAAAAGGTTTAGTGCTCACTTGGGCCCCACCACACTAATTCCTCTCATAGGAGGTTATGCTGGTGTGGGACCCACCTCTATCAATTCTTGGGTGGAAATAACTGCCACTAAATAATAAAATTGTGTACCAAAAATTTTATTAATTTAGTATGAATTCCTCCAAATATAACTTTCAACCCGTATAAAATGCAACTGTAGTACATGACCTCTTAAGTGAATACCAGCGTTGCAAGTTCATAAGTGTCCTTGAATTTCAATTCCGAGCACCAGTTCAAAAGATAGAAAAACCCACACGTACATTTAGTGAACGTACCTGAACAAAGCTTCAAAAATTGATTCCGGGCACACCGGGCCTCGGAATCAAGTGTCGTCAGAAAGCGCATACTCGTAAAATATCTATGTATATAATAAAATTTTTCCTTTAAATTTCTTGGGTCTTTACATAGAACTAGATAATATAGGGATATATTCATAGGTTCTCTATTAAATGATTCACAATATTTTTATCCTTTATGGAATGAATGTCAAGAAATCATAAATAACTCATTTGGGAAATTTTTGGGAGTAGTGCTATATGATTTGTGGATTATGACAGATAGTATACAAAGACCTAGTCATAGACGGAGTAATAAATTTAAGCATTTATTTATAATAAAAAAATATGGTAAAATTGATATAATTATAGTGGGTTTATTCTTAGAAGGCACGAACATAGGTAACCTACCAGATATAATAAATATATTTGTATGGTAATAATTTGACATGGATGTTATGAAGTTATTTAACCAAAGATAGTTGGAGGCCTAGGGGTCTATTAATCTATATAAAGATATTAATGATTCAGAACAATTTGTGGATAATCCATGGGATTCCAAATAACTACATTGACCTGCACAAAATAAACATAATAAATATGAATCCTAATTGTATAAATATTAACAAAAAATATTGCAGGTCAGAAATATCAATTTTCCTTTTTTCTTCTCTCAATAACACACACCCCGTCATTTTTTGAGTAAGTGTTTCAAGAGAGATAACAAAGAGATTTCAATACATATGTGTGATTTTAATTTAGTGAAATTTTTACTTTAATAATGATATAACATCATCATCCAATATATTAATTTATCTTGATGGATTTTATGGATTTATGGAGTGTAATACAAAAGATAAACATTCTATTATAGCCATAATGATTTTTTTTTAAATTATGAAATTTGTGTGAACTATCCTAATGTATAAATTTTTGAATGGATGATGATACTTTTGAAATGTTTTATAAGAAAAGTTATAAATGGACCATATTTGTGGTGTAAATTCCATAATCATAAAATGGGGATGATATGTTAAATATTAGATATTGATTAGATTATCACACAAATTATTATACTTGGATTAATTGTAGACATACATGTGTTCTTATATGTTCGCCATAAACCACTGATAATAACTTTTTATAATTATTAAAATGGGATAAGTACATTTTATTTTTGTTCACATGGTTGAGTATAGGTATTCTATATTGGGGGAATATTCTATATCACCCTAAAAATCATCATTTTCTATTAAATTGCATAAAGGTTTGATTAAATTAATATCACAATGTGGGTTTTTTATTGGGATGGTTTTTAAGGATGGTTTTTGAACAATAACATAACATCACTTCACATTTTTAAAACCATTGGCTTAATTATATACAGTAAAAACATGTAATTCTTTTTTTTCGACCCATATTCCTAGTGAAAGTTGATTAATTTTTATTTTTCCTAATTATCAATCCCATAAAATTTTTGTCACTTTTTTCCCATGTCCTAACATTCTAAATTTCCTTATAATGAATTTATATTTGAATGTGAAGACTAAAATTTCAATCAGGAAATCTATTATGTGTTCTAAAATAATATTGTTTAATGTATATTTCTTATTATTATTTAAGGACTTTTAAATTTGATGTCTGATGTTTAATGATATATAACATTGGATAGGGAGGCTCATATTTTGTGGTTATAGATCATTTAGAAAATTAAGATTGTATGTCCTTATATAACTCTAAATTAAACTTGATATTATAAGAAAATAAAAAAATGTTTAAATAAGCCAATCTTTTCTTAAGAGACAATATATATTTTGGATAACATCATACAATGTAAAAGACAAAAAATATATATTGTTCCTGGATTTATATATTTTACTACTGTATGAATCCTAGTATATAGAATTATAACAAAGTCGAGATGATTTTTGATGTTTAAGCTAATTTAGAATATATCAAAATTATTCATTTATTTAGAGTTATTAATTATTATAATAAATGTATTTTTTATTATTGTATTGTAAAAAACTGATATAAATAATTTTCCAAACGATATTTCAATTATTCTTTGTTTCCCTAAAAGGATCATAAATATGAATATTAAGGTAATAAAACATTGAAATTTTTTTAGAATTTGTTTTAGCTCATAGATATTTGGAAACGTTATCAATAGGATAATGTTATTTAGACCTAGAAAATGATGTTGGGATTGGTAATTTAACCTAAAATATTAATGTCCAAAATGGGAATTAAAACTTTTCTGGGTATAAATGACTAGAAAATTTATTATTTAGATAGTGAATGAGATACTGACTTAATCTATTCATATCTAAACCAATAATAGGAAGGAAAGGTGAGATAATTTTCAACCATTTAAAAATAGTATGTTTAGAAAATATGAACCATATATGGATAAATTTGGAAATAGATTTGTTGGGAGGAAAATGAGATGGCTTGGATAAATACTGATAATGTTTGAATGTAATTTTGCTACCATTCCATTAAAATAATATTCCAAATATTGTTTTTGAATTAATATTATGGTTCAATGTATCAATATCATTGGTATATGATGTCATATAATCATTTTTGTTTGATTAATATATATAAATTGGTAGATATATGAGTGAATTATATGTAGTGCATGTGATTTAACTATTCAAAAAGGGATCCATTATATCTAATATTCTCATTATATATAACAATATTTCATTCATAGTAAATTAATACTTTGGACATATATTATGATATGAGGATTCAATATTCTAAAAATATTTATAATATTACAAACATCACCTAACAAAATTATATTGAAACATTTTTCATTGATTTTTGAGAAAATAATATAAAGAAAGTTAGATGAATGGGGGATGAGGTTGATAGAATTTTTTTTCTACTATTGTGATTTAAAATTCATATATATATATTTATATTAATAAAAATAAATCCCCAAATAGTTCATGAGAAATGTGGTTCTATATTCTAGTTTATGACTGCAAAAAAGTGAACTATTTTGAATTCATCTGATTCAGCACCATGGTGGCATAAATGAAGGTGGGAAGTAAATGTCTTTTAATCATGTGGATAGGCCTATGATATTCTATCTAGGAATTTATATGTATCATATAGTAATATAAATTAATCTATACATAAATATTTAAATAAGCAAATGTTTCTGAACATTGATATTCAAAATTAACTAATATGAGTTGGAATTTCTGAACACAATAATGTATTGAATGACTGATATGATGAAATAATGATGTATAGATCATCCTATATATAGGCATTATAGTGTTATAATATCTCCCATCATTGTAGTTATAAAAATATATATATTTTTCATATTTCATCTGATTAATATAACATAACATGAATTAGTGGGATGTTAATGTGACATGGTTTCATGTATGAAAATATGACGGTATAGATGAGTAACATAATGTAAGGTGGAGAAGTTGAACCAAACATGAAAAGGTGAGTACCCAAAAATTGGGTTGAAATGTAGAATAAAATAAGAAAAATTAATATTTGATGACTTGGATTAGTGATTCAAGCATATTTAACCTTGGTGTCGGGTCAATGGGGGTAAGTTAGATATTAATTCATATACACATAGTGTGAAGTATTTTAGAGAACTGAATAAATGGTGTTAAAGTGATCTAAAATTCTACTGTATATATTCTGGTCATACACTTATAGAGTGTGGTGTTTTAGTAATTTCATGACATACGATGAATGTTGGGTGTTATTCCATTTATGAAGTTTAATTGAGGAGCAGACCATGTAGATTTACGTAATTTGGGATGGATATTGCAACATTATTTTAAAGTTGTTCTGACAATATCCCTAAAAATTATTGTTTATGATCATGTGGATAATACCACATACCATATAGTTTATGGTTCTATGATAATGATCAATTATGTATTGTTTAAATTTTTTGTTAAAAAAATGGGAATAAATATGAATTCATGAAATGAAAATCTTATAAGACAACACATTATTGGGAGGTTTGATATTTTATCTATACAATTTAATTATAGAATAAACACTCTTCATGTATTCGTTGTCTATGAAATATGAAATTTCACATTTGTGTTCAAATACGTTCAGATTATCCCAATGTATCATTATTTTCATATGTGATTACACCAATTTATCACTAATTTATTAATGAAATGTGTAATATATAATTAAATACATTGAAAATTCTTTTCTAGTAGAAAACAAGGTTTAATAAGGTCTTTAAACTATATTATTTAATTCATTTAACTAATCCAGCAAAATATATTATTTTTCATTATCATAATATTTTTGAAACACATGTGTTCTATGTGAGATTAGATTAACATCAATCATAAATACAACATGTTATGCTAAAACTATGTAATATATGTTTTCTTTATTAGTGGTGTGTGTAGTGGTAAGATAATCCCACAAAGAAGAACATTCTTTATTCATGACATTTTATCCATATCTAAAATATTTTTACACTATTTTTTATAGAATATTATTGAAGGACATTAAGAATATGATTGATTTTTCATGACAGTGGGAGGATTGGTTAGATCTTATATTGTATTTGGTGTATATAATTTTCAACCAATGCATATTTAGTTTTTGTGATAGTAGCGATGAAGATACCATATTGAACTCAAAATCTGTAAGTGATGTTGGATTTTATTATAACCTGATAATTTATTTTTTTAACACATTTAATGGAATTATACTTTCACATTTAGAGGAAATTATAGTAAAAGAGAGGATAAAAATTCAGTTAAAAATATTCAATAAAAGCTAAATGCTTATATCATCTAGGTATCATCGGGATACTTTCCTAAGATACATTTACGTATGATAATTTTTTGGTGGTAAAAAGATATTCACTGTGTAAATATGGAATGTTGTAATTGATGGTGAACATATTATAATCTTGCATAAAAAACTTAATATACTACCCAATCACCTTATTTATATGGGGTCTTCTGATCATTATATGATGGGTACCAAATGAATATACTATGACTTATTCCATTACCTTGTGGGTGTTTCCTCTATCAAAGAATCTAGGGAGTACCCAATAAAAACATCACTTATAGATCACTTGATTATTATATATAGGAAATACTATAGGATAAATACCACTACTCATATATGAATATATTCCCATTAACCTCAATCTAGTGGGAGAAACCCATATTGTTGTTGTCCTCATATTGATGACCTATAACCCATTTATTAATAAAATTATAGGGATATGATCTCTATTGGAATGTTTAGAATTTATTTCTTACATTTTTTCTATTTCATTTTTTATTAATGTATCCCTCCATTTAATTTTCTACATTGATTATTATTTCATCCAATCAAAGATTTTTTTTATAGTAGCCAAATTTTCGTGTGTATCCACCTATGCATTGTGTAGGATTTTGTATTAAACAAATAACCTGCTATAAAAAAATTATTTTATAATTCCTCAACTATTATAGGTTAGGTTTATAATTTCCACCTTTCACATAGTTTTTTGACAACTGATTTTCTATAATTAGCATCTATGAGACTCCATTGAAATTGTGATTCATTATATAGATTTATGAGGTTCAAAATAACCATATAATAAAAGTATTATATTGTTATTAATTATTAGAGAAACCTCTTATGATATAAAAATGATTATGGAAGGACTGTCATTGTTGGGAATATGAATATGAGACCTATGTTGACACTAATAAATTTTGATTCGGCCTTTATTTTATAATTAGGAATCAAAAAAATCTATTAGTGTATATATTATATGTTATGTAGGATTCAATATTCAAGAATACTTATTATTTATTGAATTACATTTATAATTTAAATTACACAAAATTGGGATGGGTATTATAAAAGTTTCAAAGAGTCTTTCACATGATTTTCTTCAGAGAGATAAACCAATTATCACATTACAGAAGAATGAAAAACCATCATGGAAATAACCTAAAAAATTATATTATTTAGTATAAATTTAAATGTACATATTTTGTAGATCAAATGGAATTCATTTTTCTTAATATAGTGATACAAATTCTAAACAATAACGACCGAGGTTAGACATTTATTATCACCCATGAGAAAAATTCTCGTAATTTTTTCGTATTTTTGGATGAGAATATAAAAAATATTTTAGTTTCCCTTATGAATGATCTTTTATTATATTGTATATTTTGACCAAATTTAAGCATAAAATATAGGATAATTGGGTCTTAATTCTATAAGAGGATTCAAAATGAGAGGGTTTATATGTATTGTTTCTTGCAGTCGAATACACTGTAGAAATACTCATCCATCTAGAATGTTGTACACTAGGTCAATAATTTTATGATGTATAGTATTTTATAGTATAGATAATTATAAAATGGTTAATATATGAAATACTCCATTATATTTTTCTAAAATAACAATTTATTAGTGGAGGGGATTGTAATGTATTACACCAGTTAATTCTATGTCAACTTCGATATATAAATAATAGAAAAATGATTTATCTAATTTACTAGAAGATAATTTGAATGAATATTCAAATTGTTCAATTATTATATTATGTTTTTATTTTCTAGTAAACACCATATCCAGATCCGGAAAATTATCAAAATGTTGTTGTGATTTAGTTACCATTTCAACCCTAAAAAATTACAAACTTTTCTTCAAAAAAGGGTTTGATAATGTTATTCATTAATAATTTTTAAGTGTATTATATATTTATTTAGTTTAAAGGAATATCATTGAAATAATATAACCCATATTATTCCATAAATTCTATGACTTATTAATACATAAAATATATCTATATTTCATTGAACCTAGATTATTAATTTATAATGTGTGGGGATTTAGAATATACACTATTATTAAAAAATCCATGATTGTGTTTGGAAAATAATATTTTGGATACAACTATTTGATGCCCATGAAGATGACATAAATTGTTATTTTTGTATTCTTATTGTTCATGTGGTCAGTTTTTGATAGATTATAGTGGTATGAAACCATCTAGATGAAATAATCGTTGATCAATTTATCAACCCCAGAATCGAACATAGAATCATTGGATCCATGCATACTCCTATTTATAATGTATAACCATGATTATTGGATTAATCATTGAAATTATGAACAACAACCTTGTGATTCATAATTAAAATTTCAATATTGTTCTAGTCGAAGAGATCAATATGTTTCTTGAATAATATGATAATTGTTTTTATCGAAAATCATGGAAATATTTCTTATAATCGGTCATAGATATCTTTTAGTTTTTTATACATATATGAGTTCATCTATTATTATTTAGAAAAAATTTAAGAATGTATAAAATGATTCATTAAGATCATCCACATTCAGATCTATTCGAACAGAATTATTTTTAGCCTCAAAAACCTAGAATCGATGTAAAGTTTCATAATTTCTCTAACTATATGGATGATTTTAAAAGAAATAGTAGTCTATTAGATTGATATATTCATTTGTATTTCATGGTATATTCTGTTATTTTTTTTATTATGTAAATAAGATGAATGAAATGTCAAATTCCTTTCATTACATCATTCCATGGATTAGGGAATTTGAATTCTAGTCCACTCAATAGTTACAACTATGTTTTTATCTTTATTTTAGATTTCATCCCTACTATCTCGTAATATATTTAATCACTATACAATATTTTTCGTGAGTTAAATGTCCATTTTTCACTAAAAATAACATTTATATTTCCATTAATTGAGAACTTCAAAAAAAATTGGTGGGTTGATGAAATGGATACAAGTATATAAATCCAAATTCATATTTAAAAGGTAAAAAATATTTTATCCTGAGTAAAATATAAGAAATCATTATAAAAAATATGGTCCCAAATTTGGGTTTCATTTATAACTTCTTATTATGCTTTTTATTCAATTTTTTTATAGTCAAGGATTGATAGATCATGAAGGGTAGACATTATTATTTTAATCCAATGGAGAAAAGGGTATTATATGGAATGTTATAAATAAAAGACATTGATACTCCATGAATTGGTGGATTCACATGACATTGAGATTATTAGATTTGTATAGGTTACTGATGTGACACTGTATTATTTCTCTTTATTCCCAATAAAATGAAAAATTTCTATATTTTATTCTTAAAATACGATCTTATCACTACAAAAATACATGATATTCTGCTCGTTATGGAAATCAAATTGGATTTTTGGGATTAAATGATTGTTTTTCTATGTAAATTTAATAAATGAATACAATAATGAATCAAGAGTTATACTGAAATAATGATGTGGATGTTTATCACATAGTAATTATAGTCTAGAGACCTAGATCTCCTATGACGAGCCTATTATTAAACATAATGTATCTAATTTCTATGATATCTGAGGAAGATTAATCAATATTCTTGGGGGATATTGAATTTTTTTATTAAGGAATGGAGGATATGGGTCCCAACGTACCCAATGATTGACCATGTGACAGTGGAATTTCTAATCAATCGACAAGTTGAATTGGCGAAAGAAATGAATTAGATAGCCCAAGATCAGATCATTTCTGTAGTAAATCATGTTAATTATCAATTATATTGGGTTCAACAGCCAGCATTCTGAAATCCTAAATTAATCCTAGATTCATGGATGGACATTAGAAATATATTCCCCTAAACCTTTTACCTCTTCCATGAATATTGGATAATTAATCCATTTAATTTAAATATGGTTTTATAGAATACATGTGTGTCATTTGAATAAAATTGATATAGTATAATTGAGAATCATAATCATAAGAGGGGTTCATTTACTAGGTTTTTTCCCACACTCCCATATTCAAGGTTATAATGTTATTCAGGGTATGGGATGTATTAGAGACATAAGATGGTTCTTCATCATATTCATTGGTATGTTAATATCTGTAACACCCCATGATTTTACGAAAAATATTCTTTTTAATTTCATTAATGTCTTGTGTTTTATGCTACACCAAAAGGATCTTGCAGAACACGCATCCCTGACTTGGCTTGCATTACACGCAAGCGCGACCTTCCACGATAGCGTCTGTTGTACGCAATACCAAGTTTCGCTAAACAACGATATGCTATTAAAATATTATTAAAACTAGCCGTTATGAATAGTAATAACAACTTTTTGAAATTTTGAATTTCTTTTTTTCAAAATGGACTTCATTTTTGGATTCGTAATATCGAAATTAGCTTAGGGTGAAATTTTGGTACTTTTCGGATAACTTTCATATTCTGATGAATAGTGAAAATTACTAAATTTTAAGTAAAAACAACATTTTTAATCGAAATAATTAATAGTGATAAATTATTAACTTTAGTGGTTTTAAAGTATATTTAGAATATATTTTTACAATTTAATACCATTTTGGTCAATGGATGTAATTTCACATTTAAACCAGACATAAACAAGTGTCAATCTTTTGATAGTTATTATCTCTTAAGAACACGCTATTTGTGTTGACGACATGAATTAATTTTTAAATTAATTAATGAAACTGATATGTTTTGAATTTGGTAAAATAGACATCATTTTTGAGTTCATAATATCAAATATAGCTTAGGCCTAATTTTTGGTATTTTTCTGGAAACTTTCATTTTTTGATGAATAGTGAAACCACTAAGTGGTAGTAAAAAAATGAATTTTTCATAAAACTTAATTTTACCGCTTCTGTGAGTGGAATTTCAAAAATCCTAGTGACAAGGTTGATGTCATTAAGTAAAATGTGGTTCAATGAGATGAAAATAATTTTTTGTGAATAGTAACTTTTTACTTTTTTTACCACAGTTAAAAGTAAATAGGGTAATTAAGAGTAAAAATGATATTATTATTATGCTAACACATGTCCTAATTCTATTGGATAAGATTAATTCGACCAAAAACAACCTTAGTAATTAAATATGACCATTTAGGCCCACTTGGAATAGATTAGGACATTTATTATTATTTAATTCAAAGAAGAGTTAAAATAATTAAAATCAAAGTTTATTTACTGAAACATTTTTAATACCGGGTAATACATAAGATAAATTCGATTGTAAATATTCATTAGAAAGGTAATAAGATTTCCTACATAATGATATTTTATTTATAATTTTTATACATTATATAAATTAATTTATTTATGACACAATGATGATGTAGTAATTACCATAATAGTGAAAAATTAGAATAATTGATATTATAAATACCCAAATAAATATAATTTCAGACTTTTTATGAATTACACTAATTTTCTAGGATAATATGGAATGTTAGTATTGATTTAATTAACTTTTTTCTAAGTAATCATTCTGTTATGAGTTTCAAAAAAATCAACTATTGAGTAGTGTCAAAATTGACATAAAATAAGTTTTAAAACAAATATTATATTATTGATTGTTATTTTCTTCCTAAAAATATAATGTTAGGCCAATATACTTATATTATGATATTTGTATCATTAATGGACCACTTGGTGGTCTCTTGGATGTATATGGTAAGTTTATTAACTATATAATATAAAAATACAAAGTGTCATGGTAAATGTCAATCTAATTAACTACGAGTTAAAACTAAAATATATGGTTAGTATAATGACCTAAACATGTCTAAATTATATTGGATGGAAGTATTTCGACCCATCCCCACCTAATCTTAGAAATAAATTAATTTGGAGCTATTTAAAACCGAATTTGGATTTATAATAAAATAATATTTTTAGTTATTCCAAAGGTGCCCCTCTTCTCCCTTATAAAAGGGCACCTCCTCCCCCTCTTCCTCACACCACTTTGAGCCTTCAAGCTCGGCCAACCCCTGCCCATTTCACTTCCCCACTTCCCTAAAAACATCCTAGAGGTCCTGTTCTTCTTCAAAGACAATTTTTAGTTCCCTAAGAAGGGGACTCAAAGAGCCGCTTCAAAGAAGAGGTAATGTCAGTTACCGATTCTTTCATCTTTATTTCTTCTTCCACTTATTATTCTTAGGTTGTTTCATTATGAAGTAATAACATCAGTATCACTCATATACAGATATGTAATTATAAGTATAAAACAACCCTATTTCACCATCTATCCATCCAACAAAAAACGAAATCACCGCGCATGCGTACGTACAGAATACCGTCTCCACGCCGTGGTGTAATCTATTTTCCACCACCACCTTACTTGGATTGTAATAATAGTGTAAATAATAACTATATGTGATTATTTTAAAGTGATATTGATTCTGAAATAGTATACATACACTCTAATTGTAACAGCCCAAGATTTTATGAAAAATATTCTTTTTAATTTTATTAATGTCTTTTGTTGTACGCTACACCAAAAGGAGCTTGCACAACACACATCCTTGACTTTCCTTGCATTACACGCAATCGCGACCTTCCTCGATAGCGTGTGTAGTACGCAAAACCGAGTTTCACTAAACAACGATATTCTATTAAAATATTATTATAACTAGCCGTTATGAATAGTAATAACCACCTTTTAAAATTTTAGAAATTTTAGCTCTCAAAATGGACTTCATTTTTGGATTCGGAGTATCGAATTTAGCCTAAGGTGAAATTTTTGTACTTTTCGGATAACTTTCATATTCTGATGAATAGTGAAAATTACTAAATTATAATTAAAAACAACTTTTTTAATCGAAATAATTAATAGTGATAAATTATTAATTTGAGTGGTTTTAAAGTATATTTAGAATATATTTTTACAATTTAATACAATGTTGGTCATTGAATGTAATTTCACATTTAAACCAGACATAATCAAGTGTCAATCTTATGATAGATATTGTTTCTTAAAAACACGCTATTTGTTTTAACAGCGGGATTTAATTATAAAATTAATTAATGCAACTTCTATGTTATGAATTTGGTAAAATAGACTTCATTTTTGAATTCGGAATAAGAAATATAGCTTAGGATGTAATTTTGGCATTGTTCTGAAAAACATCAATTTTTGATGAATAGTGAAACTACTAAGTGGTAGTTAAAAAACTGAATTTTTCATAAAACTTAAATTTACCGCTTCTGTGAATGGAATTTCAAAAATCCGAGAGACACAGTTGATGTCAGTAAGTAAAATGTGGTTCAATGAGATGAAAATAATTTTTGGTGAATAGTAACTTTTTACTTTTATTTACCACGGTTAAAAGTAAATAGGGTAATTAAGGGTAAAGATGATATTATTATTACCCTAACACATGTCCTAATTCTATTGGATAAGTGTAATTCGACCAAAAACAAACTTAGGAAAAAAATATGACCATTTAGGCCCACTTGGATTAGATTAGGACATTTATTATTAATTTATTTAAAGAAGGGTTAAAAGAGTTAAAATCAAAGTTTATTTACTAAAACATTTTTACTATGAGGTTATACAGAAGATAAATTCGGCTATAAATATTCATTAGAAAGCTAAAACGATTTCCTGCATAATGGTATTTTATTTGTAATTTTTAGACATTAAATAATATAATTTATTTATGACACAACGATGATGCAGTAATTATCTTATTAATGAAATATTGACATAATTGATATTATAAATACCAAAATAAATGTAAATTAAGACTTTTTATGAATTACACTAATTTTCTAGGTTACTATGATATATTAGTGTTGATTTAATCAAATGTTTTCGAACATATAATTCTGTTATGACTTTCACAAAAATCATATATCAAATAGCGTCAAAATTGAAACAAAATAGCTTTTAAATAAAATATTATATTATTTATTGTTATTTTATTCCTAAAAATCTAAGGTTCGGCCAAATGACTTAGATAAGGATATATTTATTAATAATATACAATTTGGGGTTCTTTTGGCATGTTATAGTAAGTGTATTAACCATATAGTGAAAGAAAACAAAAAGACACGGTAAAAGTTAAATTATTTAACTTGGAGTTAAATCTAATTGATAAGGTTAAAATAATACCCTAAACTTGTCTAAATCCTATTGGATGATAGTATTTCTACCCATCCCCACTTTAGCTTCGAAATAAGACCCTTTGGAACCATTATAAACCGATTTTGACTTTAATATAAAATAATATTTTGAGATATTCCTAAGGTGCCCCTCTCCTCCCTTATAAAAGGGAACCTCCTCCCCCTCCTCCTCACACCAATTTG
Source organism: Viscum album (assembly GCA_963277665.1). NCBI lineage: Eukaryota > Viridiplantae > Streptophyta > Magnoliopsida > Santalales > Viscaceae > Viscum > Viscum album. The sequence goes on along the minus strand of OY728130.1, from coordinate 1,593,768,284 downwards.
AGCACTCAAGCTCGTCCAACCCCTGCCATTTTCTCCTCTCCACTTCCCTAGAATAATCCTAGTGGTCTTGGTCTTCTTCAAAGACCAATCTTAGTTCCCTAAGTGGAGGATTCAAAGAGGCGGTCCAAAGAAGAGGTAATATCCATTACCGATCTTTTCAATTTCTTTCTTCTTCAACTTCTTCTTCTTTAGTTGTTTCATTATAAAGTAATAACATCAGTATTAATTACATACTGATATGTTATTATAAATATGAAACAAACCTAATTCACCTTCTATCCATCCTACGGAAAAATGAAATCACAGCGCGTGCGTACGTACGGAATACCGTCTCCACGCTGTGGTGTAATCTATTTTCCACCACCACCTTAATAGGATGGGTATAATGGTGTAATGAGTAACTATATATGATTATTATAATGTGATATTGATACTGAAATAGTCTACATACACTTCAACACAATTCCACGACCATGGGAACGATATCATCGCTCGTGCGTACGTACGGACTACCGTCTCCACGACGCGATGAGATTCATTCTCAATGATTAACCATTCATAAATGATTATAAAGTATATATAATAAGTACTAATGAAATATATGACCTAATAATGATACTGTATTTATTTATATTTATATGTCTGTCATCTACTTAATTCCATTCAATTCAATAAGGAAACGAAAACAGCGTTCATGCGTACGTACGGACTACCGTCTCCATGAACGGTATATTTCATTCCATTTACTGATGTATTATATATGTATATTCTGAATATATATATATAAATCATGTTTTATATTCTGGAATTAAGTAATCATTATCTAAGTAATCATATTAATAATTACAAGTTAAAAACACGAACGACAAATGAGACGATTTTACCCAAAATGCTACTTTAACATGAATTTACAAAAGAACGGGTAATATAAAGTCATAAGTGGACCATATATGATATAATAACAATGAATATTATTCTGGAATAACTCAATAACATGATTTAAATCATTATATAGGAGGTTCGGACACTTACAAAGCAAGTCGGACCTAAGGTAAGGGAAATATCACAATCTCATTTTTATCCGAGATTGTTTATTCGTAAGTATTTACTGGGGTGTATTTTATCATCCAAATCCATGTTCCCTAAATATTTAATATTATTTCCATCCACCTACAATTGTTTAAATCCAATTTTACCCTTCGGTGAATTTTTAGTAAAGGATATGAAAGGAATCTTTTATTGTTTTTCGTATGAGGTACTTTTTTTACTTTTCCGACAAAAGTATGAGATGAATGTTTTTTTTAACTTATACGGCATGAATGGATTTTTAAAACATTATTTCCAAGATGCTTCCTTTACAAGTTTTCAAGTTTATTTTTAATCAACTTCTTTTATTTTAAAGTCGTATGACATGTTATGAAAGGAAAAAAAAATTGAAGTAGAAAGGATATTTTCCTCAAGAATGGAGTTCAAGTGTTTTATCAAAATTATTTTCCATCTAAGATAATAAAGGGTTCTGTTTTTATCCCTATTATTACATTGATTTGATTATTTTGTGATGGAATTATATTTTTATGAATTCCTTTATCTTATATGAATTGTTTTATGATGTCATGTTGTTTAAGAATTCCATTTTTATTACATGGGTTACGCTATGATGTATGGTTTATGATTATGTGGCACACATAAGAAAGGATTCATTATATTATGGGTGGGACCTATATCTCCCTCCAATGCATTGGGTAAAGATTTTATATCTCATGAGATAGACATGGCTGGAACGGTAGGTTATACCGGTTCAGTGAAACAGGACTGGAACGAGGGTGACTCGGTTCAGAAAGGGACTCTGTCCACTAAGATAGTCTTGGAAATGAGTCCTGACTAACAAGAAATGATGTTCCATGATTATGTGTGTATGCCACAAAGTTTCATGTTTTATTTTATGATTATTGGTATTACATTTCACTTCTACGATTTATCCCATGTTATGATATTATGAGCTCTTTTGCAGGTTAAGATTTCCAAAAGCTATGTTCTTATTGATATTTCTTTTGTTTACCCTTACTGAGCATTTGAGCTCACCCTTTTATGTTTTCTTTTCCCCAGGATATAAATAAAGGTTTTAGGTAAAAAAAGGGGAAGATCTTTATGGGAGATATTGAAGATCTTTCACCACGATTAGAAGATTGCGTTCCGAGTTTCCAAAGACACTAAACTATTATGATCCTTGTGTGTGTGTTTTTGTTATGTACAAAGTATTCCGCAAAAGTAATGTAATGTCCATGTACGTCAGGCTTCGGGTCTCTACAGTTGGTATCAGAGGAATTGTTTAGTCAACCTTTGGAAACTAGGATGCGAGAACTTTAGTGAGATCCCTAGAGATATTTATAAGGTATGTCTAGGGATGTCCCTAAGGATAAGTATACGTATAAGATACAGTCCTAAAACTATGGTAACGATCATAGAATTTAACCTAAGAAGTTAGATATTGAGGATACTCCCCCTTTATAATGTTGTTTTCCCTAGCATGATTTTTGCCTCTCACACTATTCTTTTTGGGTTTTAGACGATGGCTCGAACCCGAAGAAACCGTGTTGATCAATGCAATGGACAATGCAATGATTGTCCTCCTGAACAAACAAATGTTATGGGAGATGGAGTGAAAAATCTTATTGCTATACTTACACAAGCTATCAATCATTCTGGACTTCCAAATGAGCAGAGAAGGGAACAATATTCTATTGAGTCCTTAATGAGGCAACGTCCACCTTCTTTTAGTGGGTCTTCCGATCCACATGTTGCTGAACAATGGATCAGTACCACTGAAAAGATATTTTCAGTTCTTCAATGTTCTGAACATGATAAAGTCATCTTAGCAGTATATCGTTTGGAAGGTGAAGCTGATCAATGGTGGAATCTTATCAAGAATACGAGGAAAAGAGATGAAATTGATTCCATGGAATGGGACGTGTTCAAGAACTTGTTTTTCAGTAAGTACTTCCCTCGTATTCTTCGAATGAAGATGGAAAAGGAGTTTCTTGAGCTGAAACAGAAGGATGATGAATCTGTTGGTATATACGATGTGAATTTTACAAGACTTGCAAGGTATGCATCTGGCATTATCATCCAACCTGAAAGTAAAGTTGATCGATTTTTCAGTGGCTTAAAACCAAGTCTTCGAAGGGCATTAGCTATACGAGACTTCAGTAGCTATGAAGAAATTGTGCGTTGTTCTATGAAGGTAGAAATGGAAGTTTGTGTTACATATCAATCTCATGGTTTTGACAAGAAACGAAAGATGGAGTTCAAGGAGAAATCTCAGAATAATGGTGAAAAGAATATGAATGTTTCCTTATGCTCAAAGTGTGGAAAAAAGCGTGGTGGAGATTGTCTTAAAAGGACTAGAAAATGTTTTATGTGTGGAAAATAAGGTCATCGAGCAGCTGAGTGTCTATGTAATGGAAAAAGGGTTTTTAATGATGTGAATAAAGCAAACACTGCAGAGAACGCACCACCAACACTTCAATGATTCAAGTGCAAGGAAATAGGGCATTATGCTAATAAATGCCCTAATCCAAGGGTTAGTGATGATCGACATGAGCAACCACTTAAGGCAAATGACAAAGGGAAGTCACATGCGATCACTATTGGCAATGTTGAATATGACAACGATGTGGTGGAATGATTAAGTGTTTATGTAATGGGATTCCAAAATAATGTTGTATCATGGAGTATTGGAATATTTATGTATTTGTCTAATGTGGTATTCAAAGTGATTGAGATATTTTTGGAAATAAGATGATATGCGCATAATGAAGGGAAATGAAAAAATGAAATGTTTAACAGTATTCATGAGCTCATGATTGATATAAGGACTAAGTGATATCATGGATTGAGTATATAGAATTTTGAAGATTTTGGTATGTGAAAAACATTTAACTGCATTCATGTTTTCACTAAGGTTCAATGGGTATTCATTCTTCAAGATAATACATGATTAAGGTATTCACATGTTTGTAATTTGACAAACAAGATATATCTTATGATATATGGGGGATAAATGATGGCATTCAAGTAATCATTTTCTTTATACTATGAGCTTGGACCGAAGTATTTTAGATAAGCCTAAAGATTAGAATGGATTATATTGGACATAAGTTAGGATAAAACGTTTTCCGATATTATTGATGGGATGTTATAGTAATATAGTTTTAGAAAAAAGACAACCTGTAGGATGGGCGACAGCCCATCACGTCGGACAAGGCTCTGGGAATCGAACCCACAACCGAAGTGCGACTGGCCTTTATCACCGACCACTGGCCTACAGGAAGTCCCTATTTAGTAGAAACTAGTTTTATTATATTAAGCAGTATGATATATGAAGTATAAGTCCATTTTAGGAACCATATATGATTAATCTCACTATAGAATGACTTATGTATATTTAATAACTTTTTCTAACCTTTTGTTTAAGACAGATGGAATGACCCGTCATTCTATCACATGATCTGCTAACACTTCACGAATAACAAATTCAACTTCATTTATTTAAGAGATAAAGTGGAAATTGTTCAAGGCACGAACAACAGAGAGATTGTACCAAAGTAATGTAAGTATTTATTCTAATTCAAATTCTTCAACTTTAGGGAAACGATCTTGAAAACCAAAAATGTTGTCCAAGTGCTCTTATATTTGATTAATCAGAGGGTACCTTAGATCGTCAAAAATTTATGGCTGTGTGATTGCTGGCTTTTCCATAGCCATGTTCTCTACCACTCTCCATCAGAACATGATGGTTAGATTTCTCTTCCATATCCATATTTTCACCTATGTGGAAACCCAGTGATTAGTTTATTTGGGTAACCGTTACGTTTCAAACTTTTGTTTTTAAATATTGGTTTTGATATTCCTTTTTACGATGTGGGTTTCTATTAAAGAAACTTTCGAATAGTAAACCATTTATAACCCTGACGAATTTCGAGGGCGAAATTCATTTTAAGGGGGGTAGAATGTAACAGCCCGAGATTTTATGAAAAATATTCTTTTTAATTTTATTAATATCTTGTGTTGTACGCTACACCAAAAGGAGCTTGCAAAACACACATCCTTGACTTGCCTTTCATTACACGCAATCGCGACCTTCCTCGATAGCGTGTGTAGTACGCAAAACCGAGTTTCACTAAACAACGATATGCTATTAAAATATTATTATAACTAGCCGTTATGAATAGTAATAACCACCTTTTAAAATTTTAGAAATTTTAGCTCTCAAAATGGACTTCATTTTTGGATTCGGAGTATCTAATTTAGCCTAAGGTGAAATTTTGGTACTTTTCGGATAACTTTCATATTCTGATGAATAGTGAAAATTACTAAATTATAACTAAAAACAAATTTTTTAATCGAAATAATTAATAGTGATAAATTATTAATTTGAGTGGTTTTAAATTATATTTAGAATATATTTTTACAATTTAATACAATGTTGGTCATTGAATATAATTTCACATTTAAACCAGACATAATCAAGTGTCAATCTTTTGATAGATATTGTTTCTTAAAAACACGCTATTTGTTTTAACAGTGGGATTTAATTATAAAATTAATTAATGCAACTTCTATGTTATGAATTTGGTAAAATAGACTTCATTTTTGAATTCAGAATATGAAATATAGCTTAGGATGAAATTTTGGCATTGTTCTGAAAAACATCAATTTTTGATTAATAGTGAAACTACTAAGTGGTAGTTAAAAAACTAAATTTTTCATAAAACTTAATTTTACCGCTTCTGTGAATGGAATTTCAAAAATCCGAGAGACACGGTTGATGTCAGTAAGTAAAATGTGGTTCAATGAGATGAAAATAATTTTTGGTGAATAATAACTTTTTACTTTTATTTACCACGGTTAAAAGTAAATAGGGTAATTAAGGGTAAAGATGATATTATTATTACCCTAACACATGTCCTAATTCTATTGGATAAGTGTAATTCGACCAAAAACAAACTTAGGAAAAAAATATGACCATTTAGGCCCACTTGGATTAGATTAGGACATTTATTATTAATTTATTTAAAGAAGGGTTAAAAGAGTTAAAATCAAAGTTTATTTACTAAAACATTTTTAATATGAGGTTATACATAATATAAATTCAGATATAAATATTCATTAGAAAGCTAAAACGATTTCCTGCATAATGGTATTTTATTTGTAATTTTTAGACATTAAATAATATAATTTATTTATGACACAACGATGATGCAGTAATTATCTTATTAATGAAATATTGACATAATTGATATTATAAATACCAAAATAAATGTAATTTAAGACTTTTTATGAATTACACTAATTTTCTAGGTTACTATGATATATTAGTGTTGATTTCATCAACATGGTTCGAACATATAATTCTTTTATGACTTTCACAAAAATCATATATCAAATAGTGTCAAAATTGACACAAAATAGTTTTTAAATAAAATATTATATTATTAATTGTTATTTTATTTATAAAAATCTAAGGTTCGTCCAAATGACATAGATAAAGATATATTTATTAATAATATACAATTTGGGGTTCGTTTGGCATGTTATAGTAAGTGTATTAACCATATTGTGAAAGAAAACAAAAAGACACGGTAAAAGTTAAATTATTTAACATAGAGTTAAATCTAATTGATAAGGTTAAAATAATACCCTAAACATTTCTAAATCCTATTGGATGATAGTATTCCGACCCATCCCCACTTTAGCTTCGAAATAAGACCCTTTGGAACCATTATAAACCGATTTTGACTTTAATATAAAATTATATTTTGAGATATTCCTAAGGTGCCCCTCTCCTCCCTTATAAAAGGGAACCTCCTCCCCCTCCTCCTCACACCAATTTGAGCACTCAAGCTCGGCCAACCCCTGCCATTTTCTCCTCTCCACTTCCCTAGAATAATCCTAGAGGTCCTGGTCTTCTTCAAAGACCAATCTTAGTTCCCTAAGTGGAGGATTCAAAGAGGCGTTCCAAAGAAGAGGTAATATCCATTACCGATCTTTTCAATTTCTTTCTTCTTCAACTTCTTCTTCTTTAGTTGTTTCATTATAAAGTAATAACATCAGTATTACTTACATACTGATATGTTATTATAAATATGAAATAACCCTAATTCACCTTCTATCCATCCTACGGAAAAATGAAATCACCGCGCGTGCGTACGTACGGAATACCGTCTCCACGCCGTGGTGTAATCTATTTTCCACCACAACCTTAATAGGATGGGTATAATGGTGTAATGAGTAACTATATATGATTATTATAAAGTGATATTGATACTGAAATAGTCTACATACACTTCAACACAATTCCACGACCATGGGAACGATATCATCGCTCGTGCGTACGTACAAACTACCGTCTCCACGACGCGATGAGATTCATTCTCAATGATTAACCATTCATAAATGATTATAAAGTATATATAATAAGTACTAATGAAATATATGACCTAATAATGATACTGTAATTATTTATATTTATATGTCTGTCATCTACTTAATTCCATTCAATTCAATAAGGAAACGAAAACAGCGTTCATGCGTACGTACGGACTACCGTCTCCCTGAACGGTGTATTTCTTTCCATTTACTGATTTATTATATATGTATATTCTGAATATATATATATATATATAAATCATGTTTTATATTCTGGAATTAAGTAATCATTATCTAAGTAATCATATGAATAATTACAAGTTAAAAACACGAGCGACAAATGAGACGATTTTACCCAAAATGCTACTTTAACATGAATTTACAAAAGAACAGGTAATATAAAGTCATAAGTGGACCATATATGATATAATAACAATGAATATGATTCTGGAATTACTCAATAACATGATTTAAATCATTATACAGGAGGTTCGGACACTTACAAAGCAAGTCAGACCTATGGAAAGGGAAATATCACAATCTCATTTTTATCCGAGATTGTTTATTCGTAAGTATTTACTCGGGTGTATTTTATCATCCACATCCATGTTCCCTAAATATGTAATATTATTTCCATCCACCTACAATTTTTTAAATCCAATTTTACCCTTCGGTGAATTTTTAGTAAAGGATATGAAAGGAATCTTTTGTCGTTTTTCGTATGAGGTAATTTTTTTACTTTTCCGACAAAAGTACGAGAAGAATGTTTTTTTTAACTTATACGGCATGAATGGATTTTTAAAACATTATTTCCAAGAAGCTTCCTTTAAAAGTTTTCAAGTTTATTTTTAATCAACTTCTTTTATTTTAAAGTCGTATGACATGTTACGAAAGGAAAAAAAAATTTGAAGTAGAAAGGATATTTTCCTAAAGAATGGAGTTCAAGTGTTTTATCAAAATTATTTTCCATCTAAGATAATAAAGGGTTCTGTTTTTGTCCCTATTATTACATTGATTTGATTATTTTGTGATGGAGTTATATTTTTATGAATTCCTTTATCTTATATGAATTGTTTTATGATGTCATGTTGTTTAAGAATTCCATTTTTATTACATGGGTTACGCTATGATGTATGGTTTATGATTATGTGGCACACATAATAAAGGATTCATTATATGATGGGTGGGACCTATATCTCCCTCCAATGCATTGGGTAAAGATTTTATATCTCATGAGATAGACATGGCTGGAACGCTTGGTTATACCGGTTCAGTGAAACAGGACTGGAACGAGGGTGACTCGGTTCAGAAAGGGACTCTGTCCACTAAGATAGTCTTGGAAATGAGTCATGACTAACAAGAAATGAAGTTACATGATTATGTGTGTATGCCACAAAGTTTCATGTTTTAAGTTATGATTATTGGGATTACATTTCACTTCTACGATTTATCCCATGTTATGATATTATGAGCTCTTTTGAAGGTTAAGATTACCAAAAGCTATGTTCTTATTGATATTTCTTTTGTTTTCCCTTACTGAGAATTTGAGCTCACCCTTTTATGTTTTCTTTTCCCCAAGATATAAATAAAGGTTTTAGGTAAAAAAAAGGGGAAGATCTTTTTGGGAGATATTGAAGATCTTTCACCACGATTAGAAGATTACGTTCCGAGTTTCCAAAGACACTAAACTATTACGATCCTTGTGTGTGTGTTTTTGTTATGTACTAAGTATTCCACAAAAGTAATGTAATGTCCATGTACGTCAGGCTTCAGGTCTCTACACCAATACTGTCCCACGATCATGAGAATGATATCATCGCTCGTGCGTACGTACGGACTACCGTCTCCACGACGCGATGAGATTCATTCTCCACGTTAACCATTCATGAATGATTATAAAGTATGTATAATAAGTAATCATGAAATATATTAAATAATAATGATACTGGATTTATGTGTATATATATGTATGTCATCTACTTAATTCCATTCAACTCAATAAGGAAACGAAAACAGCATTCATGGGTACGTACAGCCTACCGTCTCCATGAACGGTGTATTTCATTCCTTTTAATGATTTATTATATATATGTATATTCTGAATATATATTATATATAAATCATGTTTTATATTCTGGAATTAATTAATCATGATTTAAGTAATCATATGAATAATTACAAGTCAAAACACGGACGACAAATGAAACAATTTTACCCAAAACACTCTTTAACATTGAATTTACAAAAGAACGTGTAATATAATGTCATAAGTGAACCATATATGATATCATAACAATGAGTGTGATTCTGGAATAATTAAATGACTTTATTTAAATCATTATACAGGAGTTTCAGACACTTACGAAGCAAATCAGACCTAAGGTAAAGGAAATATCACAATCTCATTTTTATCCGAGATTGTTTATACTAGTTATTTACTAGGGTGTATTTTGTCAACCACATCCATGTTTCCACAATATGTAATATTATTTCCATCCTCCTACAATTGTTTAAATCCATTTTTACCCTTTTGTGAGTTTATAGTAATAGATATGAAAGGAATCTTTTGTCGTTTTTTGTACGAGGTTCTTTTTGACTTTTCTGACAAAAGTACGAGAAGAATGTTTTTTTAACTTATACGGCATGAATGGAATTTTAAAACATTATTTCCAAGAAGATTCCTTTACCAGTTTTCAAGTTTATTTTTAATCAAATTCTTTTAGTTTAAAATTGTATGACATGTTAATAAAGAAAAATGTTTTTGAAGTAGAAAGTATATTTTCCTCAAGAATGGAGTTCAAGTGTTTTATCAAAATTACTTTCCATCTAAGATAATATAGGAATATTTTTCTATCCCAATTATTAAATTGATTTGATTATGTTGTGATGGAAATATTTTTATGAATTCATTTATCTTATATGAAGTGTTTTATGATGTCATGATGTTTAAGAATCCCATTTTTTTATTACATGGGTTATGCAATGATGTATGATTTATGATTTTGTGGAACACATAAGAATGGTATAATTATGATATGGGTGGGACCTATATCTCCCTCCAATGCATTGGGTAAAGATTTTATATTTCATGAGATAGACATGGATGGAACGGCAGGTTAAACCGGTTCAGTAAAACAGGACTGAAACGAGGAGTGAACTCGGTTCAAAAATGGACTTTGTCCACTAAGATAGTCTTGGCAATGAGTCTTGACTAATAAGAAATGATTCTATATGATTATGTGTGCATGACACAAAGTTTCATGTTTTATGTTATGATTATTGGGATTACATTTCACTATCATGATTCATCCCATGTTTTAAATTATGATCTCTTTTGAAGGGTAAGATTTCCAAATTGTTATGTTCTTATGAATATGATGTGATTGATATTTCTTTTGTTTACCCTTACTGATCATTTGAGCTCACCCTATTATGTTTTCTTTTCTCCAGGATACAAATAAAGGTTTTAGGTAAGGAAAAAAAAGTGAGAGATCTTTATGGGAGATTTTGAAGATCTTTCACCACGATTAGAAGATTACGTTCCAAGTTTCCAAAGACACTAAACTATTACGGTCTTTATGTGTCTGTTTTTTTTATGTATTAAGTATTCCGCAAAAGTAATGTAATGTCCATGTACATTAAGCTTCGGGTCTCTACAATTGGTATCAGAGGAAAGGTTTTGTCAACCTTTGGAAACTAGGATGCGAAAACGTTAGTGAGATCCCTAGAGATATTTCTAAGGTATGTCTAGTAATGTCCCTAAGGATAAGTATACGTACAGGATATAGTCCTAGAACTACGGTAATGGTCTTAGAATTTAACCTAAGATGTAAGATATTGAAGGTACCCCCCCCCCCCCTTTATTATATTGTTTTACCTCGCGTGATTTTTACCTCTCACACTATTCTTTTTGGGTTTTAGATGATGGCTGGAACCCGAAGGAACCATGTTGATCAATGTAATGGACAATGCAATGATTTTCGTCCTGAACAAAAAAAATTTATGGGAGATGGAGTGCAAAATCTTATTTCTATACCTACACATGTGATGAATCATTCTGGACTTCCAAATGAGCAGAGAAGGGAACAATATTCTATTGAGTCCTTCATGAGGCAACGTCCACCTTCTTTCAGTGGTTATTCTGATCCACTTGTTGATGAACAATGGATCAGTACTACTGAAAAGATATTTTCAGTGCTTCAATGTTCTGGACATGATAAAGTCATCTTAGCAGTATATCGTTTGGAAGGTGAAGTTGATCAATGGTGGAATCTTATCAAGAATACAAGGCCAAGAGATGAAATTGAGTCCATGGAATGGGACGAGTTCAAGAACTTATTTTTCAATAAGTACTTCACTCGTATTCTTCGAACAAAGATGCAGAAGGAGTTTCTTGAACTAAAGAAAAAGGATGATGAATCTGTTGGTATATACGAAGCGAATTTTACAAGGCTTGCCAGGTATGCATCTGGATTTATCATCCAACCTGAAAGTAAAGTTGATCGATTATTCAGTGGCTTAAAACCAAATCTTCGAAGGGCATTAGCTATAAGAGACTTCAGTAGCTATGAAGAAATTTTGCGTTGTTCTATCAAGGTAGAAATGGAAGTTGGTGTTACTTATCCATCTCATAGTTTTTACAAGAAACGAAAGATAGAGTTCAAGGAGAAATCTCAGAATAATGGTGAAAAGAAGATGAATGTTTCCCTATGCTCAAAGTGTGGAAAGAATCATGTTGGAGATTGTATTAAAGGGACAATTAAATGTTTCAAATGTGGAAAGGAAGGTCATCGGGAATTTGAATGCCACAATAATGGGAAGAAGATATCTACTGATGCAAACAAAAGAAGGGATACACAGAATGAACCTACTACACTTCAATGCTCCATGTGCAAGGAAATGGGTCATTATGCTAATAAATGCCCTAATCTAAGGGTTAGTGATTATCGACACGAGCAACCACTTAAGGAAAAGGACAAAGGGAAGTCACATGCAATCACTATTGGCGATGTTGAATATGACAACAATGTGGTGGAATGATTAAGTGTTTATGTAATGGGATTCCAAAATAATCTTGTATAAAGTATCGTGGAATATTGGAATATTTATGTATTGGTATATTGTGGTTTTCAATGGTACCGGTAACCATGGAATGTGATTGAGGTATTTTTGGAAAAAAAAGCTGATATGCGCGTAATGAAAGGAAAATGAGAAAATGAAATGTTTGACCGTATTCATAAGCTCATGAATGATATAAGGAGAAGGTTATATAATGGTTTGAGTATATAGAATTTTTGGATTTTTGTATGTGGAAAGAGTTAACTTTTGACTGTATTCATGTTTTCACTAAGGTTCAATGGGTATTCATTATTCACGAGAATACATGATTAAGGTATTCACATGTTTGTAATTTGACCAACAAGACATATCTAATGATGTATGGGGATCAAAGATGGTATTAAATATCTAGTAATCATTTTCACTATATTATGAGAGTGGACTGCAGTATTATGGATAAGCCTAAATATTGGAATGGATTATGTTGTACATAAGTTAGTATTGTTTAAGGATAGAATTTTTTTCGATATTATTGATGAGATGTAATAGTAATATAGTTTTAGAAAAAGATCAACCTCTAGGACGGGCGACAGCCCATCGCGTCGGACAAGGCTGTGGGAATCAAACCCACAACCGAAATGCGACTGGCCATTATCGCCTACCACTGGCCTATAGGAAGTCCTTGGTCAGTAGAAACTAGTTTTATTTTATTAAGCGGTGTGATATATGAAGTATAAGTTCATTTTTGGAAGTATATACTATTAATCTAACCATAAGATGGACTTATAACTTTTGCTAACCTTTTTTTTGAAAGAGATGGAATGACCCATCATTATATCACATGATCTGCTAACACATCACGAATAACAAATTCAACTTCATTTCATTAAGGGATGAAGTGGAAATTGTTCAATTCCCGAACAACCGTGAGATTGTACCAAAATCATGTAATTATTTCTTTTAATTCATCCACTATAGGGAAATGATCTTGAAAACAAAAAATGTTGTCCTCGTTCCCTTATATCCGATGAATCAGATGGTACATTAGATCATCACAAATCTATAGATTTGTGATTTTTGGATTTTTCATAGCCATGTTCTCTACCACTCTCCATCAGAACCTGATGGTTAGATTTTTCTTCCATATCCATATTTTCACTTATGTTCTCTTACGTGGAAACCCAGTGATGAGTTAATTTGGGTAACTGTTACATTTCATACTTTAGTTTTTAAAGCCATGTTATGGTATTCCTTTTTATGATGTGGGTTTCTATTAAAGAAACTTTCGAGTTATAAACCATTTATAACCCCGATGAATTTCGAGGGCGAAATTCATTTTAAAGGGGGTAGATGTAACACCCCAAGATTTTACGAAAAATATTCTTTTTAATTTCATTATTGTCTTGTGTTGTATGCTACACCAAACGGAGCTTGAACAACACGCATCCCTGACTTGGCTTACATTACATTCAAGCACGACCTTCCACGATAGCGTGTGTTGTACGCAATACCAAGTTTCGCTAAACAACGATATGTTATTAAAATATTATTAAAACTAGCCATTATTAATAGTAATAACCACTTTTTGAAATTTTGTAAATTTTGTTTTTCAAAATGGACTTCATTTTTGGATTCAGAATATCGAAATAATCTTAGGCTGAAATTTTGGTACTTTTCACATAACTTTCATATTCTGATGAATAGTGAAAATTACTAAATTTTAATTAAAAACAAATTTTTTAATAGAAATAATTAATTGTGATAAATTATTAATTTTAGTGGTTTTAAAGTATATTTAGAATATATTTTTACAATTTAATACAATCTTGGTCATTGGATGTAATTTCACATTTAAACCACACAAAAACAAGTGTCAATCTTTTGATAGTTATTATCTCTTAAGAACACGCTATTTGTGTTGACGACGAGAATTAATTTTTAAATTAATTAATGAAACTGATATGTTTTGAATTTAGTAAAATAGACATCATTTTTGAGTTCATAATATCAAATATATCTTAGGCCTAATTTTTGGTATTTTTCTGGAAACTTTCATTTTTTGATGAATAGTGAAACCGCTAAGTGGTAGTTAAAAAAAATGAATTTTTCATAAAACATAATTTTACCGCTTCTGTGTGTGGAATTTCAAAAATCCAAGAGACACGGTTGATGTCAGTAAGTAAAATGTGGTTCAATGAGATGAAAATATTTTTTGGTGAATAGTAACTTTTTACTTTTTTTACCACGGTTAAAAGTAAATAGGGTAATTAAAGGTAAAATTGATATAATTATTACCCTAACACATGTCCTAATTCTATTGGATATGATTAATTCGACCAAAAACAACCATAGGAATAAAATATGACCATTTAGGCCCACTTGGATTAGATTATAACATTTATTATTATTTAATTCAAAGAAGAGTTAAAAGAATTAAAATCAAAGTTTATTTACTAAAAAAAATTTAATATGGGGTTATAAATAAGATAAATTAGATTTTAAATATTCATTAGAAATATAATAATATTTCCTACATAATGATATTTTATTTATAATTTTTATAAATTAAATAAATTAATTTATTTATGACACATTGATGATGCAGTAATTACCATAATAGTGAAAACTTAGAATAATTGATATTATAAATACACAAATAAATATAATTTCAGACTTTTTATGAATTAAACTAATTTTCTAGGTTAATATGGCATGTTAGTATTGATTTAATTAACTTTTGTCGAAGTAATCATTCTGTTATGAGTTTCACAAAAATCAACTATTGAATAGTGTCAAAATTGACATAAAATAATTTTTAAAATAAATATTATATTATTGATTGTTATTTTATTCCTAAAAAACTAAGGTTCGGCCAAGATACTAATATAATGATATTTGTATCATTTATGGACCACTTGGGGGTCGCTTGGATGTATATGGTATGTTTATTAACTATATAATATAAAAATACAAAGTGTCATGGTAAATGTGAATCTAATTAACTAAGAGTTAAAATTAAAAGATAAGGTTAGTATAATGACCTAAACTTGTCTAAATTCTATTGGATGAGAGGATTTCTACCCATCCCCACCTTATATTAAAAATAAATCAATTTGGAGCTATTTAAAACCGAATTTGGCTTTATAATAAAATAATATTTTTAGTTATTCCAAAGGTGCCCCTCTCCTCCCTTATAAAAGTGCACCTCCTCCCCCTCTTCCTCACACCACTTTGAGACTTCAAGCTCGGCCAAACCCTGCCCATTTCACTTCCCCACTTCCCTAGAAACATCATAGAGGTCCTGGATTTCTTCAAAGACAAATTTTAGTACCCTAAGAAGAAGATTCAAAGAGCCTCTTCAAAGAAGAGGTAATGTCCGTTACCGATTCTTTCAACATTATTCTTTCTTCCACTTCTTCTTATTAGGTTGTTTCATTATGAAGTAATAACATTAGTATCAATAATATACTGATATGTTATTATAAGTATGAAACCACCCTATTTCACAATCTATCCATCCTACGGAAAACGAAATCACCGTGCGTGCGTACATACGGAATACCGTCTCCACACCGTGGTGTAATGTATTTTCCACCACCACCTTACTTGGATGGGTATAATGGTGTAAATAATAACTATATATGATTATTTTAAAGTGATATTGATTCTGAAATAGTATACATACACTCCAATACAGTCCCACGATCATGAGAACGATATCATCGCTCGTGCGTACGTACGGACTACCGTCTCCACGACGCGATGAGATTCATTCTCCACGTTAACAATTCATGAATGATTATAAAGTATGTATAATAAGTAATAATTTAATATATTACATAATAATGATACTTTATTTATGTGTATATATATGTATGTCATCTACTTAATTCCATTCAACTCAATAAGGAAACGAAAACCGCGTCCATGCGTACGTACGGCCTACCATCTCCATGATCAGTGTATTTCTTTCCATTTGATGATTTATTATATATATGTATATTCTGAATATATATTATATATAAATCATGTTTTATATTCTGGAATTAATTGGTCATGATATAAGTAATCATATGAATAATTACAAGTCAAAACACGGATGACAAATGAAACAATTTTACCCAAAACACTCTTTAACATGGAATTTACAAAAGAACGGGTAATATAAAGTCATAAGTGAACCATATATGATATCATAACAATGAGTATGATTCTGGAATAAGTCAATGACATTATTTAAATCATTATATAGGAGGTTCGGACACTTACGAAGCAAATCAGACCTAAGGTAAGGGAAATATCACAATCTCATTTTTATCTGAGATTGTTTATACTTTGGTATTTACTAGGGTGTATTTTATCATCCACATCCATGTTTCCACAATATGTAATATTATTTCCATCCACCTAAAATTGTTTAAATCCATTTTTACCCTTTGGTGAGTTTATAGTAAAAGATATGAAAGGAATATTTTGTTATTTTTCGTACGAGGTACTTTTTGACTTTTCCGACAAAAATACGAGAAGAATATATTTTTTAACTTATATTGCATGAATGGATTTTCAAAACATTATTTCCAAGAAGCTTCCTTTACCAGTTTTCATGTTTATTTTTAATCAACTTCATTTAGTTTAAAATTGTATGACATGTTAAGAAAGGAAAATGTTTTTGAAGTAGAAAGTATATTTTCCTCAAGAATGGAGTTCAAGTGTTTTATCAAAATTATTTTCAATCTAAGATAATATAGGATTCTGTTTCTATCACTATTATTAAATTGATTTGATTATGTTGTGATGGAAATATTTTTATGAATTCCTTTATCTTATATGAATTGTTTTATGATGTCATGATGTTTTAGAATCCCATTTTTTTATTTCATGGGTTATGCAATGATGTATGATTTATGATTTTGTGGCACACATAAGAATGGTATCATTATGAGATGGGTGGGACCTATATCTCCCTCTAATGAATTGGGTAAAGATTTTATATCTCATGATATAGAAATGGCTAGAACGGCAGGTTAAATCGGTTCAGTAAAACAGGACTGAAACGAGGAGTGAACTCGGTTCAGAAATGGACTTTGTCCACTAAGATAGTCTTGGCAATGAGTCTTGACTAATAAAAAATGGTTCTCTATGATTATGTGTGCATGCCACAAAGTTTCATGTTTTATGTTATGATTATTGGGATTACATTTCACTACCATGATTTATCCCATGTTATGAAATTATGATCTCTTTTACAGGGTAAGATTTCCAAATTGTTAGGTTCTTATGAATATGATGTGATTGATATTTATTTTGTTTACCCTTACTGAGTATTTGAGCTCACACTTTTATGTTTTCTTTTCCATAGGATATAAATAATGGTTTTTTGAAAGGAAAAAAAATTGGAAGATCTTTATGGGAGATTTTGAAGATCTTTCACCACGATTAGAATATTACGTTCCAAGTTTCCAAAGACACTAAACTATTAAAGTCCTTGTGTGTCTGTTTTTGTTATGTATTAAGTATTCCTAAAAAGTAATCTAATGTCCATGTACGTTAAGCTTCATGTCTCTAAAATATCCATTTAATTATATTTGAGAAGGTTCGGTTATTGAAGATGAATTCACTAGGATGAGAGGGAAATTAATGATGTAATTCTATACCATAGTTATTCCCTAGTGATGTATTGTATATAAATGAGTATTTTTTAGGAAACCCAATCATCAAATAATTGTTCATTTTTTATTGAGAACCACCTTCAATTCTTCTTATTCCTCAAGAATGTGGTAGCCCATATGGGTCACATGTTTCTTAGAAAAATCCTACAAGACTTCTTTATTATCCTCATATTTCTATATTATGAAATATTATTATAAAATAATTTTTATTTATAAATCCAAATATTTGATGGTAATGGTATATGTTTGGATGATCATCAAGATCAGTTGCATTCATATTTTGGATCTCTAGTAGGTGGCTCAATATTTTTCATGTGCATCAAAAAAAGTACACAAGAATGTTTTTATTCTAGGAATTTTATGTGTTATTCAGCTTAGATTTGATTACATGATACCACTTGTTATCATGATAATATTTTGTTTTGGATTAATAGTTAATGTATTATGGCTATTGAGGTTAGGTTACACGTGGTAATGACACATGAAAATTTGTTAGATTGGGAGTCATGTTTGGTGCTACTATTTTTGTGTAGGTGATTATAGCTATTTGCACCTCCCCATTCCCCTTATATGTAAGGACAGTGATGTTCAAGATTTAATATTTGTTTCAAAAAATCAATAATCTCAGAAATGTAAATATTTAGTGACCTCTTGGATTCTACTATGTTGATTCATTTGGATTAGAATATGAACCTATATCATTTTTATGGATTTATTGAGCATTTTTCAATGATTTTCTCATGATGAAATTTCATCTTAATGAAATATTGCAAATTTTACATCTTAGACCTAGTTTACACAATAGTAACTGAACCCGGTTGGCTACATGGCCTCATGAGTACCCCCATGTCCACATGAGGATGTTCACTATAAGGGATGGTGAATAGTGTAATAGTGGGGAGATAATATCATCAAATCATAGTATATAACAACAACATAATCATATCATCCAACATAATAAGCTTATGAATTATTGATCCACTGAAGAACAAACAACCATCATATAAATAAATATAGAGCAATGAAATAATTTAATTTCATAATCTGAGAATTATGATCCAAATTTTAGAATAAATAATTGACGGAAACCCATTAATATTTTTAGAATTTTGATAATCATAAATTGAATCTAATAAATTAAATTTCACCCTTATTAATTTTGAGCACTCATGAATCATAAATTGGAAATTTAATAGATTTAATATCACCTTTTCATGTATAGAAACATGAAACTAAATTCATAAAAACAAAATAACTTGAAATTTATTATAGATATAGAGTTGTATAAATAATGTAATTTTAAATGCATATATATATTTATTCAAATAAAGTGGTGATTAATAATAAAATTTCATTATAGAAGACCTCATTCAAATTTAAACATAATTTTGATACAAATAATATAAATCCCATATAATAATAATAAATTTAGAATGAATTTAATAAATAATTAACTTACTTAGGTTTATGTTGCATCAAATTCTCCCACACTTTGGAAATGTTTTTTTCAATGTTCATTTTCATGTTTGTTAAAGCCATATTTCAAATGAGGATAAAAATACTTCAATTTTTCATAGATATAAAAGAAAAAATATGAGGACATGTTGAAAATAAAATTAATAAATATATATATATATATTTTAAATTCAAACAATCATATAAGGATATCAAACTAAACATCAAAAACATTTACAGATTTTAGGTTGGCAGTGCAATATTAATGTCCTAGTATAGTGAAAATAAATATAATCCACAGAAACAGGACATACAAAATACTCTCCAAGTAATAAACTAACAATATTCAATCATCCATGGATAAAAAATTGAAAAGTGATTCCATAGACAACATCCAACCAAAAAATATAAATAGTTTATTGACAAATGAGTAGAAAAAATTGATAATCTCACAAATAAAACACTACCACCTGACACCAAAACATGAAAAAAAAATGATGACATCAGATAACTCAGATCTAAAATGAATATACATACCTATGGTCTAGACTAATCAAATCCTGATTGATGACATGCATTCAAGCCATCCAGAAGATGTCATACCAAGGTTTTATTCATCATTCCATGCTTAGCTCTGACCACCCTCATCAGTGGTAGAAACCCTAACTACAATCAGAACACTACAATGATGTTTGAAACACACTCGGCCTAACAACAGCCTTCTCTATGGTCGAATGTACCTCAGAGAACCATGCTAAAATTTGGACCCCTTGGTTGAATCTCCCTCGTCAGGTCAACCTGTAATGCTCAAAGCCCTCGGCTCCACCTACCAGTGCTCGATAGCTAACTCCCACGACCCCCATAAAATTGGGTAGACATTCGCAAACCTGATTTCATGATTTCATGTAATATTGTTATTAATTTTCAATTTAATCATTTATTATTATGATTTTCAAAAAGGTAATTTTATAAATGAAATCGAATATTTATTTGGGTTAAATTCTATTAATGGTAAACTGAAATATATAATTCCAAAATTTAAAATTTTGGAAGAAAAAATCCTAAAAATATATTGAATTGAAAATAATAATATTATTAAAACCAAAGTATATTTATTTTAATCATTATTATTATTTACTATATACATTTTATAAATTTTAATCCATTAAAATAGTATTATCATAATTCACTAATTATCATTACATATAAAATAGTTTCTATATATTCTATAATAATAAAATAGTTTATGTCCAATTTTAAAGATTGAAATCTAATATTGAACAAAATAATCAATTATTATATATATACATATATATACATATATATATATATATTATCATCACATTATTATTATTATTAATTATAAATTTATATTTCATATTATATCCTTAATTTATTAATTAAACACTATTTAGTTCTAAAATCAACATAATATGTTAAAATGTTCTAATAAATAATTTGTCCTATATTTAATAGTATTTTTTATAATTTATTTTAATATTATATCAGAAAAATAATGATTCGTTATAAGAGTTTGAAGGAATTAAATAAAATCATAGATGGAAATAAATTAGTAGTATACATTCAGAATTTATTTATTTTGATAATTAATAATTTAATATTCACATAAAAATTAGTTTTATTATAATTTCAATTATTTAATTACTGATTTCATCAAAATATAATGAATAAATTATTTTTTATTGATACTTGGTATTTCACATTCCCCTACCCCCTTTAATGAATTCTACCCTCTCAATTCGTTCATCAGACTAAAAGGAATTATGAATTACCATCATAATAATTTTGAACATTTTCAAGGCTAAGAATATATACTCCATCACTTAGATGAAAACCTATAATCTTCAAAATTGTCTTTCCCATTCCTCTGATACCTGTTATAATGAACTGAAGCCACACTTCCTTATTTAGTGCACAAAAATGATATGTAATGTTTTTTCAATTAATAAATTGAAACAACACACACAAGGTTATACAATACAGGACCTATTATGGTCTAGGATTTGGATGATTAGAAATCATCGTACAAATTATTAGAGTTTCCAAATAAAAATAAAAAAAATTAGTAATGTGTTCTAACTCCTTATGATAAGTGAACACCTTCGTAACATTCTATTAAACCTATGGGAAAAAACATTTAACCATAATGTGAGTAATTATTTCTCTCAGTAAGGGGGTTTGAAAATATAAATAAAAACATCCCAGATATTTTCTTCGAATAAAAAAATATATGTATACATTCTTAAATGTAGATTTTTAAAAACAATTTCATCTATATAATTTAGAAAACAAAAATTTTATAAAATATTAATATTTAAAAATATCATTTCTATTTCTCCATTGAAAATAATAATTTTTGGTTGGGTCATTTATGATACATGGTAGGCCATAATAAAACTGTAAGGTCGCTAGTCATAACTCATATGTAAAAAATTCCCCTTAAGATTTATGGGTTCACTCCATATAACATGACATTCACTATACATATGGAATGGTTTTGAAAACACTTTTAAATGACATGACTTTCTCAATCATTACCCAAAACATTTCAATGAAACAAATCATTCTTATAACATTTCATTAACATATTCTGGAATGTTTCTAAAACCGTTTTAAAAATAATTCCATTATTGAAATAACTATCCTTATTTTCAAATCATAAATAAAATGAATAATGAAATAAATGCACACTTGATCCCAAAACTCATGGAATGAAAATTTGTTTAAGTATTGTTATAATCATTAAAATAATACTGATATTTATATTCTCTAATAACATTACAACTTTTTGAAATAATATTTACATAAATATAATGCTCTTATAATCATAAAAATATTTAAAATTTGATTTAAGAAATAAAACAAATATATTAGTTAAATTTTTTCATGTTATAATGTTAATTGTTGAAAATATTGATGCATAAATCCATAAATGAATAAAAGTGAAACAATCCATAATAAAATAAACTCAATAAATATAGAGATAAGATATAATTCTCTATCATAATATCTGAATTAAGATCAAAACTAGAAAATAAATAATTGATGGATACCCTTTAATCGTTTGAGATTCTTGAGAATCTTAAATTGAAATCTTATATATTAAATATCTCTCTTATTAATTTTAAGGCATTTGAATAATAAATTTGAAATAAATTTTTTTTAACATCACCCTTCCATGTTTTGAAACATGAAACTAATATTCTTTAAAAATAAGGAACATGAATTTGGTAATTTATAAAGATGTATATATAAAAACGTGTATATTTAAATTCATATATATATATACTAGTGATTCTGAATACAATTTCTATACAGTAGACCATATTCAAAATTAAACTTAATATTGATAACATTAATTTTAATCCCTTATAATAACTATAAATTTTGAATGATTCAAACAATGAAATCACTTACCTAATTTTATGTTGCCTCAGACTCTCCCTATATTAGGAAACCAATTTTCTTTATTTCCGAATTTTCATTTCCATGGTGGTTAAACCAATATTTTACATAGTGATATATATACAGTTCAATATTTCATAGAAAGATAACAATAAAAATATAGACATGCCGAAAATTAGTCAAACAAATAGATAAATAAATTTAATATTCAAAAAATCACTTTAGAGGATCCATTAGAACAACATAAACATTGAATGATTTCAAGATTGTAGTGTATTCACAATGTATAGGTGCAATGAAAATAAAACAAAATCTACACAAATAGTACATCCAAACCCATCTTCAAGCAATAGATAAATCAAATTCATTAATCTATAGCTCAATAATTAAAAAGTAAAGTATTATATAATAACCACCCAAAAAAAGTAATTGTTATATAATCGATTAATAAAAGAGTATAGTAAAATTTATAATCAATTGAATAAAACACTATCGCCTGACACCAAAAAAAGTAGAAATATGATAGCACCAGAATATTTATATCTATATAGAAAATACCTATCTATGATCCGTACAAATCAAAATCCTATTCATGATGCTCGGACAAGACCTCCAAAAAAATACATGCTATGATTTGATTTGATGGTCCACACTCAACTCTGACCACCCTCAATAATGATTAAAACCCTGACCACAATTGTAACCCTATGACGATTCTCAAACCAATCTCAGTTGAAATCCTAACTCAACTAGGTTCTAACACTACTCAGAGGACCATGTCGTCATTCATTTTTCCATTGGTTGAATCTTCCTTTTCAGGTCAACCACCACTAATCGATTTCCTTGTCTCCTACTGCATGTGCTCAATGACCAAACCCCAGTATGCCCCCCTTAAATTGGTTCAATGACCCCAAACCCGATTTCACGATTTCAGATCATTTTTTCTTCATTTTCAATTTAATCAGATATTATTATTATTATTCTTATCATATAAAATCTTTAAAAAAAATATGTTTTTATTTTGGTTAAATTCAATTGATTCTCTATGGATTTCGTAATTCAAATATTTCAAATTTTAGAAGACAATTCATAAATATAAATTTAATTAAAAAAATTAGATTTATTTAAACAATGTATATCTATTTTAAATATTATTTTAAACAAATTATATGTTTTATAAATATTCATCCATTAAAATAATATTATCTTAATTCACTAATAATCATTACTTATATAATTTATTCTACTTATTCTATAGTAATAAAAGAGTCTATATCCTATATTAAAGTCTTAAATAAACTATTTAAAAAATATGAATGAATTTTATTTATATATAAATTTTTTAACAACACTTTATTATTATTTTTTATTTATAAATTTATATGTTATGTTATAATTTTAATTGACTAATGATAAACTATTTACTTCCAAAATAATCATATTATATTATAATACTCTAACTAGTAATTTATGTAATTTTTTAACAGTATTTCTTTATAATTTATTCAAATCGTATATCTTAATAATAATTATTTATTACAAAATTTGTGAAATTATTAAATAAAATCATATGTGAAGATAAATTATTATTATACCTTCTGTGTTTACACATTTTCATAGTTAATAATTTCAATTTCACATAAATGTTTTCTCATTAGCATTACTATTATTGAATTAATTCTTAATTAAAAATATTACAAATAAATTAATTTCTTATTGATACACGAGAAGTTACATGATCTTTCTGGGTAAATGTTTTTTGTTGGTGTGGAAATAAATAAAACTCAATAACTCTTCATATAGTTGAATCAACGTATTTTTCTTTTAGTCGAGACGCCATTAAAAATATGTAGATGAAATCTCAATTGGAATATTTACTTATGGAATTAATTTTTTCCCTTTATTTTGGGATTGTGATAATTAATCTAAAATTGACCATACTAGGAATTCAGTACTACATTCTTGTTCAAAAAATACGAATATCAATTAAAATTTCATCACAGAGCTTATAGTGAAGAATGAATGTATGCTGGATTATGTTCTTACATTGGATCAAGTTGATTAAATTTTAATAAAATATTTAAGAATATATCTTTCCACAAAATGAGGTTGAATATGGGAATCCATCCTTTTCACAAAAATGCTCAGGTATGGGTTTTCCCCTTTATTACCATATCTTTTCATTGTGTTTGCAAAGGGGGATAATTGTTTCATTAATCTATCTTAAAGAATGATTTAAAAAAGGTCTATTATGTGTAAGATGTGAGTCGATCATGTTATGCAAGAACTAATCTGAATATTTCTTACAGTTGTTGTAGGAAATAACTATTATGTATTCTAGGAAATTTAAAAATGTTCATAAGAAAGTTGAAGATGAAAAAATATAAGGAAGGCAAGTTGTGAAGAATGATGATGAAGTTTAATAATCAGTACTTTTATAAATCATAGTTTAGCTTTCAATAATTCGTGTTTCCATTAATGAGTTAGATCACATAGGCATAGAATTATTGATAATTAATTCATTATCATGGGTCATAGTGTTTAGTGATTTAAGATTCATGATTAAAAAACAAAAGGGAGAGATTTTTTGGAATAAGTTGGCTAGTTATGTTTTTTTTTATTTTTAAGTAAGTAGTTTTTCAAATATTTTGTCTTATGTTGTCATTGTAAAATAAAACAGCTCACATTTAAGAATATGGTGATCAGTCTCAAAAATTGTATTTAGAAATTATGATTCAAAATAATATTCTAGAATTCTATATAGAAATTATTATTTAATAATTAATTAAATTCAATAATTGTAAGTCCCAATATATTTTGTAATTCCAACACAAAAATAATATTCAATAATTCTGACATTAAAAAATAATTATAAATTCTGACCCACTATGCTTAAGAAGGTCCATCGTATTGAGAAGAATATTTATGGAAGGAAAGGATCATTGGGATCACCTTAGTTTTTAAATGAATATAATAGGAAGTTATACTAATTTCCATTAAAAATATGATGCTGATTTTCTATCTTATATTTCTCAAAAATCTTATGAAAGTTGTAAAACATGTGATGCAAGATTAAAAGAAGAAATGAGGAGTAATGTGATGAAAATAGTCTTCAGAATAGTTTTCTCTAGATGGAAAGGTTGAATTTTTTTTAAGGAATAAGGAGTTATAATACATTCTATTATACACCAGATGATGCTAAACCAAATCTTAAATTTATTCAATTTCATAAAGGAAGTTATGCTTATACCTGATATTTGAAAAGGAAGGAAGTTGTTGAAGATGAAGGTTTTCAGTATCAAGATCAATAGAATGAGAACAACATATATATAATTTCTAAGAATATTGATGATTTTTATTTATTTATATATGTGAGTTTTACTATAAAATCAAACTGAATAAATCATACTATGAAAATAATACATGTAAATTATTACTAGGGAATCATACAGAAAAAATCAAATTGAGAAATGTTACTGAAGAAATCATACTGGGAAATTATTAATAGAGGATTGTACCAAGAAAATAATTATAAGAAATAGAATTGAGTAAATAATACTAGGAAATAGTACTATGAAAATTGTATTGGGAAATAGTTCTATTGAAATCATGGTGGAAAATTGTAATGGAGATGCTGAAATTGTTAAATGACTAGAGAGGGTTTGAGAGGAGTTTATAAGAGTTGAAAAAGTCATAAATGAATCATAATTTTATGGAGGTTTTAATTTTAGGTAAATATTGGTTGAGTGGAAATGTTTTTTAAGAACCCCACCTAAGACTTTTTGGGTAGCTATAAAAGAGAATATACTTTCTAATTTCTGGTGCTGATGTAATATTTATCACAGAAGAGAGAAAGTATTTGAATTTCCAAAGAGAATAAGTTTCCGAATTGAAATTTGATGAAGTTTTTTGCAGAAAGAGGAAGAAACTAGAATAAAAAAGATATTATTCAGCTGAGAATCACATTCACCTATGAATTATATCAAGCAGGGAATCGTATCCATCTAGGAATCATATTCAACTTGGAATTTTATTTCTAAATAAACTGTATTTATTTTGAAATTGTATTCATCTAGGGATTGTATTCAACATAAAATCATCTTTATCTAGAAATAGTATTCATTTGGGAATCATATTAAACATTGAATCATATTCAGCAAGAAATCATATTTTGCTAGGAATCAAATTTAATGGGGAAAAATATTCAGTTGGGATTAGTAATGGAATTTCTAGAGTCATAATAGATGCTTTTTCATAATTTTCTCAACCGTATTATGATAAAGTTGTGTTATATTGTTGAGAAAATCAGAAATGGGAATCATACTATGAAATAAGACTGATTTGGAATTACGCATTCTAGGAAGTTCTTACCAGCTTCTGGGTAATAAAGTGAAGAGTACTATTTAATGATCATATTTCTGAAATTTGATCAAGAAGCACTGTAACATGTTTTTTATAAAAATATTTTTCTAAAAATATATGATACACAATTCATATTCTATTTTTTAGATTATAGTTCTACCTTAGTGTAAGGTAATATCCTATTTGCTATATTTCATAGAAAAATCATTGTTTCCTTTTGGATTCTATGGTATTTGATCATTTTTAAACCATACCAAGTTAGTAAATATTCTTTTTGAATTTTGAACCATGTAAATTATTTTCATCCTATATATGTATTCTTATTTGATATTTACCAGGGAAAAAGACATTAATAGGTGCTTATGTTGGTTTCAAAAGTAAGGAATCATAAAATAAAATGATATCACTAATTCACCCCCCCCCCCCCCCCCCCGCTCAGTGATACCACAATCTTGACTGAAAAAATAAACATGATTCTCTATATAAAAACCATGGTAATTATTTGACATTTCCATATTGTTATATGTAATGGTTCCATTACGTGGTGAAACAATCTTAAGAAACATATATATTACATAATTTTTATGAATATTAAATACATATCATTATCACAGATGCCTAAGGACCATAAATATATTGTTTTTTATATGATATGCATAATCAACATAATACATATATTTTATTAATCATATACCCTAACTATATACATATTAGTACCCCTATTAACATATGATACTCAGACTCATCCATCAAACCCAGGAGAATGAAAACTCATAAAAAGGGTTAGTTCAGACACACTGTAAAGTTAAACATGGGAGATATAAATCATAATATATCATAAGATAATCATATGTATATAATAATAT
Source organism: Viscum album (assembly GCA_963277665.1). Classification (NCBI taxonomy): domain Eukaryota; kingdom Viridiplantae; phylum Streptophyta; class Magnoliopsida; order Santalales; family Viscaceae; genus Viscum; species Viscum album. The sequence continues at coordinate 1,593,740,020 of OY728130.1, read as the reverse complement.
AATCATGTAAAGTTTCTTAATAAAAAATATTCATATACAAAAAAATATGATTATAAACTCCCAAATCAAGACATGTCTAAAACCATGATTTGTAGGAGTGTCAATGTTGTAACCTTCATCCAATATTCAGAACATAAATATTTGTGATTATAAGAATTATAAAACATAATACTATTAAAATATATATATTAAATCTGTTCCACTCTTAATCATGTGAGAATAGATAAAATTAATTTTAATCACACATAAAAATGGGAATATAGCCATTCAGAATCATATCCACCCATAATATATTGAGAATAGCTTATAGAAATTACACTAAGACATAAAAAATGATAACATAGCTATTCAAAATCATGTCTAATATTATCAACATCATATCATATCACATTTCCCAATGAATTGTAGTGATACCCATTTTTTGGATGATCATGCTTAGTTCATATTCCTATTAGAAGATTATGAAGAAAGATATCATTTCACCAAATCAAAACCAATGAAAAACAAAATGGGTTTCATTGTGATTTGGTCTTAATAATAATTTACCATCAATATAATTTTATGGATGATAACTTCTTATTAGCTACAAAATTATGCATAATAAACATTAAGTTCTATTTTAATAAATGAGAATACCTTTAAAAGATCCCCAACAAATTTCATGACATAAATATATTTTTCATTTTGATATCATTTATTTAAAATGTATAAAAAATAGAATAATTGAAAACAAATCATTTAAGAGTACCATGTAAAATAAAATGTATTATTCAATGTAAATATATTTCATAAAAAAGGTAAAATTAATTTTTTTGGTATATGTTACTAAAAATATTACATTCACATCTTTGTTTAAAAGTACCATATTCGGAAAATGTTAATAGGATTATTTTAAAACACATTATATAAAGACATATATGGTTAGAATTTTCATTAATATATCATTTCATATTTGTAAAAACATTCTTAAAAACATTTGAAATAAAATATGGACACTATTAAAATTGGGTTTGGACCAATGAGAAAAATAAGTGAACTTTTCTCAAATATATTGTATCAACCATTTTATGTACCAAGGATATAAGTGTTAAAGAAAGACATAAAAATCCAGAAATAAATTTATTAAAATAGAATATATTTTGATTAATGGATTTGATCTATGTTATTTCCTTAAATATAATTTTAGTACAGACAACCATGAATGGAAATGGTATTTTATCATAAATCCCATACCACAAGATAAATCTTTCTTCCCATTAGATCAAACATTTTTAATAATAAAGATATATTTATTATAAACAAATTATATAATAATATTATTAAAAAATACTATGTATCATTAAATTATAATTTCAAAATGTCATCATTTTTTTAAGCTTTCATCATTAAAATGAACATTCAGGTGATAACTATTTCCTTAATGTTTAGTACGGATCAATGGTTCGAAACGTTTCTCCAAATTCATGATGTTTTCATATACTCAATAATAATAAGGATAATATAATCATATTTATTCATTATATATGATTTTATAACTGATAATATGATGATTTTATGAAAAGAATTACATCATATCATTGAGACAACACATTGTACTTACATTTGATGTTTTCTTTCATATAATTGATTAAATAAAAAAATTAAATTTTAATTCACATTTATGTATTCATTAATATATAATAAATATAACATATAATAATTAAATATATCCTTATTATAATCTACTAAATTATGTGATGAAAAAAATCACATCCCTTAATGACACTGATTGTCAACACGTACACACGAGAAACATTATCACTTTTCCAAATATGGGTAGGTAGGAACAAAAATATATTATTATAATTACATAGGTATAATAATATAATAAATATTATAAATAATAATTAAATCCATTTTAATATATATTCATGGATGATGATTATTGAAAATTAATTATACCACTACATTGAAGTAGTAGCCCACGTATACACATAAGTGATAAATTTTTGTATCATTTGATGGAAAGGAGGTGGAAAATCATTTTTTCATAACCCCAATAAACAATATTTGTATTTATTATACTAGACTCATTATGTTAGTATGAATTAAATAGAATCAAGTTAATTATAGGAAGAAATAATCTTTGAAAATGGTGGGTAAGACGATTGCCTCTATTTTGAGAAGATTCAGATGGCATAATACCTAAGACATATTAAGATAGTATTAGGGGACTAAAGGGAGACAAAAATAAATTTGAGGAATATAAGAATTCATTTTAGAAGGTATTGGATAATATAGTCTGATCAATTTGTGAGAACAAGTAAGGATAAATGTGGACTTTTAAAATTGATGGGACGAATACACATGGTATTACTAAAATGATTTAAATAAAATAAGCTATAATTGAATGAAATTAGATCCAAATGTATTGTAAATATAATATTTCATAATATATTTTCAAATCATTTTCATCCAATAATATTTAGGTAATTTAAATAATAATTTTTAACCATTTATCTTAGTAAAATTAATTTTAAGCCAGTTATAAGCACATCCATGGTAAACATTTTAACAATTACTAATATAAATTATAAAAAAATTAGGTTGAAACTAAAAAATTATGATTGAATTAATTTTAAATAAATATTTAATTATTTGAATTTTTTTTGGCCAATTTTACCCCTCGATCAAATGCTTTGGTGATAATATTAACATTAAAAAATAACATTTCAATATTATATCACAGCTCATTTGAAAAGAATGTGGCATATAAATAATGATATAAATTCCATAAACTATATTTAAATGTAAATATATCATAAAATCTTTGGGTATTACATTTTCCAAATTATTATTAGTTTATGTAGTGAAATTAAAAACGTCATATATAAAAAACTGAGAATACTCTTATCTCAACATATCCCTATGTTCCCTAGTATCCTCATCAAATTATTGGGTTTTCAAAAAAATAATGAATAAGTGATTCATCATTTTTTATATATCTTTTTATTTATAATATACAAACTCTACCAGTTTTTCTTTATAAGATAGATCATAATCCATTTGTATGACATCTAAAATCAATACAAGTGAATCATTAGGTATATTATTTGTTTTGAGATATACATGGGATACATCCTGAACCTGAGAGAAATTTTTTAGATGATCAATATTATAAGAAAATATATCAATATTATCATTAATTTCAGTTTGATTCATATATATAGTAATCATTATTCCTTTATTTCCAATCCCTTAAACTTTTTCTAAGGATATACTCATAAGAGTACATTGTCACTAAAATTATACTCTATTCCATAACCCTAGATTCCAACATAGAAATTACATCAAATATATGCTTACCTTTAAATATACTATATTGTTCTAATTATCTCAAACATTCCCATAGATAGGTCTTTTACCAGTAGATTTATTTTTACATCTTCATCCAAACATTTTGGAGTTCGACAATTCACTCCATAGAGGCCTTTATAATAATCCTTCTGAATTAGGGGTGAAAGCTATTGTCGTAAAAATAAATATAACAAAGGAATTTGTTTATTGAACCCACCATTGGAATATATATACTTTTATGTCTTAAAATCATCTAGATTTTTAATGGTTCTATTGGATAAACCACCTGGTTGAGCAAGATATGCAGTGCTAGTTTTTACTCCTTATTTCAATATTGATTAATAAATCAATAGATCACTGAGGATAACATCAAAACACAATTTGGTTCAAAAAATTGTGGCACTCCTTTCATCCTTTTAATTTCCTTAAATTATATAATTGCAAGATAATCAAGAGGTAAATATAAACTTATTGTTAAAAAATGGGCTTAAATCATAAGGAAAATTTCTATAACCTAAATAGTTTCGTTCCATTTTTATGTCTTGGGGAGTACAATGAATAAATCCATTGAAATGTTTTCAAATTTTCATTCTATAATATATAATGGTGATAAAATTCTCATATAATTATATCTATCTGCCTTAAGATAATGAAATACTAGAAATTAAGGTACATATTTTCTAATATCCCGATTTAGGTTATGACCCCAAAAACTCTATTAGGGATATATGTACATATTCATACATTTATTTTGAATAGTGAAATATAAACAAGAAATTTTTCTAAAAAATATTTACTAAATAAATATATATGTTGCTAAAATATTTGGTTCCAAATCCTCCTTATTCCATCATAGTAAAGGTTGAACATGGTAAATTTTTTACCTTCTTATGTAGTTCCAAATTTTAGTTTTTTCCTATGTAATATTCACTTGGATAGACAGTTTGACATTAATTTGAGAAAGATATTATTTTTACCCATTACTCATAACTCATCAATCAATATTCTGAAAATACATTAATATTGGTTATTATTCAATCTTCATTATAGAAAAACCATGGATGATCCTTCTAATGTAGATCATCTACCACCATGTTAACCATCCGATTATTTTAGTGAATTAATGAGTATTAATATTAAATAAATTCCCACCATATTTATTGAAACATATTAAACATTTTATATGTGAATATACACATACATACATTTTAATTATATATATATATATATATATATTTCACACCTTTAATTATAATGATAATGGATTCATATTTTCAATGAAAACTATAGGGACCCGATCTTAAACATTACATAATATTGAATTAAATGAATTATTCACTTTGAGGATCTTTTCAGGTTCAGAGTTTTTGATAATTAGGACATAACTATTACATCTCAAAATATTACAGTGCAGACACATCTACACAGTTTCCATTTTTTTCATAAAATAGAAACTCTTGTAAACAAAGTGTCATATCTAGTTCCATGTTTTAGACAGTATGACTTTTCCTTGATCTCATCTATGACCCTATTCATATTTAAGTCCTGTGAAAATATTTCAAAACTTGGGATGAGCATAAACAGCTCAGTAAGGGTTATAAAACAATGAATGAATTCATTTTTTCATAAATACATACAAAACCTGAAATTTTTTACATACCTCGTGAAATAATAATATTTAATTAAAGTCATACAGAAATCATAAAACTCAAAGGTAACTTGTGGAATCCATATCATACTTACATTGTAGCTATCACAGCTACATAGCAAGTTACATTGGAATACCCATCACTGTATATTCCCTAAATTTCTTAGGAGAATCATTCACGTTTACCTCCATCACGTTACCCAATGCATTGGAGATCTATCTCTGGCTCACCCACCCAATGTTTTTCATGGAACCACCCGTATACGTAAATAATTCCCAAGAACTATAACATGATCATAACACATAACAGAAGCATAAAGGAAAGATAACATTTCCATATTGCAATAGAAAAATATCATTTCAAGATATTGAAATAAAAAATCCATTCTCAATATCATTTTCAATACCAAAATACGTAAAATGAGTATATGGTATTTATTTTTCCTTTTAAAAAAATTCCGTCTTGTTAAGGAAGCCAGAGATTAAATAATACTCGCAGCGGTGGAAAGGTCATTGTCACTGCTTACGTAAGAAAACATTCCTTTTTTTCATTTAGTAAAATTCTTCTTATAAAAAGATTCCATTTGAATGAAATGAAAAGTCAAAGGTATTTATACAACGTATAAAGAAAAATCGTGTATTAAAATACAATATTCCTCAATAAAAAGAAATTAAAATGAAGTCCCTTACAAAGATCATTTTGTAAATAAAATAAATATATTATGTGTATTCAATATAAGGACACATAAATCAAGTATAAATACATAAAAATTCATTTCTCACATAATCAAATAATGACATCAACAAGAAAGATAAGATCAAAACAAAGAACGGAAATTGGGTTAAGAAGTTCTGTTACCTCATGCCCAACATGACTTGTTTGTTCTTTAATATCCAGAATAATAAACTAAAGTTAATTTATACTTTCATAAGAACATTTTTCATGTTTATTATTCCATTTATATCACTTATTACCATGTTATAAACATTATGTAATCATTTAAGTTAATAATGTTCATTTTGTCGATATTTGGTACTTGAGTAAAAAATGGACTTATTATAATTACATGTTGTTCATGTGGTTAAAGGTTCATTATATCCAGAATTATATTCCTGATTTGGATACTATATATATCCAGCATATACATGTATTTATAATAGTACCTATAATTTAGAGATAAGAAATGAAATGCACCGTTCATGGAGACAGTAAATCGTACGTACGCATGAACACTTCTTCATTTCTATTTCACATTTAATAGAATTAAAACATAATGATACATAGTATTATTATAATTCCAGTATTGTATCATATATAATATCATGAATTGTTTCTTTTATACGTACCACATATGGTATGAATGAGTCATATCACTTTGAGGGGGCGGTAGTCTGCACTTCCTCTAATGAGATTATCGCATTTACCAATAATGTAAACCATAAAGGAATGCTATAAATTAAAATTACAGAATCATAAAGAAAACATAAACATAATATATATCATATATAAATACAGTTTCATCATAATGGACACCATGAGAGGCGGTTGGAGATATTTGATCAATCATCGTTTCGTGAGGCGTTAGTTTTCCATCCATAGAAACATTATGTTATTAATCTGTTAGATGGAGGTGTGTGTAATTGTAGTTTGAATAGTTATCATAAAAACATCATAGTATATTTAGGATACTATTTCTGTTAAAAAATAAAGGAATAAAAAGAGTTTAGGGGTTGGAGAAGTAAAATAAAAGAAAACAATTTAAGAGAAACAGTTACCTTTAATTTGGGTAACTCTTTTTGGTTTGAACCAAATGACTTTATGAAGTTCCTTATGCCTAAGGTAAGGCTTCTAAGTGGAAGAGATGTATGTAGGGATCTTAATTGGGCAGATTTTGGATAAGCCAAAAGGCTTGAGAGGTGTGCGTAATTGGATAGAAATGGTCCCCTTTTATAAGTGAGAGGAGGGGCTCTGTAGGAAAGTGTGAAAATATTATTTTATTATATAATTATATTCAGTTTCTAAAGGTCCAAATATCAATAAGGTCAAAGATAAGATGACTCATATTCTAAATAAATTCATCCAATTAGAATCAGACATGATTTGGATTATATTTTAATCATTATAATCTGATTTATTTAAATCATTTATTAATGAGGTAAATACTGCATCATTATTGTGTCATAAATAATTTAATATATTTGATGTCTAAAAATTATAAAAAAATACCATGATGTAGGAAATAGTTTTAGCTTTCCAATTAAGTTTTATAGTAGAAAATATAATTTATATAACACCATATAAAAATTAAATTACTAAAATAATTTTGTTTATGTGATTTTTTCATTTATATTAAATTAATTAATCTAAAGTGTCATTATCTTTCATAAGTGGCTCCATGGGGTCTCAAAATCGACCCAAATATGAACATGGTCGGACATGACTCATCAAATAAGTTTTGGACAAATTTTATAGTAATTTTGAATTATTAGAATATTCTTTTTACCATGAATTAACCTATTTACCTTTAATCGTGGTAAATAAAAGTCAAAAGTTACTACTCACCAAAAATTAGTTTCAACTTATTGAACCAAATTTTACTTCTTGATAATAACCATTTATGTCGTATTTTTTAAATTCAATTCACATAAGTGGTAAAATTTTATTTAAATGAAAAAGTCAGTTTTTTTAACTACTACTATGTGGTTTCACTATTCATCAAAAATTGTAGTTTTTCAGAAAAATAACAAAAATTAATCCTAAGCTATATTTGATATTCCGAATTAAAAAATGATGTTTATTTTTTCCAAATTGAAAACATAAAAGTTTCATTAATTAATTTTAAAATTAATTCCTGTTGTTAAAACAAATAGCATGTTTTCAAGAAACAATTACTATTAAAATATTGACACTTGTTTATGTCCAATTTCAAAGTAAAATTAATTTCAATTACCAAAATTGGATTTAATGAAAAAAATATATTCTAATTACACTTTAAAACCAATTAAAAAGATAATCTAACAATATAGATAAATTATATTAAAAGGCACTTTTGAAATAAAATACAATATTTTAACTATTCATTAAAAAATGAACTTTATCGGAAAAATCACAAACATTTACACAAAGTAAATTTTGATGTCCCCAGTCTAAAGAAGGATTTTATTTGATCAATTAGAATGTATTAAAGTGACCAAAACTATATTTAAAGAGGGTTATCCATTAAAAGATGGTAAAACAACCTTTTAATGTGAATTATGCTTAAAAATATATTCATTCACATTTTAATCCTCTAACTTTTTATTCGATAAATTTAAATACATTTAACAATCATATATAATCATATTGTAGTTTTTTTGTTCATTCTTGTTGATACAACGGTTAGGAGTTAACTACCATTTAAAATAATAATATTACATTATTAGTGTGCCACGTAAGATTTAAAAGAAACTCGTTGTTGTGTATTGGGTACACTATCGAACATAGATAACCCTTTAAAATAAAATTAATATGTACTTCAGAAATATTAATAAATAAGAAATATTTCTTGTTCTTCATTTACCTGGGATGTCACATCCTTCCCCCTATTGGGAATTACGTCCTCACAATTTTTATTCACTTATCAAAATAAACGGGGGTATTTATCCCTCGTAGAATTTTCATATTCCCACATTGTCTCTTCAACCATATGGTTTTTCCACAAAACCATTAACTGGTGAATCACCTTATTCTGCAACACTTTCTATCTATAATCAAGAATCTGAATTTTTTGTTCTTTATAAGAGAGATTCTCTTCCAATTGAACAACCTCTAGGATCAAAACATGATATGGATCGGGCATATACATTATTAACATAGAAACATGAAAAAAATTGTGTACCTAGGATAAAATTGGAGGCAAAGCCACTCTGTATGCAACTTATCAAACATTCCCCATAATTTTATAATGTCCAATGAACCTCGGAATCAACTTTCCCTTCTTACCAAAAAGCATCACACTTTTCCATGGAGAAACATTGAGAATGACATGATCACCTACCTCAAAAGAAATATCCTTCCTCTGGTTATATGCATAACTTTGTCTTATGCTCTGTGATGTTCTAATGTGCTTCTGAATCAACAGAACTTTCTATTCCATCTCTTCTACCAATTCTGGTCCCATCTACTTCCTTTCACCTACTTCATCCCAAAAAGATATAGTTCGATAACGCTTTCCATATAATGCCTCAAATGGAGCCACCTGTATACTGGAATGAAAACTGTTATTATATAAAAATTGAACCAAAAAAGGATGTTGGTCCAAACTTACAAGGTGATCTAGTGAACAAGCACATAGCATATCCTCCAAGGTATGAATTGTTCGTTCTAACTACCCATCTGATTAAGGATGAAAAGCTATACTAAAATTTAATTCAGTACCCAATGACTTCTGAAGGCCTTTCCAAAAGTTAGAAGTAAACCTGGGATCACAATTAGATACAATGGAGAGGGGAACTCCATGAAACCTGACTATCTCTTTAACATACAACCGAGAAAGCTGATCTAGAGAAAATGTATCTCTATTAGGAAGGAAATGAGCATATTTAGTCAATCGATCAACAATAACCGAGATTGAATTATTACCTCGAGATGTCTTTGGTAATCCCACAACAAATTCCATTGATATATTTTCCCATTTCCACTCTGGCACCAGTAAAGGCTGAAGTATCCCTTTAGTTAACTATAACTATGCTATAACGAAGATCCCTATACATCTTAGTACTACCTGGATGAACCTTCTGATCCCACTCTACCTTTTTCTATAACTCACAGTCTTATTTATGCGCTTTCTTTATTCTGTTTGAAAGAGATGATCTCACTGACACCTGATACAAAACATAATAACTTCCTACACCAACAACTTCTATGCCAAAGTTAATCAAATCAAAAACCGTAGGATCTTGTTCCAAACATAACATAGTTAATGAAGCATTACTTTTTCGACTCAAAGCATCAGATACTTTATTTGATTTTCCTAGATGGTAATGGATTGTGCAATGATAATCCTTGATTAATTCCAACCATCTCCTCTTTGTCATGTTCAATTATTTTTTAGTTAATATATTCTTCAACCTTTTGTGATCAGAATAAATTTCACATTTTACTCCATACAAATGATGCCTCCAAGTTTTTAAAACATAAAAAAACAGCTAATTCCAAATCATGTATAGGGTAATTTATCTCATGAGGTTTCAACTGATGTGAAGCATAATCAATTACCTAATCATTTTTCATTAGGACACAGCCCAGTCCTTTCAACTAAGAATCATTGTAGATAACAAACTCACCATTTCTAGATGGAAGTGCCAAAACTGGACCATTCACCAATCTCCTCATCAATTCCTGAAAACTATCATCACATTCTTTTGTCCAGATGAACATAACACTTTTTCATGTTAACTTAGTCATTGGACTAGATAACCGTATAAAATTTTCAACAAACCTCTGGTAATAACCTGGAAAACTGAGAAAACTACAAATCTCGGTTATATTTGAGGGTCTTGGCCATTCTTCAACAACTTTTGTTTTAGAAGGATCAACAGTTATGCCATTTTTTGAAACAATGTGACCAAGGAAAGAGATTTGTTTTAACCAAAACTCACACTTGCGGAATTTCCCAAATAGTTTCTTTTCTTTTATGGTTTAAAAGAAAACCCTTAAATGATTTTCATGCTCCTATATACTTTTTTAATAAACCAAAATATCATCAATAAACAAAACCCCCATTTATCACCTGAGTCAATTGTGCCATCATTGCAACAAACTGTTCAATTCTAATTTTGACCATCTCAGGATGCAGATTTGGAAGGTCATTCTCCGCTCTACAACTTCCCAGAAAAGCTACTCTATTTCCTTTACGAAAAGTCATTCTTAACACAGATATATCTTATACGAAGCAACATGGTAATCTGTTAATGCTATATCATTTCAATATTACCATAAATTAATTTATGGAAGTTTCTTTAACAATACCTTAACTCCTAATGTTGTCTATACCGACCTCTGATACCATCAATAGGGACCCAGCATTAAACCTTAGATAATATTGAATTAAATGAATAATTCACTTTAAGGATCTTTTCAGGTTTAGAGTTTTATAGAATTTGGACATAACTATTACATCTCAAAAGATTACAAGGTAGAAACTTCTACACAGTCTCCTTTTTTTCATAAAATAAATACTCTTAAAAAAAATCATGTCTAGTTCCATGTTTTAGAAAGCATGAATTTCCTTGATCCAATCAATGAACCTATTCATCTTTATGTCCTGTGAAAACATTTCAAAACATGAGATGAGCATAAAAAGCTCAATAAGGGTTATAAAATAAAGAATGAAAACATTTGTTCATAAATAGATACCAAACATGAAATCTTTTAATTACCTCATGAAATCCTAAGATTTTATGAAAGTCACATAGAAATCATAAAACATAAAGGTATCTTGTGGAATCCATATCATACTTACATTGTAACTATCACAACTAAATAGGGAGTTACTTTGGAATAACAATCACAGTGTATTCCCTAAATCTCTTGGGAGAAACGTTCACATTTACCTCCGTCACGTTACCCAATGAATTGGAGAGATATCTCAGGCTCACCCGCCCTAGGTTTATCACAGAACCACCTGTATACGTGAATAATTCCCAAGAACCTTAACATGATCATAACACATAACAAATCATAAAGGAAAGATAAGATTTCCACATTGCAATAGAAAAATATCATTTCAATATATTTAAAAAATAAATCCATTCTCAAAATCATTTTCAATACCAAAATACGTAAAATGATTATATGGTATTTGTTTTTCCTTTTAAAAACATTCTGGTTTGTTAAGGAAGCCAAAGATCAAATAATACTCGCAGCGGCGAAAAGTTCATTGTCACTGCTTACGTAAAAAGAAATATTCCTTTATGTCATTTAGTAAAACGCTTCGTATATAAATATTCCCTTTTAATGAAATGAAATGTCAAAGGTTTTTATACAGCGTATAAAAGAAAATCGTGTATTAAAATACAATATGCCTCAATGAAATGAGATTGAGGAGAAGTCCATTACAAATATCATTTTGTAAATAAAATAGATCTATTGTGTGTATTTAATATAAGGACACATAAAGAAAGTATAAATACATAAAAATTCTTTTCTCACATAATCAAAGAATGACATAAATAAGAAAGAGAAGATCAACCCAGAGAACAGAAATTGGGTTAAGAAGTTTCCTTACCTCGTGTCCAACTTGACCCGTTCATTCTTTAATATCCTGAATAATAAACTAAAGTTAATTTCTACTTTCTTAAGAACCTCTTTCAATTTTTTTATTCCTTTTATATCACTTATTACAATGTTATAAACATTATGTAATCATTTATGTTAATAATGTTCATTTTGTCAATATTTTGTACTTAAGTAAAAAATGGACTTTTTATAATTACATGTTGTTCATGTGGTCAAAGGTTCATTATATCCAGAATGATATTCATGATTTCGATATCATATATATCCAAAATATACATGTATTTATAATAGTACATGACATTTAGATGTAAGAAATGAAATGCATCATTCATGGAGACGGTAAGCCATACGTACGCATGAACGCTACTTCCATTTCTATTTCATATGTAATGGAATTAAAACATAATGATACATATTAGTATTAAAATTCCAGTATTTTATAATATATAATATCATTAAATCTATCCTTTATACATACCACATAGGGTATGAACGAGTCATAACAATTTGAGGGGGAGGTAGTCCGCACTTCCTCTAATGAGATTATCACGTTTACACATAATGGAAACCATAAAGGAATTATATAAATGGAAATTAAAGAAGAATAAAAAAACATAAAAAAATATATATCATATATAAATACAGTTCCATCATAATGTCCCCCATGAGAGGCAGTTGGAGATATTTGAACAATAATCGTTTCGTGAGGCGTTAGTTTGTCATCCACAGAAACATTATGTTCTTCATCCATTAGATGGAGGTGTGTGTAAGTGTAGTTAGAATCCATCGAATAAAAACATCCAAGTATATTGAGGATACTGGTTTTGTTACAAAATAATGGAATTAAAAGAGTTTAGGGGATGGAGATGTAAAATAAAAGAAAACAATTTAAGAGAAACTGTAACCTTTAATTCGGGTAACTCTCTTTGGTTTGAACCAAAGGACTTCTTGAAGTTCCTTCTGCCTAAGGTAAAGATTCTAGGTGGAAGAGAGGGATGTTGGGAGGTTAATTTGGTAGAGTTTGGATGAGCCTAAGGGCTTGAGAGGTGTTAGTAATTGGATAGAAATGGTCCCTTTTTATAAGGGAGAGGAGGGGCTCTTTAGGAAAGTGTGAAAATATTATTTTATTATATAATGATCTTCGGTTTCTGAAGGTCCAAAAATCATTAAGGTCGAAGATAAGATGACTAATATTATATATAAATTCATCCAATCATAATTGGATGTGTTTTGGATAATATTTTAATCATTATAATCTTATTTTTTTAAATCAATTTTTAATGAGGTAAATACTGCATCATTATTCTGTCCTAAATAATTTAATTTATATGATATCTAAAAATTATAAAAAAATACCATGATGTAGGAAATATTTTTATATTAAAAATTAATATTTATAGTAGAAATATAATTTATATAACACAATATAAAAATTAATTTACTAAACGATTTTTTTATGACATTTTGGCCTTGACATTAAATTAATTAATCTAAAGTGTCATTATCTTTCATAAGTGGCTCCATGGGGACCCAAAATCGACACCAAGATTCCCATGGTCGGCCATGAATCATACAATAATGTTTAGACATGTTTTAAGGTGATTTTAAATTATTATAATATTCTTTTTACCTTGAATTAACCTATTTAGCTTTAATCGCAATTAATAAGTCAAAAGATACTATTCACAAAAAATTATTTTAATCTTATTGAACCACATTTTACTTCTTAATAATAACCATGTATATCAGAATTTTGAAATTCAATTCACAGAAGAGGTAAAATTTCATTTAAATGAAAAGGTCAGTTTTTTTAACTACTACTAAGTGGTTTCACTATTCATCAAAAATTAATGTTTTTCAGAAAAAAACAAAAAATTAAACCTAAGATATAATTGATATTCTGAATTCAAAAAAGATTATTAGTTTTCCAAATTCAAAATATAAAAGTGTCATTAATTAATTTTAAAATTAATTCCCATTGTTGAAACAAATAGAGTGTTTTCAAAAGAACAATAACTATCAAAAGATTGACACTTGTTTATGTCCAATTTCTAAGTGAAATTAATTCCAATGACCAAAATTGGATTTAATGGTAAAATTATACGATAATTACATTTTAAAACCAATTAAAATATTAATCTAACAATATAAATAAATTAGATTAAAAGGCACTTTTGAAATAAAATACAATATTTTCACTATTCATTAAAAAATGAACTTTATCGGAAAAGTCCCAAAAATTTACACTAAGTAAATTTTGATGTCCCTAGTATAAAGAAGGATTTTATTTGATCAATTATAATGTATTAAAGTAACCAAATCTATATTTAAAGAGTTTTCTTCATTAAAATGCGGTAAATCAACCATTTTAATGTATGTTATGCTTAAAATTAGATTCCATAAAATTTTAAGCCTCTAAATTTTTATTGGATAAATGTAAATACATTTAACAATAATATATAATCATATTGTAGTTTGTTTTGTTTATTCCCGCCAATACAACGGCTAGGAGTGAACTACCATTTAAATTAATAAAATTATATTATTAGTGTGGAATGTAAGATTTCAATGAAACCCATTGTTGCGTATCAGGTATGCTATCGAACATAGAAACACCTTTAAAGTAAAATTAATATTTAATTCACAAATATTAATAAATATCAAATATTTCTTATTCTTCATTTACCTGGGAATTTAAAAAAACAATTATCATGGCTAGTTCAAAATCAGGAGTCGTAAAACTTTTCTCATGAAAATTCAATTGGAATGAAGAATAAAATGTCACTATGAATTTTTAAATGATAATTATTTCGACTCATTTCATTTAAGAATCAAAATTGATCAAAAATAATTCTATATTATATTGTAGTGAGAGTGAATTTTTATTCAACAACAATCTTTTCAAATCATTTAAATTCTTCTCACATTCATATATCTACTGTAAAATTTCTCCCTTGATTGTACAATTATCTATTATATTAGATAAATATGATACATTACTCAAAATGATTCAATAATACCATACCAATATAATTTAAATATAGATCATTATAAATATTTTTAGCCTAGGACATTGGTCAATAATGTCTACCATTGAAGGGTCTGTTGATATACCCTTCCATAAAACAATATAACATATGAATTATTTATTATGCAGACAAAACATGCACCTATAAAATTTTCCATATATATTCTCTATTCTTAGGTTCTTTAACCAAATATTAAAATAATATCCATCCAGTTCCTTTCTGATTGAATATTTTGGATTATCAGCCATAGATTCATCTAAAAAATGATGATTGTAATCTATATGAATATTATTTATCAAATCCAGGAATATTGTGAGAGCATTAATAATTCCAAATATAATTAATCTAAATTAATATCCTCCCATGCTACATATAGGTTGATATCATTATTATATCCTCTATAATTGTCTATAGTTGAAAATATTTTTAAATAAGTTCAATCTTTTAAAATAATTGATCTTTATGTTGTTGATCAAACTAAACAAAAATATGGGTTATAAAATACTTGGTCTAGATAGTGTTGTTGTTATTATTCTGATAATTAATTCAAAGATAAATTAAAAAAAAATCATAATAAAAAAGTACACCCATTAGTGACACTCAAGTGCCTATGAATAAATTATATAGGTTATCATAAAGTGTGTTGTTTAATTATTGTAACATAATTGGGGATATTCTATAAGGAGTATGTAAAATGAATGTTTAACTGTGCATGATGTCTATTTAAAACAATGTATCGTGATTCATAGGAAGACTACTCATGACATGAAGAAATACATAATATATTTTCCAAAAAAACATTATATATTAAACATTGTGTGTCTCCCCTATCATTTTTGTTAAATATCCCCTATAAATATGTACTAATACCCATATGATGTGAATAATTCCAACTGTATGGTCATGTTCATCATCAAACAGCTAGATTATCATAAGTCAATTCAAAATATCAAATGTGATTCCATTATTGTATAAATTTATTTGGAATATATATAGAGATTGGTAATCAAGGCTCAAATTCATATCGATTTTCACTAAATGATGAAAAATATTTTTTCATGCGGAACATTCTTATTAAAATGAACATGGAATTCCATAATATAGAGTGGAGGATATGTATGTCATAACTATCATCATCTACTTCCTTGATTGAGAAAGAATATTTTATTTCTTATTCTTCATGTTTTCCCATTGATTAGTTCATCGACTTGATAAATCCCCTGGTTACCCCCACATAAGACATTGAACTATTTTTGGTTCACTAGGAGGAAAAATATTTCCCTCTATTGAACACTTTATGTTTCCTCAACAATTTTTTGCTTTGTTCCCCAGTTTTCTATACATAAAACACATTCATATTCCATTGATATATATCCCTTTATGTTTATTACCACATTCATGACTTGTAGGAAGGGTAATTTTCTTTCCTCCTTAATAAACATGAAACTCCATTTGTCTCTTATTTGGTTTGTTATAGAACTCAACCATGTTTATGTTGCAAATAATATATCAATATTAGCTATTATGACTAATTCTAATATTTTTTAATTTATATCACATTTAATTTTTTTCCTCATGATGTTAGATATTGAATTTTCCATCACCTTCTTTTTTCACATGATTCCTCCTTGGTAAATCCATTAACTAAAACCAAAAAATAGAAAGTTTTTGTATCAAACATCAAAAAATATTTTTTGAAATTCTATCTTTATTAAATACAATATAATGGTATCCTAAATTATTATATTCATAAAACACATCAAACTACTAGTTCCTATAATATTACTATAGATAATCATCACCTTCCATTGGTTCTATCCTCTCAATAACTACAATGATTCATAACGAGATTTTGAATATAAAAAATTACATCCCTCCATAATTTATTTCTAGGTGTGTATTATTAGGACCACTTATTGAGAATCAATGATGATCAAGTTAATATAAAATCAACTCTTTTCAGAGATGTTACCCATATGTGAATCTATGTAACAATGTCATCTAGTTTATGGTATCTAGAGAGACATGTATTTCCAAGGAAAGACACTCCATTCATTAAAATAAAAAAATCTATTATCCTATAATTATACATATCTTAAGGGTTTTTGGTAATATTTTCTAATCATAATCTCTTAAAATTACTAAAATCATAAAATGATACAAATTTACCTAATGAAACATAAGAAATATAAATATTTCATCATTTTATATGAATATTCTACACGTATCATAATTATTAATTCCCAGTAACCACAAAGAATTATTATCACCAGTGATAAGATACCAATTCCACATATTTCAAAATTGATCTTAAATAAAAAAAAAAAATATCTTCATATTACTTTTCATATGGACATATCATACATCGACCCATACATCATAACAAAGGGAAGTAGAAAATAAGAAAATGATGACCATAATTAGTTATTATGGGAAAGAATGGGAGTTAATAATCATAAAATATCCATAGATGCTCATAAGGGTATGATAAAAAAATGTTGTCATGTTCACAACATAATATATTCATAACTAGAAAATCATATCTCATTAATAATTCCATATAAAAAATCAGGATTAATATGGGTTGGAAGATACTCATCATCATTCATGATGTTTAAACATTGAATATGGAATCATAAAAAGAGGAAATCATAATATTGGGAACATAACTATTAAAATCCATATCCACATGTGATATTGTGAGAGTAGATAGAAGTGATCATAGTCATGAAACCAATTTTGATCATATCCATTAATAATATTATCCACACAAAATATTTTGAGTATATCTAGAAGTAATCATTATCATGCATAAAAATATTAGTATAGTTATCTATAATTCTATACACTCATATCAGAATTCTATCATAAGTTATTTATATCAAAATAACAAAATAATAGTAGGGTTATAAATATCAAAAAATTAAACAATCCAAATGTATTCATATATATATTCCCTAAGATCATGTTACCTTTTATCATTTCATCATATCTTAACATGTGGATTTGAAGATGGGTATCACTATGATTACACCATCGTATTCAATAAGAATATAGGGAAAAATAATAATGGTTTCATTGAATCTTATCCCAAATAAAGAATATATAACATAAATGGAAGTTTCCATAGATTAAAATATATTAAAACATCAATGTAATATTTATTGTAGAAAATTTCCTCCTTTTTTGGGAGTCTCTTATTTAATATCAAACAATTTAGAAATTGTTATGGAAAACATTTTCATTGAATGTAACCATGGAATATTTTAAAGTAGTATTCAATTAATTGAGTAATTAGGACCCATAGATAATTAGTATGTTTGGTATATGTTGAAATAAATATTTCATCCAAAACCTAAGTAAAAAGATAATTATTTCATAAAATAATGAATGATTATTTTTAATCTATTTTATATATTATAATATATTAGTAAATATGAATTTATAAAATCATTTTAGAATATTAAAAAAATTGTTAATATTTTTTAAGAAAATGTACACTTGGAAGAAAATTATTTTAGATGAAATAAGAAATAATTTCTACTTTTCTTAAATTCAATTTCAAAATAATATTATTCCTAATATATTATAAAAAAATTGGTTTCTATGAAAGAAAAACATGAAAACCCATGAAAAGAAAATATAATATGAAAATAGATGGGGTTTAAGGTATATTATCCAAAAAAATTACCTCACTAGATATTTATCATGGAAAATAAAATAAGTTATGATATTATAAAATATCCCATTATCTCTAGTCTATTAATGCATTATATGAGATTAAAAAACATGAATAATTAAATTGGATATATCATATATCTATTCTACAAAAACACTAAAACAAAACATGATATTCAATTTTACTTTATATTTTCCAAGTATTATTTTATTAATGATTTCATTATTAAAATGGAAATTTGGGTGTAAACTATTCTATTTTCTAAGAAATTTTTGGTCCAATTATTTTGGTACATTCACCGCATGTGTTTTATTATCATATATAGGATATTAATCATGAAATATATAACAACCCTTCTCTTTATTTCACACATAAAAATGATTTATTACAAAAAATAATCACTTTCTAAAACAAAGAATATAAATAGGTTTAGTGTCTTTGAGGCTTAAGAACATTACATTACAACTTAAAACATGACATACAGATCTTTATTGATATCTTATTTTACATGACCACACACATTCCTTCGTACTTAGCATTACATGGGATAACCTAAGGACATGCATAAGAAAAAGGTGAGACATAAAACCCAGTAAGGGATTAAAAAATGAATAACATGATGAATATAGTACTTGTTAGGCAATACACATATCAATGGAGAATATAAGAAACATAAACATAAATGAAATAATATAGCATGATTATCACAACATGGAAATGTGGCATCAACATTTAACCTGATATTACCATGAGCCAAGGCTCATTGCACATGGATAATGAGTAAACACCCATTTGAGTTGAATTATCATTATTAAACTCTCATTTACCATGACGTATTATGATACTAATCCTTACCCAATGCATTAGAGCACTATCAGGGTGCACCTTTCTTAAAATTTTCATTTCATGCAGAAGTGAGCCACATGGATCATATAACATGTATTCATTAAAATTATAATTTATTACATGATAATGTAATTTTGATTTCATACAGTAAACTCTATAATAAATAAGTAAGTGTGAATAATATTTAATACCCCTGATAGATTAATGGACATGGTATTTACTACATAATGATATTGGTAAGGAAAATCGTAGTGCAATTTAGGCAGTATAATGGCGTGACATAAGAATTCCTAAAAATGGTTGATGAAAGATAAATGACTATCTTGTATTATGTACATGAAATGGAATGTAAGGGGTTAATATAGATACCTTTCCCTACATATTTAATTGAATTTAGATTCATAATACAAAATAATTTCTGGAATTTAAATTAGATGAGAGAAATTCTTTAGGGAATTTTGGTATGGTAACAGATGTATATGGGAGGAATAAATGATATAGAATGAAGTATATCATCATTAAAAAATAAGGAAGGATGTATGGGGGAGGTTATAAATTATACCCCAACTTTTTTAATTGGAAATTAAAGGGATTAACAGCATATATAAATTTGGACAAAAAAGAAAGGAAGAAATCCCTTAATTGGAAGTATGATCCCAAAGGATATGGAGGGGCTTGAGAGAGGCTTCATGGGAGAATGGGGTTTCTTGGAAGGATTTTATATATATTTGGGCATGTTAGGGACGTTATCCAAGGGGTTTTAGTGAAGTGAAGAAGGATCTTGGGTTGGGTTATATAGGAAAATAGAGGGAATTCATTATTGTTTAGGTTTTGGACACCACACATTAAGATAATCAAAACCGCAAACCATACCAAGGTTTTTGCCCATGATTTTTGTCAAAGGGGAGGAGAAAAAATTATTTTATATGTCCAATGTCTGATATTCATAAAATGTTAGGCTTTCTTATGTGGAGGGGAGTCACTCTGTTAAAGAAAACGTTTTAAAAGTTAAAATGTTTTAGGAGTCATGGAGGGTCCACTAAGGAACCAAAAAAATTAATCAAACAAATCTAAAATCACATTATTTTATCGGTAAAACATATATTTTTAGAAAATAAAATTTATATTATTTTAATACATCACTATTAGGTCATTATGATGTCATAAAACACATTTAATTAAATGGAATTTAATTTTTACCCAAAAACTCAACTGTCTCGGAAAATAATGAAAAACTCACTGTTAGATAATTTGGACTTCCATAATCAAAAAAATGTAATTTATTTTATCTAAATAATTTTCTATATATTTGATTTTTTTTTTAAAATAAAAACTGACTTTTATGAGAAATTCATGGGTTTTGACAAATACAGGTTTCAAACCATAATAAAAATTACAATTATATTCATGAAAATTATTCGATCATTTATATTTAATAAAAATTAATTTACAAAGAGTATATCATCAAAATATTATTTAATTTAAAAATACATTATTTCATCAAAATATATTTATTAATAAAATATTAAATAAAAATACTACTTTTTCTTTAAAAACTATTTCGAAATTAATAATTATAAAATGAATATAAATTCTATATAAAACAATAAGGTGCCTAACCATAGTGATACGGTCTTGTTGAATAACCCTTATAACACCCGCATAAGACTAAAGGGTATGGTTTGCGACAGTGACATTCTATCGGGGTGGCTCAGATAAAATTGCTCGGGTGGTAATCTCTATTAACTTAGACTTCTCCCTTAGGCGATTACCCTCAAGATTAACATGTTGAAGCTCTGGTAGGGATTGGTCAAGAGAGAAGCCCAGTAATGCCACCTTTTTTCTAACCTCTATAAAATCAGATTCGTATGGGGAAATTCTACTAGATGAGGCTATAATGACCCGGAACAGAACAACCACCCGAGTAGTGCTAAACGGTTCGGGTGTGTTGGTCGGAGTGGATACTCAAGAGGGGGGTGAATTGAGTTCCAATTAAAAATTTCTATTAAAAATATTTCTCTTAAAATCCCCCTATTTAAAAACAATGTTAAACTGTAGTGAATTTATACATATTGTAAATGTTCAATTAGTTTCTCAAATATTGATTAGGTCTCAGTTAATTTAATCTGAAGATTAAATTAACTTTTGAAGCTAACTTACTGGTTTACAATAAGTATAAAAACATGCTAATTTAACTATCAATGTATGTTAAAAACAAATTATATTTCAAATTAGTTAGAAGCGGAATATGAAATATAAAGTATACTTCTAAATTAATCTAAAATGCACAGTAGATGTAACCAAGAGGTTCAGTCTCAAGCAGAGACATAGTCCTCTCAGAAAATTTATATAAATTGATACACACCATGGATCGCGGTAAACAATAGTGCAAAGACTGTCCAGGTTCAAAGACCTCTACCACAGTTCTATGTGGGAAAAAACAATAGATCACAGCTTTTCAGGTCTTACTCGACCTCTACTACTATCCACAGTGGGATACAAGGGAGTTATTGAGTTTGAATGAGGATTTATGAATCCTCCAGCTTAGCTCAGGAGATAGTGTGTGTGTAAAATAAATAGGGTACACACGCTTCTTGAAATGTAAATAAAAGAATCACTAAAGTAAGTATGAATGAGTTTAGAAAATCTTTAGTGATTGACAGTGCAGCTCTGGACTCATTTGATTGTTCAGAAATGTATCTGAGTCCTTCTCTAGTTTTTGTCAGGAAAACAGAGTGCCATTTTCTTCCTTGGTTTTCAGGTTCATCTTATCAGCCTAAGTGCATGAAGTGTTTGATTTAGTTCTTCACTCAAGATGCAGCTTGTGTTATCCCCTAGAATGAATTGATATGTGTATGTCTAGTGTTCTTGGAGTATGGATGTAGTCTTTCTGTATGCACCACTTTTCATTTCTTTCTTTACTCTTTAAGTGCCAGTTTCATTCCTATGATCTTCCTGTAATCCCTCACCTTTACAGCTAGAACTTTATCTTCCCTTTTATAGCTTTCAGCTTCGGCAAAAAAAAATGATTACCATTTTCATGGGTACTAGGTACGGTTCCCTGACATGCCAACAGATATCATTAAATAACATTAAATACATTAAAAACACCAAATGTAATCGTTATCTTAATAAATAAATAATATTGAGAGTATAGAGTTTGACTGGTTGGTCAATCATTAGTAGCCTTCTATTGGTAGATGTGTGCGGTAGAATTTGTGTATCAGTGACCTTCTATCGGTAGCTCTTACACTGTGTATCGGTAACATTTGGTATCAGTAGATTTATATACTGGTGACTTCATTCTATTGGTAGTTCTTGATCTATCGGTAGCTCTGCTTTGTATCGATAGCTTCATTCTGTATTGGTGACTCTGTATATCGGTAGCTCTGGTATATCAGTAGATTTGGTCTATCGGTAGCTCTATGTATCAATGATTGTCTGTATCGGTAGCTCTCTTAATTCCAGTAATTATGTGTATCAGTAGACTTATGCATATCGGTAGCTCCATTCTGTACTATCAGATTACTTGTTCTATTGGTAGTTATCTGTATCGGTGACTTTGTTCTATGATTACCGATGGACTTGTACATATCGGTAGCACTGCATATCTGTGATCTTATCTTATCGGTGACTCTGTCTATCAGTAGACTAAGTCTATCGGTAGACTAAGTACCGGTAGCTCTATATCAGTAGCTATACACAGATCAGTGACTAACACATATCTGTTTTAGGAAAAAAATATCCAAATGGGTTAGAATTACTTCAAAACTTATATAAACAAAGATAAACATTGATTATCATATTTCATGGATTATTTTAATATTATTATTAGATAGAATGTCATAGATTGACAAAATTAGAATATAGATAAACATTAATTGGGATTATCAAAGTATGTGAAAGCAAAATTGATATTATCAAAACTGGTGTGGTCAACAATCTCCCCCTTTTGATAATCACAACTTATGATATTATAGTTTTAAAATAGTGGGTAGTTGTACCAAGGGATTATATCATTAAATTCAATTATCTCCAAGAAAACAATATGTTATAGAACATAATGTATTAGTGGTAGAATTAAATGCAATGATATTAGAGGGGAAAATCAGGGTAGCTCTTCCTTAGATAATATTTCTCCCCCTTTGAGAATATTTCTCCCCCTTTGATACTTTGATAATATTTCTCCCCCTTTGTGATAATCAAATAGTGGGAATCAACAAAGAGAAGAGGAACAAAATGAGAAAGAAAAGAGAGCAAATTGAATTATATGTTGCAAAAAGGTACATAAAAAGAAAAAAATACAAGGGATTCCTATCAAACATCTTATCCACCTATTCAATCCACATCCTCAATGTGTGATTTACCCTTTGGATCCGAAGATGATTCAGACTGTGTGGATGCTGGTGAAGGATTAGGAATTCCAGAAATGATCACAGGGGGCTGAGCCACAGAAATTATGCTTGGCCTATACTGAGGAGTTCTTTGAGTGATCATAGGCATAAGGCTTTGAATATCTTGGTCTGGAGTCATCTGAACATGAGAAGCAGTAGAGGTAGAGGCAGGTAAAGCTGGAGGTACAATCACTGGCCTAGCATTGACATGTAGGAAAGGAAGGAAATGATTTCTGAAATCCATATTTATTCCTCATCCTCTCTACATAGAAGATATGAAATCATCCTTGTTCTCCGTGAATTTGTCCAAGGATGGAGTCAATTCCCATAGTTAGTTGACTTGCTCTCTGAAGGCTTGATTGACAGGATGCAACTTCATGATTTCCAACAGAAGTTTGAAGTGATTGTTGAGTTCATGCTTGGTGTAAAACTTTTAGAAATATGATTCTACCTTGTATTTCACTTCTTTCTAAGAGGCATAAGATTCCCTCATATAGTCTTGGACTATCTTAATTATTTCTCTAGCTACATCTCTAGTTTAAATCACAACTTTTCTCAGGTCGGATGAGTCCACAGAGCCACTGGTTGATGCTGAACCAAGCTCCTCCATCATCACAGCTCGAATCTGATTCAAATCCACTGAACATCTAGAACCAACAGAACCAATAGAGAATGTTATTATTTCCTTGATGTTTTTCAACAACCCACTAATAAGGATTTTCACATGGGACTCCTGGGTGCAGACATGTTCTTTAATAGAGGTTTTAAAACCTTCAAACACTGATACCATCTGGCTCACAACACTTTTGACATAGGCTAAGTCCTTGTCTGCTAGAGATTTTAAACTCATGTAAGATTATAAAGAGATAATAGATTTTTTAGAGATTCAACATCCGCTTCAAGTCTAGATACTTGAGTCTGGAAGGCTGTATCTTCTTCCACTATTTCTGCCACAAAGGTTGAAATATTACAACCAAGAGAGAGTTAAAAAGATTTTTTCAAATTGCTCATCTCTTCAACAAAGTAGTGCTTAAACTCCACAATAGAATCACTAAAGGACTCTTTCAGCTCATCATTTAAGGATTCATGGTCATCCCTGATGATCATATCCGCATGAGAAATTACAATAGGTGCTATTTCAGATGCTATGCTGGCCACTGATTCATTCATAATCGATTGAATTGATGACACCAGTGGAACTTCCATCTTCCTTGTCTCTTTCACAAAACTGACCTTAAGATTCTTCTTAAAATTATCCCAGTCATGCATTCTGACCACATCTTCAGGTAACAATTTAGTCTCAACATCATAAATGATTTTGGGTCTATTTAGAGATGCCTCGTTATCAGAATTAGGACAGTTTAATCCACAAACCACAAAACCTGGGTATTCTACCCAGTCCTCAATCTCAACAGCCACTGAAACACTTCCAAACTTGGTTTGATTCTCCCCCTCAATGGGTGCATTCCCATGTACAGCATCATCATTATCAGTAGGTATTTATTCTTCAGAAGAATCATCTACTATCAATTATATCTCTGAAATAGAAGGAGGGTCCTCTCGATTAGGTACAACTTCTTCCATTTCTCCTAATACATCCTTAGTAAGCACAACTGAGCTTCTAATTAATGGACTCATACTTAAGCAGACAGAATCAGAGGCTTCAAATTCATTCTCCTTTTCTTTTACATGCTCAGGGGCTGGCTAGTCTTCCTCATCACCAGGAGTCTCTTCTTC
This sequence comes from Viscum album, assembly GCA_963277665.1. Classification (NCBI taxonomy): domain Eukaryota; kingdom Viridiplantae; phylum Streptophyta; class Magnoliopsida; order Santalales; family Viscaceae; genus Viscum; species Viscum album. Next base: position 1,593,714,072 of record OY728130.1, on the reverse strand, counting down.
TAATAGAGTTTCATTTCTAGAAGATATAATTTCAGCAGCAGGACTTGGAGGTATGTCCGGATCCCTTCCATCATCCATAGAAGTCTCTTCTTTATCAGTCTCATCACTGTACTCAGGTTCTTATTCATCATGTCCTAGACCTGGCTCCCTCACATCCTTAGGTATTGAAGGATGATCCACATGATTGAATTTATCATATACCTTATTTTCATCATTAACCCACTCTCCTCTCCATGGGTTCCTATTTATCTTCATGTATTGTCACATTGTGCTTGTGAAACATAAGTTGTTCCTTACTACCACTGTCTCATCTTGAGAATCAGCTACCCCTTCCACTTTGATCATCACTGAGATCAACTTGGAAAAGAATAGGGAATTATTATTTGATTTTTTCCTTGTCATGTCTTCCATTTTAATCATCAGAAACATACATAGATTCACTTTTACATAATTTCTCAAGAGATACAGTAGATAGATATTCTGATATATTAAATTTGCAAAGTCCCTTCTCCTTGGTATTAAGACACGCTGAACAAATTTGAACATCAATCTGTTCTCTCCATCCATTTCAGCAGCCACCACTTGTCATTGATTTATATCATCGGTGAGCTCCTCCAAGGCAGTCTCGTAATAGAATACATCACTTATAGGTGTTATAGCTTTCCAGAAATATCAAGATACACCTTCATGTGGAACCTTCAGTCATTCAGCCCACTCTATAGATGAAAAAGATATCTCATTTCCATTCACATAAGAAATCACTCGATTCTCATCTTTTGATTTGTCAAAACTCACAAACTCATAAATTTGTCTCACTAGCTTTGGATAGTAGGGGCCATTGTTGTTCAAAAATTAATATACCAACTATTGATATTCCAGCACTTCGCGCACTAACGATTTCCTAGGCAACAACCATTCCATGCACAACTCTTTTCCAATCACAATAAATCTATTCTGCAAATGAGGGTTCACTGGTCGCATACCCGACCTAGTTCTACCAACACTACCACATGCTTCTGACTCGGACTTATGCTTATTTGCATTTGTCTTATCAGTGTCATCTCTGATGGTAGGGATTTTGGTATTTTCCATCTCTGGTTTGAGGGATTTTGGGTTTTCAAGAGATTTGGGAGCTAAGGTTTGAGGGTAAAGGGTTTGAGGCTCAGTGGATTGAGAAGTATCTAGGACTTTGTTTTATCATTTATGAATCATAAAATAAATAAAATGAAATAAAGTAAAAATGATTCAGATTTTGGTGGCAGAAATAATTTTAAAACAACGCACTAATCGGTAGGGTCTATCAGTGAGAATTCCTATCAGTGAAGTCCATTGGTGAGGTTACATCGGTGAGGTTACATCAGCGAGGTTACATCGGTGAGGTTACATCAGGGAGGTATCTACCAATCAAGGTTAATCATTCCCAACTCATGCCTAATATATCTTAACCTATCCGAACATAAAGGTTTGGTGAAAATGTCTTCTAATTGATGTTCAGTACCTATAAATTCATGATTATTATCACCATTTCGGTAATGATATCTCAAGAAATGGTTACTTACATCAATGTGTTTGGTCCTAGAGTGAGATACAGGGTTCTTTGAAATTTTTATTGTACTAGTGTTATCACAGTTGATAGAAACATGCTTAAAATCATATCCATAATCTAAAAGAGTGTGTTTCATCCACAGAATTTGAGCACAACAACTAATAGCAGCTATATACTCTGCTTTGGCAGTGGACAAAGCTACCGAATTCTTCTTTTTACTACACCAAGATACTAATGATTTTCCCAATAAATGACATGTTCCAGATGTGCTTTTTCTATCCAACATGCAACCAGCAAAGTCGGCATCTGAATAACTCATTAACTCAAAGGATTGTCCTTTTGGGTAAAACAAACCTAAGTTTATAGTGTGTTTCAGATTCTTAAAAATTCTTTTCACAGAAAGTAAATGAGATTATTTTGGATTGGCTTGAAATATTTTACACATACACACACTAAACATAATATCTGGTCGACTAGCAGTAAGGTAAAGTAAGCTTCCAATCATACCACTGTAATTGGTTTGATCCACTAGTTTCCTAGTTTCATCTACATCCAATTTACAGACTGTACTCATAAGAGTATCACTTTCCATAATACTATACAAACCAAAATGTTTTAAAAGATTCTTTTTATATTTACTTTGATTCATAATAATACCATTTTCATTTTGAAAAACATGAAATCCAAGAAAATATTTGAGTTCTCCCATTAAACTCATTTCAAATTCATATTGCATAATCTTTGAAAAATCAGTACATAAGTAATGTTTAGAAGATCCAAAAATAATATCATCAACATAGATTTGTACTATCAAAACATCTTTAGAAATTCTTTTTATAAAAAGAGGTGGATCAGCAATCCCTTTAGTAAATCCTTTCGAAATAAAAAAATTACAATGTTTATCATACCAAGCTCTTGGATCTTGTTTTAAACCATATAAATCATTAGAAAGTTTAAAAACTCGATTTGTAAAATGAGGATTAGTAAATCCAGGTGGTTGTTCAAGAAAAACATATTCAATTATAAAACCATTTAGAAAAGCACTTTTAAAATCATTTGATATAACCTGAAATTCTGATGAGCAGCATAGGCAAGTAAGATCCTAATAGTTTCTAATCTAGCTATAGGGGAAATGGTTTCATCATATTATATACCTTCCTCTTGACTATATCCTTATGCCACTAACCTAACTTTGTTTTTAACTATATTTCCAGGTTCATCAACTTTGTTTCTAAAAACCCATTTAGTGTCTATTGTCAAAGTGTCGTTGGGTCTGTCAACTAATTCCCAGACATTGTTTATTTCAAATTTATTTAACTATTCTTGAATATCCATTACCCAAAATTCATCATTGATTGCATCATTGACATTTTTAGGTTCGATATTTGAAATAAAGTCTTGATGTTCAACCTGGTTTCATAGAGAATCTCTAGTCTATGACCCTCTATCAAGATTACCAAAAACAGCATCCAAAGGATGATTCTTTAGAATCCTAGTTGATCTAGTAAAGGAAGGACTAGAAATTTCAGGTTCATATATAGGTTTGGGTTCAATAGAACCTTATTCTGGTATATGTCTAGAACTGGATGTTTTTACAACAGGTTATTTATTTTTATCATAAATATCCAGAATACTCAAATATTCTTCAAGATTATTAAGAGATAGTTTAAGTTCATGTGGATTAGTTTCGTCAAACATGTTGTTAACAGATTATTCCACACATTTAGTCCTTTTATTAAGGTCTCTATAAGATTTACTAGATATGGAATAACATAGAAAGATTACCTCATCACATTTAGATGAAAATTTATCCAGATTATCCTTTGTATTGAGGATAAATACTTTGCATTCAAAGTCTCTAAAGTAACTAACATTAGGTTTTCTATTATTCCATAACTCATAAGGGTTATTTTTAAGAATAGGTTTAATTAAGAATCTATTGATAATATAACAAGCTATATTCACAGCTTTAGCCCAAAAATTAATAAGTAGGTCATACTCATTAAGCATGGTTCATGCTATTTCCTGAATGGTTCTATTCCTTCTTTCTACTACACGATTATGCTGAGGTGTTCTTGGAGGAGAAAAGTTGTGACTATATCCATTGTGTGAGAAATAAGATTCAAACTCATGATTTTCAAACTCTTGTCCATGATCATTTATTAGGGTCTTAATCTTATGTGCACTAAGGTTTTCTACAGACGTGGAGTATTTAACAAATTAATAACAAAATTCACTTTTGTGAGCTAAGAAGTATACCCAATTATATCTAGAAAATTCATCTACTAAGACATAGACATAGTGCTTCCCATTTAAACTAGATACTCTAGAAGGTCCAAACAAGTCCATGTGCACCAACTTGATAGGTTGAGAAGTTGAAACTTCTTTCTTTGATTTAAAAGAAACTTTATGTTTCTTTCCCTTTGGAAAGGTATTACAAACTTTGTCTGATGGGAATTCAAGTTTAGGTAGGTTTCTAACTATGATCTTCCTAGCCAATTTTCTAAGTGAATAAATTTTGAAGTGTCCTAATCTTCTGTGCCATAGCCAAGATTCTTTATGAAAAGCATTTTGGAAAGGAACATTTTGTTTGGCTAAAGAATTTAAATCAACAACATAAACATTTTCATTTATGAAGGCATAAAATACTAAAACATTTTTAGAGTTAAAAACATTATAAGAATCATTTTCAAATTTGACATTAAATACATCATCTCATAACTGAGAAATACTTAGCAAGTTTTATTTCAATCCATCGACAAATAAAACTTTGGAAATTAAAACTAAGTTAGTGTTACCAATTTAGCCAAGGACGATGATCTTTCCTTTAGAATTATCACTAAAGGTGACATAGCCTCCATCAACCCTTATTAAGCTTTTAAAGCATGAGTAATCTCCATACATGTGAATTGAACATCCACTGCCCAAGTACCATACCTTTTTGTGAGAACTCTTTAAATAGGTTTCCTACAAAAAAGGTTTAAACAAAAAATGATTTTGCTACCCAGATCCTCTTGGGTCCAGATAGGTTAGAAATCAAAACATTAGGTACCCAAATTTGTCTTATGGGTCTCATATAATCAATATAATCAACAGATTTTGAAAGATAAACTTTATTTGATCTATAACCAAATGAATAACAAGTTGAAGCATATGAATTTCTAGAACTGGAATGAGAAAAATTTTGTCCAGATTTAGGAATAAATCGATTTTTGGTCAACTGTCTCTATCAAGGTTGGTATCCCAAACCAGTGGTGTACTTTGGTGCAACATTATTACCTAACATTTGAGTAAGTGTATCATTTCCCTTTTGTAAATTTTTCTAATTCTTTCCTTAATTTCTTATTAGACAACTTCATTTCAATATTTTCCATTAATAGTTGAGCATTCTTTTCCTTTTCTATATAAAAGGCAGATTTAACATTGGTAGTAAGAGCATGATGTTTCTTTAATGACTTATATTTGTCCTTAAGTTCATTAAATGTTTATTCTTTCATATTACAATATTCAAACAGTTCCTCACTGGACATGTTTTCAGATTCAGAATCAGTTCCAGAATAATAATAATTCAACATAGGGGAAACAGGTACCTCTGAGGTATTGGTTATGAAGCACATGTTGGCATGATTCTTTTTAGAATCAGAATATTCTGATTCACTTGTGATGCCTTTTGAAGCCATCCAATTATCTTTCATATCATTCGTGTACTTCTTGTCCTTATAATCATATTTCTTTTTCAATTTTTATTTTGGACAGTCAGCCTTGATGTGTACTTTCCTCTTGCATTCATAGCAGACTATATCATCTTCCTTATCAGATTTCTTTCAATCCTTTTTCGAATGACCTTTGTTGTCATACTTACCTTTGTAGTTTGATTTTCTGAAGAATTTCTTCTTCCTGTAGAACATCTTAAATCTCCAGGCTATTTGAGCCATTTCATCATCACTGTCAGAGTCTGAATCTTCACTTGTTGGACTTTTAGTTTGTATTTGAACTTTGTCTTTGTCCTTGATCTTCGAAGCAGTATATTTAAAAGCTACAGACTTCCTTTTAGGTTCATCACCATACTCCTTATTCACCTTGAGTTCTTCCTCATACATAATAAGCTTACCAATGAGCTCCTTGACTGGTAACCTTCTTATGTCACATGATTCTCTAATTGAAATAGAAGTGCCTCTCAATCGATCTGGTAGACATCTCAATATTCTCATGATTTGTTCCTTAGTAGTGACATCTTTTCTAAGAGAGATCATTATATTGACAATCTCATTGAACTTTAAATACATGTCATAGATAGGTTCATCAGTTTTCATTTTAAAATTATCATATTTTATATTATATTTATTCAATCTCATTTCTGTAACATTAGTTGTTCCTTCATGGGAAATAGCCAAAGTCTCCCATATTTCATAAGCAGTTTTACAAGCAGAAATTATATTAAACTCTTTATCTCCTAAATCATAATATATTGAATTCATAACTTTACAATTATTATTGTAAGAAGTCTTTGTAGGTTTATCCCAAGTGGTTCTATCAGTTTCTGGAATTTTATATTGTGACACTATAGCAGTACAAATATCAAAACCCATATTTTCCAAAATAATTTTCATCTTATGTTTCCATTGGGCATAGTTTGTACCATTAAATAAATGTGGCATGTTAGTAGCATCACCTTCTAGTCTATTTTCCATAACTATATTTTAGAAAATATATTAATGAGATAAAATTTAGAACAAACAGAAATTTAAGATCCTTAAAAATGCAACTAAAATCACAGTTGAAAAACAGAATGTTTTGAAGACTTGTATAAAATCATTTAATATAAAATTTTGGTTGGAGTGGATACTCCAGAGGGGGGTGAATTGAGTTCCAATTAAAAATTTCTGTGAAAAATATTTCTCTTAAAAACCCCCTATTTAAAAACAAAGTTAAACTGTAGTGAATTTATACATATTGGAAATGTTCAATTAGTTTCTCAAAGATTGATTAGGTCTTAGTTAATTTAATCTGAAGATTTAATTTACTTTTGAAGCTAACTTACTAGTTTAAAATAAGTATAAACACTTGCTAATTTAACTATCAATGTAACTTTAAAACAAAATATATTTCAAAGTAGTTAGCAGTAGAATATGAAATATATAGTATAGTTATGACGTAAACTAAAATGAACAGCAGATGTAACCAAGAGGTTCAGTCTCACGCCGAGAGATAGTCCCCTCAAACAATTTATATAAATTGATCCACACCCTGGATTGGGGTAAACAATAGTACAAAGACTATCTAGTTTCAATGACCTCTACCACAGTTCTACGTGGGAAAATAAACAACAACTCACAACTGTCTTGGTCTTACTCGACCTCTACCACTATCCACAGTGGGATACAAGGGAGTTATAGAGTTTGAATGAGGATTTAAGAATCATCCAACTTAGCTCAGGAGACAGTGTGTTTAAAATAAATAGGGTACACACACTGCTCGAAATGTAAAAAAAAAAGAATCACTAGAGTAAGTATGAATGAGTTTAGAAAATATTTAGTGATTGGCAGTTCAGCTCTTGAATCGTTGGGTTGGTCAGAAAAGATTCTGAGTCCCTCTCTAGATTTTGTCTGGAAAACAGACTGTCGTTTTCTTCCTTTTTTTTCATGTTAATCTTATCAGCCTAAGTGCATGAAGTGTTTGTTGTAGATCTTCATTCAAGATGAATCTTGTGTTATCCTCTAGAATTAATTTCTTTATCTATGTCCAGTGTTCTTGGAGTATGGATGTAGTCTTTCCATATACACCACTTTTCAACTCTTTCTTTACTCTTCAAGAGATAGTTTCCTTCGAATGATCTTTATGTATTCCCGCACCTTTCCATCTAGATCTTTATCTTCCCATTTATAGCTTTCAACTCTGGAAAAAAAAGAATGATTACGTTTTTCATGGGTACTAGGTACGGTTCCCTAACATGCCAACAGATATCATTAAATAACATTAACTGCATTAAAAACATTAAATGTAACTGTTATCTTAATAAATAAATAAATAATATTGAGAGTATAAAGTTTGACTAATTGGTCAATCATTAGTAGCCTTCTATTTGTAGATGTGTCTGGTGGACTTTGTGTAGCAGTGAACTTCTATCGGTAGCTCTTTGAACTTGTATCGGTAGCTCCTTATATCGGTAGCTCTTACTCTGTGTATCAGTAACTTTTGGTATCGGTAGATTTATATACCAGTGACTTAATTCTATCGGTAACTCTTGATCTATCAGTATCTCTGCTTTGTATCGGCAGATTCATTCTGTATCGGTGACTCTGTATATCGGTAGCTCTGGTCTATCGTAGCTCTATGTATCGATGACTGTCTGTATCGGTAGCTCGCTTAGTTCTTGTGATTATGTGTATCAGTAGACTTATGCATATTGGTATCTCCATTCTGTACTATCGGAAGACTTTTTCTATTGGTAGCTATCTGTATTGGTGACCCTGTTCTAGGCTTACGGGTGGACTTGTACATAGCGGTAGCTCTGCGTATCGGTGACCTTAGATTATCGGTGACTCTGTTTGTTAGTAGACTAAGTCTATTGGTAGACTAAGTACTGGTAGCTCTATATCAGTAGCTATATGCAGATCAGTGACTAACACTTATCTGTTTTATGCAAAACATATCCGATTGGGTTACAATTACTTCAAAACATATATGAACAAAGATAAACATTGATTAACATATTTCAAGGATTATTTTATTATTATTATTATATAGAAGGTCATAGATTTAGAAAATTAGAATATAGATAAATATTAATTGGGATTATCAATGTATGTGAAAGCATAATTGGGATTATCAAAATAGGTGAGGTCAACAGGGTGTTACAACCTTAGGCGCACCTCCCAAAATGCAAAAGGCTGGCGACTAGCTGTGAGGGTCTTTTAGGTATAGTGAGGAGGCTATACCCTCTGGAAGGATAATAATGGTACTTGTCAGAATGTAATAAAAAATATACTGTGAAATAAATGACTCAGTAGACTCGAACTAGACCCGTAGAGAGGAAGCAAAACGAATATTGATAAATAGCAGAAGCAATAAATATAACAACAGCAATGGGAAGTAAAAAGATCATCATGTTAATCACTTGTAACTAATACTAAAAAAACAAAACATGCATTCAAAGCATGTCTTACACATACATATATATATATATATATATAAAGGGTGCCAATGGCTAACCAACTGTAGCTACATAACAAGTAAGCATGCTGATACAGGAAAGAAATCAAAACAAAATAGTCTCCTTCTAGGCAAGACCTCATGGACCATACCATCTCCCTGAAATAGATAATGTAGTCTTGCTCCTAATGCCAACCCTTTTCTTACATGTAAATTCATAATGTCTACACACGTCCTGAAGGGCCCGTGCTGGGTTTCAGATGAATATAAATTGGATACCACCCAACAGAGAGTTCCTAATATAAGTGTTTAAGAAGGCATGTAGTTATAAAGAAAACCGTGAACAGTTAGATTCATACAAACAAACACAAACTCCACTGGTGATTAGCAGCCACCTTGGAGTGTCACCTACTTTGTCTAACTCTGGAATCTCTGTCATGAAACCCGACACCATGTTCCCCCTGACACCATGTGTCTCAAGTACCGACATCCCAAAGGCATGCCCAAGAAACAGTAGCTCTGAGGAACGTTGATGTCTGTCTTCAAATAAGTAACCGGAGGGACAACGATGTCTACCCTCAAATAAAGTATCTGGGGGGATAGTGATGTCTACCCTCAAATAATGAAACCAGAGGGACAATGATGTCTACCTTCAAATAACGGTGAGCCTTTACCCCTCCAACTCCATATCCTCAATGATATCCCTTGATGGCTTCTCACCTTCCACGTGGCTACCTTCGACAAGTACCCCCAAAACAATAATTCCTAAACCACAACTAATGAGGCCTATACCCACACAAGTGGTCAAAACCACCTAATAACATAGTCTATCTATGTACACACTACTCCATGTTTGGGTGAGCAGTAATCCCCAAAATATATACCCAAGACACAATGCCTCTGACACCTCGTGTCCCTTCTACCATGTTTCTCAAGTCTGACGACCTCGCTATCCAAGTAACACGGGCCATGCCCAACCTGACAGTCATCCTGCCTCAAGCCGACATCCATGATGCTCAATCCCATGGTCAGAACCACCCAATGTATCCCTGGATAATATACAACCTGTGATCAGCATCACTGAAGAATTTATGGGCCATTACCACCACAACCCAAAGGGTTCCAGCATATGCAATTTAACAATAACTTATAAAACACTTCTAAACAATTCACATAATGAGGTAAAAAAATCTAAACTGTTGAATTTTCAAAAACCCGATGGTTATCACAAAGTAGCAATGTGGTCTTGAATGCCTCAAAACAATGTAATCATGCTTCAATAGATTGAACTTATCAGTTCATAACAAAGCAGATCAATTATAATCATTTTGGCACCCAGGACAAAATGTCTCAATGATTGTTGGCCACTCGCCCAACCATTATCATGAAATGTAGGAAATAGGGCATTCCCAAAAGCATCCCATTGGTCTAACAGTTAATTCAATATTTAATAGCAGATAAAATAGGGTCATGCTCAAAATAACCAAATTCGCTCTTTATGTTGCCCCAACAAAAGGTATACAAAAACATGAAAGAAGGTTTTCACCACCTACCTAAGACTCGTAGACGGAGGCACATCTGATATCATGCTCAAATTCGATGTTGATCTTTGAAGATATATGTTTCGCCTCACTGTTGCGATCCCACAGCCACCAAGGGATTGAAGAACATACGTTGGATGATGATTCTACGACAAGGTGTGTTCTACATTTTTTTAGAATGGACCTATTCTAATGTAGGGAAAGAAGAAGGTATTTCTTGAAAAAATATGTGACACACTTACATTTAAGAGAATAAAAAAACGAACAAGACATGTATTTTAGAACTACACACCATGTGGTGGCCTTTTCCACACTCCGAAATAAGAAGAGATAGCCCCATTGGCTTGGGTACTCCACATGGGTTGACACATGTCTTGAACGTTGCTGATATACAGAAGGGAGGATACATTGTGTGTTGAGAAACACTACAAATTGTGTAGCATGAAATTTCTACACGGTCATCACACGACATGTACTCAACGAGAACATGACTGATACCCACCTAACCCATACACAGAATGTACTTTAGGGTACAAAGTGTGTAGTCTAGAAACTTCCAGAACATCCCATATTTTTACAATTTTATTAGAAAAAAGCCAAAATTCAAACAAGATTGGGATTTTGACCTATTCTAAAAACCCTAGTTCTTAAAATCTCCCCAACATAACATATCTCATCCCTAATTTATCAAAAGAAACCTGGAGATGGCACCGAACATACCACCCTAATTAAAAATAACCCAGACTTCCCCCGTCTCAAAGGATCTTGCTAAATTCCTCAAGGGGTTCCACATTGTATGAATTGCCTAACTCGGTCTCAACCCAACAAAACTCCACAAAACTATGTTTTACTAACTTGTTTCCAGACTCATGGTCCTCATGTGATGAATCGTCACCCCTGAGCCTTTTTTGTGCTCCCGTGTCATTTCTGACACCCCAACATCTCCCGCACCGCATTGGTGTCTGCCTCAATGAGGTCCTGCATTCCATAGATGCCCCAAATGAACCTTGAGCCTAGCACCACAAGTAACCTACATCCTTGATGACCCAATTCCCACGACACCTCAAGTAACCTTCATCGTCGATGCCCCTGATTATATGCATCTCATATATATATATATAAATATATCACACACCAAATATGGAGCCAATCCCACTGACTAGCATCTAGTTAGTCTACATAGGTCTTATGCATCATGTGAACTAAAAATGAACATGCCTATATAGGTCCTCCCAAAAAAGGAAACATGTAAATCATGGCCACAACTGTGGTGTAACTCTAACCATCGTTGGCTCATTATATTGCCCAGCCTCCGGCAGCTCCACGGCATGCACCTGGATTAAAGTACGACTTTCTGATGCCTAACCTCTCTACGGTGCTGCTCAAACCAATGACCACTAACCCCTCAGATAGATCCCATTGTCTCTATCACATCCTCCACGTGTAGATAAACCTTGACAACCATCACCTAGTACTGAACCAGAACCAATTGCAGATGCCACTGTCTATCCTTGTCCCTGCTTACCTGCTATTTGAGAAGGCTTCATGACGAATGTCTCTATGTGCCCGACCATTCCACTTGACTAGCACTCATTTGGAGGCATATTTCACTGAGTCTGAACATGTCCTGACTATCCACACTGGAAGAAAACCACTAAATAACTGCTACGTGGTGGTCCAAATGAGTCATTCGCCTAACTGTATTGCTAGAACTCATCACATCCTCACTTCCAATTGTCTGAACCGTCACCTAAAACTATTCCCCGGCCAACCTGAGTCTTATCACTCTGGTTTCCCACTACTATAAGCACCTGATTCACCACCTCTGAGATGAACCTTGCATGAAGATATTCAACAGGATCCAAATACATGTCTTAATCCATCCTCAAAGCACCTCCCCATTGTCTCATCATCGCTTACCATACCAAGTGAAAAGCTTTACGACTTAGTGAAGGTAGATGCATAGTCCATGGGAGACATATCTCTCTGTTTAAGGCTCAAGAACTCCCAATATCTATAGACCCTCAGTGTCTCTGGGTAAAATTTCTCAAAGAACATCTCCTTGATGTCCTTCCATGCTAGCCCTTTGTGCCTATGAACCTGCTCCTGCACATCCCACCAATGCACTGCCGATCCTCACTGCATGTACGTTGCCAGCTTGACCCTCCGCCCTGGAGGCATCTCAAGATGCTCAAAGATTATCTTCATGCTCTATATATAGTTCTCATCGACCTGTGGACCACCCTCACCCTAAAAAAGTGGTGGGTTTTACAATTGGAACTCACACATTAGATATTCCATAGATGACACTGTACCCTTTGCACCTCTATTGATCCCCTGCAAAAACTCTTACCAGGCTAGCTTGGAGCTGCTCGTCGAGCCATGGTCTGAATGCTTCCAAACCTGACTGATGTCCTACATGTTTTGGATCCTGATCCAGATCATGTCCCTGAGCCTGTACCTGCAACTCATGCTCTGCCTGCACGGGATCCTGAACATGATCCTGCACCAGCGGTACTGTATCATCACCCGTCTGATGCTCCATCGAGACGTATAAGAGGATCCCGCTGAATACTATAAATGGACAGAAAACCCACCTATATATATATATATAAACATATATTCAATACATATAATGAATGTAGTAAATAGGCAGCATAAAACAACTACCCTTACTCTCCCCCACTGCAACTCATGCCCATAGCATCCCGACCTCAGGGCCTCCTTACCCGCCCTCAATAGAGCCAAGAATCAAAAGTACCTCGGGCCATGGCCATCCTGACAGCCAACGTTCCCTCAAACCAATGAACAAATTCTCCCAATCCAGGTTATCAAAATAATTTCAACCATATTACATTCCTCCTTGTAAAACAGCAAGACCCAAATACCATGCCACATGAAATTTTAGAAAAATATAAATCATTGAATGACACATTGCAATTAAACAAGCAATTATTTTATCAAGAATTTAACATATTCACATTTTGAAGAATATAAGGCATGGAAATCGATATTATTCACATGGAATTATCTCTTTGAAAAGCATACTTTCAATTATGAAATTGAAATACCCTAAAAATGTGCCTCTAAAAAGCTAAGCAAAAAACCCAAGCAAAAAACCCTTATCATACGGAGCTATGGTCCAATTCTCCATTAATGTACTGGGTAAAGGGTTCCATATCAAAATCAATAACATTACACACCAAGGGAGGAACCAAGGGGGAAATCATATAAACTATATTCTAAGAAAAATCAAATGGAAATTCCCACCCATGGAAACTTGGTTCCTCCCTTGAACTTGGGGTTGCATGAACCCAAGCACAAGCTAAAAACCCAGTTCCAGTAACAACTTATCTCCAATCTACCATAACCCAAATAGTAAAACTTGTAGTAAATAAAATAGATGTCTAAATATCATTAGTATCCAACAAAAAACTTCTACTAAATCCCTATCATGAACTCCTCCTCGGATACCAATTTGTAACGACTAGGACCCGAAAAGCCAACCGAATAGTGCTAAATGGGTCGGGTGTTACTACCTTAGGCACACCTCCCCCAATGCCAAATGCTACCGACTACCAGGGAGGGTCTTATAGGTATAGTGGGGGGGCTATAACCTCTTAGAGGATTATAATGGTACTAGTCTGAGTATAATAATAAATACGCAATGGAATAAATGAATCAGTAGACTTGAACTAGACCCGCAGAGTGGAAGAACATTCAGTATTGATAAATAGCGAAAGAAATAAATATAACAACAACTACGAAAAGTAAACAGAACAACATACTGATCTCCTATAACTATTATTTAACAACATAACATGCATCCAAATCAGGTCTTATATATCCAAATATATAATAAAGGGTGCCAATGGCTAACCAAATGTAGTTACATAACAAGTAAGCATGATGATACAGGAAAAGAAGAAAAATAAAATAATATCCTGCTATGGAAGACCTCATGGTCCATACCATCTCCATGCAAAAGCTAATACTATCCAGCTCCTAATGATGCATTTTTCGTGCACTTAAATCGATAAAATCTACACAAATCCTGATGGTCCCGGGCAGGGTGTGAGACGAATCACAGTAGGATACCACCCAATGGTGCATACCTAATATAAGTGTTTAAGAAGTAATATAGTTTTAAAGAAAACTATAAACAATATGATGTACACAAACAATCACAAAATCTGCTAGTGCTTAGAAGTAACCATGGACTGTCACCTTCTTCAGCCAATGCCGGAATCTCTGTCATGCAACCCAGCACCATGTGCCCCACGACACCGCGCGTCTCATGTACCGACTTTCCGAATGCACGCCCAATAAATAGTTGCTCAGATGAACAACAATGCCTATCCTCAAATAAGTAACCATAGAGACAACGATGTCTGCCCTAAAATAAAGTAATCCAAGGGATTGCGATGTCTTCCCTCAAATAATGAAACCTGAGGGACAATGATGTCTACCCTCAAATAACAGTGAGCCTCTGCACCCAACTCCATAACCTCAATTCTATCCAGTGAAGGCTCCTCACCTTCCACGTGGTTTCCTTCAACAATCACCCCCAAACAAATAATACCTAAATCGAAATTAATGGGGCATCCACCCACACGAGTGGTAAAAAACACCTCATCATAGAGTATCTATGTATGAATACCACTCAATGTTTTGGGTGAGTGGTAATCACCAAAATAAATCCCGAGCCACAACATATTTAACACCTCAACTCCCTTCGACCATGCCGGTCATGTCTGACTGCCTATCCATCAAAGTAACTTGGGTCTTGCCTAACCGGACAATCACCCAGCTTCGAGCCAACATAGATGACACCCAATCCTATAGTTAGAACCACCTAACATAACCTGGGTCAATGCCCAACCTGTGATCAGCATCACTCAAGAATATCCAGGCCATTTCCAGCACAACCCAATGGGTTCCACCATATAAAATTCAGAAATTACTAATATAATACTTCTAAAAAAGTCACATATATAGGCAAAACAATCTAAATAGTTGAATTTTCACTAACCAAATGGATATCACATAGTATAACTAAGGCCTTGAATGACTCTAAACAACATAATCATGCTTTACCGGATTTATCATACAAGTTCTAAAAAAAGAAGACCAATTATATCCATTTTGGAAGACATGCCAAAATGTCCCAATGGGAGTCGACCTCTCGCCTAGCCTTGCTCAAGAAATGTAGGAAATAGGGCATGCCCAAAGGAATCCCATGGGTCTAAAAATTAATTCAGTATGTAATAGCAAATAAAACAGGTTCATGCTCAAAATACCCAAATACACGCTTTTTTTCGCACCACACAATGGTCTGTGAAAACTCAAAAGAATGTATGAACCACCTACCTAAGACTCATAGATGTAGGGATGTCTAATATTGATCTCCAATTCTAAGCTGACCATTGTTTATATATGTTTCTATCAAATCCCTGTAATTCCACTCAGATGGAAACCGTGACGCATGAGGCAAGGAAACTATAACGGAACAGGGTGCGCGGGTTTAGCCTCGCTATTGCGTTCCCGCAGCCACCAATGGATTGAAGAATGGATGTCTGATAATGAATTGAGGTCATGGTATGTTCTTCAGTTTTTTGGAATGGACCTGTTATGAAGTTGGGGAAGATGTTTGTATTTATGGAAAAGAGATGCGAAACTCTTTCATATAAGAGATAAAAAATACACAGTGTTTTTTTAATAACTACACACCATGTGGTGGATTTTTCCATACTCTGACTTAAGAAGAGATAGCAACATGGATTGGGCGCTCCACATGGGTTGACACACAACTAGAACATAACTGGTACATAGAAGGGAGGATTCACAACGTTTCAAGAAACACAAATCACTATGTAGTAGGAAATTTCTACACAGCCATCACACGGCTTGTACTCGGTGAGCACACGACCGATACTCAACTAACCCATACACAGCGTGTACTTAAGGGTACACGGTGTGTAGTCTGGAAATTTCTAGAACTTGCCAGATTTTTATTTTTTTCTTAGGAACAATACAAAATTCAAATAGGGTCATGATTATGACCCGTTCTAAAAACCCAGGTTCATATGGAGGCCATCTCTTCGTTTTTTTGAATATATTGACATTTTTAAAGACCAATATTTAAACTAATCAATTTATCACTATTAAATAGATATATTATCAATGGTAACAATTCATAATGGTATTTTGAAATCCAAAAAAATAAAACCAAGAATTTCATATGTTTTATATAACAATTTTATATAATAATATATTTAATTACAACAAGAGGAATTTTTATTAATAAAAGATTGGGTCATTACAATCCTCTCCCTTATGAAATTTATGCCTCAAAATTTCATTTTTCGACACTAAAACATACAGGGGTAACTCTTCATCATCACATCCTTTGATTCCCACTTTATGTCTTCAAACTTTTGGTTTCTCCACAACACCTTGATGAGATGAATTGTTTTATTTCAGAGAACTTTTTTCCTATGATCTATGATCTTCATCGGCTTATCTTTATTGGATAGATCCTTATGTGATGGTACCACCTCTATATTGAGTACATGTGATGCGTCAAGTATGTACATCCTAAAAATTCATACATGGAATACATCATGTACATGAGATAGGTTCAGTGAGAGTGCTAATTGATAGGCCATAGCTGTAAGGTGAATAAGGATCTAAAAAGGGCCAATGTACATTGGACAAAGCTTTCCCTTATTCCAAAATATCATTATTCTATTCCACTATGATATTCAGAGGAATACAATGTGTCAAACATAAAACTCTATTTCTCATTGATGATTCTCAGCACAATGCTTTTGTAGACTCTGAGCAGATTTAATGTGCTGATGGATGGTCTTAACATTATCAACCATTTTTTCGACTATTTCTGGACCTCAGACTTTTTTCTCCCCAACATCGGCCCAAAATGTCTGTGTTCTGCTCCTCTTCCCATAAAGGGATTTAGAATGATATTTTTGGATGCTTGAGTAGAAAATTTTATTATTAGAGAAATAAACTAGAAGAATATTTTGATTCCATCCACTTTTGATGTCCATTGAGAATGCACTCAACATATCCTCAATTGTATGGATAGTCCGCTTAGATTTTTCATCAATTTCAGAATAATAATCAGCACTAAAGTTCAGCTCAGTATTTAGAGCAGGTTGAAGAATATTCCCAAACATAGAGGTGAATCTAGAATCTCGATCCAATATAATAGTTAGTGGAAATCCATGTAGCCTTACCACTTCTATGATATGTATTTTTTCAGTTGATCGAATGAGAAATCTTCCCGAATTACAATGAATTGTTTAGTCTTTGTAAAATGATTCATAACAACCTAGATAGCATTGTTTCCTTTGGATGTCTTCATAAGTGTGGTGAAAATTTCCATGGTGATGTTATCCCATTTCCATGATAGTATGTGTAACAATTGCATCATCCCCTTATACTTATTCCCCGTAGCCTTCACCTGCTGACATACCAGGCACTTTGATGTATACTCAAAGATCTCCTTCATCATGTTATCACACCAATAATGCTCTCATAGATGTTTATACATCATTTTGTTTCCTAGGTGAATGGATAAATTTAAACTATATGCATCGTCCAGAGGTTCTTTCCTCAAATTTGGATTTGATGGAATGCATAGTCTTGACCTAAATCTCACAATTCGTCCATCATTAACATTGAACTCTGAGGATTTACCTTTTCTTATAGTTTCTACTTTCTTATGAATTTTCATATCATCCTTTAGAGAATCCTTTATCCATTACCAACGAGATGGTTAAGAAATCATTTGTGAAAGGATTGATGGTGTTCAATTCGTTATGATTCCCATTTCCATCTTCGACAAATCTAAGATGATTGGATCCTTTTTAATTCTCATCAATGATAAAATTGTTGGGTCATAACTACTTAGAGAATCTGTAACCTTATTCACTATCCTAGGGTGGTAATGGATTGAGCATTCATAGTCCTTGATCATCTCTATCCATATTCATTGGCACATGTTTAATTATTTATGTGTGAATATATACTTGAGGATTTTCTGATCCGTATATATTTAACACTTCTCCCCAAAAAGGTCATGTCGCCAAATTTTCAAAGTAAAGATTACTACAACCAACTCCGGATCATGTGTTGGATAGGTTTTCTCCTAAACATTCAATTTCCTTGAAGTATAGGAAATTACTTTGTCATTTTGCATCAATAGACATCCCATTCCCTTCTTCGAAGCATCACTGAATACCACCAAAATTTCTCTACTTGTGGTTAATGTGAGATCCATTATAGTGATAAGACTCCTTTTCAAATCCTTGAAGCTCTATTTAAATTCATCACTCCAAGAAAACATTACTCCCTTCCGAGTTATCATAGTTAGAGGGTTGGAAAAGCATGAGAAATTTCTCACAAATCGAAAATAATATCCAACTAACCCCAGGAAGCTATGATTATGTATCACTAATGTTGGCCTCATCCATACCTAAATTGAAGCTATCATGTAGGGATCCTTAGATATCCCATTGTTTGTGAAGATATGACCAATTAATGATACCTCTGTCAAACATAACTCACACTTATTGTACAGGGCATAGAGTTTCTCCTTTCACAAGGTCTCTAGTACAGGGCTTAGATACTCCTCATACTACTCCTTGGTTTTAGAGTATATTATAATATCATCTATAAAGACTTTTAAAAAATTGTTAAGGTAATATCTAAAGACTCTATTCATCATGTCCATGAATATTGATGGAGCATTAGTGAGTCCAAAAGGAATTACTTTGAATTCATAGGGCCCGTACCTTGTACAAAATGTTGCCTTGGGGATATCGTCTTTAATCACCCTTACATAGTAATACTCCAACCACAAATCCACCTTGGAGAAGTATTGTTCTCCACATAGCAAATCAAACATGTCATCAGTTCGTGGTAGAGGATAGTTGTTCTTCATTGTGATTTTTTGAGCTCACGATAATCAATGTAAAGGGGCATTGACCCATCCTTCTTTTGGATAAAGAAGAATTGTGCCCCCCATGGTGAAGAACTTGGGCCTATAAACTATTTATCTAGATTGTCCTGTAGTAGTTTCCTTGGATTCTCAAGCTCCACAATATCATTTCTCTATGGAGTCTTTGATATTGGAAACACCCTAGGTTTAAGATCAATTAAGAATTCAACATCTCTTCTAGGAGGAGGACCAGGCAATTCTTCAAGATATATTTCAGTGAATTCCCTCACAATAGGCATATCATCAAGGATGGTTTCTTCCTTAGAATCAACAGTCTGAGAAAAATAGATATTCTCATAGGTCAGAATTACCCACACTTGAGATGGCAGTTCTAAATAAGTTTTTTCCTCCTCCCTGCACTTCTACAGAATCGGGGGTCGATTCGCCAAATGGAGAATTATTTCCATATCATGTAAATTTATGATGGCTCTATATAAAAAAATCAAATACATTTGAATAATTACATAAAATTACACAAAAGGAAGTGTAATGAGGTTCACTGGGAAGTTCACACCAAATATTGTGATTAGGGATGTGTTATATTCATGGGTTGCAATGATTAACCCATTTTCTATTCCCACTGACATCATTACTTCCATGATTTTTGGTGGAGTTGGGATTGTTCTACATAACATTTTGGATATAAAATATTTTGTTGAAACAAAATCAAAATTACATTTTCTATTGTCGAATAAATTACTCGCGTACATATTACCACTTAGTTTTTGGGGTTCACTTCGGTGGTAGTAATGTAAAAAGATCTCCCTTGCTGCTATAGAGTTTTTTGGTTGCCTACAAAAACCCTTAGCTTAGGGAAATGGTTTGAAAAGTGTCATGTTTTTTTCATTTGAATCAATGAAAAATGAGTTAAGGGTCTAATAGAGCATTCCTCTCCTCTATTGCAACCGCATATTTTTCTTGTCGGGATTGAATATCCAGGTGTACATCCTTTCCACACCTAATTCATTTCCTCTTCTTCTTTAGGAAATTCCCAGGGTGCCTATTTCTACACATTTTGAAAGTGGGGTGTGGGATTATCTTATCACCTTTGCATTTATCCATCAGACCACCAGAACTAAAGTCCACCTTATGCTTATTTTCCTTATGATGCACCTAAGATTTTTCGATCTCTATTTAGGCTTTAAGGGAACATTAGACAATTTACTCATTGCTCTTAAAGACCAAGATCACTAGGTCTTTCCATAGGCTAGGTTCTATCCCACCAAATATGTGGTCAACCCTACATTTGGGGGTAATGACAAAGTTGAAGGTGTATAGTGGATCCCTTGTGAAGTGTTCCTTGTACACTCTGATTGATTCGTCGCCTTTTTTTTCTTGAGGTCAAGGATGTCCATTTCCTTCTTATCTCAGAGGTTGTGGGGAAAATATTTATCACAAACCATTTTCCAGAAATCCATCGATTCAAGAACCTCGATCTCCTCCTCAGGCTTTGATTTTTTGATCAATGTCCACCATTGATCAGCTTCTCCTTCCATAAGATAAGCATCCAGATGAACCATCTCCTATTAAGAACATTAATGTGTAGAGAAGATCTTTTCAATGGAGTTGATCCATTGTTCATCAATTGAGGGATCATGTGATCAATTAAAAGTAGGAGGCCTTTGTCTTATTATGATCTCGATTGCAACATGTTAATTCTTAGTGGGTTTTAACGTGCCTCTTGACCCATTTTTCTATTCAAAACATGAGTTAACTGAGAGAATATCGTGACAAAGTTCGTGATTCACACTACCATCGGATTGGGAATATCATTAGAATAGTCATCACATTGATCTTTGCATTGGTTGTTAGACTGAGTCCCCTTATTACCAGCCATTGGATAGAATAAAATGAAATTTAGGGGTAACACATAAAGGGTAATCCAAACAAAAAAATGGATGACTTATAAATTACTTTTATTTCCATAACTTGTGAATTTATAGGATTTAATATATGTTATCCACGATCTACATCCCAAAATTTATTTGTAGAGGAATTTTTTCCCGTTATATTATTTCCTACCAAGCTTATGAATTTATTAAAGCTTATGTGTAACACCCTGATATTTTATGATAATTATATATTTTTTATGTCTTATGTTATACGCAGCATCAAAAGAATCATTCATTACACACAACAATAGCTTGGATTGTGTTATATGCAAGAGCAACCTTCTTCAATAGCATGTGTCGTACGCAATATCAAGTTTCACTAAACAACAATATGTTATTAAAATATTATATAAACTGGCTATTATGAATAGTAATACCCAATTTTTGAAATTTTTGAAATTTTATCTTTCAAAATGGACATTATTTTTTTGATTCAGAATATAGAAATTAGCCTTGGGTGAAATTTTGTTATTTTGCTGGAAATTTCAATTTTGGATGCATAGTAAAAACAATGGGTTACTATTTAAAAATTGAATTTTTATTTAAATAATTATTAATTTTATTTAAATTTATTTTAGGTCAAAATTGATACATAATACCTATATATGTTTAATGTAATTCATTAGAGTCATTCTATAATAATTTTAGATATATTTAAATTTTATTGAACTTTTCACCGCCTTTTACCCACCTCCTGGGAGAATTTTCAAATGTATATAAAATGTAATTTTACCATTTTTGAGAGTGGAATTTTGAAAATCTAAGAGAAATGGTTAATATCAAAGAGTAATATGTGCTTCAATATGATAAAAATAATTTTTTTGTGGATAGTAACTTTTTACTTTTATTTACCACAGTTAAAAGTAAATAGGGTAATTAAGGGTAAAAATGATATTATTATTACCCTAACACATGTATTAATTCTGTTGGATAAGTGAAATTCGACCAAAAACAACGTTAGGAATAAAATATTACCCATTAGGTCTACTAGGATTAGATTAGGATTTATTATTTTTTTATTTAAAGAAGTGTTAAAATATTTAAAATCAAAGTTTAATAACTATTTTTTTAAATGTAGGGTTATACATAAGATAAATTTGACAATAAATATAAATTATAAAGACAAAAATATTTCCTACATAATGATAATTTATTTATAATTTTTAGACATTAAATATTTTAATTTATTTATGGCACAATGATGATGTGGTAATTACCTTATTTATGAAATATTAACATAATTTTTATTATAAATACCCAAATAAATGTAATTTGAGACTTTTTATGAATTAAAAAAATTATAGATTAATATTACATGTTATTATTGATTTAATAAACTTTGTTTGAACTAATAATGCTGTTATGATTTTTACAAAAAATCAATTACCAAATAGTGTCAAAATTGACATAAAATAGTTTTTAAAACAAATATTATATTATTATTTTTTATTATATTCCTAAAAATCTAATGTTCAGCCAAATGACTTAGATAAGGATATATATATTAATAATTAACCACTTCGGGTTCTTCTGGCTTTTTATAGTATGTTTATTAACTATATAGTGTAAGAAAATAAGAAGACACTGTAAAATATAAAATATTTAACTTAGAGTTAAATCTAAATGATAAGGATAACATAGTGACCTAAACATGCCTAAAACATATTTTTTGAGAGGAATTAGATCCATCCCCATTTTATCTTCTAAATAAATAAATTCAGAGCTATTATAAACTATATATGGCTTTATTATAAAATAATATTTTAAGTTTTTCCTAAGGTGCCCCTCTCCTCCCTTATAAAAGGGCCACTCCCCCCTCCCCTCCTCACACCATTTTGAGCCTTGAAGCTCAGCCAACACCTGACAATTTACCTTATAAACTTCCCTAGAAACATACTAGATGTCATGGTCTTCTTCAACGACCAATTTTAGTTCCCTAAGAGGAGGTTTCAGAGGCGTGTCGAAGAAGAGGTAATATCTGTTACCGATTCCTTCAAATTTATTTCTTCCTCTACTTCCTCTTATTTAGTTGTTTCATTATGAAGTAATAACATCAGTATCACTCATATACTGATATGTTATTATAAATATTAAACAACCATATTTCACCTTCTAACCATCCAACGAAAAATGAAATCACCACGCGTGCGTACGTATAGAATATCGTCTCCACGTCGTGGTGTAATATGTTTTCCACCACCAACTTATTTGAATGGGTATAATGGTGTAAATAATAACTATATATGATTATTTTAAATTTATATTGATTCTGAAATATTATACATACACTTCAATGCAATTCCACGATCATGGGAACGATATCATCGCCTGTGCGTACGTACGGCCTACCATCTCCACGATGTGATGTGACTCATTCTACATGATATTCATTGAATAATGATTATTTAAATGAATTTAATGATTAAATATGATATATATTACAGAAATACCATTCTGAAAATGAGGTATCTATAACATAAAAATAAGAATAAGAATATATTCGACAAAAAATGCATAAGAACATAAAGCAATGAACACCTGATTAACAAGTAGCAATGAAATATTACTAATAAGAAGATAAAAATATGACCATATATGATATCATAACAATGAATATGATTTTTTAATAAGTCAATGACATTATTTAAATCATTATACAGGAGTTCTGGATACATACGAAGTAAATCGGACCTAAGGTAAAGGAATATCTCACAATCTCATTTTTATCTGAGATTGTTTATACTTCAGAATTTACGGGGGCATATTTATCATCCACATCCATGTTTCCTCAATATGTAATATTATTTCTATCCTCCTAAAAAAATTTAAATCCAATTTTACCTATTCGTTAATTTTTTTAAAAGATATGAAATGAGTCTTTTGTCTTTTTCAGTATGAGATACTTTTTGACTTTTTCGGCCAAAGTACGAGGATAATTTTTTTTAACTTATATGGCATGAATGGATTTTTATGATTTCATTGAAAATTATTTCCATGAAGCATACTTTACAAGTTTTAATGTTTTAAATTTTATTTTTAATCAACTTATTTTATTTTAAAATTTTATGACATGTTAAGAAAGGAAAAATGTTTTTGAAGTAGAAAGGATATTTTCCTCAAGAATGGAGTTCAAGTGTTTTATCAAAATTATTTTCCATCTAACATAATATTGGGTTCTGTTTCTATCCCTATTTTTATATTGATTTGATTATGATGGAATTATTTTTATGATCTTATATGGATTATGTTATAATGACATGATGTTTATGAATCCCATTTTTATTTCATGGGTTATGCTGTGATGTATGATTAATGATTTTGTGGAACACATAAGAATAGTTTCATTATGAGATGGGTGGGACCTATATCTCCCTCCAATTCATTGGGTAATTAATTATATCTCATGTGATAGACATGTCTAGAACGGAATGTTAATCTGGTTCAGTGATACAGGGCTGGAACGAGGAGTGAACTCGGTTCAGTAATGGACTTTGTCCGATATGATTGTCTTAGAAAAGAGACTTGACTAATATGAAATTATTTTCAATGATTATGTGTGTATGCCACAAAGTTTCATGTTTTATGTTACGATTATTTGGATTACATCTCACTACTATGATTTATCCCATGTTATGATATTATGATCTTTTTTGCAGGTTATGATTTTCAAAATATTATGTTCTTATGAAGATGATATGATTGATATTTCTTCTATTTACCCTTGCTGAGCATTTCAGATCACCCTTTTGTAGGTTTTATTTTCCAAGGTCGGGAAGAAGGGCATTAATTACGATATGCCAAAAGGGACTCCAGATATGATGAAATTAATGGGAGACAATGTAGATGATTTATGAACC
The DNA here is from genome assembly GCA_963277665.1 of Viscum album. Taxonomy (NCBI): domain Eukaryota; kingdom Viridiplantae; phylum Streptophyta; class Magnoliopsida; order Santalales; family Viscaceae; genus Viscum; species Viscum album. Next base: position 1,593,689,059 of record OY728130.1, on the reverse strand, counting down.
AAGTATTTATGTTTCCCAGTTTCTAAAGACACTATACCTATTTGGTCCTATCTTGGTTTTGTTATATGTTGTAATAAGTATGCTTCAATTCTGAAGTAATAACCATGTATGTAAAGTATGGGTCGTTGTAGTTGGTATCAGAGGAAAGGTATAATCATCCTTTAGAAACTAGGATGTGAAAGCCTTAGTAAAAGATCTAAGGATATGCCTAATCATAGAACACAATATTAGTGTTTTAGAAATGGCCATGAACAACCTATGATAAGACCTAAAGTGTGAAATATTATTCTCGATTATGTGGTTTTCCAGTTATGATTAGTGTTTCTCATACTATGCTTCTTGGTTTTAGTCAATGGCTGGAACCTGAAGGAACCGTGTTAATGATGAATGCGATAGGCAATACAATGATTGTCCCCCTGAGCAACCAAACGTTATGGGAGCAAGAATTAAAAATCTTGTATCCATTATCACACATAATTCTCAAGATATGAATCATATTGGACTTCCAAACGAGCAAAGGAAGGAGCAAAATTCTATTGAATCCTTAATGAGGCAGAGTACACCTTCATTCAGTGGGTCTTCTGATCCATTAGTGGCTAAAAATGGATTAGTACCACTGAGAAGATATTTTCAGTCCTGTATTGTTTTGAACATGATAAAGTCATCTTAGCAGTAAATCGTTTGGATGGTGAAGCTGATAAATGGTGGATTTTTATTAAGAATATGAGGAAAAAGGATGAAATTGAGTCCATAGAATGGGACGAGTTCAATAACTTATTTTTCAATAAGTACTTCCCTAATATTCTTCGAACAAAGATGGAGAAGAAGTTTCTTGAACAGAAGCAAAAGGATGATGAATCAGTTGGTACCTACGAAGAATATTTTACAAGACATGCAAGGTACACTTCCGGAATTAGTATTCAACCTGAGAGTAAGATCGGTCGATTCTTTAGTGGCTTAAAACCAAGTCTTTGAAGGGAGTTAGCCATAATGGACTTCAATAGCTAAGAGGAAATTTTTCAATGTACTCTCAAGCATGATATGGAGATTGGAGTAAGCCATCGGTCATATGAGTTTGATAAGAAGAGGAAAATTGAATTCAATGGAAAATCTAAAGGCCACACTTAAAAGAAGATTAGTTTTATCTTATGCTCAAAGTGTGGAAGGAAACATGGAGGGAATTTTCTTAAAAGGACAAGTAAATGTTTTATGTGTGGAAAAGAATGTCATTGGGCAGTTAAATGTCGAAATAAAGGGAAGAAGATGTCTAATGATGAGAACAAAGAAATGGATACACAGAATGCATCTCCTACACTTCAATGTTTCATGTGTATGGAAATGGGGCATTATTCCAATCAATTCCCTAATCCAAGTGTTGTTGATGATGATCGACGTCAACAAAATGTTAAGGCCAAAGAAAAAGGAAAGTCACATGCAATTTCCATCGGAGATGTGGAGTAAGATAATGAATAGGTGAAAGGTACACTTACCATCCACTCTAAAGTAGAAAATGTTTTATTTGATTCTGGATCCACCCACTCTTTTATTTCTGAAAAATTTACTAAGGTTATCTCCATATTACCTCAGTAGTTAGATATTGAGTTAGTAGTGACAACCCCTAATGGCACAACAGTCGTATCAAAAGTTTACAATTCTTATACGATTGAAGTTTGTGGGAAAGTGCTTCCTGTAAATCTTGTGATCCTTACTATAGTAGAAATTGATGTAATTATTGGCAAGGATTGGCTTTCTTTATACAGAGCTCATATCAATTTCCAAATAAGGAAAATCACATTTAATATTCCCGATCAATTTACTATCATCTATCAATGAAAAGATGAATATAACCTTCCATTGGAAATTTCATTCATCTTATGGGTCGTGATTCCAATAAATGAAGGTTATTTATCTCAAGTGGTGGGAGAGAAAATCATGATTATGAATTTTCCCATTGTACGGGAGTTTGATGATGTCTTTCCGTAGGAATTTCCAGGTCTTCCATCAAATTGTGAAGTTGGGTTTTCAATATAACTCATAGCGGGTGCTATGCCTATTTCAAAGAAACCATATAGAATGGCCCCAATTGAGTTACAAAAATTGAAGAAGCAACTCCATGATAATCTTGATAAAGGATTCATACGCCCTAGTGCATCACCTTGGGGAGCACCTGTTTTGTATGTGAAGAAGAAAGATGGATCAATGAGACTTTGCATTGATTATCGAGAATGTAATAAGATCACTATCAAGAACAAATATCCTCTCCCATTCATTGATGACTTATTTGACCAACTATGCGGAGCTCAATACTTTTCCAAGATTGACCTTCGTTCAGGGTATCAACAATTAAAGGTCAAAAAGGCGGATATACCAAAGACGACTTTTCATACAAGGTATGGACACTATGAATTTGTAGTGATTCCATTTGGTCTTACTAATTCCCCTGATATCTTCATGGATATGATGAATAGAGTCTTTAGAGACTCTTGATCAGTTTTTGGTAGTCTTTATAGATGATACTTTTGTCTACTCAAAGAGCAAGGAAGAACACGAAGATCACTTGAGAATTGAATTAAAGACCCTTATAAAGGAGAATATTTTTTCCAAATTTACCAAGTGTGAATTTTGGATTATAAAAGTTTCATTTTTTGTCACATAATCTCAAATGAGGGGATATCTATGGATCCCGCAAAAATAGAGATTATTGAATGATGGTCGAGACCAACGACATTAACTAAGACCCGAATTTTTTTTGGGTTTGGCTGGATATTATCGACGTTTTGTGAATGGTTTTTCAAGGTTATAAAATCCACACACCCGGTTGACTCAAAAAGGAGTTATGTTCGTTTGGACGGAGGACTGTGAAGAGAATTTTGAAGAGTTAAAATGAAGGTTATCCAATGCACTTGTGCTCACACTTCCTTGTAGTAGAGAAAAGTTTTTGATCTACAGTGATGCATCCAAGAAGGGACTGGGGTGTGTTCTCATGAAAAATGATATGGTGATAGCTTATGCCTCACGATAGTTGAAAATCCATTGGAAAAATTACCCAACTCTTGATTTGGTGTTAGCCACGGTAATATCTGCATTAAAAATATGGAGGCATTCTTTTTATGGTGAAAAGTGTGATATTTATACTGATCATAAAAGTTTAAAGTATATTTTCACACAAAATGAGATGAATATGCACCAAAGGAGATGGTTGGAGACGATTAAGGATTATGACTATTCAATTAATTATCACCCTGGGAAAGAAAAAAAGTTGGAAGACACATTAATTCGACAAGACCATGCTAGCATATCCATGATGAGGATCCCAAAAGATCAAATAATTATTGATTTACAAAGGATGGATCTTGGGATTATAATAGAAGGGGAAAAATCTTATCTTTCTCAAATGAATGTTTAGCCATCTATACATGTGAAGGTTAAAGAGGCACAAAACAAATGTAGAGTTACAAAGGAAGGAGAGAAATTTTCGTGAATTCAACATTGATTGTGATGGGATGATAAGGTTCAGGAATTAAGTTTGTGTTCCTCCTATCTCAGAATTAAAGAAGGAACTGCTGGATGACGATCATAGTTCTTCATTCCCTATTCATCCTGGAAGCACAAAGATGTATAGGGACCTGAAAGAGTACTTCTGGTGGGATGGAATGAAAAGAGATGTTGTTGAATATGTCTCTCAATGATTGATTTGTCAGCAAGTTAAAGCTAAGAGACAGAAGTCTAAGGGGATGTTACAACCATTACCAATACCTGAATGGATATGGGAAAGCATAACAATGGACTTTGTCACTGGACTTACTAAAACATCCAAAGGCAATAATGCTATCTGGGTCACAGTTGATCGCCTTATGAAGTCACCACACTTAATTTCTATTAGAGACGATATCTCTCTGGATTATCTTGCTAGGATATATGTAAAGGAAGTGGTAAGCTTCCATGGAGTACCACTTTCAATTATTTCTGATCGGGATCCGAGGTTTACCTCGATGTTTTGGAAAATTCTTTATCATTCTCCAGATACATAGTTGAGTTTCAGCACTGCTTATGATCCTCAGACAGATGATCAGTCTGAAAGGACAATTCAAACTCTAGAAGACATGTTGAGAGCATGTTCTATGGATTTCAAAGGTGGTTGGGATCAACACCTACCTTTTTGTGAAATTTTCCTATAATAATATCTTTCACTCCAGTATTCAGATGGATCCTTATGAAGCTCTCTATGGAAAGAAATGTAGGACTCCAACTTGACGTAATGATGTTGGGGAAAGAAAGCTATTAGGACCAGATCTTGTTGATGAGATGGAAAAATGGTCAGATCTATTAAACAACACATAAGAGCAGCTCAGAGTCGATAAAAAAGTTATGCTGACAACCGAAGGAAAGACCTAGAGTTTGAAGTGGGTGATAAAGTGTTCTTACGAATATCTCCTTGGAAGAGAGTAATGAGATTTGGAAATAATTTAAAGTTGATACCTAGGTATATTAGTCCTTTCGAAATACTGGATCGTGTTGGGAAGGTAACTTACCGATTGGTGCTTCCACTGAATCTCTCTCATGTTCATGATGTGTTCCATGTATCTCTTCTAAGAATTTACATAGGTGATCCTTCACATGTACTAAGCTCAGAAGTTGTACCATAGGAGCAAGATCTTTCTTTGAAGAACAACCGATAGAGATTCTGGATCATAGCGAAAAAGTTCTACGGAACAAGACCACTCTCTTGGTGAAAATTTTATGGAGTAACCAGCAATTAGAAGAAGCTACATGGGAGCTTGAGGATATTATGAGAGAGAGGTATCCTAATCTGTTTGTTACGAAGTGACGAATTTCGAAGGAGAAATTAATTTTAAGGGGGGTAGAATGTAACACCCTGATATTTTATGAGAAGTATATTTTTTTATGCCTTATTTTGTACACAACATCAGAGAAATCTTTCATTACACACAACATTAGCATGGATTGCATTATACACAAGAGAAACCTTCCTTGATAGTGTGTGTTGTACGCAATATCGAGTTTCACTAAACAACAATATGTTCTTAAAATATTATAAAATCTAGGCATTATGAATAGTAATACCCACTTTTTGAAACTATATAAATTTAATCTTTTAAAATGGACATCATTTATGGATTCGGAATATTGAAATTAGCCTAGAGTGAAATTTTGGTATTTTTCTGAAAACATTCAATTTTTGATGAACAGTAAAAACAATTGGATACTATTTAAAAACCGACTTTTTATTTAAATAATTATCTATTTTATTTAAATTTATTTTAGGTCGAAATTGATACATAATACCTATATAAGATCAATGTAATTCATTGGAGTAATTTTATAATAATTTTAGATATATAAAAATTTTATTGAACTTTTCACCGTCTTTTACCCACCTCCTAAGAGAATTTTCAAATGTACATAAAACGTAATTTTACCGCTTTTGTGAGTGGAATTTCGAAAATCCAAGAGACATGGTTAATATCAAGGAGTAAATAGGGTAATTAAGGGTAAAATGATATTATTATTACCCTAACACATGTCCTAATTCTATTGGATAAGTGTAATTCGACCAAAAAAAACCTTAGGAATAAAATATTACCCTTAAGGTCCACTTGGATTAGATTATGACATTTATTATTATTTTATTTAAAGAAGTGTTAAAATAGTTAAAATCAAAGTTTAATAACTAAAAACATTTTTAATGTAGGGTTATACATAAGATAAATTCGGCTATAAATATTCATTAGAAAGCTCAAACGGCTTCCTACATAATTGTAACACCCTGAGCTTCCATGATACGCTTCTCATTCAATAATGCAATAGCTTGCATTGTACGCAACTTCGAGTTCTAAAACACCGCGACTAATCAAAGTAGCCGTTATGAATAGTAATATCCACTTTTTAAAATTATAGAAATTTTATATTTCAAAATGGACTTCATTTTTGGATTCGGAATATCGAAATTAGCCTATGTTGAATTTTTTGTATTTTTCTAAGAACTTCTAATTTTTTATGAATAGTGAAAAATACTTAAAAACAACTTTTTTAATCAAAATAATCTATAGTGATAAATTATACTATTTAGTGGTTTTAAAGTATAATTAGAATATATTTTTACCATTTTATCCAATGGTGGTCATTAGAATTAATTTAACATTGAAATTGGACATAAACAATTGCCAATCTTTTGATATAAATTGTTTCTTAAAAACACGCTATTTGTTGTGACAGCGGGAATTAATTATAAAATTAATTAATGCAACTTATATGTTTGGAATTTTCTAAAATAGACATCATTTTTGAATTCGGAATATCAATTATAGCTTAGGGTGAAATTTTGGCATTGTTCTGAAAAACTTCAATTTTTGATGAATAGTGAAACCACTAAGTGGTAGTTAAATAACTGATTTTTCGTTTAAATGAAATATTACCACTTCTGTGATTTGATTTTCAAAAATCCGACATACATGGTTGTCATTAAGAAGTAAAATGTGGATCAATGAGATTAAAATAATTTTTTGGTAAATAGTAACTTTTAAGTTCTTAATCGCGATTAGAGGTAATTAGTGTAGTTTAAGGTACAAACAATGTTTTAATAATATGATATGAGCTTTACACTTGCCCTACTCATATTGGATGAGTCATGGCCGACCAAGACAACCAATGGGTCATCTTGGGGACCCCATGGAGCCACTTTGGTTGGAAAATGACATTAATATATATTTATTTAATGTTAAAATTAAATTGACACAATCATGAGTTGTTTTACTAAAACAGTTTTTATGTGGGGTTACACAAGTAAATATTTTGACTATAAATATTCATTAGAAAGCTAAAAATATTTCATACATCATAGTAGTTTTTTTATAATTTTTAGACATTAAATAAATTAAATTATTTATGACATCATGATGATGCATCGATGACCTCATTATTTAACGATTTAAATAAAATGAGAAGATAATGAAAACTCCAAGTCTTAAACTTGTCCAAAGCCGATTGGATGAGGATATTTCGAACCCTTATCACCTTAGCCTAGAATTATATAAGTTTGGGACCTTTAGAATCCGAAAAGCATTGTGTAATAATGTAACATTTCAATCTTTCCAAAAGAGCCCCTCCTCTTCACTTATAAAAGGCCCCCACCTCTCCCACCTTATTCACACCTGCAAGACATTTGGCTCGGCCAACCTCTGCCCAAATACTCTCCCAACATACCTCTCTTACTTCTAGAATCCTCACTTTTGGACGAACGCTTCCCAAGGAAGCCTTTGTCTCAAATCAAAAAGAGTTACCCGATTTTGAGGTAATGTCTTCTCTAATGTTGTTTTGTTTTATTTTTCTTCTCCAACCCCCTAAACTCATTTTATTCATTTCTTTTGTAACAACAACAGTATCCTAAATATACTAGGATGTTGTTATAAGAAGGATTCGAGCTACACTTACACACACCTACATCTAATGGTTAAAGAACATACGGTTTCTGTGGATGGCGAATTTCTGCCTCACGAAACGATGATTGGTCAACACTCATATAACACCTTCAAATGTGGCCATTAAGATGTCACTATTTTTATATATGATATATAATATGTTTATGTTTTACTTATGCTTATGTATTTCTCATTTATGGCATAATTTATGATTTCCATTATGGGTAAAACGCGATAATTTCATTTTAGGAAGTGCGGACTACTGCCCCCTCAAAGTGATGTGAATCGTTAATGCCATATGTGGGATGTATAAAGGATGGAGTAAATGATATTATATATGATATTATACTGGAACTATATTATACATTTATATAATTATGATTTCATTCCATTAAATATGAAATAGAAATGAAAGTAGCGTTCATGCGTACGTACGACTTACCGTCTCCATGAACGGTGCATTTCATTTCTCACCTCTAAATGTTACGTAATATTATAAATGAATGTATATACTGGATATATATGACATATATGACATCTAAATCATGAATATAATTCTGGAGATAATGGATATTCTACCACATAAACAACTTGTAATTATAAGAAGTTTATTGTTGACTCAAGTACCAAAGATCGACAAAACGACCGTTATTAACTTAAATAATTACATAATGTTCATATCATTGTAATAAGTGATATAAAAAGGATAATGAAATTGAAAATGGTTCTTAATAAGGTATATATTAACTCTAGTTTATTATTCAGGGGGTAAAAGAACGGTTCAGTCAAGTCTGACACAAGGTAAGGGAACTTCTTAACCCAACTTCCATTCTTTGGGTTAATCTCCTACTTTCAAATTATGTCATGATACTATTATGTATTATTTTGTATTTTTACTTTCTTTATGTGTAACTATAGTGAATACACATAATATATCTATTTTATTTTAAAAATGATCTTTTTAAGGACTTCGTCTCAATCTCCTTCCATTGAGGCATATTTGGTTTTATACACAACTTTCTTCTGTACGGTGTATAAACTATTACGTTTATTCAAAAGGAATCTTTTTTTTACGAAGAATTTTGTTAAACGACAAAAGGGAATGTTTTTCTTTCCGTACTTATGCGGCGACAACGACTTCTCTGCCGCCGTGACCATTATTTGAGTTTCGGCTTCCTCTACAAGCCATCATTTTTTTTAATGAAAAATAAATACAATGTTTTAACTTTCTTTTATTTTGGTATTGAAAATGGTTTTGAAAGATTTTTTATTATATCAATGTGTTGTATTGATATCTTGTGATTGAAATGTGGAAATGCTATGTTTCCTTTATGCATGTTTCATGTGATAGGATTATGTTATGGTTTATGATATGTTTAAACCTATTCATATGAGGAATGTATTGGACTTAATAAGTGACGGGTGGAGCCCGCTATAGCTCCTCGATGCATCGGTAGGTCTCATGAGACAACTAGACGTGGAATTGGCCGAGGCCCTTTCCCAATTTGATTTATGGTTTTGGCCGAGGCCTTAATCATTTTAGACGTCTTGGCCGAGGCCTTGACAAAATGTTTCAGAATGTCCGACATTATACATTCCCTCATTATGAAAGTGGTTATTGTTATTGCATGTGATTATTCGACCAGTAGAATATCCATGTGAAGAAGTGAATGGCATTATCTCATTTTACTTTTTCCATATTATGTTGAAGTTCATGTTTAAAAGGATTTTGTTTTATTTATACATTGCCTTAATTGTTAATGATTATTTATGAAAGCTTCCGCATTATTGTTATCCTTACTGAGCATCTGAGCTCACCCCTTTCAATGTTTTAATATTTTCCAGGATGTGAAGAAGTATTTTAGAAATGACCTGCAGGGATAGTCAGAAGAGGATATGAGTGTGGACTATGAAGACTTTGTTATTAGTTTTTCACTTTATGATGTAATGTAAGACTTATGAGTGTATCTAGTGTTTCCAAGGCTACTAAACTAATCGGTCTTTCGAGACTTGATCTTTCGTGATCATGCCAATGTTACGAAGTAATGCACCGACTTTGGGTAGCTGGGGTTGGGGCGTTACAATAATGGTATTTTATTTATAATTTTTAGACATTAAATAATTTAATACATTTATGACACAATGATGATGTAGTAATGACCTTATTTATAAAATATTAACATAATTGATATTATAAATACCCAAATAAATGTACTTTGAGACTTTTTATGAATTAAAATGATTTTATAGGTCAATATGACATGTTATTATTGATTTAATTAACTTTTTTCAAACTAATCACGCTGTTATGAGTTTTACAAAAAATCAATTACCAAATAGTGTCAAAATTGACATCAAATAGTTTTTAAAACAAATATTTTATTATTAATTGTTATTCTATTCCTAAAAATCTAAGGTTCGGCCCAATGACTTAGATAAGGCTATATATATTAATAATTAACCACTTGGGGTTCGTTTGTCTTGTTATAGTTTGTTTATTAACCATATAGAGTAAGAAAACAAGAAGACACGGTAAATGTTAAAATATTTAACTTAGAGTTAAACCTAAATGATAAGGTTAACATAGTAACCTGAACTTATCTAAAACCTATTGGTTGAGAGGATTGCGACCCATCCCCACTTTAGCATCAAAATAAATCAATTTGGAGCTATTATAAACTGAATAAGACTTTATTATAAAATAATATTTTAAGTTTTTCCTAAGGTGCCCCTCTCCTCCCTTATAAAAGGAAACCTCCCCCCTCTCCTCCCCACACCATTTTGAGCCTTCAAGCTCGGCCAAACCCATACCATTTTCCTTCTCAACTTTCCTAGAACCATACTTGAGGTCCTGGTCTTCTTTAAAGACCAATTTTAGTGCCTTAAAAGGAGGTTTCAAAGAGGCGTGCCGAAGAAGAGGTAATATCTGCTACCGATTCTTTCAAATTTATTTCTTCTTCTACTTCCTCTTATTTAGTTGTTTCCTTATGAATTAATAACATTAGTATCAATAATATACTGATATATTATAATAAATATGAAACAACCATATTTCACCTTCTAACCATCCTACGGAAAACGAAATCACCGTGCGTGCGTACGTACGGAATACCGTCTCCACGCCGTGGTGTAATCTGTTTTCCACCACCACCTTACTTTGATGGGTATAATAGTATAAATAATAACTATATATTATTATTTTAAATTGATATTTATTCTTAAATAGTATTCATACACTTCAATACAATTCCACGATCATGGGAACGATATCATCGCTTGTGCGTACGTATGGCCTACCGTCTCTACGATGTGATGCTAATGATTCTACATGATCTTCATTGAATAATTATTATGTAAATGAATTTAATGAATAAATATGAAATATATTACACCAATACAATTCTGGAAATGAGGTACCTATAACCTAAAAAGAAGAATACAAATTTATTCAACAAAACCTCCCTAAGAACATAAAGTAATGAACACCCGAATAACAAGTAGCAATGAAATATTACTAATAAGATGATAAGAATATGACCATATATTATATCATAACAATGAATATGATTATATAATAAGTCAATGAAATTATTTAAATCATTATATAGGTGGTTTGGATACATACAAAGCCAATCAGACCTAAGGTATGGGAGGATCTCACAATCTCATTTTTATCTGAGATTGTTTATACATCAGAATTTACTAGGGGATATTTATCATCCACATACATGATTCCTAAATATGTAATATTATTTCTATCCTCCTAAAATTTTTTAAATCCAATTTTACCTATTGGTTAATTTTAGTAAAATATATGAAATGAATTTTTTTTCATTTTTAGAACGAGATACTTTTTGACTTTTTCCGCCAAAGTACGAGAAGAATGTTTTTTTAACTTATACAGCAGGAATGGATTTTTATGAATTCATTGAAAATTATTTCCATGAAGATTAATTTACAAGTTTTCATGTTTTCAGGTTTATTTTTAAACAAATTATTTTAGTTTAAAATTGTATGACATGTTAAGAAAGGTAAAATGTTATTGAAGTAGAAAAGATATTTTCCTCAAGAATGGAGTTCAAGAGTTTTATCAAAATTATTTTCCATCTAAAATAATATAGGGTACAGTTTATATCCCTATTTTTACATTGATTTTATTATGATTTAATTGTTTTTATGATCTTATATGGATTATGTTATGATGGAATGATTTTTAAGAATCCCCTTTTTATTTCATGGGTTATGCTATGATGTATGATTAATGATTTTGTGGCACACATAAGAATGGTTTCATTATGAGATTGGCGGGACCTATATCTCCCTCCAATGAATTGGGTAATGATTTATATCTCATCGGATAGACCTGGCTGGAACGACAAGTTAATCTTGTTTAGTGATACAGGACTGGAACGAGGAGTGAACTCAGTTCAATAATGGACTTTGTCCGCTATGATGGTCTTTACAAAGAGCCTTGACTAATATGAAATGATTTTCTATGATTATGTGTTCTTTCCAGAAATTTTTATGTTTTATGTTATGATTATTGGGATTACATCTCACTAATATGATTTATCCCATGTTATGATATTATTATCTTTTTTGCAGGTTAAGATTTTCAAAATATTATGTTCTTATGAATATGATATGATTGATATTTATTCTGTTTACCCTTACTGAGCATTTGAGCTCACCCTTTTGTATGTTTTCTTTTCCCTAGGTCAAGAAGAAGGGTATTAAGTAGGATTTTCTAAAAGGGACTCTAGAGATGATGAAATAAATGGGAGACAATGTAGATGATTTATGAACCAGTTGTTTATGATTCCTAGTTTCTAAAGACACTATACCTATACGGTCCTATCATGGTTTTGTTATATGTTGTAATAAGTATGATTCAATTCTGAAGTAATAACCATGTATGGAAAGTATGATTTGTTATAATATTCCCTGAGAGATTTGTAAATAAGAGTGCAGCAAGGCCCGTTGCCATGCACCAATTCCCATTCAAGTCTTGCTCAAAGCGTTGTTTTATGGTTTTACAACTAGATACATCTGTACTCGTGCCACCTCTACCTACTCTTATCCAGACAGAGATCTATTTTATTTATAAACCACTTACTCAATACTCCACAAAATTTAGGGATGTTTTTATTATACTTTGTCTTATCCCTATATATTTCTCAAGGGTTTTCTAATCCTAATCCCAAAAATAACTAAACCTATCCTCTAATACCAACTATAATTATTGAGCTCAATATTTCACACATAAACATGATTTATTATATAAAATATTCACTTGTTACATTATAGAAGATAAATATGTCTAGTGTATTTGGGTCTTACTAACATTACATAACAATTTAAAACATGAAATAAACATCTTTATTGAAAACTTCTTTTACATGACCACACACATTCCTTCGTACATAGAATTTCTTGTGATAACCTGAGGACACGCTTAAGAAAAGCGTGAGATATAAATACAAGGGAGTAAACAAGCAATAAAATGAAGAATACAATTCATGTTAGGAAATATTCATATCAATTGAGAAAAAGAGAAACAAGAACATAAAGGCATGATATATCATCATTATCATAACATGGTAATGTGGCATCAACATTTAACATGATATTAGCATGATACAAGGCTCATTGCACATGAAGAATGAGTAAACACTCATTTAACATGAATTATCATGATTAAACCCTCATTTTACTTGACTTATCATGATACTAATCCTTACCCAGTGCATTGGATCGCTATCAGGGTGCACCTTTCTTAATCATTTCATTTCATGCATGAGTGTTCCACATGGATCATATAACATAGATTCATTAAAAATCATAATTTATTCCATGATAAAGGAATGTGGAATTAATATATAAAACTATATAATAAATAATCTAATGTTCATAATGGTTAATACCCTTGATAGAGAAATGTCCATGCTATTCACTATACAAGGACTTTTTCTTGGAAAATCATTGAGGAAATTCGGCAGCATAACAGCGTGACACAAGTATTAATAAAAATGGTTTATAAGATAGAAAGGGGTGTCTCATCATATTTACATGGTATGAATAGTAAGGGTCATATAGATACATGGCCCGACATATTTAATCTAATTTAGATTCATAATAAAAAATAATTTCATGAATGTAAACGAGAGGAGAGAATTTTTTTTATGTAATTTTGGCATGATAACTATTTTCCATGGGATGCATTAATGAGAGAGAGGAGGTATATCATAAATTAAACATAATTAGGCATGTATGGGGGTGGTGAAAAATTATACCCCAACATTTTTAATTGAAAATAAAATATTTTAACAACAAAACGAAATTTGGACTAAAATTAGAAAGGAAGAATCCCTTACTTGGAAGTGTGATCCCAAAGGCTTGAGAGTGTCTTGGGAGAGGATTCATGGTATATTTGGGTGCCTTGGGAGTATTATAGTGAGATTATGTTAGGTTAGGGACCTTTTATAAGAGTTTTTAGTGAAAAGAAGTGGGAGATTTGGTGAGTTTATATAGGAAAAGAGAGGGAAATATTTATTATTTAGGTTTTGGACATGATACATTAAACTAATAAAAAACCACAAACCATGCCATGAATATTTCTCATATATTTTTCCGAAGAGTAGTAGAAAACATTATTGTATAATTCCAATGGCTTAATCTTTTAAAATATTAGGATTTCTTATGTGGAGGGGATCACTCTCTTACGGAAATCATTTTAAAAGTTTAAATGTTTTATGAGTCTTGAAGGGTCCAATAAGGCACCATAAAATTAATAAAACAAATATAAAATCGCATTATTTTAAAGGTAAAACATATGTTATCCGAAAAAAATTTATAGTTATTTATTACATCACTATTGGGTCATTATGATGTCATAAAAACCCATATAATTAAACGATGTTTAATATTTACCAAAAAATTTGACTATCTCAGAAAAGTATGGAAAATTCACTGTTATATAATTTCGACGTCCTGATTCAAAAAATTATATTAATTTTATCTAAATAATTTTCTAAATATGTGAATTTTTACTTTTAAAATAAAAACCAACATTTATCGAAAATTCATGGGTTTTGACAAAAACAGTTTTGAAACCTTAATAAAAATTTAAATGGTATTCATGAAAATAATACAATCATTTATATATAATAAAATGCAATTTAGTAATAATATTTCGTAAAAATTTTATTTAATTAAAAATCCATTAATTCATCAAAATATATTTCTTAATTGAATATTTATGAAAAATAATATTTTTTCAATAAAAATTATTTACAAAGTAACAATTATAAAATGAATATATATTCTCTATACATAAATAATGTACATTACCATAGTGTTATGTTTTTGTTACATAACCAATTATAACACATGTATGAGACCATAAGGTAAGGTGTGAGATGGTGACAGACTCTTGGGGAGGCTCAGATAACATCGCTCGGGTTGTAATATCTATTAACATCCACTTCTCTCGTAGGTGGTTCCACTCATATATAATATGTTGGAGATTGACATAAGATTTGTCAACGGCGAAGCCCAATGATTCCACAACCATTCCGAGATCTGAAAAATGGGCAACATACGGAGCAATTCAACTAGATGAGGCCATCGCTTCCTTTTTATGAGTATGTTTGATTTTTTAAAGCCATATATTTATACTAATCAATTGATCCCTATTCACCAACTATATTAGCAACGGTAACAATTCTTTATAGTATTTTGAAATCCAAAAACATAAACACAAGGATGTGAATATGATTTATATAACCATTATATATAATAATACATTTAATTAGATCTAGAGGAATTTTAATTAATAAAATATTGGTTTATTACAAAATCAGAATCATCTTTATTTTTTGTATATAATTTTATAATCATTAATATAATGTTAATGAAAAAAATTATATCCCTTAATGATGATTGTACTCTATTCGCACACAGAGGTGTTGATTACAAATTTTGGTATATAGATAGAATTATATATAAATTATAACGTAGATTAAATTAAAAATCAGTATACAAAATTATTATATATATTCATTAAATTTATCATTGTTATCATCCTTGTAAAGTTTAAATGAAAAAAATCATATCAGATTGTGGAGGTTGTAATCTAAATTTATGAATGAGTAACATTATCGATTCTCAATAGATATAGACATATGCAGGTAGATTATTTCATATAATTAAAGAATAATTATTATTTTTTAAATATAAAATATAAAAATATAATCAATCAAAATTTCCATCCATGATGGATTATGGTGGAAAATAAATTATATCGGTATGTAGTTGTAGTTGTCTATATGAATAGAAAATGGATACTTTAATTTCAGATTTTATGAAAAGGTGGTGGAGAATACTTTTACCTTAATAATAAAAACATATTATTATAAGTATGATATATTATTTATTATGTTTTTATGAATTCAATATATCTGATGTTGTATAAGAACCAATAAACTTTGAAAGTGTCTGTTAAAATGATTCGACATTAATTAAATGACATCCAGTGTCTTAGAACTTAACCATTCATAACATATCCTTAGTGTAATAACATTATCTCATTAATGAAGGGGATGAATCTATGAAGTGTTTTTTGTATGTATTTTAGAAGAAATAAGTTTTTCATTTTTTGAATAGAAGAGGATACAATTTTCCCATTTATATGTGAGGGGAGGGATAAAAATGGAATTACATAAATTAGTTAAATAATATGTGGTCGATTTCCCAATAAAGTGTCACCAAATTGATAAGAATTCATAATTATGACAATATATGGTCACCGTGTATTTGTAAAATAATTTCATTACAACCATAAGACATATTTTTATTCTTATTTATTAGTTTAACCCATAGTAAACTCGTTTTAACTATTACCATGGTAACATTTTTTTTACTCTTTTCAATATTCATTATGAAAATATATTATTTGACATAATTAAATTATATAAATTATACTTAATAAAAATATGGATTCCATTTTAAATGTTTTGAAATATATAATTTGGTAAAAATTAATTTTAAAATATTTGTTAAAAACAAGATCAAAACACGTAGTTAGAGTGGAACCTATGTTGTAAACCATGTAATATTACATCCAAAATATTAGGGTTTTAATCTTGGAAATAAAATTTTGAAATTTTTTTATGCAGGAGGTGAAGTAGGCATGACAGTTTCATGGAAAAATCATGTTGACGTAGGTTGGATGATGAAGGTTTGACACTACACTAGGACTTTAGGCCATGTTCATAGTCCACATGGCCATAGAAATATGGTTTTTGTAATGGGTATACATCTACCAAAATAAAAAAAGGTGTTTTCTTTCTTAAATAAATTATGATTCCGGACAAATTGTTTTAAAAAACAACCTAAACATTTATATAAAAATTAATTTTAGGAAACTATCATTACATTATTAATTAATTTAAAAATAATATTAGATGAGTGTTAAAATATATTATTAAATATATCATATAAATATTTTACTGAAATATATCATTAGTAGATATTAATATAATTAATAATTTTATAAAAAATATGTTGATAGAAATTAGTATTATAGAAAAATATATTTTTTCATGTTTCTAAATGCTTTTATGATAGTTCATAACCTATTGAAAAATGATGAATTAATTTTATAAATCTATAAAACATAATTTGTAATAATTTTCATATCTATAATCATACCCTACAATTCAATGGTTAAGTTACATCTTCCACATTTATTAATAATTATTCATTAATAAACCTTTAATCATTTAACCTCAATATTTCATATAATGAAATATAATAAATATATAATACTTATTTAAAAATGAAATATACCCTAAAATATATGGGTGTTATAATTCAACTCATTAATAATTGGAGGTTCTCCTTTACATTTTTTCATACCTAGTATCTAGTGAAAAAATCAGTAATCTCTCCGATCAAATAGACCCACTAGAAGTGATTCTTGGGACCACTATACATATTTTTTCTCCATGGATGGAGAGTGGGTATTCACTATGTAGAAAATATAACAAAAAATTCTTAAATTATTATATCTGTGGAATAATAATTGTTTTTGGAAACATTTATTTCTTTAAAGGTTAATTTTTAACATTTGAATTTTCCACAGATTATTTTTTAGCTTTATTTCCTATGTATGTACCTCATTGATCTTCACACATATGGAAGGTTAATTATTAATTAGGGAAAGATAGTAATTATAATCCTCCCACATAATTTCAAGGTTTATCATTAAAAATCAATAATTATTATTTATCATTCATTCTGTGAATAAGGTAGCATGATCTTTCCTTCCCAAAGCATTAGCTATCTTTTTTCCATCATAGGGATGAAATTTATTGATAAATGGTATTTGTTCAATAAGTACTACAAGACAATTTAATTTATTTTCAAATCCATATTTTTGAACAAATATTATAAAATATTGTAGGTATTATATACATCACACTTTTCACTATAGAGATAAAGCCTTCACATCATGAATCGAAATATTACCACAGCCTGATCCAAATTATGCATTATGTAATTTTTCTTAGGATTATTTTAGTGTGGTGAGAAAGAAACTAACAACATCTCATTATACATGAGGAAAAATCCCAATACCATATTCTAAAAATGATTTTAAATTATTAATAATTTTCCAATATAGGGTAACGTTATTGCATGTGAAGTGAGAAACCTTCATCTTTTCTTCTTGACTACTTCTTCACATTCATCTATATATATATTAATATACACCCATCTGAGTAAAAACATATTGTGTA
This sequence comes from Viscum album, assembly GCA_963277665.1. Lineage (NCBI taxonomy): Eukaryota > Viridiplantae > Streptophyta > Magnoliopsida > Santalales > Viscaceae > Viscum > Viscum album. Next base: position 1,593,670,821 of record OY728130.1, on the reverse strand, counting down.
TATTGTATTCCTACTAAATTTATCAAATAAAACCAATAATTATTATCCAATATAAGAAAACAATGGATTTATTTCACAATTTTATGATTGGGATATTATTAGTTCCACACTTTATTTTAATCATCCATATATACACACTCTCTTATAATTACAAGAAATAAAAAATATACTCTATAATGCCAAATTTTCGATTTGGAAAATTTGGTGTCTAATTTCCTATTCGATGATTTCTAATGAAAAACAATAAAAGGATATTTAATATATCATTATTTTTCATTGAATATATTAGAATATAATATATGTAGACTACCAGAAATTGATCAAAGAGTTCTCTAAAAACATTATTCATTATATTCACAATGATTATTGTAATATTTATGATTCTTAATGGAAGCACTGTAAATTTATAGTTGATAGGTCATATCTGAATTTTTTCATGGGAACCTCTACTCTTTTCATCCTTAATTGGTTAACTCAAAATTAAAATTTCATCTTATACATGTATTTATCCCCTCACGGATAGTAAAAAATTTCATCAATATGGGGTGGATGGTACACGTTCACTATTTCACCTTTGATAACTTCATGATAATAAATTTAGAGACATACTGATCCATATTTCTTATTAAATAATTGGAATAGAACACCCCTTGGATAAGAACACAAGAATATTAAACTATAATCCAGATTATATTGATGTTTCTTCTTTAATTCCTCTAAGCCAATCCAGACTATTTTATAAGGTGTCTCTGATATTATAATACACATGTGTATGAGTTTTATTAGAAAACCATCATCTTTGATGTGTGGAACACCAAAAAAATCACTTGTAAATATATCAATATATTCACATTAATTAATAATTTCTTTCATATCATGTCTTCCACAACTATTTGGGATAAATACCCCTCATTATTGAGTATGAAAATCAATATAATAGATATAATTTGAATGGTATTTAATAATAATGTTTTTCCTGATAGATCATCATAAGATGACTCAAGATATGAATTGAGAATTATCTATCCTCGAAATTTACATAATTTCAATGAAGAGAGAGCCAATTCATGCTCAAAATCACAATTAATTCCACTAGATGGAGAATAATACGGTTACATGATGTTCATTCCAATTAATATATATTAGGGAGGAGTTGTATACATGTAATGAAATCATGTTACCACTATGTTTTTTCATTGATAAATCAATATCAAACAGTATTATTTTTGAATTGATTACTCCAAAAAAATTACAAGAATATTGGATTTGCTATATTAATAATCAATGAAAAAAATCATATTTCTATAGTGTATTATAATCTTACTGTTCACATTTTTCTTAAGACTCACTTTAGTTGTCGTTAGTACATATGATTTCCTATTATACCTTGGATATGGGGTTTTTAATCAATTTTTTTGGCATTATCATTGTGTTAGGAGAACATGTCAGTGAAATATATGTAATCATTACAATTGATGCATTGGTGTGTGGGTGGAACAATAGTATAAAACATCTGTCAATAAATTTTATTAGTTATCCTTTTGTGGATGTTCGACATTCATCAGAATGATGTCCTTTTCTTAAAAACATAAATAATATACATATTATTTTTAGAAAATTTATTTATGCTTCATCCCATAATTTTTAAATATATGGAAATAAATGTTTATTCTTACACAAGTTTAATTTATATTGTTTCCTCAATTATCCATTTTCCCTTCATGTACACAAAATAATGAATATAACGTGAGACTCAATTTTCCCTTCAACCTTATGGTCACTAGATTAAGTATCTTCAAATTCAATATAGTCACCTATTGATAATTTATTTAATGGTTTAATTTGAAAATAATAAATAAATGATCAATTTTCTATTTAGGTTCAATTATTAAACAAACGTCATACCATGAAAATATTGTGGTGTTTTATTCAAATGTAATGAATTATTTATATAATTTATTAAACACTATAAAATACCTCTATATTTATAAGAACTTTTCTATAAATATATTGGGTGAAAATATTTTTTATAAAATCCCCCCATTCCATATAATCTACTTTCTCCTTTGGTTCTATCATTTTAATTCGAATCCACCATTCATCATCTTAAAAAAAATGATAATTGGAAAACATATTAATCCAAAAAGAACTTGGGAATAGAGACAACCATTTCTATTTTATTAATCTATTTGTCATAATTATGTTGGTAATAAGACCAACTAAAGGAGGGTGGACATTTCTATATGAAGGAAAAATTGGAGACATGATCATTCCTTATCACGTTATGAATTTCATCATTCATGTTATTATTCATAGCTTGGTATTATTAGGTAAGAATTTGTAATGAACCAATATGAGTAATCTAGTCAAGACACTAAGGAATGTCTTCCACATGGTGAAGTAAAACATATAAGAAGAAACAATCTTAGAATGATCCATAACCTAGTGAACGAACAAGGTATATAAAATAAGAAAGATAACATATCCATGAGACATAAAATTTCAACATTAAAATTATCAATGAAGAACGATAATACATGAACAGAATATAAAATTCTATATATAACTATCCATCACTATCAAACCATTTATCTATGAAGGTAATGAAAATAATATAAAGCAATAATTTTTTTGGTACCCTTCCCAACCCTAATTAAAAAAACCAACATCCACCAAATGGAAAAAGTAAGATGTGAGAACAAATCCCTATATCATATCCCTAAATAATCTATATAGTTTATAATATGAAGACTTCAATAGTTATAGATTTAATAGAAATATAATTTGAAAGAAATATTCATAATGTAAAACTATTTTATTGAAAATTCGTCTAGTTGCCAAAAAATCATACCATATTCACAAATCTTGGAAAATGTCATGTACAAATTAACATAAGTAAGAATAGGGAAAACCAGTCATGGATACACCATATACTAAGTATTTGAGAAAATAACCATGAGAATTCCAACATGTTATAATTAAAACTACAATGATAAAGAACAAATTTTGATCTTTAAACTATTGTAAAAAATATTAGAAATTAATGAAAATCCCAATTCTATACCTTAGGAGAATCCATAGAATATATACAATAGTGGTATTACACATACAAAAGTGAATTAAAACCTCTCATATTATATACACACAAAGGGTGAAATTGCTATCCCTAATGCTCCATTGGCTACCCATTGATCTATGTTAGTTAAAAGTCATTTAGAAAACCAAGTTCACATGTAATAAAAAATAATCACATCAAATAATTAATTATTTCAGTATTAAAGTCTCATTTCAAAACTGATACCACCAATAAATGAATTTAATCTAACAGTTCTATTTTATAGTGTTATTATTAAGGAAACCCCCTTTTAAAAACATTTATCACATACAGTGAGACCACTCTAATGTCAATTAATTAATTTTTATTAAATAATAAAATGAAATTGATGGGAATGTATAGTAATTAATGATTTAACCCCTTTGGCTTCTAAATTTCATTTGAAGTCATCATTCCTAAAATTTGAGAAAAAAGGCATATTTTGAATTAGAGGCTGATCCAGAGACACCTAAGGGTGGTGAATGCTATATTTGGGGTTTGTATGCAAGATTGAAATCATCGAATAAGAACTTGTGTGCACATGTGATGTCAAATGTATTCTTCTATATCGACCTTATGATAAATTCAATGTTTGGGGGGCTAATGGAATCAGGTTGGCATATATGAAAATGGACCCCACAGAATATCTTGCGCGCCCAGTGCCACATCAAACGACACTTCCACGTAGGACTCCTTCTGTGATTCCATTGATGTTTATTATTATAAATAGAATCATACCCCCTATTTTTATGGTACCATTCTTGAAGATGAAATGGATCTCTAGTGCATTAAGACAACCCCTTTTGTGACCACGTAAAAGAAATTTCCTCAAGGTATTGGATATTACACGATAAGTATATTGGGTGTTCAACTTTCTCTGGGCCCACTATGGTTTGATCCCCATCCATATCCATTTAAACCAAGAATATTTCTTTGAAAATATAATCCTTTCATGAATTATTTTTGCTTATGAAAGGGAACTTTTACCCCAAACCACTCATTTCGCATGCACACATCCAGTCTTTCATGAATGCCCTCGTCTTTCACAAAAGACTTCAATTTTCCATGCACCCCTTATTATGTATTCAATTTGTTTTCCATTCCTTAATAAACCATATATAATCCCTTCTTCAGTTAAATACCCTGATCTGGTTTCCACTCCCCATGTGCAAACCTCCGTCCTTGTTCCTAGTGATTTCCACATTCCCTGAGTGGTGCATCATGTTGTCTTACACTACCTAATGCTTCTTCTCATAGGTACACTAATAGATATATCTTCTTCACATAACTATGATAACATGAACCACTATATCGAATACTCTTACACCCCATTAACACATGGCATATCATGTGCCTACCATTCCATAAGTGTGTTGTTAGTACATGTTATGTATGTCCTAGGAGTAAGTCATTGTCATCCAAGCTACAGGATGTTAAACTGTTATTAACACACATCCTCAACACACACTATTAAACTGTGATCACTACATGAGTCATAAGACTTAAAGGACCATGAATGGGATGTGCACCAACAGCCTCTCACTCATTTAATACCAATGTTCCTTGTCTCTATTCGCACCTCGGGAAGTCTCATCATAATCCCCATCCCAGCTTAATAGGGTGGTCCCTATATGATGACCATATGCTCTTCCTAAATCTTGGCATCCCACTTGGGTTTTTTCGCCTGGAGTAACACCCAGTCATCTTTTACCTAAGCCTTCAACCATGCATATTCCCATGTTTCCTTCTTAGCCTACTAACCATCGGTAAGCCCCACTCCATTCTTCACTGATTCATCATTCATGATGCAATAATAATTTTTATTACTACCTCTTGATTCCCACACTATGAATGACTCACGCGATCTTAGAGTATGCATCGACCATGAAATCCTATATGGGATTCCAACCTCACATAATCCCCTCACTAATGTCCCATCATGGTTTCTCCCTTAAGCCATTGTGTTTCAGGAATACCATTCCCTATCCCAAAGCATCCCTCTCCTTCAGCCCCCCATCCGTGCACCCATTCTAATGAGCCACCTCCTCAGATGTCTCATCTCCCCATTCCAAAACAATGTGGTCATTGATACCAATACATTAGGATACGTAAAAAACATCCTCATTGTTTAATCCCAGTTCCATAATCTTCACATCAATTTTATCCCATTCATATTCATCCTTAAACACCTTCTCCATCATTCATCCTAATTATTACCCAGTCCACCACATCCTGATGAGGTCATGCCACCCACTTTCTCACTACTCCTATCATCACATGGGAAGCTAACCATGTGTAATACCAAAACCACATGTTCGAACTATGTATGTATTGATCTATTTATTCTAGAAAGGGTATATAAGAATCATCCCTGAAGTTCAATCCTGGCCAATGGTAAACCTTGGTGTTCCCCTCGTGGGGCCCACCAACCTATGATCCACCCATTGTGGTGTCCCGTTGAACCATAACAGTGTGACATCTACCTTCTCTCGGAAACACCACCATGGGTTCGATATTTTTTTTCATTTTCACCCTTCCATATGGTGCTACATTTATAGGATAATCCCTCAGGGTGTGACATCATCCCTTTTTGGGACACAACATCCTATGTCCTCTTTTTTTGGGTGGTCTAATACTTCCAACCATTAAACCTCTAGGTACTCCCCCCTTTGGGATGTACCCATTTGATACACTTTTATTATTGTTCCGATCAATAAAATATGTCTTCATTATATGTTCAAATCGTGACATACCCTGTTTAAAAAAAGGAGACTGAGGAAAACCTTGGGGACATGCCTCTAGAATAATATATCCCATACTAAACATGGGTTTCATTGGGATTATTCACCCTTTAGAAAGCCTCTTATAAGGGAAAATAAAAGTTTACTAGGGTTTCAACATCCAAACATGCCAACGATGGCCAACGTGACAACTATCCTGACTGAAATTCACTTCCCTGAATTTCCCCCAATGGAATTTCCTGAAAAAAGTAGCGTAATTAACTAGTATCTACAATGATATGGAACTGGGAAGTGTATCACAAAAAAATTCTTCATCTTTATGAGAGTTCTGGACTATGTGACAAATTCTGGGGAATAATACATAAAATGAGAGATCGATATACCATCATACTATTTCAATCAAGGGGCAAAATGTCACTCAAGAGGTGACGGTGGCCACCCTCTAGTGGAAAAAGGGAATGTGGGGAAACAAAATGCACCATCAGCTGAGCATCCCATATGACGTGGAACGATGATACGCACCCTAGTAGAAAAGAGTCGAAAACAGAAATGGAGACCCAGAATGATTTTATTCTCATTTATATGGATATTAGTATCATTCGGAACAATATTAGATAAGCATATCAGTAGATCAAGTTATCTGGTCCTAGGTCCTGCCTAGCTAATAGTGGGAATTGCAAGAAAAACACCAAGATTTGGGGATGTTAATAGTTAGGAATCCCGGTCTATGAAATTTTAAACATGAATCTTTCTATCCATTAATGGAAGACTAAGCAAAATTAGAGAACTGGGAATTTCATTCCTACAATCTGTACTGATGGATGAATCTCTCTATTTCCCGGACCCAAGAAACAGCTTCAAGAAACAAATCACCTCCCACCCAAAGACTTAGGTACAAGGGGAATACCAGTGTGGAAATCTAGAACGTCTCCACCACCAAGATGGAATCATTATCTACCACAATTACCAATTTCCCACACCATGTCTCACCATTGGATATCATTCATTGGAGGGTGATGTACATCCCTATTTGAAGATATGAATCGGAGCAGGTTTCAGGATGAGGGATATGGCCCGCCAAGATCTTGATGCTTATGTGCCTCTTCATCATCACTTCCCCCAAGGGTCAGGCTGGGAGCTGCTAATCCCCACTCCGATCTTCAATCCATTCTAGAGCCTCTCCCTAGAATGATCTTATGAATCACTCCATTACAATGAAGAGGTATAGAATGTCCAAGTCATTCCACCTCTGAATCTAGATAGGGATCCATCAGGGTGGGATCCTACCTATCAACATCAATGCTTCCAAACAATCTCATTGGCTGAGCAGAATGTGACCTCTACCGCTACATAGATGACCGAAGTTCACCTAACCTGATGCCAACTTTGGGTGAAAGTTCACGAGGTTTCCCACCAAGTGGAATCATATTCTATGACATTAGTGGCTTAAATCAACACAGGAAACAAATATCAGCCACTTGCTGCTAGAAGGTAGGGGAAAATCCCTACCACGGAGAAGGGTAACATCCTTGTTTGGTTAGGATCAAGGCACCAGCCACCCCACAGGTAGGCTAACTTGACTAACATATTCAATAACATGAGCAACAGCCGTTGCGGGCCAGCACATGATGATGAAATTTTGAAAGGATGTCCTCCCAATTCCACAATAAGATATATTTAAGGTAATCACCACTCTCATGTCAATCATTGAGGTCCTCCCAATGCCAACATCAGTAGTCCACATGTAGGTTCTGTCCATATAATTGAAACCATACATAAATTTCCACCTTGTACCCTTGATCTCGGGTATGTAAATTTTCCCCCACATACTAGGTTGTCAATATGAAGGTTATACTCTCCCTATCACCCCTCAATATGAAGGTCCTTACCTTTTTACGCTGACTCCAGAAGAGGTCCTCCCCACTCCATCGATGATCAACACAGAGGACTTCCTCATATTCTGTATGATTGATTCAAATACATTATTCATGCCAATACTATCATAGCCATCCAAAGTGGAGTCCATCCCCACTCCGGCACTGTAAACCATGAAGGTACTCCCTATGTTCCATTTGAAATTTCCCCAGGTGTTCCATGAACCCCACATTATTCAAAAAGAGGTCCTCCCCAATCCAATAACAACTATTACAGAGGTATATTCAATGTTTATGATCTTTCCCTCCTGAAATAATCTCCTTGATGAAGGATGTAGAATCTTCACTACCAAAAGAAGGATCTTAAGAAGCCTATAATTGTTGTCAATCATGTCGGCTTTTCATATTCTGAAGTGGAGTGTGACATGGTGTTGGATCCTTCAACTCAATCCTCTATAATGGGGTCTGGGGAATGAACTCAGAGTATCATATTTCTTCTCTTAGAAAATGAGATTCACTGTATCCTAGAATCCCCCAAAGATACATACAGGATCATGTTGATTTTTATCCTTTATAGGGACTTTTAATGTAATCCTCTCTAGCAGCATGATGATCATTCTCTACCTCAAAAAGAGAGTGTGGAGAAATTTTCTAGGGACCAACATATGAAAAACATTACCTGATTAACCACCATCGATGACTTCCTTTTCACAGGAATCAGTGGTTAGTAGTCCTACCTATAAGGATGTTGTGATATAGTCAGTATAGTCCCCCAGATACAGCCTAGTATGGAGTGGTTTGTCAGTGTTGTGACCATACTCTCCACCGACATGTCTGTTTTCGCAATGGTCCATTTCAATGATGTAACTGGTCCCTCAACCACAACAATTAGAAGCATGTGTAAACCAAGGGTTGGATCCTAAGTATGAGAGGAGAAGTTTTTTGGATATTCTCATTGTAGACCATTTCCTTCAGCTCATCTATCTAATCTCAACTTTATGATTCAATATTCAAAGGTCCCTCACCCAAGATGTGGTTATGTGCTTCTACCAAACCATAGGGAAATATCACTTCTATCTTCATCGTCGATGATTAGTTTAATCCAATACATGATAAGGCTTTAATGAAATTAACCATTAATGGCTCATGGTTGAGTTAGCCTCACATCCTTTTTCTCATTACACTACATCACCTAGTTTTCATTGAAACTTATAAAAATGATGTGCCCATAGACTCACTAGGCTCTATAATGTTATTATGGAGGCTTCCACACCATTTTGTATCTATGGATGGGGAAATTAAACTACCCTTCATATTGGTCCTATCCTACTTCAACATGATTTACAGAGTCATAATGAGGATGCACCTCTAGGAATTGTTATGGTAATCATGGTCATTCCGGAGGTATACCCAGAAGGGTGCATCTGCATTGGGATGGGAGAGTATTTCCTTCACCCTAGGGAAGAATAATGCAAGTTAGATCCTATATCCACTCACACTCATCAACAAATACAAACACATGGACTAAGAGACCATTTTGTGTCATTGCCTCTTGGTTGAGAACCCAATAAGGGTAAAGTGCTCACTATTACTATTAAGACATCTTATCAATTTGGTTTAGTGTAAAAGAAACATGAGGACCCCAAAAAAGATGAAATACATCAATAGTACATTGAACAAAAAATAATATTATTTATGTCGTCCTTGTAGAACTCATTGCAGAATGGAAACCAGATTACTGTAACCCTCGACCGAGGTAGCAGAAGCTGGCACAACTCCCCCTAGAGAGGCTCCTCGTGCAGATCCCAACAACCCTACTCATCTATACTGAATAGAGGCTGGATCATATTGACAAAAATCAGGATATGATTCAATGAATCCTCCTAAGCTGCATGAGAACGCCCCTTAAGACCCTGCTTAGGTTCCTCCTGCCGCTCCGTAGGTTGTTCCTCTAGCCGCTCCATAGGTCATTCCACTAGGAAATCCACTATTTATTCTACCACCCACCCAAGGGCTGATGAGTCATCTTATAATGTTGAAGAACCATCCAACTCAGCAGTAGTCCAGAACCCTCACCACAATAGGTGTTTTCATCAAGATGATCTGAGGGTTTCCCATATTGATTTCCTCGAGGCTCTTGAATCTGGACAGGTTGAAATCCCACTTTATGGAAAGCTGTATTCGATGTGGGTTGATGATATTCTAGAAACCTGGGCTTCAAGAATCATATTTTATCACCAATAAATGGGATAGGAGATCTGGTGTAGCATTTTGACCACATTAATTCAAGGAGTGGACCAATGGTGGGGACTCCATCATAGTAGGAGGCCGCTAAGCTTCGATTCATCATACAATCATTAGAAGAGCCCATGTTTTTCAGGTATAACCAGTTACCCATTGGATCCATTATTGGTTGGGAATATCGTTGCATGCAGTTTCATTACCAATTTAGTTCCACCATCCCCAAGACTAGTATTTCTTACCTCTTTAATTTCGAGCAACAGCCATATGAGCTAGTTAGATACATTTTCTCCAGGTGGAAGGGCCTCGCATATTCACTAGATATTCCATAGACTTAAGAGAATCTACTAACGATGTTGGTGAGAAATGTGAAGACTGAATTTTTTAATTCTTTCATCATTCATAACTCCCCGGGTGGATTACAAGATTTCTCTTACAAGGCTCAACACCTAGAGTAATCCTCATAATAACCCAATAAGGCACACCCATCGCCACCTATAGATCCTATATGAAGATCCAAATTAGTTTATAATATTTTTGTTACATTGGTACATGATCCCAGATAGCTAGAATTGTTACCGACATATCCACCTCCATATCCTCACCGAGGGAAACTACCACAGGATCAACCTCAGGATAAACCACACCAAATCAGAATTGTTAGGCAGCACCACATAAATCACCACCATCGCCAAAGAGGGATGACCATTCTCCATCTCCTAGACTGGATCCATCCCCTTGTTAGAGATAGGATCCTCAGGTCCCTTTACTAGATTGGCGGAACTAGACCCACTCAATCAAAAATGTTTAGGTACCTGGATAATTCAGAAGTGCCTTGGACCAGGGAATCTAATGGTTTCCAAAATGCAGGATTCTCGAAGTGGGAGATCTTACTAATCACCCAAATTATAGACACTACCACTGGATCCTTGAACACACTCTCGAGTAGTGGTATGTGTTAAAGGATTGGATTTAGTGCAAGGTTGATTAAAATATATTCATATTGGGTCCTACCCCAACACATGTTTCATGTGTGTTATTAATGCCTAATAGCGATAATGAAGGTGAATTCCATAAGGTCTCCAGCAATAGGTCATAGATATATGAATATCAGATAGCACATAAGGAATTTTCACCTGGTCATGGTATTATTTGTGACCATTTAAATCATTCCATTCCTTCCAAAGTCACTATGCTACCTCCAGCTACTACTTCTGTGATGACATGTCACCCTTTTCCTTCTTAGGAGAGAAAGCACTGATGACACAATGTGATGTAGAGCCCCCCACTAGTACCGAAGCCATCCAATAAAATTAATTATTTCATACCCTCAAGGATGGGGATTTCCACTAGATTGTTCCTAGAAATGAAGGATTACTCATTTGATGATCATAAGTATGCCTCAGTGAACACCATTGAGCTTGTTGACTCATAGATGGTCGTCAATAAGGAGGAATTATAGGAAGACCGTCCTAATGTCCCTAGATGATGCATCTATCAATAAAAACATGGTTATGTGGACCCAAAAGTGTTTCGATCAATTCTTATAATCAATTTATACACGCCACTGAGACTATAAAAAATTCTTTGAATAGGACTCATTATGGACAGTCTTCTACCCCTAGTTCATTAGATTCGCTTCCCCCTCTATTTTTTCTACTCAAAATTGAGAGATTCGTCACGACTGTTCTATGATCATCCATCTACAGATGAGGATGGACATGGTCGGAACACAATTGGCCAATAGTCATCTAACAAGATTTAGCTAGTGATCAGCAAGAATCCCCTAGCACTATGTGAAATCTTCTAGTCCAGCCAATAGTGTTCAACATACCACATACCATTGAGAAAACTCATATTGGCAGAAATGTGCACATGACACAAAAGTATGAGGTTCTCAAGAAACATTCTTCCATTCTTGCAAAACAATCAATTCTTGAGGCCCTCCTCCTATCTGAATATATGTATGAAGGTTTCATATAGACTTTGAGGATCCCCCTCTAATTTGAAATGGAGGTGGAGGTCGTAATGTCCTTCCATGATAAAGAGGAAAAACATGCCAAATGATGGGTCATCATCCAATACATAGGATAATAATATGGTTCTATTGTATAGGGGAAAATACACTTATTGTACATCACTGGTCATTTCAATGCTATGGCAGTCTGCCATTGTCTAATCGACATAGTTTGTTGGATGAATCTCATCCAAACCTAGATGCTTTTCAAACTAGGACTGTCTGAAAGAGATCTGATTCCTTCTTACCTGAATAGTCAAGGTTATTTAAAAATATAGTAGACCCAACATGGTAAGATCCACCTATATCTCCAATTTGGAAGAATTATTTCTTTATGGAGTTCATGATTATCAAACATTACACTTCCTATAATGTGATGATGGTTAGACCCTAGATCCATCTTCACACATCATTAACCACCATGTATCACCAATGCCTCAAGTACTCCATTAATGGTTGATTAGGTTTGCTCTATGGTGATGTGTCTCCCATTACTTCTTGTGAGGCCCGATACCTGGATGCTGACTACTGTGGGGGGAAAGGGAAAAAAGTTTCAGTCCAATGTGGTTGATTATACTATCATTGTGACAGACCCATGGAAAGAATTGGATGACGCCTAAAATATCTCAATTCAACGATTGGAGGATACTACCCTATCCGTGTAGAAATATTTTGTCATCTCTGGGAAAAGGGGAAAGAGAATTACTAGTTGAATGAAACATAGGAAGATCACTTTGTACTTCAACATGAATCCGGCCTGAGTGTACGCATAACCACTTTACCCCTGTAAGGTATCAGAAAGTCCACTACATGGAAACAACAATACACCGTACTTTCTTGGTTCATCGGTCCTAGTTAAACTAACTCAAGAATAAAAACCACTATTTAATTGATATTATCTTGAATGGACCATTTGTTCAAAGGCCTGATGGAATAAATTAAACAGATTTCGTCACTATCGTTTTATCTGTGATAGAGTCCCCCAATGAAATTTCCATTGACAATCAGGCCAGCAATAACATTCAGTCAGGATAATCCAACTCTGAAGTATATCCCACCTCTGATGATCCTATCACTTTGGACAATAAAGAATATTTTGATGATACTTCTCCCAATATTGAGGAATGTTTCTACACCATCATTGATGAGTTGGTACAATTGAACCTCATCACCAAGATAGATCTGAATCCAAAAATGGATAGTGCGGCCATGTCTGTAGAAGAGTAGTTGAAGTATGTTGATTTCTGGAAGTAGAGTGAAGATATATTCATTGGGATATGTGGTGAGATTTCAATACAAGATCCTCAGGTCACTGTCCATAACCTTGGTATCCTGATTATCCATCATGGGTTAAAACTGCCTCCCAGAAAGATGCACCCCTCCCACAGTGCCGTTATTGAGGCCAAATTTGAAAAGATCATTAAAGACAACATTTTCAAGGATGTCCTATACCTAGAGTGGATATCCACCATAATTCCCATATGATAGAAGAATATAAATATCATAGTTTTCATCAAATTCCAAGATCTCAACCATCACTCTCAAAAGGATGATTTTTCCCTTCTTACGACAGTGCTGTTGATCGACGCTACCATGATATTCCAAGATCTATTTTTCATGGATTCAAATTTTAGATATAATCAAATCTAAATCCCCTGTGAGGATGAAGAGTCTACCGCCTTAATGGCATGACAAGGTACTTTCTATTTTCCATTTAATTCCCTTAGATTTGAAGAACACATGTGCAACCTATCAATGTTCCATGAACCACATATTACAGCTGATCCTTGGGAAATTGGTGGAATGAAATGTGGACGATTTGGTTGTAAAATCCCACCAGTTTCGGGACAATATTATTGATCTTGAGTATGTGTTTTCCTTTCTCCACTTCCACCATCTGAAGGTGAACCCATTGATGTTTTCCTTTGGGGTTACCACTGGAATGTTCCTTAGATTTCACGTTAGATACAAAGCCATCAATTTAGATCTAGAGAATATTAGAGTCTTTATCCATAATCCTCATTTGACCAACATTTGAGAGATCCAAGTATTTCAAGGATGCATAGCCTACATACACTAATTCATTGTGAATATGGCTGATATATAAGCCCATTTCTCATATCATGAAGAAATGTGTTGAATTCTAGTGGGATGAAGAGTTTCATGGTGCTTTTGGGGAGATGAAGTAGTACCTACACCAACCTCTATTTCTGAATCCACCTATCTCTTGAAAGAATCTAGTCTTTAATGTGACCTACTTGGAATTATCCCTCAATTCCCTTCTATCACATAAGAATAACATGGGGACATAGAATAGTTTATATTATCTAAGTCGCATGATCCCCAATACAGAGACCATATGTTACTCTATCAAGAAATATTGTCTTGTGGTGGAATTCATAGTCCAGAAATTGTGACATTACCGACAACACCATGAGATACAACAGGTGTCTTACATAGAAACGTTGAATAATATTCTAAACTTACCAATGTTGATAGGACTTCTTTCTCAGTGGGTAGTGATCCTTTATTAGTTTGAAATCAGGTTCATTCAATAGAAAGAAATCAAGGGTCAGGCATTGGTGGAGATTTTTTCCACCCATCTAGCACTTACAAAGTAGTCCCTCGATCTTGATTTCAAAGGTCAGTCCATCCTTTCATTGGATCAAGTCATTTTGAATTATTAGATGAACTTTTATGGTGTTTCCCAAATCCACCATGGAATTAGAATCAAGGATCCTAAACTCAATAACATGGGAATGAGTATCATCTTTACCATTCCAACATAGGCTATCCTGCCCTATTCATTATTTTTGATAGAAGGCTATACCAATAATGAGGTATAGTATCAGGCCCTCATCTTTGGACTCAAGATGGCCCTCGATATTGTTGTTACCTACCTACATATGAATGGTGAATCAAATCTAGGAATCAAATAGATCAAAAATGACTATGTCGTCACAAATCTAAATCTCAAGCCCTAGTTAGAGCACAATCTCCAGCTGATGCCCATGTTACCTACTCTACTAGAGGTTACTCATGTTCCCCGGTTGCAGAACCGCTGAGATGATACCTTGGCCTGGTTATCCACATCTCTTACAAATCCTAATTGTGATGATTTAACCATCCCTATAGAGCATCGAAGATTCATCACTCTCATCACCTCAGATGAGGATGATAGGAAACAGGTAATCTGACATATTGTTAGTACATCCACATCAAGACCTCCAAGTCCCCCATCCGAAGTAGTGGAGGAGACCCAAGATTGTACAACTCCTTTTATTGAGTAACTCCAACATAGAAATCTCTGAATAGATAGATATGAATGTGAGTGATCCCATTGTCATGAAGTCTGGTACAATCTCTAGTGTTGTCCCATACTTAATAAAATCCTATAAAGACACAGATTTTATGGATTTATCCTTCATTTCATTCAAGGAGATGATATCCCTTAGGTTATCCAGTATTTCCATGAAGGTTCCTATGGAGATCATTTGGTACGGTTGACGATCTCTCATCAAATCTTATGGTTGGGCTACTTCTAGCCCACTATGGTCCATGACTATAACGAGTTTGCCAAGATGTAACACTAGTGCTAAATCCATCATATTTTTTTGGTTCATCCTCCAGAGCCTCTCCATAATACCATGTACTCCACCCCTTCATAGTTTGGGGACTCGATGTCGTGGGACTGTACACACCATCAACTGCTCTCTTGTATAGTTTTATGTTGACTTCCATAGATTTCATTTAAAAGTGGATATAGGAAATTACTCTCAAGGAATCCAAGGCATGTTCTGTCATTGATTTTTGAGCTCAAACATCATCCACTGATTCAGAGTCGCACATTTCATTCTCAACAATAACAACACTAAATTCGGAGTAGTTGAACTGAATTTTTTTAAACCAAGTATGGTATCTGGTACTACAATACATATCACTATCATGTGAAAAAAGTTTATACCGAGGAATTCAACAAGACCCTATCTAATATTGTTTAAAATAAGGTTGGTCAAAACAAAAAATGTTGGCTAGAAAAACTCCCCAATTCTTTCTGGGATTACAAGACAATGACTCATAAGTACACTCAGGTGACCCCATATTCCTCGGAGTATGCAATAGAGGTAGTACTGCCTTTTGAGAACTACTTACCATCACTTTGCACATCCTTCCATGATCAGACGATGTTAGAAACATTAGTCGATGCATGTCTAGATTAATGGGAAGCTCTCGATGAGAAGAAGCTTAGGGTTTTTTACAACCTGGAGATACTATAGAATAAGATATCCTGATATTTTTACCAGAATGATCATCTTTGATCCTCCCTTATAGGTGACATGGTGTCAGCCCTAAGAACACCTATGATACCCATTAGGAAGCCGTTGTAGTTAATGCCAAAATAGAAGGGACCTTATATCATTCACAAGGTTTTCCACAATGGCATATACTCTATAGTCACTATAGATGGTGGGTGTGATACTCCTCACACCAATGCCAAATTCCCCGGGAAATACTCCACATGAGTGAGATTTCGTCCTTCATGAATAGAAACTATAAATGGAAAAAATCCCCACGGTATGATCTATATGACCCTAAACTAAGACTTCTCTCCATCCTCACCACATGGTGTTAAACTCCCCATAATTCTAGAACTACATGCAGTTGTATTTCAATACATACGTGATAAATAGTGTTCCCTAACATTTTTTCCTTAGTCCTAACCACACACTCTATGTTACAAACATCATGAACTACCATAAATGAGTTAAGAATTCACCATCTTATAGGATTCTCCAGCTTCCTCACCAGAGAGTTTTTCCCCCACTAGTGTTGGTTTCTAACCACGTTGTGAGTTAAGAAATTTGTATGTCTTGATTGTAGCCCTTATAAGATATGTACGAATACCCAATTTTTTTCTTTTGGTCTATATGCGAATTCCACACTTTCAATCTTATGAAATAATATAACATTTGTGTGAACATGGTTTGATGTTGTCTTCTTTTTTCCTCATTCTCGTTGGTTATACAATAGCCGCTTCATATTTACCCCATAAGAATACCTCCTTTCAACCACTTGCATAATTCATGATGTTAAACTATATGGAATTTTAGATCTATTTATGTCTTGATTCCCATTATTATGGGATACATAGATATGCCAAAAAAAATTATCCTTGGTTCCAACACCAGAACTCTTTCATTTGGCCCCTTGTCTTGAGACTCCTTTTAGGATTATGTGATATGGCATGGGGCCCTTGTGGACTTAATAAATGATGTGTTTACAATAGCTACACCATGTACCCCATCCATAAGGATTTTCCCAATCACAATCATCTTCACGACATCACATTAAACTGTATGGATCCTTATGAAAAATGTGTAGAATGATTTATATCCTTATAGGATATATAGGAATTTCTGGACATTTCATCTTCGGGTCCATCCCTAGGTTTCTAAACCTCTATTTTTTTATGGTCCACCTTATGGTCCGAGATCTATGACCTTGAACTAAGATCTCTCCAATCCCACAAGTCATTAAATTCTATTTTCATGCTTGAAAGACATTACAATACATGGAATTTATGTCCCATTTCAAGAATATAAAAGGACTATTCCCCTATGTCCTACATGATGATAAACCTCATGACACTTTTCAAATTTTTCTCTCTTTTGGCCTCTTGTTCAGGCCCCCTTCTTAGATGTGCGTGATATGGTATGAAAATCATTGGCGATCATTTACTTTGAGGTTTCTTTACCATGCACTCCACATTCCAATCAGTACCTTAACCCATTAGTACTTACTACTTGATTATAAACAATACAAAATCTCTACAATGTTTTTCTTGACTCCCATATTTATCAGAAATTTAGGAATGCTCGGACATGATGTCCTTTGGTCAACCATCTGGTCTTTTTGTTCCTTCTCTCATCCAATTTCCCTGGGTTCTCTCCTGGGATCATTAATGGTGTGGGTTATGGTGTGGAATTCCATTCCCCTCATTCAAATTTGTTTATTCTTACATTACATACACATTCCACTCTTGATAAACCTATACCCATTCTTTCATTTCCACATGATTTTAAATTCCATGGAATTTTAGAAAAACATGTGGTATGATTTCCATCCTTATTAGATATGTATGAAATCTAAAACATGTCGTCCTTGGCTCCAGGCCTAGGTTCATTGACCTATTCTTTTATTTTCTTTAACTCATCTCCTTGAGCCTTCCTCCCATAACTGGACGCCTGATGTCTTTTATGCATCACCATCATGCATATATGCATAGAATATTTGGACTTAGGGTGTTGGATTCTACATGGACATGACTTTGATCTATTTTCATTCTTCATCTATCTTTTTATTTGGGTTTACCTCATCTTTCACATCTTAAAGGACCCCCTAAAGGTATAAATTATTCACCATATGGCTCGCCTACCATTTAACTACCACACCGCAGAGGCATTTGAAATATATTTTGAGATAGTTTCCACATTTGTAATATGGTCAATGGTCGATCAATAGATTCTTGTTCCCACATCAGGTCACACGATATAGATGTTGAGCATATAATACTGTCACCAGTTATCCTTCAACGTCACCCCATCCCTATTATGTATTATGTATTTGTCTAATGATTCACATCACTTTCCATATCATCATGTTCAGAAAGAACTATGAAACCCACAATATTATACCTCTGTGAACCTTTACACATTAAAAGGAAGAACCGATGTCATGGGGTCACCCATGACACGACATTGTTGTTCCCCTACTGTGTGTTCCATGGGTTTTAATGATCATTTCTGCACTTGTTTCCCACCCTGAGCATAACTCCCATGGACTTATGTATATGGGTAAATTATGTCCCCAAATGGAAGAATAACAATTCCCCATGTTCCAAGCCCTATGACCTTAAACTAAGAGTTCAAATTTTAAAAAATGCATTGATGTCCAAGAATCCTGACATTAAAATATTTTTATGTGTTTGTTTAGAACTTTTCAACGTTTTGATGCCATTTATGGTCCTTATTCACATAATGTTGAATCATGGAAGCACATTAAATATTTATGTATCGGAATTTTCAGTCCATGGTATTCGATCTATAACCAGAAACTATGATCTCTTATGTCCTTATTGTATAATTTCAAACTATACCTTTTACATCTAGGTTGTGTAATGATATACTGCTCAAATATATAATCCCTTCCTTCGAGAAGAATATTCCCCTCTAGCATTGGCCATTTTCCATGTGACATTCTAGAACAATATGTTCTGTGATTCTCACCCTCACATGATACATAGCAATGCCTGGTCACTTTGTCTCTAGGTCTAGCTTCGGAATTATAATCCTTGTCCACCCTTTTTCTGTGTATGTGGTTTTCTTCTTGTAATGGTGTGATTGTTATGGACTTTTTTTGTCCTCACCCACGCTATTATAAGTCATGGGACTAATCCAAACAACACCTCCCCTCACGGTCTTATGTTTACAACCTTTAAAATATGATTTCATGTGTGCTAGTTCGTATGATAGTAAACTGCATAACAACTATGGTCATTCTAAATAGAGAGTATATCACCCCCTTTTAGTATTGGTCATATGTCATTCCATCTTCTTGAACTATGTGTGGGTTGAATCTCATCCTTATGGGGTACGTAGTGTCCCCCAGATCATTAATCTCAGGTCTATATATAACATTATCTCCCCTTGGTCATGATGAATCACCTTCTTCATTAACTTGTGACATTAAAATGAAAGAAATTCATTGAACTACATTTGGCATGATTCCCATCATTATGGGATACTTAGCAATGCTCGGACATACCTTCTTGAGGCCCAACCCCAGGTTCATTAATCCTTATAGTGATTAGACCATAATCATGGTCCAAATTCAATGACCTAAAAATATGAGTCACATGTTTATGTTACATGACATTAAACTATTATCCATGTCCAATGTAGTATGACCTTAAACTAGATATAACACCCTGGTCATAAGATGCTAAACTATTCAATGCATCTGAATCATCATATAAAGCTAAACATCAAACCTATCATCCTCTTTTGAATGAAATAAAACTACCAAACATTATAGGTCCTCACTAGAGAGGTTATGTCTAGAAGTAGGTTTGATATTGGTTTAGACCGATATGTCCATACATTGTTCTTCCATTATGGTGGCATAGTTTCAAGAGTTTTGGTAACCCTTCGAGCATCCCATCACTCAATTTCCACACTTTTCATTCCCTTTATTTTGATCCCCATCCTCTTTTCCCATATAAGGGAATGACCTAATGGGATGGACCCCTTCAATTTTGGCTTACCTAAATTCTTGGATGAAATATCCATATGGTTTCAGACACAATTTTAATTTAGGCCCCATGTTTTTGAAATTGATTAGCAGTTCCCCTCGTTGGTGTGTCTGAGTTTTAGGCTAGTGATATTGGTTTTTTATTTCAAATAAGGCATACAGTAATCTTATATTTCCCCTCCATCATCATTTTTTTCCCAATTTTTTCTTATCTGGACCCACACCTCCCATTCCACTTCGTTCAGATGAATTTTAACGCCCATAGTGTTACCATGTTCATGCACTAAAGAACGTTGACAAAGACAAGTTGGATACACTAGGAACCTTACCCTTTTGTCACGAACTCTCTCCACGTAGATAATTTAAATTTTCAATAAACAACCGTAGACCCCAAGTATTCGATGTTTATTGGGAACTCTAATACACAAAATGGATGACTATGCAGTTATCCCTTAGTTCTCACATAGGGGATGACCCACATGATATTAGGGATTGACTAATAGTTACTTTATTTTTAATATTGATATGAACTAATAAAAACAATAATATAAATAGTATATCCATTCATGTGGTTTGTGATATGTAAACATAGAGGTAAATATGTTTCACAAGTTTAGCCAAAACACGTCCCCTATGGATCTGACCCTTAAATGAACTACTTAAATACTTAAAAATTTAGGATTTTCGCTTCTAGAGTTGGTTTATATTCTCTTTGATCCCTTTATTCATCAAAATATATGGAACGGGTCTCATTATCCTTGGTTTACATTCATATCCCCTCATCTTGGTGCTCATCCATTTGATGGACCACCTGAACCACTTGCTCTTGGGCCTCCGCCAACCTGAATTTCAAACATTCAACAAGCTTAGATTGGCCAACAAGGAAGAAAGTTCATTAATTTTCATGATCTTTAGGGGGATATACCTCTATATCATCCTTAATGAACCTCTGGATACTCTCATATTTCTTCTAGAGATGGGAAACATCAGAGGGTTGGTTACTTTCAGGCATCTTCTCATCCAAATAATCACAGATCATCGTATGAAGATGGAAATAATCCACCCCTCCATTATAGATAAAGAAAAACCAGATGTGATGTAACCCAATCTGACTCTACCATTATGCCTCCAGTAGATTAGGGAATCATTTGATACACTTCCATTCCTGGTGATGTGTCATGTGACTCTCTTTGGAAGCATCAGGGTCAGAATCATCTAGCTCCTCTGGATATGAAAGTCTGTACTTGGGGAAAATAACAAAGAGTTTAGTGGCATGGTCCTCCTCTACAATCCTTTCTTCTTTGATGACTTGGCCTCCTCCATCTTCAATCTCATCCCTAAAAATGTAACCACATTTCAAGGAAAATTCATGGCCATCGGGTTCTAGTCATCGATCAGTGTGAACGAACTATTCCTCACATACATCCATGGTTAATGGTGGATATCCCAAAGATCTTCTAGACTCAATAGTTTTCCAAGCCTCCGATATTGTGATCAGTACATAAATAATTGGTACCTTGGTCATCCAAGTTATCTTATAACATATGTGGGTCTATAATTGTAGTGACTTACAAGAGCTAAGCGTTGCGGTATCAAGTGGCTAAGTCATTGCATAATCCACTGCCACATGAAATCCCTCATCTCTTGTTAACTCTATGATAGGAACCAAATACTTCTGAAATGTGTTAATGGTCTAAGACTTTGTGGCCTTCACTTTATCCCCTCTTGATGGCTCACTGCTGACCAATTCTATTGTGGTTGGTCCTCCACCCTTCTCAAATCTAGATGCAGTTTCGTGGAGATTTGGTTCCACATCCATCAGTGCATTTTCTCTCCCTGTAGGGTGAATTTCAAAATTAACACTAAAAATATTCTCATGGAAAATATATATTTTTTTCAGTGGATCCACTTTATAAAGAAATAATGGTCTAGTAAATATAAGAGTTCAGAATTTCCTCGAGTTGTTCGGGTAGTTCAACAACAGTGCCTTTGATTTTTCAACTGTTACGTAGGCTTCATTGATGGTACAATATTAATTTAATCTCCCCACCTCTTGGACCCTCATCCTTAGACCCCTATTCTTTTTTCTTCCACTCCCTATTCTTCATCCTCTTCCTCTTCTTCTTCATCTTCTTCATCATCTTTATCGTCATCCTAGGACACCGGTTTTTCTAGATCGTGATCTTGGCCGGTAATCACATTCACCAAGAGATGTGTCTCTTCATACCACCTATGCTAGAGTGCATATACATCCATACCCATCAGATATGCATATCACCAATGAATGTTCAATTTGTCTGTAACGTAGTTGAGACCAATTTCTAAGAGCTATATCTCGTCTCATGTCCATTTTTTCCATAATGTTTTGGGCCTGACTAATTTTAGTAGGGTTTTCTAGGCTGACCATAGTGCAGAAATGATTTCATATATAGTAGGTGTTAGGAGGTATAATTTTTTAATTCCATGTTAGTTCTCTAGTTGATCTACGAGGTCTCCTATGAGATTATTTCTCTTTAGAGCGTGGAGGCACGGACACACCTTTCAATGGTCCTACAGGTGATGTTCTATGTTGTGTCATCCTAGCCTCTTATCTTTCCTCTAGTATCGCTTCCCCAAAATCACCACACCTACTACATAATCATTTAGACTCTATTCTATACATCTTTAATATGTGGAATTTTTTTTTACAGAATCACCATTGGACACTCCACAACCTAGTGGTCGACATACTCAGTTGATAAGACAACATTAACATAAGGGGGTGGAAAAGAAATGAATTCACTAAATCCTATAGTTCTGAAAATGAGCCACGGTTGGCGAAGAAGGTAATTATTTCACTCCTCCTAAACCTCTATCTTTAATTTCTTTGGAATCTGCTATATGCACCCGGACATCTGGGAAAAAATCCACAACACGTAGGGTACACAAAATATTATCCCATAGATTTGGGATACCGAAAGACTACCCCCAATACTATGATGATACTCTCTATCCTCCAGTGGGACCCACCAATCATCTACCATCTATCAATCCGGGTTTCGAAATGGGTGGAATTTCAAGTTTGTGTAATTACCGATCTTAATTTTGATCTCATCCCCGTTAATCATTAGTGGCTGGATTCTAGAAATATTTAGTATATATGGTTGCATACCACGACCTGGATGATAGATGGAGTTCGGGAAGTCATACACACCGCAGTGAGCTACAACCCAACCATGGAGAATCTAAAATGGTCTACATATTCTCCTAGGCATACTTCCTCTTGAAATTCACACTAGAATGTTGTACAACCTAGCTAACTCATGCACTCCCATATTGACCTTGTTCTAGGATGCCATAATCCTGGAAATTTCCAACATCCCTTGTCCAACCCCCATTCTCATTTCTATAATAGGAAGTATCCACCCACTCAGGAATTCAGCAAGTAACCCATCATATCTTACATTCAATTCACATATTTCATTTACACTAAAACCCCATGATTAGTACCCACCCACTACAATGACCATCCATTAAAGTCCTCTATTTCCCCATTGAGATGCATTTGGGCACTACTTCCCTTGACTTGAAATTTTCACCGCCTCATCATACTGCCCAAATAGGATGACCCATTCTACATGGAATATATCATTCAGGATGTGCATGATTTTCCACCTCTACCTCTCCATCTCCAATAGATTAAATGTCAGAATTGGAATTTGCTTCTTGTCTCTCAAGACATTCTCAATTGGATGGAAATCATCATACTAGTACCCCTCCAATTCGATGCCTTTGATATAGTGGATGTCACAAAGTCTAATTTCCACCTCCCCATGGTGGAGGGGGAAAGGGTTTGTGTAAGGGGACCACCGGTATAATATCCCCAACACCAAGTGTTGTTGATGGTAGAAATAGAACTACAACATCAACACAGCGTCAAACAACCCGAGGTGTTGAAGCTCCACCCAAAATTCATCTCATTTCTAGAATACCCAATATGCGCATGCCCATTTAATCATGAATTTTCCCCCACACCTAATATCCAATTCCTTCTAGCCCTTGGTCTAATCATTCATCCTACTTGAGAAGATGCTTGCATAGTGAGACATATATTCCTCATGAACCGAATTTCTCCCCACCATAGTCTTGGTTTTTAGATTCAGGATGTAAATAGCTATATCCAGAGATTCCCTATTAGGATGACCTTTTTTTAACATTCAATCATTGTAGATTATACTCGTGTGTCACCCATGACTTCATGGTATCAGTCTCAAAACCTGTAATTAAAACCTCTTCCAAAATGCGAAAGTTTCATATTGGGAGGCTATCTCTCAAGTCACAATCCTTATGACCTTGGGTAGGCATGCCAAAAAGAATCTGATTAGAAAAAATCACTCTTCTCCCATAGATTATCTGAGGTCTCAGGATCAACTTGACCCTCTGTACAATGGATGCAACTTCCCTTTCAACATTAGTCTATCCTGCACCCATATACGTTATGCCTCATAACTCAGAAGGGTATTGCATCAAATAATGGAGGTTTTTCATGAAAACTTTTCATATGTGCGCACAATGGATGTTAGGTTACAAAAAATCATCCCATGTAAGATGCATACGAGATAATGAAGTAGAACGAATGAAACAGAAGGTGTCTATGAGAATGTGGCTGATTTCAAGAACTTCGATATAGAATAGATGATCTCTCATGCATGAGAGATGAATATCTTATCTCACGGAATGTGAAGGTATGGGGACAACCCCTGCAAATTTATAGGCAGGGACTGGGTCTTCTACATGAGATGATGAATTTTATGCAATTGATCACCTTTTTGTGTGGGCCAACA
Organism: Viscum album; assembly: GCA_963277665.1. Lineage (NCBI taxonomy): Eukaryota > Viridiplantae > Streptophyta > Magnoliopsida > Santalales > Viscaceae > Viscum > Viscum album. The sequence goes on along the minus strand of OY728130.1, from coordinate 1,593,645,721 downwards.
TAGCTCTACTGTTATCTTTTACACTACCCTTAAAACCATAACTTCTAGTTCCCAATAAAATCAAATTGTTTTGTGGGGGATTTTGGGGCCAAATATCATTTTAAGTCATAAAACGACATATTTGAGAAAGTCGAAGGCATATTTTGAATCAACGGAAGATCCTGAGACACCCAAGTTAGGTTTTCACAAGATATGAGGTCAGCACACATGTTTCAAATTAGTGGGCCGGAACATTCACACCCAATTTGATGTCAATTGGATTCCTATACATCGAATTTCTAAAAAAATGAATAAGTTAGTGGCTCTAAAACAATTAGGTCAGTGCATATGAAAATGGACCATGCACAAGATCATACTCACCCAATGTGACTTCAAACATCACTTCCATATAGTCCTCCTTATGCATCAATTCTGATGTTTTTTCTTATAAATATAAGTGTACCCCTCCCCCTCATTTCAGGGTACCATTCCAGAAGATGAGACACTGTTATTGTTCATGTAAGACAACCCCTTATGTGACCGCATGAAAGAAATGGACTCAAAGTATTAGATATTACACAACAGGTATCCCAGGGTCCCTCCTTCAGGTGGGCCCTCAAGGGTTTGATCCTCACCCTTATATTTTTACTACATGGAAATTGCATGAAATTATGATTCTTTCTAGAAATATTTTACCTCATGTAGTGCATCTTTCTCCCTTAACTCCTCATTTAACATGTAGACATCCAATCTTACACGCATTACCTCATCTTACACGTAGGCCTTTTATATTTAACACACCCCTTTCTATGTATTCCATGTGTTTTAATTACCCTAAGACAACATGTCTGATCCCTTCTTCATGATATACCCTACTATTTTTCACACTCCCTCCAAGAAACCCTCGGGTATTATGCACAATGATTTCGTAGTTCCCTAACTAGTGATTTATATTGAATTTCCATTCCTAATTCTTATTCAAATAGGTTCTCTAATAGATATTTCTTCTTCAAATACCTATGCTAACATTAACCCCTCTCTTGAGTACTCATCCCCACCATTAGAAAATAGCATTTCTTGGTCCTTCCTTTCCCCATGAACAGGTTGGTATAGGTGGTATAAGTCCTCATGATGAGGATTGAGTTCACATAGTTCAATCTATATGACGTTAAACTACCAATAACCTACATCCTCAACACACAATGATGAAATTTGATCACCGCATGATTGAAAAGCACAATTGGACTATGGAGGGGATGTCCACCAGTACCCTCTCAGTCCCCCTACCTATGTGCTTTGTCTCCATGTGCACCTCGGGAAGTCCCTATGTAATCCCCAAGCAAAATTGGTAGGGTTCTCCATATATGATGAACATAACCTCTACGTTAATCTAGATATCCCCCTTGGACATTCTTCTTAGAGTAACTCCGAATCATCTTTTACCTGGGCCGCTAACCACGCATATGCCCCTATTTCCTCTTTGGGAAACTAAATGTGCATAAGGCTCGCTACACTCATTACTAACACAGCTTTCATGATGAAACCATTTGATCTATCATGACCTCTTTTTTCTCACACTTAGCATGACTCATATGGGCCTAGAGAAAGAATTGACCATTGCATCCTCTATGGGTCACCAACCCCCATAAATCCCCACACCCCATTTTACCAAACTACGTGGACTTCGATTACATGTGATGAGGATATATAGGAAGCCTCTATGAGGTTGAATCCCATCACCCATCTATCCTACCCATTTCACATCAGCTCCCAGTTTGTTCCCACATGACATTAAAACTACTTCTCTCGAACTATGTGGGTTTGATCTGTGTCTTTTATATAGGGTACGTAGGACACCTCCATGTGGTTCAATCCTAACAAATGGTGATCTCTGGTGCTCCCTCCTTGGAATGTAGCCTCCTAATGTGTAATCATCCCTATTTGGGAACATCACATTGGGTCCATCACTTTGGGGTGTTCTAATAACCCTAGTCATCTAGTCAAGCATTACCCCCCACTAAATCAATTCTCATTAAAATAAGAGTGTTCCTCTTGAAATGGAACTCTAACCATGCGTAATATCCAACAGGTCAATGGGTTGTTTTCCTTTGATTATACAGCAACACATGTCCCATTTTCCTAGGCAACTAACCTTGTATCATCCCCACACTTCACTATAATTCTCCAACCAATATTTTTTCTCCTGTGATTAGCCACTAGCCATGCGTATTCCCAAATATGTCTCTAGGTTGATGTCCATTAGGTACACCCCAATTCTACTCCTCATCTGGATCTCTGTGGATTTGATCTCTATCTTATATACATGATACATAAGAAGCCCCCATGAGGCTAAATCCCATCACTATTGACTATTCTTAGTATCTACCTCAAGCCTTTGTGTTTCGGGAAGACCATTCCCTAACCAAGAGATTCCATCTTCTTCAAGACACAATATGTGTGCCCATTTTCATGAGCCACCTACTCCTATGTCTCATCACCCCATTCTATAACTACATGGACATTGATTCCCAGACATTGGTATACATAGGAATCCTCCACAAGGTTCAAGACCTATACCATCACCTTCAATTAGGTTTCATCACATTCATCTTCATCCTCAGAAACCTTCTCCATAATCCATCTTGATTCTTACATGGGCGCCAAATCCCAATGAGGTCATGCCACCTACTTCATCGCTTCTTCTAGAAGAACCTGGGTATCTATCCATGTGAATGCCTCAAACCACTCATTCAGACTACATGGGTTTAGATCCTTTTCATAAACATTGGGTATGTAGGAAGCCTCCTAGAGGTTCAATCCAATCCAATGGTAAACGTTGGTGTTCATCCCATTGGGTCCCACTATCATATGATCCACCCTTTATGGGGTCATACCAACCCTCAAGGTGTGGCATCTTCCCTTTTTAAGACACACCACCATGGGTTTTCGATTTTTGGGAATTTTTATCCAACCATCTGCTGCTCCATTTAGGGGATACACCCAAATGGTGTGACATATTCTTTTGTTGGGAAACTCCTCATAGGGTATTCTCTTTTTGGGAGGATAAATCCATCCAACCAATAAACATCTAGGTACTCCCATTTTAGAGACCCGAAGCATAACGTACATGGAAATTACATTACTTTTGCGGAATACTTAATACATAACAAAAACAGACACACAAAAACCGTAATAGTTTAGTGTCTTTGGAAACATGGAACGTAATCTTCTAATCGTGGTGAGAGATCTTCAAAATCTCCCATAAAGATCTTCCACTTTTTGTTTCCTTACCTAAAACCATTATTTATATCCTGGGGAAAAGAAAACATAAAAAGGTGATCTCAAATGCTCAGTAAGGGTAAACAAGAGAAATATCAATCACATCATATTCATAAGAACATAACAATTTGGAAATCTTACCCTGCAAAAGAGATTATAATTTCATAACATGGGATAAATCATGGTAGTGAAATTTAATCCCAATAATCATAACATAAAACATGAAACTTTGTGGCATGCACACATAATAATTGAGAATCATTTCTTATTAGTCAAGACTCATTGCCAAGACTATCATAGTGGAGAAAGTCAATTTCTGAACCAAGTTCACTCCTCGTTTCAGTCCTGTTTTACTGAACCGGTTTAACCTGCCGTTCCATCCATGTATATCTCATGAGATATAAAATCTTTACCCAATGAATTGGAGGTAGATTTAGGTCGCACCCATCTCATAATGAAACAATTCTTATGTGTGCCACAAAATTGTAAAGCATACATCATTGCATAACCCATGTAATAAAAATGGGAATCTTAAACTTCATGACATCATAAAACAATTCATATAAGATAAAGGAATTCATAAAAATATTCCCATCACAACATAACCAAGTCCATGTAATAATAGGGATAGAAACATAACCCTATATTATCTTAGATGGGAAATATTTTTGATAAAACTCTTGAACTCCATTCTTGAGGAAAATATCCTTTCTACTTCAAAAACATTTTCCTTTCTTAACATGTCATAAAATTTTAAACTAAATGAAGTTGATTAAAAATAAACTTGAAAACTTGTAAAGGAAGATTCTTGGAAATAATGTTTTAAAAATCCATTCATGCCGTATAAGTTAAAAAAACATTCTTCTCGTACTTTTGCGGAAAAGTCAAAAAGTACCTCGTACGAAAAACGACAAAAGATTCCTTTAATATCTTTTACAAAAACTCACCCAAGGGTAAAAATGGATTTAAAAAAATTGTAGGTGGATGGAAATAATATTACATATTGAGGAAACATGGATGTGGATAATAAAATACACCCCAGTAAATACCAAAGTATAAACAATCTCAGATAAAAATGAGATTGTGATATTTTCCCTTACCTTAGGTCTGATTTGCTTCATAAGTGTTTGAACCTCCTGTATAATGATTTAAATAATGTCATTGACTTATTCCAGAATCATAATCATTGTTATGATATCATATATTGTTCACTTATGACTTTATATTACCCATTCTTTTATAAATTCCATGTTAATGAGCGTTTTGGGTAAAATTGTTTCATTTGTCGTCCGTGTTTTCATTTGTAATTATTCATATGATTACTTAGATCATAATTACTTAATTCCAGAATATAAAACATGATTTATATATAATATATATATTCAGAATATACATATATATAATAAATCAGTAAATGGAATGAAATACACTGTTCATGGAGACGGTAGGTCGTACATATGCATAAACGCTGTTTTCGTTTCCTTATTGAGTTGAATGGAATTAAGTAGATGACATACATATATATACACATAAATCCAGTATCATTATTATGTCATATATTTAATTATTACTTATTATATATACTTTATAATCATTCATGAATGGTTAACGTAGAGAATGAATCTCATCCCGTCGTGGAGACGGTAGTCCGTACGTACGCACGAGTGATGATATCGTTCTCATGATCATGGGACAGTATTGGAGTGTATGTATACTATTTCAGAATCAATATTACTTTAAAATAATCATATATAGTTATTATTTACACCATTATACCCATCCAAGTAAGGTGGTGGTGGAAAATAGATTACACCACGGCGTGGAGACGGTATTCCGTACGTACGCACGCGCGGTAATTTCGTTTTTCGTAGGATGGATAGATAGTGAAATTGGGTTGTTTCATACTTATAATAACATATTAGTATATGGGTGATACTGATGTTATTATTTCATAATGAAACAACCTATGATGAAGAAGTGGAAGAAGAAATAAAGTTGAAAGAATCGGTAATAGACATTACCTCTTCTTTGAAGTGTCTCTTTGAGTCCTCTTCTTAGGGAACTAAAATTGGTCTTTGGAAATGACCAGGACCTCTAGGATGTTTCTAGGGAAGTGGGTATGTGGAATGGGCAGGTGTTGGCCGAGCTTGAAGGCTCAAAGTGGTGTGAGGAAGAGGGGGAGGAGGTTTTCTTTTATAAGGGAGGAGAGGGGAACCTTTGAAATAACTAAAAATATTATTTTATTATAAAGCCAAATTAGGTTTTAAATAGCTCCAAATTAATTTATTTCGAAGATAAGGTGGGGATGGGTCTAAATACTCTCATACAATAGAATTTAGACAAGTTTAGGTCATTATACTAACCTTATCTTTTAGTTTTAACTCTTAGTTAATTAGATTGACATTTACCACGACACTTTGTATTTTTATATTATATAGTTAATAAACTTACCATATACATCCAAGCGACCCCCAAGTGGTCCATTAATGATAAAACTATCATTGTATAAGTATCTTGGCCGATCCTTAGGTTTTTAGGAATAAAATGACAATTCATAATATAGTATTTGTTTTAAACACTATTTTATGTCAATTTTGACACTATTTGGTAATTGATTTTGGTGAAAATCATAACAGAATTATCAGTTCGAAAAAATATAATTTAATCAATACTAACATGTCATATTAACATATAAAATAATTGTAATTCATAAAAATTCTCAAATTACATTTATTTTCCTATTTGTAAAATCAATTATGTCAGTATTTCATTAATAAGAGAATTACTGCATCATCATTGTATCATAAATAAATTAATTTATTTTAAGTCTAAAAATTAAAAATAAAATTACATTATGTAGGAAATATTTTTATCTTTCTAATGAATATTTATTGTAGAATTTATCTTATTCATAACCAAATATTAAAAAAAATTTAGTTATTAAACTTTGATTTTAATTATTTTAACCCTTCTTTAAATAAATTGATAATAAATGTCCTAATCTAATCTAAGTGGGTCTAAATTGTCATATTTTATTCCTAAGGTTGTTTTTGGTCGAATTACACTTATCCAATAGAATTAGTACATGTGTTAGGGTAATAATAATATCATTTTTACCCTTAACTACCCTATTTACTTTTAACCGTGGTAAATAAAAGTAAAAAGTTAATGTTCACCAAAAAATATTTTCATCTGATTGAACCACATTTTACTTACTGACATCAACCGTGTCTCTTGTATTTTTGAAATACCACTCACATAAGCGGTAAAATTAAGTTTTATGAAAAAATTCAGTTTTTTAACTACCACTTAGTGGTTTCACTATTCATCAAAAAATGAAAGTTTCCAGAAAAATACCAAATATTAGGCCTAAGTAATATTTGATATTATGAATTCAAAAGTGATGTTTATTTTACCAAATTCAAAACATATCAGTTACATTAACTAATTTGAAAATTAATTCCCGTCGTCAAAACAAATAGCGTGTTTTTAAGAGATAATAACTATCAAAAGATTGACACTTATTTATGTCTGGTTTAAATGTGAAATTACATCCAATGAACAACATTGTATTAAATTGTAAAAATATATTATAAATATACTTTAAAACTATTCAAATTAGTAATTTATCACTATTAATTATTTTTATTAAAAAAGTTGTTTTTTTAATTAAAATTTAGTAATTATCACTATTCATCATAATATGAAAGTTATCCGAAAAGTACCAATATTTCACCCTAAGCTAATTTCGATATTCTGAATCCAAAAATGAAGTCCATTTTGGAATATAAAATTTATATTATTTCAAAAAGTGGTTATTACTATTCATAACGGCTAGTTTTAATAATATTTTAATAGCATATCTTTGTTTAGTGAAACTCGGTATTGCGTACAACACACGCTATCGAGGAAGGTCGTGATTGCATGTAATGCAAGCCAAGTCAGGGATGCGTGTTGTGGAAGCTCCTTTTGGTGTAGCATACAACACAAGACATTAATGAAATTAAAAAGAATATTTTTCATAAAATAATGGGGTGTTACATTCTACCCCCCTTAAAATGAATTTCGCCCTCGAAATTCGTCGGGGTTATAAATGGTTTACTACTCGAAAGATTCTTTAATAGAAACCCTCCTCATAAAAAGGAATACCAAAATTTGGCTTTAAAAACTAAATTATGAAATGTAACGGTTACCCAAATTAACTCATCACTGGGTTTCCACGTAGGAGAACATAGGTGAAAATATGGATATGGAAGAAAAATATAACCATCAGGTTCGGATGGAGAGTGGTAGAGAACATGGCTATGAAAAAGCCAACAATCACAAAGCTATAGATTTGTGATCATCTATGGTACCATCTGATTCATCGGATATAAGGGAACTAGGACAACATTTTTGGTTTTCAAGACCATTTTTTAAAAGTTGTTGAATTAAAAGAAATACTTACATGATTTTGGTACAATCTCACTGTTGTTTGTGAATTGAACAATTTCCACTTCATCCCTTAAAGAAATGAAGATGAATTTGTTATTCGTGATGTGTTAGCAGATCATGTGATATAATGATGGGTCATTCCATCTCTTTCAAACAAAAGGTTAGCAAAAGTTATAAGTCCATCTTATGGTTAGATTAATCGTATATTGTTCCAGAAATGAACTTATACTTCATATATCATACCACTTAATAAAATAAAACTAGTTTCTACTAACCAGGGACATCCTGTAGGCTAGTGGTAGGCAATAAAGGCCAGTCGCATTTCGGTTGTGGGTTCGATTCCCACAGCCTTGTCCGACGCGATGGGTTGTCGCCCGTCCTGCAGGTTGTCCTTTTTCTAAAGCTATATTACTATAACATCCCATCAATAATATCGAAAAATTTCTATTCTAACTTATGTCCAACATAATCCATTCCATTCTTTAGGCTTATCTAAAATACTTAGGTCCAACCTCATAGTATAAAGAAAATGATTACTTGAAATGTCACATAACAATCACGTGAATGCCATCATTTGTCCCCCATATATCATAAGATATATCTTTTTAGTCAAATTACAAACATGTGAATACCTTAATCATGTATTTTCTTGAAGAATGAATACCCATTGAACCTTAATGAAAACATGAATGTAGTTAAAAGTTAACACTTTCCACAAACCAAAATCCTCAAAATTCTTTATACTCAAACCATGATATCACTTAGTCCTTATATCAATAATGAGCTCATGAATACTGTCAAACATTTCATTTTCTCCTTATCCCTTCATGATGCGCATATCATCTGCTTTCAAAAATATTTGAATAACTTTTCATGGTTATCGGTACCTTAAAATTATCGAAAACCACAATAGAATAATACAAAAATATTCTAATAAAAGTACCTCAACAACATTATTCTTGAATATCAATACATAAACAATTCAATCCATCCTCTTCAATTATTGTCCTGGAATAAGTCCTTCCTTGATTTAGAAGTAACTTTTTAGGTCAGGGCATTGAGTTGGGTAATTCCCATGTTCTCCACAAATAATACATTGAACTCCATAACAGTTTGTCACTCTATGACCCTTTTCTCCACACAGATAACATCGGTCCCTCCATTTGAGGTATTCCTCAAGGTTCTTCTTCCCTTCTTTGGAAATCTTAATCTTCCTTTCTTTATGCTCCTCAACATGCGAACATGCATAATAGTTTATCTTCCCCTTCATTGATGAATTAGGAATACCACTAAATTTTACCTTGTTAATCATATATCACGATGACTGATTCGGCATAATCACAATATCTTTCTCTCTAGGAATTACACAATTTTGTTGCTCATAGTCACCAATATGTCCATTGGATTCAATGTTAACCAAATTCCTTCTCGTTCCCTCCATTAACTAAAACACAAAAAGAATTCTGTGAGAGGAAAAAATCATGTTAGAGAAAACAACATAGTAAAGGGTGAGTACCTTCAATATCTAACATCATAGGTTACCGTAATTCTATTACTATAACATATACTTATATATAACCTTAGGGACATCCCTAGACATACCTTAGAAATATCTTTAGGGATATCACGAAAGTTATCGCATCCTAGTTTCCAAAAGTTGACTAAACCTTTGTTGTGATACCAACTGTATTGACCCGAAGCTTAACTTACATGGACATTAAATTACTTTTGCGGAATACTTAATACATAACAAAAACAGACACATAAGGACCGTAATAGTTTAGTGTCTTTGGAAACTTGGAACGTAATCTTCTAATCATGGTGAAAGATCTTCAAAATCTCCCATAAAGATCTTCCACTTTTTGTTTCCTTACCTAAAACATTTATTTATATCCTGGGGTAAAGAAAACATAAAATGGTGAGCTCAAATGCTCAGCAAAGGTAAGCAATAGAAATTTCAATCACATCATATTCATAAGAAGATAACAATTTGGAAATCTTACCCTGCAAAAGAGATCATAATTTCATAACATGGGATAAATCATGGTAGTGAAATTTAATCCCAATATTCATAACATAAAACATGAAACTTTGTGGCATGCACACATAATCATAGAGAATCATTTCTTATTAGCCAAGACTCATTTCCAAGACTATCTTAGTGGACAAAGTCCATTTTTGAACCGAGTTCACTCCTCATTTCAGTCCTGTTTTACTGAACCGGTTTAACCTTCCGTTCTAGCCATGTCTATCTCATGAGATATAAAATCTTTACCCAATGCATTGGAGGGAGATATATGTCCCACCCATCTCATAATGAAACCATTCTAATGTGTGCCACAAAATCGTAAATCATACATCATTGCATAACCCATGTAATAAAAATGGGAATCTTAAACATCATGACATCATAAAAAAATTCATATAAGATAAAGGAATTCATAAAAATATTTCCATCACAACATAATCAAATCCATGTAATAATAGGGATAGAAACAGAACCCTATATTATCTTAGATGGGAAATAATTTTGATAAAACTCTTGAACTCCATTCTTGAGGAAAATATCCTTTCTACTTCAAAAACATTTTCCTTTCTTAACATGTCTTAAAATTTTAAACTAAAAGAAGTTGATTAAAAATAAACTTGAAAACATGTAAAGGAAGCTTCTTGGAAATAATGTTTTAAAAATCCATTCATGTCGTATAAGTTAAAAAAACATTCTTCTCATACTTTTTTCGGAAAAGTCAAAAAGTACCTCGTACGAAAAATGACAAAAGATTCCTTTAATATCTTTTACTAAAACTCACCCAAGGGTAAAAATGGATTTAAAAAAATTATAGGTGGATGGAAATAATATTACATAATGAGGAAACATGGACGTGGATAATAAAATACACCCCAGTAAATACCAAATTATAAACAATCTCGGATAAAAATGAGATTGTGATATTTTCCCTTACCTTAGGTCTGATTTGTTTCATAAGTGTTCGAACCTCCTGTATAATGATTTAAATAATGTTATTGACTTATTCCAGAATCATACTCATTGTTATGATATCATATATGGTTCACTTATGACTTTATATTACCCATTCTTTTGTAAATTCCCTGTTAAAGAGCATTTTGGGTAAAATTGTTTCATTTGTCGTCCGTGTTTTGACTTGTAATTATTTATATGATTAATTAGATCATAATTACTTAATTAAAGAATATAAAACATGATTTAAATATAATATATATTCAGAATATACATATATATAATAAATCAGTAAATGGAAAGAAATACATCGTTCATGAAGACGGTAGGTCGTACGTACGCATGAACGCAGTTTTCGTTTCCTTATTGAGTTGAATGGAATTAAGTAGATGACATACATATATATAAACATAAATCCAGTATCATTATTATGTCATATATTTCATGATTACTTATTATGTATACTTTATAATCATTCATGAATGGTTAACCTGGAGAATGAATCTCATCGCGTCGTGGAGACGGTAGTCCGTACGTACGCACGAGCGATGATATCGTTCTCATGATCGTGGGAATGTATTGGTGTGTATTTATACTATTTCAGAATCAATATCACTTTAAAATAATCATATATAGTTATTATTTACACCATTATACCCATCCAAGTAAGGTGGTGGTGGAAAATAGATTACACCACGGTGTGGAGACGGTATTCCGTACGTACGCACGCGCGGTGATTTCGTTTTCCATAGGATGGATATATGGTGAAATAGGGTTGTTTCATACTTATAATAAAATATTAGTATATTAGTGGTACTGATGTTATTACTTCATAATGAAACAACCTAAGAATAATAAGTGGAAGAAGAAATAAAGTTGAAATAATCGGTAATGGACATTACCTCTTCTTTGAAGCGGCTCTTTGAGTCCTCTTCTTAGGTCACTAAAATTGGTCTTTGAAGAAGACCAAGACCACTAGGATGTTTCTAGAGATGTGGGGAAGTGAAATGGGCAGGGGATGTCCGAGCTTGAAGGCTCAATGTGGTGTGAGGAAGAGGGGAAGGAGGTGCCCTTTTATGAGGGAGGAGAGGGGCACCTTTGGAATAACAAAAAATATTATTTTATTATAAAGCCAAATTCGGTTTTAAATAGCTCCAAATTGGTTTATTTAGAAGCTAAGGTGGGGATGGGTCGAAACCTCTCATCCAATATAATTTAGACAAGTTTAGGTCATTATACTAACCTTATCTTTTAGTTTTAACTCTTAGTTAATATAATTGACATTTACCATGACACTTTGTATTTTTATATTATATAGTTAATAAACATACCATATACATCCAAGCGACCCCCAAGTGGTCCATTAATGATACACCTATCATGATATAAGTATCTTGGCCGAACCATAGATTTTTAGGAATAAAATAAAAATTAATAATATAGTCATTGTTTTAAAAACTATTTTATGTCAATTTTGACACTATTTGGTAATTGATTTTCGTGAAAATCATAACAGAATGATTAGTTCGAAAAATTTAATTAAATCAATACTATCATGTCATATTAACATATAAAATAATTGGAATTCATAAAAAGTCTCAAATTACATTTATTTGCGTATTTATAACATCAATTATGTCAATATTTCATTAATAAGATAATTACTGCATCATCGTTGTATCATAAATAAATTAAATTATTTTAAGTCTAAAAATTAGAAATAAAATACCATTATGTAGGAAATCGTTTTAGATTTCTAATTAATTTTTATAGTCGAATTTATCTTATGTATAACCCTATATTAAAAATTCTTTAGTTATTAAACTTTGATTTTAACTATTTTAACCCTTCTTTAAATAAATTGATAATAAATGTCCTAATCTAATCCAAGTGGGCCTAAATTGTCATATTTTATTCCTAAGGTTGTTTTTGGTCGAATTAAACTTATCCAATAGAATTATGACATGTGTTAGGGTAATAATAATATCATTTTTACCCTTAACTACCCTATTTACTTTTACCCATGGTAAATAAAAGTAAAAAGTTACTATTCACCAAAAATTATTTTCATCTCATTGAACCACATTTTACTTACTGAAATCAACCGTGTCCCTCTAATTTTTGAAATTCCATTCACAGAAGCGGTAAAATTATGTTTTATGAAAAAATTCAGTTTTTTAACTACCACTTAGTGGTTTCACTATTCATCAAAAAAATGAAAGTTTCCAGAAAAATACCAAAAATTAGGCCTATGTTATATTTGATATTATGAATTAAAAAATGATTTTTATTTTACCAAATTCAAAACATATCAGTTACATTAACTAATTTAAAAATTAATTCCCATCGTCAAAACAAATAGCGTGTTTTTAAGAGATAATAACTATCAAAAGATTGACACTTATTTATGTCTGGTTTAAATGTGAAATTACATCCAATGACCAACATTGTATTAAATTGTAAAAATATATTCTAAATATACTTTAAAACCACTAAAATTAATAATTTATCACTATTAATTATTTCGATTAAAAAGTTGTTTTTTAATTAAAATTTAGTAATTTTCACTATTCATCAGAATATGAAAGTTATCCGAAAAGTACCAAAATTTCACCGTAAGCTAATTTCGATATGCCGAATCCAAAAATGAAGTGCATTTTAGAAGATAAAATTTATAAAATTTCAAAAAGTGGTTATTAATATTCATAACCGCTAGTTTTAATAATATTTTAATAGCATATCGTTGTTTAATGAAACTCGGTATTGCATACAACACACGCTATCGAGGAAGGTCGCGATTGTGTGTAATGCAAGCCAAGTCAGGGACGCGTGTTGTGCAAGCTCCTTTTGTTGTAGCATACAACACAAGACATTAATGAAATTAAAAAGAACATTTTTCATAAAATCTTGGGGTGTTACATTCTACCCCCCTTATAATGAATTTCGCCCTCGAAATTTGTCAGGGTTATAAATGGTTTAGTACTCGAAAGTTTCTTTAATAGAATCCCACATAGTAAAAAATAATACCAAAATTTGGATTTAAAAACTAAAGTATGAAATGTAATGGTTACCCAAATTAACCCATCACTGGGTTTCCACGTAGAAGAACATAGGTGAAAATATGGATATGGAAGAAAAATATAACCATCAGGTTCTGATGGAGAGTGGTAGAGAACATGGCTATGAAAAAGACAACAATCACAAAGCTATAGATTTGTGATGATCTAAGGTACCATCTGATTCATCAGATATAAGGGAACTAGGACAAAATTTGTGGTTTTTAAGATCATTTCCCTAAAGTTGATGAATTAAAAGAAATACTTACATGATTTTGGTACAATCTCACTATTGTTCGTGAATTGAACAATTTTAACTTCATCCCTTAAAGAAATGAAGTTGAATATGTTATTCGTGATGTGTTAGCAGATCATGTGATAGAATGATGGGTCATTCCATCTCTTTCAAACAAAAGGTTAGCAAAAGTTATAAGTCCATCTTATGGTTAGATTAATCGTATATGGTTCCAAAAATGAACTTATACTTCATATATCATACCGCATAATAAAATAAAACTAGTTTCTACTAACCAGGGACTTCATGTAGGCCAGTGGTAGGCGATAAAGGCCAGTCACATTTCGGTTGTGTGTTCGATTCCCACAGCCTTGTCCGACGCGATGGGTTGTCGCCCGTCCTGCAGGTTGTCCTTTTTCTAAAGCAATATTACTATAACATCCCATCAATAATATCGAAAAATTTCTATTCTAACTTATGTCCAACATAATCCATTCCAATATTTAGGCTTATCTAAAATACTTAGGAACAACCTCATAGTATAAAGAAAATGATTACTTGAAATGTCACATAACAATCACGTGAATGCCATAATTTATCCCCCATATATCATAAGATATATCTTTTTGGTCAAATTACAAACATGTAAATACCTTAATCATGTATTCTCTTGAAGAATGAATACCCATTGAAACTTAATGAAAACATGAATGTAGATAAATGTTAACACTTTCCACAAACCAAAATCCTCAAAATTCTTTATACTCAAACCATGATATCACTTAGTCCTTATATCAATAATGAGCTCATGAATACTGTCAAACATTTCATTTTCTCCTTATCCCTTCATGATGCGCATATCATCTGCTTTCCAAAATATTTGAATCACTTTTCATGGTTATCGGTACCTTAAAATTATTGAAAACCACAATAGAATAATACAAAAATATTCTAATAAAAGTACCTCAACAACATCATTCTTGAATACCAATACATAAACAATTCAATCCATCCTCTTCAATTATTGTCCTGGAATAATTCCTTCCTTGATTTAGAAGTAACTTTTTAGGTCAGGGCATTGAGTGGGGTAATGCCCATGTTCTCCACAAATAATACATTGAACTCCATAACAGTCTGTCACTCTATGACCCTTTTCTCCACACAGATAACATCGGTCCCTCCATTTGAGGTATTTCTCAAGGTTCTTCTTCCATTCTTTAGAAATCTTAATCTTCCTTTCTTTATTCTCCTCAACATGCGAACATGCATAACAGTTTATCTTCCTATTGTTTGATGAATTAGGCATTCCTCTAAATTTCACATTGTTAATCATATATCATGATGATTGTTTCGGCATAATCACAATATCTTTCTCTCTAGTAATTACACAATTTTGTTTCTCATAATCACCAATATGTCCATTGGATTCAATGTTAACCAAATTCCTTATGGTTCCCTCCATTAACTAAAACACAAAAAGAATTCTGTGAGAGGCAAAAATCATGATGGAGAAAACAACATAGTAAAGGGGGATTACCTTCAATATCTAACATCTTAGGTTACCGTAATTCTATTATTATAACCTATACTTATACTTAACCTTAGGGACATCCCTAGACATACCATATAAATATCTTTAGGGATCTCACTAAAGTTCTGGCATCCTAGTTTCCAGAGGTTGAATAAACCTTTCCTCTGATACCAACTGTAGAGACCTGAAGCTTAACTTACATGGACATTACATTACTTTTTCGGAATACTTAATACATAACAAAAACAGACACACAAGGACCATAATAGTTTAGTGTCTTTGGAAACTTGGAACGTAATCTTCTAATCATGGTGAAAGATCTTCAAAATCTGCCATAAAGATCTTCCACTTTTTGTTTCCTTACCTAAAACCTTTATTTATATCCTGGGGAAAAGAAAACATAAAAGGGTGAGTTCAAATGCTCAGTAAGGGTAAACAAGAGAAATATCAATCACATCATATTCATAAGAACATAACAATTTGGAAATCTTACCCTGCAAAAGAGATCATAATTTCATAACATGGGATAAATCATGGTAGTGAAATGTAATCCCAATAATCATAACATAAAAAATGAAACTTTGTGGAATGCACACATAATCATAGAGAATCATTTTTTATTAGTCAAGACTCGTTTCCAAGACTATCTTAGTGGACAAAGTCCATTTTTGAACAGAGTTTACTCCTCGTTTCAGTCCTGTTTTACTGAACCGGTTTAACCTTCCATTCCAGCCATGTCTATCTCATGAGATATAAAATATTTACCCAATGCATTGGAGGGAGATATAGGTCCCACCCATTTCATAATGAAACCATTATTATGTGTTCCACAAAATCATAAATTATAAATCATTGCATAACCCATGTAATAAAAATGGGAATCTTAAACATCATGACATCATAACACAATTCATATAAGATAAAGGAATTCATAAAAATATTTCCATCACAACATAATCAAATCCATGTAATAATAGGGATAGAAACGGAACCCTATATTATCTTATATGGGAAATAATTTTGATAAAACTCTTGAACTCCATTCTTGAGGAAAATATCCTTTCTACTTCAAAAAAATTTTCCTTTCTTAACATGTCATACAATTTTAAACTAAAAGAAGATGATTAAAAATAATCTTGAAAACTTGTAAAGGAAGCTTCTTGGAAATAATGTTTTAAAAATCCATTCATGTTGTATAAGTTTAAAAAAACATTCTTCTCTTACTTTTGTCGGAAAAGTCAAAAAGTACCTTGTACGAAAAATGACAAAAGATTCCTTTAATATCTTTTACTAAAACTCACCCAAAGGTAAAAATGGATTTAAAAAAATTGTATGTGGATGGAAATAATATTACATATTGAGGAAACATGGATGTGGATAATAAAATACACCCTAGTAAATACCAAAGTATAAACAATCTCGGATAAAAATGAGATTGTGTAATTTCCCTTACCTTAGGTCTGTTTTGGGTAAAATTGTTTCATTTGTTGTTCGTGTTTTGACTTGTAATTATTCATATGTTTACTTAGATAATAATTAGTTAATTCCAGAATATAAAACATTATTTATATATATTATATATTCAGAATATACATATATATAATAAATCAGTAAATGGAGAGAAATGCACCGTTCATGGAGACGGTAGGTCGTACGTACGCATGAACGCTATTTTCGTTTCCTTATTGAGTTGAATGGAATTAAGTAGATGACATACATATATATACACATAAATCCAGTATCATTATTATGTCATATATTTCATGATTACTTATTATATATACTTTATAATCATTCATGAATGGTTAACGTGGAGAATGAATCTCATCGCGTCGTGGAGACGGTAGTCCGTACGTACGCACGAGCAATGATATCGTTCTCATGATCGTGGGATTGTATTGGAGTGTATGTATACTATTTCAGAATCAATATCACTTTATAATAATCATATATAGGAATTATTTACACCATTATACCCATCCAAGTAAGGTGGTGGTGGAAAATAGATTACACCACGGCGTGGAGCCGGTATTCCGTACGTACGCACGCGCGGTGATTTTGTTTTCCGTAGGATGGATAGATGGTGAAATAGGGTTGTTTCATAATTATAATAACATATCAGTATATGAGTGATACTGATGTTATTACTTAATAATTAAACAACCTAAGAAGAAGAAGTGGAAGAAGAAATAAAGTTGAAAGAATCGGTAACAGACATTACCTCTTCTTTGAAGCGGCTCTTTGAGTCCTCTTCTTAGGGTACTAACATTGGTCTTCAAAGAAGACCAGGACCTCTAGGATGTTTCTAGGGAAGTGGGGAAGTGAAATGGGCAGGGTTTGACCGAGCTTGAAGGCTCAAAGTGGTGTGAGGAAGAGGGGGAGGAGGTGCCCTTTTATACGGGAGGAATGGGGCACCTTTGGAATAACTAAAAATATTATTTTATTATAAAGCCAAATTCGGTATTAAATAGCTCAAAATTTATTTATTTCGAAGCTATGGTGGGTATGGGTCGAAATACGCTCATCCAATATAATTTAGACAAGTTTAGGTCATTATACTAACCTTATCTTTTAGTTTTAACTCTTAGTTAATTAAATTGACATTTACCATGACACTTTGTATTTTTATATTATATAGTTAATAAACTTACCATATACATCCAAGAGACCCTCAAGTGGTCCATTAATGATAAACCTATCATGATATAAGTATCTTGGCCGATCCATAGGTTTTTAGGAATTAAATAACAATTAATAATATAGTATTTGTTTTAAAAACTATTTTATGTCAATTTTGACACTATTTGGTAATTGATTTTTGTGAAAATCATAACAGAATTATTAGTTCGAAAAAATTTAATTACATAAATACTAACATGTCATATTAGCATAAAAAATAATGGTAATTCATAAAAAGTCTCAAATTACATTTATTTGCATATTTATAACATCAATTATGTCAATATTTTATTAATAAGATAATTACTACATCATCATTGTATCATAAATAAATTAACTAATTTTAAGTCTAAAAATTAAAAATAAAATACCATTATGTAGGAAATATTTTTAGCTTTATAATGAATATTTATAGTCGAATTTATCTTATGTATTAACCTATATTAAAAATTCGTTAATTATTAAACTTTGATTTTAACTATTTTAACCCTTCTTTAAATAAATTGATAATAAATGTCCTAATCTAATCCAAGTGGGCCTAAATTGTCATATATTATTCCTAAGGTTGTTTTTTGTCGAATTACACTTACCCAATAGAATTAGGACATGTGTTAGGGTAATAATAATATCATTTTTACCCTTAAGTACCCTATTTACTTTTAACCGTGGTAAATAAAAGTAAAAAGTTACTATTCACCAAAAATTATTTTCATCTCATTGAACCAAATTTTACTTACTGACATCAACCATGCCTCTCGTATTTTTGAAATTCCACTCACAGAAGCGGTAAAATTAAGTTTTATGAAAAAATTCAGTTTTTTAACTATCACTTAGTGGTTTCACTATTCATCAAAAAATGAAAGTTTCCAGAAAAATACCAAAAATTAGGCCTTAGTTATATTTGATATTATGAATTCAAAAATGATGTTTATTTTACCAAATTGAAAACATATCAGTTACATTAACTAATTTAAAAATTAATTCCCGTCGTCAAAACAAATAGCGTGTTTTTAAGAGATAATAAATATCAAAAGATTGACACTTATCTATGTCTGGTTTAAATGTGAAATTAGATCCAATGACCAACATTGTATTAAATTGTAAAAATATATTCTAAATATACTTTAAAACCACTCAAATTAATAATTTATCACTATTAATTATTTCGATTAAAAAAGAGGTTTTTTTAATTAAAATTTAGTAATTTTCACTATTCATCAGAATATGAAAGTTATCCGAAAAGTACCAAAATTTCACCCTAAGCTAATATCGATATTCCGAATCCAAAAATGAAGTCCATTTTGGAAGATAAAATTTATAAAATTTAAAAAATTGGTTATTACTATTCATAACGCCTAGTTTTAATAATATTTTAATAGCATATCGTTGTTTAGTGAAACTCGGTATTGCGTACAACACATGCTATCGAGGAAGGTCGTGATTGCGTGTAATGCAAGCCAAGTCAGGGATGCGTGTTGTCCAAGATCCTTTTGGTGTAGCATACAAAACAAGACATTAATGAAATTAAAAAGAATATTTTTCATAAAATCATGGGGTGTTACACCCATCCATAAGAACATACCTATATGATTAACTCTTATCAGTTTTCCAATCAGTCAGATCCATCTACACTAGACGTTAAACTTGCGGCATACCCTGTGTTAAACATGGGAGTCCAGGGAAAACCGTGTAGGCTTTCTTTCAGCATAAGATACCCCACAGTTGACATGATATTCCTCAGGCTTCCATGCCCTGAGGAAACTCTCTTATAATGGAAAATATAGGTATAAATGTGTTTCAACTTCTATACAGACCATTGATACCCACCGTTACAACTCTCTAGACTAAAGATAGCATCCCCAACATAAACTCTTCAGAATTTCCTGATATAAGTCATGTATTTAACTAGAATCCAAAATGATATAACATCAATAAGAGTTTCAGGAACAACATCTTAATTTTTAAAGGGAGACATGGACTAGAAGACAAATTCTGAGGAGGAATCCATGGAAAGAGAGACTAATATCCCATCATCCCATTTTAATCAAGAAGAAAATTCCCCTCAGTTGGTGATGGCTATCACATACCATTGGAAAAAAGGAATGTTTGGAAACAACATAAACCATCGATAAGAATCCTAGAAAAGATGACAGGAAAAGGTGTTCCATAAGATAAATGAATAATGAACAACCACTTATATAGAAACACCATACTCCTGAATAGTGTAAAACCATTCCAATTTGAAAACTAAGAATGAAAAAAAGATGATCATACTTTCAATTAAAATGCATGAAGAAAAACTACTATTGATCGATTGAAACATAATTATATTTATTAGATCATTGAAAAATTCATAACATTCCATTTCCAAACCAATATCAACAATGATAAACTAGGAGAGGGATATATTATATAACCTAGGGAAGATAGCCACTACATTGGTGGTCCAAATCTATATGAAAATTAATACAAAGGTAAAGAAACACTATAAATTTCCAAAGGAAGAGACCTAGTGATATAGGGATAATGATACACCGTGAAACATGAAAAAGTTACCTGATAAGTGAATAAAAACTATAGGTAATGAGAGATTAATGACATAAATCTATGAATTACTCTATTAATATACCATAAATCATGTACCACTAAAAATGTATTTCCTTGGGTAAAATTATCCTATGATATGATTTTACATAGTAAGAATGGTTTTTACAGCACAAACCCATTTTGTGACCTAAAAGATTATATGTCCTCAAGAACCTCCACATCATGTGCCTGGTACTAAAAATAAAAATTAATATAGACATTAATGGAATAAATTTTTCCTGAATTATGTACTAAATATAAACCCCTTTAAAAAACTACTAGAATCATCTCAACCACCCCCAGTCCTTTAATAAATTTATTGAAAAAATTCATTAATTCAAACAAACATATATCCCAGAAATTAATAATTAAGTAATGGTCAATAAATACATCAATGGAATAATTGGGATTTTTTAATTATCCTTACCAAAAAATATTTCTGTCATTATAATGTCCTCAAGGAGTTCACCAGGAAAAAAGTGAAGTACATTAGTTCCTGATAAACAATTTTTCCTCCAACATTTCATAGATATATTATCTACATTTCCATAATACACATGCGAATGGAATTGTTATTACCACACAATACAATTTTCCAATGACTGATAATATGAGCTATCTTCTCAATCGTAGTGTTGTCAGGTTCAATATAAATATCATCCCACTCAGTCAAATTAGATAGACCTGGTTGACATGTCCTCAAATGTGAAACATGTAATACCTCTTGAATGGAAGACATATGTGTTGGAAATTATAACTGATGTTCCACCTTTTAAATATTCTCCGTAATCTCAAATTGGTAAATAAAATTCACTACCAACATAACCTATATACCCATATGATGGTTAACAATGTGATGTTAGACTTTTTTTTAAAAACTAATCATTAAAATCAAACTCTAGAAGACGAAGATGATGGTTCATATATAATTTCTGGAAACATTATAATGAGATCAACCTCTTCCAAATCATCGTCACCATTTCCATCATCCTCTTAAAATGTCTCATCCCATCAAAGGAGTTATCTCCAAAAACATACCAACACAAGTGATATGTACAAGGACACCAATAGGAAAAATTAAGTGGAACATTATTAATAAGGTCTTAATACAAAATTCAATTGGAAAACTCAACTGGATGATATTATTTTTACCAATAACAATTGAAATTAATTATATAAGCTCGAAGAATGTCCTCAAGAAGCTGGATAAAACTCTCTATCTATCTATCCATAGTTGGATGATATTTCAGGCTCAATTTCAATTGGTAAACCAATACCTCTTGAAACCATTCCAAAGACTTGTTGTGATCTTAGGATCCAAATTAGGAAAAAACCTATAGGGTAAATTATGATATATCATAACCTATCGAGCATCAAAACCAAATCTCTAGTGAAGATACATCATGGAAGTACCAGGGTTTGTGGACCTAAAATAAATGATTCTATTATCCATCAATTCATTCAACTGTCAATATGGAACCATTATCCAACATCCAAAACATAAATTGTCTTTGGGATACTAAGACCACTCACCCAAGGACTCCCCACCATCTAGGATTTTAGTAAATCACCATAACTCTATGTCAGTTTTTTCAATGTTCAAAACAAACTCATAAAATGATTATTAATACATTTTCTAATACAGACACACTATCCCACCAGCTTATTTCACTACCACGATAATTTTGAAAAAGAAACACATCAGAAGACACCCCTCCACAAATTCCTTAATAAATTCTACTGGTAATTTCTTCTTTAGTGAATTGGTTACCACATTCTAATTCATAGGAGTATAATCCATATTTAGAAAAACCAAATTCATAAGAATATCAATGAAATTTCTATGTTCAATGTTCAAATCACATTGAATAAAAATATATATAATGTGTTTGTGATCAGAACATACTATAAATATATCCCCAAAGAGGGAGTGATTCTATAATTTGATTTCATTCAAAAAAATTCCATTTTAATATCTTGGTAAGGGTAGTTATTAACCTATGGTTTTAATTACTGAAATCCATAGTATATCACCTATATTCTATATATCAAGAGATAACCCATACCATAACAGAGGAACCATAGAAAAAAATTAGAACTGAAACATTGTTATAGAAGAATCGAAATAGAGAAGAGATCAAAAATACATTCAGTTCCTAAAATATCATTGACATTTCTCTTTTGAAAAAAAATTACGTCATTATGAGATAATGATTTCCATATATATGTTATTTTAAATTGCTCCAGAATTTTGTGACTATAATTTCCCACTAACTAAAATAAGGTTGGTATCTCAAACATATTTCTGGGCCACTCCCAAGACATAATATAAGTATCTATCCATAAAAATTACATCATATTGAAAACTAACACATTAATTCATTCTTTGATATATGAGGATCCTCTATAGTTATGAGTCATATAAAATTAGGTCATAACACATACATAACAAAACATTATAATAAAATGTGGACACATACCAAAAGTATCCACTTTTCCCAGAATGTAAAACAATTATAACAAAAAATTATTTCATTTAACAAAAAAATCATCCTAACCTTCATTTTGACCATTTATTTCCCTTAAACATCCATAAATACATGGAAAATTATTTTAAGGAACTTGTGAGGAGCACAAATATCTGAGAAAATTATTTAAAAATCATGAAAATAATTTCTCTAGTGAAAACATGAAAACTCTTGTAATGTTTATGTTTATTATAAATGTAACTTGGGTATATAAAAGAAATAAAATTACATGAAATCCAAAAATAATTTTTCTCAAATTCAACTTTTAATACCCATATAATGAAATAGAAAGTACTTTCTTATAACATAGAGCATCACATTCATAAAACATTTTAAACCCATGTGAGATTAACTAGATACAATTTTATTCTATTTGAGAAATGCATTATAACTTTTATCCTTCCTTCTTATTAATAATAGTAATATTACCCAATGCACTGAAGATTTATCTAATCACACATGTTGTATAAGATATATCATGATCACCTGATGCTATCTAGGTGCAACAATCATAAAATATATAAAAGGATCAACCACTCCTATCTCTGATTGACAATCATATAAAATTATAAAATACCCTATCATGAATAAAAAAATTAATTCATCACATTTTAATGAGAAATAAATAGAAAAACGCTTTTAAACTCATATGAAAATCACATTTGGATATCAAAATATACATTTCTTTTAAAACCTCATTTTTATAACCAAAATATAATTTTATATTGAAAACTCATTTTCAACCCAAGAAATCCTAATAATGATGAAATATGAAACTTAATTGATGGAATAAATTGATGCTTTAAATGGAAGAAAAAAATCAAATAATGGCCATGATGGGGGTAAAAGTTTTTAACGTCTTGTTTGTCAGGAATATAACATTGTTTTTGATGTTTGATGAAATGTTATGTATAAAACACATAATAATATGTTTCTTGAAATTCATCAAAAAAATGTTAAACTAGGACATAAAATTTACATCATAAAATTTTAATTCCATATCAATTGTTTCCAATTTATTTTAAGGATAATGGCAATTTAAAGAAATATTTGGACGGAAAACATTAAAAGATTATTTTTAAAGAAAATTTCATTATCACATTATAAATATTTGAATCATAATCCCTATGAAATAATAACATTAATAAAATTAAACACCATGTGAATTGATAAAATAATGATATAACAATGCAATGGGGCATAATATACACCACATAAAGGAATATACACCCATAACATTGAAATATGACTCACCAAAAGAAAATTTAGATGAAATCCCTTTCCTTGAGTTTGAATTGTCATTTGATTATTTATATTCCATAATAATAACCATATTTTTATTATTTACTTTAGATACTTTTTTAGTGTTATTTTTACTTTTATTTCCCTTGGTACCATGTTATATTCAATTACATAATCATTTATTTTTATGTCAGATGTTTTGACTATATTCGACTTGTGTGTCAAAAATGCCTTTGGTAAGATGATTATCGTCAAAGATTCTATTATTTAAACATCTCAATAATAATAATCATGATAGATAACCATTTTTAATCATCAATTACGGTTTTTTGACTCATTGTGAATAATGGTTTTGATAAATAGAGTATGTTCTAATCATGGAGATGGTAGGTTGTACGTACACATGAGTAATGATTCCATTTTTCTATGATCATTATAGAAATGAGGTAAGTAATATTTTATCATTAAATAATTTTAAAAATATCATATATTCCATATTATTTCATTAAATGTTAATATAAATATAAATATAAATATATATCATACATGGGGCATAGTGATGACAATATATTCACATAACATCATGATAATGGTAGACTACATATTCACAAACAGAGTTATCATTTCTCCGTGAGCGAAAGGTTATGAAACAATATGATATATTTCCCTTTTAAAATGATATATAAATAACTAATATAATAAATATACAATTAATTTCATGTGTATTCATTATATTTACCCTTACTACCATCCATTTAAATCATTGGTTAAAACCAATTACATAGATTCGTGAGGAGGTAGTCCCCCGTAAACACAAACAATGATATCATATCCCCTAACGAGTAGAAATTAAAAAGGTAAATATTATATTATTACTTAAGAGGTATAGTTTCATTATAAATATCATCATTTTCATTATTATCCATCATAATTCCCAGACATGAGTTTTGGTAATGGGAAAAATCAATGAGGGTATTTTTTGAGGAAGTAGTCCGCCATACACATGAATAATGATTTCATAACACATTTGATGGAAGTTGAGGATGATTTATGTTGTTCCATTATTATAAAAATAGATAATTACATGGAATATAATGATTTTATTATATAATCATTATGTAATAATAATTTATGGGGTTGGTGGATAAATAATATAAAAATACTCAAAGAAGAATGTCACATCTTCTTCAGGTAACATCTATTTTTCCCCAATGGACTTCATTGGATTTATTATGAAAAATATATATTTATTGTCTGATTATAGTATGGAATTTATTATTTTTATGGGATTTTAGTGGATAATTTAATAATCTTTTATGGGGTGATGAGGGGAAGATATAAGGGGACCTTTTATAAGTCAGGCCAGTGGCACACTTGTATTTTTTTTGAAAAGAATGAATTATTACAATATTTTTCTGCATTTAGCAGGGATCTAAAAATATATAATTATTAGAAAAATAAGTTATAATGTCTAATATTTTCCATCCAATAGTTTTTAGACACGTTTTGAGATTATTTATAATTATTATATTTTTACTTTATCACCCATTAAATTTATTTGTACCATAATTGTTGTAATTAAATTTTAATATTTTCACCATTAATATTGTTAAAAAAACAATTTAGATTCGATTATAAAATATATATATAATAATATTATTATTTCAATTACTAAATTAATTTTACCAAAATAAATTCCCAAAAGATGAAAATTTTAATTTTAAAAAACCATCAAATTCGATGAAAAATCACATTTTTAGGAGACTATTTTTTGATAAAATATGTATCTATATTATATATATGAATAATAATACTCATTTTATGAAATCCAATAAATATTTAAATGTATATAATATATTAATTTGAATTAAAAAATTCCTTAATGTGGATAATTAATAAATATATAGAAACATTATGAATTTTAAAATTGTTTTCATTAAACCCTATTCTTAAACCGAAAAACATAATAATACAGAAAAATTATAAAGTTCAATAAAAAGTAATTAAGTTGATTAAATGTAGTTAAATAATAATAATGATACATTAAATAATATTAAAAACATATTGGTACATTATATAATTCTTAACTTATGGAAACGATAATACATTACTACTAAAATCTGTCCTTTAACTATTAACTAAAAAATCAATTTTTTATGATCAATCCAAAAATTACCTAAACGTAAAATTTGATATAACGATTTCAAAAACATTAATAGTATTTTCAGTTTAAATATCTATAATTTTTTAATTTATTTTTTAAATACAACCATATAAAAATGAATATATTAAAAACCACATTCATTTTGTCTAAAATTTAAATAGTTTTATAATAAATAATATAACTATTTAATTAAAATTTATAAATATGAAAATGATTTAATAAATCATAAATGTTGTTTTCTAATTTCTTCTTCACTTTATAAATTGTTTCCCCTTAATTTTATATACTTTTTAATCAGGTGGAGTTATATTTTCCTCATAGAATATTCATATTCCCATGATTCCACTTCACCCAATTAGTTTTTCCATATACCAAAACCTGGTGAATCAACTTATTCATGAAACAAATATCTATATGGAAAATAATCTAAAAATATTATTCATAAAAATAAATATTATCTTCTTACTAAACTACATTAATTAACAAAACATGATATGTATCCAGAAAATATTTTCAAAAAATCAAAACATGAAATATGTTGTATAGTTGAGATTAACTTGGACGTAAACCACTCGGTAGGAAAATAACCCAAAATTTTCATGTATTGATACAACCCAATAAACCATTGATAGAGATTTCCTTTAGTATAAAAATAAATAACACTTTTCCATGAAAAATATAAAATTAATATATTATCACAAACTTCGACTGAAAGATCATTCCTCTGATTATTTGAATAATGTTTCTCCATACTCAAATCTATCATCAAATGTTTTTAACTGAACAGAACCATTTTATCCATTTACTATACTACTTATAGTCCCATAAACATCCATTATCCTAAGTCATCCCACAAATATGGATTCTTCCCCTTCTTTACAATCAAGTCTTCAAATATTTCAATCTATACAAAGAATGAAAACTATTATTATAATAAAAACGAAACAATGAATGTTATTGATCCTAACATCCATTTAATTATATTTATAATCAAAGAATTACATATTCTATTTTCTAAATCTCCAAATCAAATTTTCTATAGGATTCATGATGAAAAGGTTCACTAAAATTTAATTCATTACTGAACTTTATCTAAAGTCTTTCAAAAAATTATTTATGAAATTTGGGACACTATCTAATATAATATAGGGAAGAACTCCATGTAGCATGAGTATAACCATTAGATACATTCATGAATTTTGATATAAATAAATTTTATCTCTAATGGGAAGAAAATATGAATATTTATTTTATTTATTACAAATAAGTGAAATATCATTACTTCCTAAAGAATTCATTGGAAATATTACCATGAACTCTATTGATATATTTTCCCAATTTCTACTAAGGAATTGAAAAATGGGGAATCACTCCCTTCGGTAACTTTCATTATGTTTTAAATAACTTGTAGGAAAAATACTTCACAGTGAATTCACTAATATATATTCTTCCACCACCACACTAGTAATAATCTAGAAGGAATCTATATATATTAGTTCTTCCTAGATAAACAGAATATAGAGAACTATGAGATTCCCTTAATAAATCATTATCTTATTTGGAATCACAAGGAAAACATAATTGTTTTAAAATTTTAAAAAACCTTCTTCATCAATATTAAAATCTATCAAGTTACAATTTCATAATAGATTATAACTTTTCCTACAATTACTATTCCTCATTTTGAGAAAGAATGATTCTTTTTAATAATTATTAATTCACTGAAATGTGAAACACAGTAGTGGATGTCCATGCATCCACAATATCTTGGAAACAATTTATCAAATAATCATCCAATGTTTCACTATCCAAATATTTCATGGTTAACATAGCACAATTTTTTCAAAAAAAAGAATCTTCATCTTTTTTTTTTGTATTTCCAATAGGGAAATGAACTATTCATTCATAATACTTAATTAGTTTCAGAAATGTTATATTTTTTCTATTTAAATAATTTCATTGTGAATATATACCTAAAAATTTTATTATCGTTATATATTTAAAACATTACTCAACATAGATGATTCACCCAAATAGTTAATGAAAAACCAAAATAGCTAATTCTAGATCATGTGTTGGGTAATTTTACTTATGATTCGTCAAATAATATAAATCATCACCAATAACATGACCATTCTTCCTTTAGACACAACCAAACCCTTTTAAAGAATAACCATTGTAGATAAAAAGAATTCAACATTTATGGCCTCTATGGATAAAATAAGATCATTCAAAAATATTATTACTAGTTTATAAAAAAAATATTCACATCATCTTGTCTAGTGGAATTTTACTCTTTTTCGAGTTAACATTGTTATTCAGATAGAAAAAAAAGAAACAATTTCAGAAAAATTCATACAATAACCCACTAATCTAATAAAACTATAGATATTTATGATATTTGTTGGTATTTTCCAATATACAAAAAATATAATTATTTTGGTTGAATAGAAATGCCATTCATAAAATAATATTCCCATGAAATGAATGTTTTTGAAACCAAAAGTAACACATAACTGATTTCTCATATAGTTTCATTTTATTTATTGTTCCCAAAAAATATATAAGACACTTTAGTGTTCCTATTGAATTTAAGAATATAAAAAATAAATCAATAAATACAACCATAAAAATGTCTAATAACTCATGATTATCACTATTCACAAATTGCATAAATTCAATTGGTTAATTAAAAAACTCAAATGGTATAACTAAAAATTCATAGTTCACATATCTAGTCCAAAACAACATCTTTGGAATGTATCCATCCTTCAAATTCAACTGATGGTGCCCTAACCTTAGGTCAACATTTAAAAAATTATTAACTCAGTAGATATAATGATATATATAATTTACACGTGGAAAAATAATCTTTTCATTTCCAACGATATTATTCAAGGAACTATAGTAAATGAAAAGCCTCATAGAATAATCATTGTTTTTAATAAACAATATTGGGGAACCCTATAGTGATGTTCGAGGTAAAATGAATCTCTTATCCAATAGCTCATTTAATTTATTTTTATATTATAAATGTTACACTTTAGTCATTCTAAAAGTGGATTTAGTAAAAAGCTTATCATCAAGAACTATGTTAAAAGAAAACGGAACCACACAAATAAGAATAACCCAAATTAAATTATAACAACCCATGATTATGTGATTTCAGTAAATAGATTCATACTTTTAAATATTTAATATTAAATTTCATTTCATTTTTATATTTCATTACCCAAAACAATAGGTTAATCTTAAGTTACACACAATGCTGATTTAAATGAAACTTTCAATAATATTAAAATATTATTAGGATAGTTATCACATAGCTGTTGGAATGGCGGGTAAGAATATGATTAACTAAAATAAGATAATATTTCATAATCATGTGTATATAACTATTTCTTTATTAAAAATTTAATTTTAAATGAAAATCATAATAATTTAAAATAAAAGAAATATTTTTATGAATGATTATTTCGTTATAAAAGAAATGTGTTCTACCGCCATTAAAAACCCCACAGTTGATGGATGCATTGAGTGGAATTTGTAAAAAATATATATATATATATATATATATATATATTAAATCAGTAATTTATTATTTATCTAATGTTTTCTCTAGATAATATATAATAATTAATCCACTTTTATGCATAAAATGTATCTTTTTTAAATGACGTTTTGTCGCATTTTTATGCAGAATTTAGCTTAAAAATAATTATTCTACTATTATTAAATTTATTTGAAAAATTATAAACAATTTTTAAATTCAGAATTTCTGAAATATATTAAGGAGTTATTTTGGTAATTCTTTAAAAACATTCACTTTTTGTAAATAGTGAAAAATATAGTATTTTAATTGAAAAATGAATTTCTGTTTAAATAATTTGTAAAGTTATACTATATTTTTAATTGGGTTTAAATGAAAAATTGTATAAGTTTAGATGAAATCATATAATTGAGGTCATGTGATTAATTTTAATAATGAAGTCACATATAAAAACAATGTATCATTTTGAATATTTTCTCCATAAAAAGATTTTATCTCGTTGTGTTGTCAGGATTAAAATTAAATTAATTTTTTCACTTCTATTAATAGAATTTAAATAAGTTGATTCATATTTGGAATCAGAATAATTTATAGTATGTAATAATTTGAAAATAATTTTTGACCAAAATGAGGAGTGTTAATATAAAAATTAATGACCACAATTTAGATTAAAAGGAGTTTATTTGGGGTCGAATTAAGAATATAAGGGCACAAATGACATGCCAACTTGTCCATGCCTCCATGTATTTCCATATGTAAGAAATTATTACTTTATGATCTATTTTTATGATTTTTTGGATATCCTAAAGTAAATGTTACCTACATAATGAGCTATGTAATGAAAATGACCAAAAATGAACCTTCCTTGCTTTTAATATTTATACTGCATTGGGAAATGATCAAAAAAGAACACGTTTGGATATAAATATTACTTATAAAGAAAAATATGTTTTTATATCATCATAATTTATTTTATTTTTAGGAAGTTAAATAAATAATTTATTGGATAAAGAAAAAAAATCACATTTATTATATAGTTATTAATTAAATAAAATACAAGATACATAAAATATTAAAAGTGAATAAAATAGATATAGTTATTAAGTTAAATTATTTTTTAGATATATATATCATTTTAAATATAATATTATAATGTATATTATAATTCCATAATTATCTTGATGTTATTTAAAATTTAATTGAAATAAATAACATCATAATCAAAATTATCATTATTTTATGAAAAATTATATATTATTAAATAAGTTAAAATTAATAATAACTCAATATTATTAAAAGTTATTTTATTGGGGTAATAAATATTAATTATGATTAATTAATGGTCTATTATTTAATTTTATATGAAAAATATTTACAACTAAATAGTAAAAGAATTATTTTCATCATTAAGGTTAAAACAATATTTTTTCACATTATATGAGCATATGTTAAAATTAATTTTCAACATAAATAGTATTTTTGTTTAATAAATTGTATTTAATATTTATAATTATTTGTTTTTAATTATTTAATGGATCTCATATTATTTTAGTCTTTATAGAAAAAATACTTAGGTTAAAAAATAGTAACCATTGTAAAAACCCAAAATAGTACAAATAAAGAAATATAGTTTATAAGGAAAAAAATAATTAAGACATTTTTTTGTGGTGGAGGATTACAGTGACCTTTTAATACCCCTACCCCATTAATAATATAATTTTTATCCATTTTAGGCAATATTGACCTCCAAATATTGAATACCTTTTGGTATTTAGAAAAATTACAATCCTCAACTATAAAAGGGAACTCCCTCTACTAAATTCTTCACACATCACAATAAATTTTTATATTAAAAAATTACTTTTAAATTTCCATATGATTCAACTAAAATATTTAATATGTGTACAAATCCAACCTAGAAATTCTTTGGTGAAAACCAATTTAGGTTACCAACAGAAGAGGTAACATTAATAAACATGTATTTTTTACTTCTTCCTCCACCACCATTATTTATTGTCATTAAATTAATATATAATAAACTCCATATACTAAATATTATTATAAGTATTTATGTTAAAGGAATGATTGAAAAACATCTCCACTTCTATCAAACAGGTTATGAAATCATCATTCTTGTGTACGACGGACTAACTCCTAGCGAACTGATGGCATTCATTTTTTATCACCAAAACTCAAGGATGGTTGTGATGATTTATTTATAAATTATTATATATATACATGATATTAACTATATTATTATGATTCTTCTAGTGTACCATTCATTTGGGTTTTATGAGATTCAAAGTGAATTCGTTTTTTTAATTTATTGGATGGTCTGTTTTGTAAATGGAGCAATATAATGGAACTAAGAGAGTTAGAAGAATTCAATGTTCTAAATCTAGATATGGTTCAATGACTATGGTGTATCATGGGTGATTCATAATGTTTTAGGGGAGTTAGACACCAAAAAAATCAAAATTAGGGGAAAATGTCAAGGGAGAAAAGTTTTTCTAAAACTATGTTCCCCTAGGGAAAACAATGTTGCCTGATCAAGTGGAGATGAAAGTTACACAATTTTTGGTCAATCTGAGAATAATAGACAGAACTATTATGATAACTTCAACATATTCATTATGTAATGTCCCAGATTTTTTCATGTATTATTTTCATATTATATGGGAATTATTTAGAGACCAGGCTTTGAGACGACGTGCAGTTCTGAGGCCCATTAAGCCCGGAAAAAAGTTTAAATTTAATTAAATAATTAAATTATTCATGCATATAGTTTTCCTAAAAAAGTGTAATTACATTTGAACGGGTGCTCGAATCATAAATCGGAGGGCACTGTTCTGTTCATAGCATCGATTTTACCTTAGGTGAGACCTAACATCGGCTAGCGCATGTCGGTGGTGAAATCTAGTTTTTGGACGTAACAATAATAAAATATTTAATAAAAATATTTTATTAAATCTTTCTGTAGCAAAATCTATTATTCTTTTAAATTAAATATTTCACAGGGGATCAGGGTAATAGATCTTATAACCCTAAATTTCCCATGGAGGCGCAAAGAAGCTCTGGAGGAAACCTCCCAACTTGGTGATGACATTCTTGATGAGTTTCGCCAGTGACCATGATGCATTGACCTGATCATTGCCAATGAACATCGCGGATCCAGGTAGGGCGTTTGATATCTTTGTGGTTTCTTTCCCATTCTTGATTTCTATGATGGACACAGACCAATCAACGAACATATTGTCTTGCGGATTGATCGTTATGCGGGATGGGATATCTACAGGATCTTATTTGGGGATTGATTCTCAAAGTTTATCTTTGGTTTCGTTTATCCTTCTAACAGTGAAAAAAAAGATCGACATGAACATCGATCGAGGTTCGTCCCTCTTGATTTGTTGTGCCTTTCTTCCCAAATTTCTTGTGTTCTTCATGTGCGTTCTATGTGTTCTTCACGGAGATATGAACGATGCATCGTTGTGCATCTGTTGTGAGACCCAATGTTCCCAAATTGAAGATCTAGCAACGGGACAATCCCACGGAGGTGCGGTCGTGGAGGCGATGGATGGATCGAAGTAGATCAGAAGATATCGTTCTTCGAAGGATTTCCGCATAGGTGACCAGAATCGCATTTCGGAGCCGATCGAATGCCCGAGACCCACAGATTCAGCATCATGATGACGAGGTGACCTAAGATATCGAGTTTCGTGACAAACAGATGATAGATCGTGAATCCAGAGATTCGGATGAGGCGCGAGGAGAAAGACGACGGTTCTAGTTAAATCTCGACAACACGGCGTGTAGTATAGGCTACACGGAATGTGTTCGTCAGCAGACCACCTGGCGTGTACTCCAGTAGTACACAGACACGGGTTGGGTACACAGCCAAGGACACGATATGTATACCCTTCCCCAGCTATATACATGGGATACCTCATGTACTGGTACACGGGCAGGGCGACACAGGTTGAGGCCACGAACAGGCACATGGCCAGCGTACATGGAGCGAACCATGGACACTCGAACATGACATGTAATCCTTCTACTTGTCATGTAGTTAATTTTTTACAATAATCCTGGAGACATCAGCTGTTTACAGGGGTAGTACCCAGAGTCAAGGAACATGGCGTGTGATCCTACTAAACGCTGTGTAACCTGTTTATACATGGATTGAGCGAGTTGTCTTATGTGACATGGACTTGTTTCCTTAGGGTTCGTCCCCTTGGTCTTTCCCTGAAGGTGCCCAGTATCATTTCCTACCCACATGAGAATGATCCCTTCAGCATGACTTCCTGAATAGAGTTGTTGGAATCCCCTATGTGAGACTTAGAGCCGAATCCTCTATTCTTCGTGGTACCCTAGGTAGAGTTTCTTGGTATCAATGTGACCTACTTTAATAGGATGTCGATCATCTACTTATTAGGTTAGTTCAGAATATGTTTTTGGAATCACCCCATAGCTACTGGTTATGATCCTCATCTGACGCATCAATTATCTTTCTTCAGTACTCGTGGAGTGAGTTCTCTCGAGTGCAACATACATTTCTTCAGAATTAATAGTATGTTCTCCCGATTACGTGCTTAGTGTAATCTTCAAGTTGGATCTTAGTGGTGGTGTCATGATAGTCTATCGTGTTTGAGTATATCTGGATATTCTTATTATATGTTCTGTAGACATATACTATGTAGAGTTGACTATATCATTCCTTTAGGGTATTTCCATTGTCGTATTCCTTTTTGGTTTCGAGGTGTCCTACTGGGTATTGTTATACTCAACCCTGCATGGGCCTTTTCTATACATGTCATGTCTTGTGCAGAAGAGCGAGCCTTTGAAAGGATTTTCGGTGGACCAGGACCGGACGGTGCTTAGAGAGATTAGGAAGGACAAGGTGTGTTCCTACAGCTACAGATTGTAGTCCCAGTACCTTTCTTTACAGGTTGTAATTTGTAGCAGACTTTATTTTGGTGGGATTTTACTTTTGGCCCAAGATTTTACATTACTATACTTTAATTTCTTATTGTACTCTGTTGGTTGGGATTTTAGTGTATGCATTCATTTCTATTTTCCGTAGTTTTTACTTTTCATCTTTGTGGGCTTGGAGATGTGTGTGTGTGTGTACAGGTTTATATGTAATGCCTCCCATGTTACTGCCATGCCTACCCGGTGCTAGTCACATGCCCTTTTCCTATCGGAGGTGGGCTTGGGGAGTAGCGGAACGAGCCCCATTGGGACGGGTTGTGACAGATTGGTATTATAGGTGGTCGGTTCTACCTTAGGGCCAAGAGACAGTGAGTTGGTTTGGGTAAACATTGTTATGTGTTCTGAGTTCATCTTTCAGGCTACGGACCCCATTGTTGGTATGGTCAGCCGACATATCCATACACCAGAACTCTGATAACTTGTTTTTCGACTCGGAATATTATAACACTAGATGCATGGGAAATTAATGGCACATGCATCAAATAGGAATGGGTTGTTGTTTCCATGTTCTTCTTATGTCATCTCTCTAGATGTAATCACTGACTGAGATACATCTTGTTTCTTTACAGGATGCCTCCGCGACGTACACCCGCTTGGATCCAGCAAACCGATCATGAGGATGAACCCCTCAGTGATGAAGTTTCGATACAGGGACCAGATCCCCTATTATTACCTTCGGGTGGTGTGCCAGTTATTCCACCACCTGTGGAGCAGTGTTTAGTCCCTACTGTACCAGTAAAGGAGGAGCGCAGGCTGAGCGCACTCCCTGAGTTTCAGAGATAGAGACCCCATACTTTTTGAGGTGATCCTGACCCTCAGGCAATAGAGGACTGGCTTAGGTAGTGGACAAAGTCTTCAGTTTGGTCAGGACAGACCAGATGGTGATCCTGGCAGCGAGCCTTCTGCAGGGCATGGCAGGGCGATGGTGGAGTTTTGTTATCCAGACTCACGACGAGGTGACTATTTCATGGTCATAGTTTGAGCGTCTCTTCCGAGAGGGGTTTTCACAAGTTACCCTAAGATATGTACAAATACAGGAGCTTATTCATCTCTAGTAGGTAACCATGATGGTGGATGACTATTCATCGACGATTACCGACCTCTCACAGTAGTCGATGGATATGGTCAGGGATTAGTACTTTATAGCTCAGACTTTTGAGCGGGGTTTGCGCAGAGACATCTGAGCTAGCATCATCCCTATGAGCATTCCTACTTATTTTGAGGTGCTCGAGCAGGCTTTGGTGGTCGAGAGCTACTTGGAAGAGCAGAGATAGTCAGTAGCTATTAGTAGTGAGTGAGATGGAGCAGAGACTTCAGCAATAGGGAGCCGATGTCATGGACTTAGGCATGGGAGACATTTCTTGGGGAGATTACAAGACAAGGTATTTTCCTTACAGGGTTCGCAGGGCGCATCCATCCATCCTCGAGAGAGGGGATGCTACTCATGTGATGGCAGGGGACATCTCGTTCGAGATTGTCCGACCTGCCATACTACTGACATGAGAGCAGTGGATAGAACGCCAAGGTAGAGGCAACATTTGGAGCAGACAGATCTGCGGGGCGGAGGACGTGGTAGAGGAGCAGGGAGAGCAGCTGGATGTGGTTGGCGTTTTGACCCTTTACCATCACCACCCCCAGTAGGTCCACCCGAGGCTTAGGGAGCTTGTGGAAAGAGGAAGGGACAGCTGCAGGCAGCAGAGGCTTATGACCCAGGTACTCCTAGAATGATTAGAGGTACAATCCGTGTCTTATCTTCTTTGGATGCTGTATTGATTGACACATGTGTTAGTAATTCTTTTCTGGATGCTTATCTTGTTCGAGACCATGTGATTCTAGTTGAGCCATTGACTCGACCCTTACACTTAGAAACACCGACTGGAGAGGTTTCTGAGATCAGAAACCTTTACAGACAGTGTGACATGACCCTTAGAGGCGAGATTTTTGGTTGGAACCTCTTGGTGGTATCATCGAGGCCATACGATTCCATTCTTGGTATGGATTGGCTATCCACAGTTCATGCCCAGATTGACTGTTTTAGCCGAAGGGTGCAGTGTGTCCGCAGTGATGGAACGAGGTTCTCCTTCGTCGGTGAAAAAGAAACCTAGGTAGCGTAGGATGGACTTGTGTGTAGGAAGGTACAACCAATTTCACATCAGTTGGATAGCCTAGCCATTGACACATCAGATGTAACGAGTTTCCAGTTTCTAGGAGTAGTGGCTGAGTACGGCGACGTCTTTTCGGAGGATGTCCCCGGACTACCTCCTCATTGGGAGATAGATTTCTTCATTGAGTTGCAACCTAGGATGACACCGATATTAGAATCAGAATATCAGATGGCTCCTGCAGAGCTTCGTGAGCTGAGAGTGCAGCTGGGAGGCTTTCAGAGGAAGGGCTTCGTGAGACCCGGTGTTTCACCCTGGGTGGCCATAGTGTTGTTTTACAAGAATACAGACGGGAGCTTGAGGCTGTGTTTGGATTAGTGGCACTTGAACAGGTGACCGTGAAGAACTGATATCCACTACCGAGGATCGATGAACTCTTCATCCAGTTAATAGAGGCACGATGGTTCTCGAAGGTTGATCTACGATCAGGCTATCACTAGTTGCGAGTATGGGATGAGGATATACCGAAAACGGCTTTCAGATGCCGCTATGGTCACTATGTGTACTCGGTGATGCCCTTCAGTGTGACGAATGCTCTGACAGTGTTTATGGGATTCATGAACAAGATCTTTCTGCCTTATCTAGATCGGTTTGTGGTGGTCTTCATCGATGATATCCATGTGTACTCTGCGTCTAAGGAGGAGCACGCGAGGCGCCTAAGGATGGTTCTCGACACACTCCAAGAGCACCAATTGTATGGGAAAATCTAGAAGATTCAATTCTGGATATATGAGATCCACTTTCTGGGATACATTATCTTTAATAGATGGTGTAGCAGTGGACCCAGCCAAGGTAGAGGCGATGTTAGCATGTGAACCACCCCAAGGCATGA
Organism: Viscum album; assembly: GCA_963277665.1. Classification (NCBI taxonomy): domain Eukaryota; kingdom Viridiplantae; phylum Streptophyta; class Magnoliopsida; order Santalales; family Viscaceae; genus Viscum; species Viscum album. Next base: position 1,593,607,495 of record OY728130.1, on the reverse strand, counting down.
TAGAGGTGCTGAGTTTCCTTGGGTTGGTAGGATACTATTGGAGTTTCATTCCTGATTTCTCTATGATTTCAGCACCCATGATAGCTTTGACCTAAAAGGGGAAGCCTTTCGTGTGGACCGAGAGATGCCAGCAGTATTTTCAGCAGTTGAGACAGATTCTGACAAACTCCCTGATCTTGAGACTTCCATAAGAGGGTGTCAAGTACGTAGTGTTCTTCAATGCATCCGGAACCGAGCTTGGTTATGTTCTGATGCAGAGGCATGCGGTGATCGCCTATGGCTCATGTTAGTTTAGGCCACACGAGCAGAACTACGCGACCCATATTTGAGTTGGTAGTGGTTGAAGATGTGGAGGCACTACCTGATGGGCGAGCAATTTATCATCTACTCTGACCATAAGAGTCTCAGATATATATTTTCTCAGAAGGATATGAATTCTAGATATAGGCAGTGGCTTGAGTTCCTCCAGGATTACGACTTTGAGATTGTTTATACTCTTGGGAAGGGAATCATTATGGCAGATGCTCTCAGCAAGAAATCCAGTTCGCAGTTTCTAGACGAGGCGACAAGGCAGTTGGCCTCTTTACAGTTATCCTTAGTATATAGACATTAGTGAGCTTACCTTCAGTCAATGGTTGTTACCCCTCCACTCTTACAATGAGTCAGGGAAGCACAACTCAAGGATGCTAGATGTGAGACTCTACGTGCTCAAATATCCGTAGGTGGTGCTATCGATGGATATTCAAAAGGTGGGGAGCTCATTGTTCTTTTCAGAGGGCATACAGTAGTACCAGGGATGTTGAAGGAGGAGGATCTGAGGTAGTTCCATACATCTCCTCTTGTGGTGCATCTAGGCATGGAAAAGATGTACCAGGACCTCCGACATCCGTTCTGGTGGCTAGGAATAAAGAAGTGTGTGGTAGAGTTTGTTTCTTGGTGCCTTACTTATCAGCTAGTAAAGGCTGAGCACTAGGTTCCAGTAGGTTTAACTCCGCCCCTTGAGGTGACAGAGTAGAAGTGGGATTTGATATCCATATACATCGTGCTGGGTTTACCACGTACGTCCAGGGGGCACGATGCCATCTAGTTGATCATTGACCCACTCACCAATTCGGCCCACTTCCTAGCCATATGGGAGCAGGGTTCAGTAGAGATCATGGGATGCCTCTACATGCAGGAGATAATTCGACTTCATGGAGTTCCCTCAATGATCATCTCAGATCGTGATGCTTGTTTCACATCCCGTTTTTGGAAGGGATTTCAGGAAGCTTTTTGGGATTACATATGCTTGAGCACAACATTTCATCCTCAGACCGACGGTTAGATAGAGTGGACCATCCAACTTCTAGAGGATATGCAAAGAGCTTGCGTACTTGACTTTAGTAGTAGTTGGGAGGATCACCTACCACTAGTGGAATTTTCATATAACAATTGTTATCATTCCACTATTGGTATGGCTCCATTCGAGGCTTTTTACGGGCGACCTTTCAGGTCACCACTTTGCAGGACTGACCCAAGTGAGTCAGCACTCATGGGCCCAGAGATGGTGCGAGCTACTACAGAGAAGGTACAGGTCATCAAGGAGTGGATGAGGATTGCACAGAGTTGGAAAAAGTTTTATGATGACAGGAGACAGAGGCCCATAGAGTTCGAGGAGGGAGACCATGTGTTCCTCCGAGTCTCACCTCAATGGAGATTGCAAAGATTGGGCCGAGGCAGCAAGCTATCTCCAAGGTTCATCGACCCTTTTCAAATTCTAAGTAGAGTTGGAATGGTGGCGTACCGCTTGGATCTACCTCCTCAGATGGACCGGGTACACAACATCTTCCATGTGTCGCAGCTACGGAGGTACGTGCAAGATCCATCACACATTATCGACTAGGGTGAGCTGGACATCGATGATGGAGCGACCTTTGCTGAGTACCTAGTGGAGATCGAGGATCGGCAAGAGAAGACCCTTTGTGGGTGAGTTATTCCCTTAGTGCGTGTTCGATGGAAGCATGAGAATATCCAGGAGAGCATGTGGGAACAGGAGGGTTAGATTCATGTGTAGTACCCATATTTTTTTGAGTAGCCTTTCGTTTGGCTTTTCAGTGACATAAAGCCCTAAGGTGGGGAGTATGTATTGTCCCGGATTTTCCCATGTATTATTTTAATATTATATGGGAATAATTTTGAGACTAGGCTCTGAAACAGCCTGTAGTTCTGAGGCCCAGTGATCCTGAAACAAAATATTGAATTTAATTAAATAATTAAATTATGAGTGTGTATATTTTTCCTGAAAAAGATAAATAACTCCTGAACAGATGCTCATATCATAAATCCAAAGGTACCGTTGCATTCAGAGCAGCAATTTTACCTTAGGTGAGACATAACATCGGCTGGCGCAGGTCGGTGGTGAAATCTATTTTTTTGGTAGTAACCGTAATAAAATATTTCATAAAAATATTTTATTAAATCTTTCTACAGTGAAATCTTTTAATATTTTAAATTAAAGATTTCACAGGGGATCAGGGTTACAGATCTCATAAACTTGAATTTCCACTAAAGGGGCTGGGATGCTCTAGAGAAAACCTCACAACGCCGAGATGACGTTCTTGACGAGTTTCACCAGAGAAGACGATGCAGCGACCAGATCTTCTCCAATGAATGTCATAGATCCAGTTAAGGTGTTTGATCTCTTTGTGGTTTCTTTCCCGTTCTTGATTTACATGATGGATGCACACCAATCTAAGAACAAATTGGCCTGGGGATTGATTGTTATGCGCGATGGGTTATCCGCGGGATATTATTCGGGGAATGATTCTTGATGGTTATTTTTGGTTTCATTTAGCCTTTTAATGGTGACAAAAAAAGATCGACACGAACATCGATTGAGGTTCGTCCCTCTCGATTTGTTGTGACTTTCTTCCCTGATTTCTCGCGTTCTTTGTGTGCGTTCTATGCGTTCTTCACGGAGATATGAATGATGGATCTTTGTGTATCTTTTGTGTGATGAAATGATCCCAAATTGATGATCTGGCATCGGGACAACCCCACAGAGGTGCGGCTGTGGTGGCGAGGGATGGATCGACGCAGATCAGAAGATATAGTTCTTCAAACGATTTCTGCACGGGTGACAGGAATCAAAATTCGGATCCGATCGAAGGACCGAGACCCACGGATTTGGCATCAAGATGATGAGGTTACCAGAGATCTCGAGTTTCATGGAAAACATAGGACAGATTGGGAATCCAGAGGTTCAGCCGAGGTGCGAGGAGGAAGTAGATGGTTCTGGATAAATCCCGACTACACAACGTATAGTATGGGATACACGGCATATAGTATGGGCTACACGGTGTGTGTTCATCGGCGAACCACCTGGCGTGTACTCCGAGAGTATACAGACACTGGTTGGGTACACGTCCAAGGACACATCATGTAAACCCTTCCCCGGCCAGATACACAGGATACCCCGTGTTCTGGTACACGGGCAGTGCGACAAGGGTAGAGGCCGTGTACGGGCACATGGCCAGTGTACTTGGAGCGAACCTCGGACACTCAAACATGACGTGTAATCCTTCAACACACCATGTAGTTACTTTTAATATGACAATCCTAGAGACATGGGTCGTTTACACAGGCAGTACCCGTAGTCATGGAACATGGCATGTGATCCTACTACACGCTGTGTAACCTGTTTAAACATGGCTTGAGCCAGTTGTCTTTTTTGACGTAGACTAGTTTTCATAGGGTTCCTCCCCTTGGTTTTTCCTTTAACGGTTTCCGATATCATTTCCTATGCACATTATTATGATCCCTTCAGCAGGACTTCCTGAATAGTGTTTTTGGAATCCCCTATGTGAGTCTTATAGTCGAATCCTCTATTATTTCATGGTACCTTATGTAGAGTTTCTTGGTATGGAGGTGACATAATTTACCCAGGCACCAATACTCTACTTATCAGGTTAGATCAGATTGAGTTGTTGGAATCACCCTATAGCTACTGGTTGTGATCCTCATCTGACACATCAAGTATATTTCTTCAGTACATGTGGAGTGAGTTCTCCTCGAACGAGTGCATCTTATCTTTTTTCAGAATTAGGTGTTTTTATTCCTGGTTACCTGCTTAGTGTAATATTAGAGATGGATCTTAGTGGTGGTTTAACGATAGTCAATCGTGTATGAGTATATCTAGATATTATTATTATATATCCGATAGAAATATACTGTGTAGAGCTGACTGTATCATTTTTTTGGTATTTCCCTTGTTTTATTTTTTTTGGTTTCAGGGTGTCCTACTGGGTATTGTTATACTCACCCTTGCACGGGCCTTACCCACACATGTCATGTATTGTGAGGATGAGCGAGCCTTAGACAGGATTCGAGGTGGACCAAGACCGGATGGTGCTCAGTGAGATCAAGAAGGTCGGGCTGTGTTCATACGGCTTCAGGTTGCAATCCCAGTACCTTTAATTAGAGGTTGGACTTTGTTGCAGACTTTCTTTTGCGGGATTGTAATTTTGGCTCAGGTGTTTACATTACTATACTTTACTTTCCAGTCGAACTATGTTGGTTGGGATTTTAGTGTATGCATGAATTTCCATTTTCAGTAGTTTTTACATTTTTTCATTGTGGGCTTGGAGATGTGTGTGTGTGTGTGTGTACAATTTTATAGGCAATCCCTCCCATGTTAGTGACATGCCTACTTGGTGCTAGTCACCAGCACCTTGCCTATTGGAGGCAGGCTTGGGGAGTTGTGTCACGGCCCCCACTGGGATGGGTAATGACACATTAAAATGAGATTTTTCATGTTTTCACAACGTTTTTGAAACTATGTACCTTTAACCTATGGGGATTTCCATGGGTAATGAGTGCACAGTGGGTGCACTATTTGGACAACCATATGGCCAAATCACACACCCTATTCCGTATAGCTGAAATGAAAATTCTTCCATTAATGATCTTAAATATCAAACCAACCTTCTCCCCATATTCTTTTCCCGTGGGCCCCCTCCCTAATACATGTGGATCTCACCTATCGTTCAACCTATAGATGAAGAGATATCCCTCATTTATCCTTTGTTTTTCATTCCATCTGAATAAACTGAAATCAATCACTAATACTTATCATATTCTCCCATATATATCATTTTTCTTCCCTATACTTTTGTGCAATTTAGGTGTAACCAATTTACCCTTTTATGGTGTTTCATAGTATCATTTATTTCTTTCGAACCATACCAAATTATGCATCGATATTGGGCATTTGAATCATCCTTCGTAAAAGGTAGATGGTAGATTGATTTTACATTATTATTTCTTTAAATAATAAAATGTGTCTATTCTACCACATTATATATATTTTCATGCATCTTCATAAAATGGTGTTCTTTATCCTATATATATATATACACCTTTTATGCTTCTTTTGATCTTGGAGTTGTAATTATTAGACATTGAATGTGACCTTGTATACCACATATATTTTCCAACATTGGTTTCATAATTACAATGGAATGATAAAATACTAATAAGACATCCAAGTTGTTCGACTTGTATCATAAATGGTGTTTATCTCTATTATACAGATGTTGAATGATACTAAGACACCTATTATAATTTTGGGCCAAACTATAAATGGTTCCTCCCCTATAGTTAGTTGAATCCTTAATTATTGAACCCTTATATGTGCTTCTTTGAACCACAAATTACTCTTTCCATCCATAATATCATTATAAATTTTTTGTTTTTTTGATAATTGAGTCATGACTCATGAATGTGAAGTTTTTTTGATAGATGAATTATTTTTTAATTAATGTTTATTTTCTAAAAAACCCAATATATGAGGTACACTGTCTTTAATTAAAAAATGATAAGATTGATAGTACATTTCTGAATTAATCTAACTAATTATTAATTTCAATGAGATGTGATGTGGACCCCAATTCTTTTAAAATTAAATAGAAAAAAAAATGATACTTTTTAATGTTTCATTAATTCATGATAAGGAATGATTGATAGAATGGCCCATTATATTGCTAATTTAATTAATTGAAGGACTTATGAATTTCATGAGTGATAGTTCGGTTTCCTTCCAAGGAATTCCAAGGCATGAATTATCATGTTGGTGATCATAGGTATGGGCTCATAGGTTTATTCTTACAATATTACATGAGTGATACTGACAAAGCCTTAAATGAATCGCATTAGATGGAATTTCCCAGTAGTGAGACATACGATGCTCAATGTTTGATACTCGGATTCATTTTCAGTGTTCTCCATTCAAATTCCTAGGGTATTTCTTATTTAAAATTGGTCGCTACATTTTTCAAAAAGGCCAATGGTTTATATTTGATATCCATAAGGGGATATCGCTAATCCAAAGAACATTTTTAGGTTCATTCCATATTATTTTAGTTATTTAATAGTGCTTCTACAATTATTTTATCCTCATATCATGGTACATATAGCTCATGGTTCAGACATTTATCACTGTAGTGGAAGGAGGTATGGTCGACCAGGTGTCGTTGAGGAACATAAGTGAACTAGTTCATTTATTTCTTCTATATTTATACTTTAATTTGATATAAATGTACACTGCTTATTTTATATAAGTAAACTAAATTTTTCTTCAACAAGATTGGCTGTGGACTACTTAGTATATCACATACACTATTCGTTCCACTATTCCCCTAGTGTACGTGAATAGATATCATTGTTTGTAGGATCAAGATCATTGGTTTGTTTCATTTATTATATATTATACCTTGGAGTTACGACCATATGAATGAGCTGGTAGTGAGGATACTTGTGAAGACCAACTAGTGTGCCTTGTTTTGTCTTTAATTTATTTTTCTATTTTTTATTCCACTACCAGTTTTGTGTTACATATATTAGTTTATGTATGATCATCAGGATGTGTTTGAATTGTTTTATATAGGTGTCAGACATATTTTCTCACTTATTATATTCAACTTCTACTATATTTTCTTATGTTACTGCTTCTTCTATAGTTTACATATTTTCACCTCTTAAATCATTGTATGAATATGAATGTGATGATGTATTTTCCCCATGACACCACCATTACACCCTCATAGCTATTCGATACATTAGGCAGATGGGGAAGTGTGATTGAGGCCATGTCGTGACCGGTTCGATTACCAGTTTAGTGGACATTTGACTGAGATGTTACAAACTCGTATCAAAGTTTCTTTTCATATTTCTTACTATTTAATAATTATAGTGTGAAGCCCCAAACCCAAAATTATGGATTTTTTCTACAAACAAGATATTTATTTTTTTTTAAAATAATTCTGAAAATTAAAAATCCCTCAATACAATCAAGGAACTTATTCAGTTTGGAATTTGGATAATGTGAGAGATACAATACAATTTATCAAATTAATATAAAAAATTAATCAAATTCCATATCCTATTATACCTCATTATACGATATACACAAAAAATTGAAATTCAACAAATCATAATAAGAATAATTATAAAACATATGCTGAGTATTAATTTACCAAATAAGGTATTTTTATATATTTTTGAAATACCTTAATTCAAAAACAATAATTCTATTTTATAAAAAATATATCAAATAAATTATTTGATAAAATATAATTCAAAATAGGATTTCAATAATATATATATATATATATATATATTCATAAATAGAGTATATTATTTTAAAACGATATATACTTAATATAATATTTTTCTCAAGAAATAGTACTTTAGATTTTTCCATTTGTTAATGATAATTTTTATGGATTAATCAGGATAATCATCGGCCCATAAGAAACCTTCATGGTTAACAAGTCATATCAAATGTGGGATGAAGTCCACTTAAGGTCATGTGTTTACTCCCCATAACAAATCATACCATTCAACACTCTATTCCCATAATTTAACAAAACATTATAAATAGTTTTTTTTTCTAAATAATAAACTAATAACAACTCTAATCCATAAATAAATTATTTTCATAGAATAAATTTTTTTAATACACTCTAGTCCTGAAAAATATCTGACGATTAATAGAAATCCATTTTCTAGAAAAGAAGTAATTATATTTTAAAGACATGAACCTAAACGCTTCGAAATTAAAACAAAAGATTATATAAAATGCATAAAATGTCAATAAACATTTTAGATGATAGAAATATATAAAATCATAATGGAAAAACAAAATTCCCATGATAATATAAGATTCTATAATAAAAACAATTCTTTTAAAACAATCCACTAACCAATAGTCTAACTCTTTATATAGGTTTCCTTATCTTCCTCTAATTCAAAAAAAATAGCTCTTCTAAACACCTTAAGACCTAAAAATATAGTGTTATTTCAAAAATATAACCTCTAGATTGTATAGATTGAATTGTAGAAGATAAATATTGAAAGGATAGTTGAGGAATATAGTTTAAGGTATTGAAATTTTGTGATGGAAAGTGTCACATTTTGTAATCGAGGAGAGGGACAATTTATGAATCGGATAAAATATAAAAATAAAATAAAAATTCATAAGGGGTAATGACATCCAAAATGAATAAAAATATATATTAGATAACATTTTCGACATAATATTATCATATTTGGCAATATTCTAGGTATTTTTTAGTTTTTAAATAATATAATAAAATATATTATTCAGGAAAAATAATTTTGGTATAATTAATCACTATCCAAAACTATGAATTTAAAAACATAAAAAATTAATACAATTAGACAAATATTTTTTATTAAATCCTAGAATTATGATACTCAAATATATAAATCCTGGATTACAATAATAATCTCAAATTATTTTTATTTTAACATTTTTAATATCATTTATTTTACATTTTCAATAAATTAATCGATATTGAATCATCGTTTGGAAAGACATTATTGGGTTCAGTTATTTCCTAAAAAGTGAATATAAATTTTCATTTAGAAAATAAATTTATTTTTAAATGATTGTTCATGTTCGAAAAACACTTCTAGAAAACCAATTTCTAAAATATTATACTAATTTAAAAATATTGTCTGAACAACATGACTTTAATTTAAAAAAATTATAATAATTGGATTAAAGGGATTTAAATTTGCCCATAATGGTCCAAAAATCAAATCATCATAATATTTTGCCCGAAAAATAAACATCTAAATTGATTTTATGGTATTTTTTGGTCATTTAACATTCTTATAATTTTAATTAAAATCATTTTATTGGTTTTAATTTTACTTGAAAAAACACTACATTATCATTGTATAAAAATTAATGTTATTTATTTAATAGATAATAATTTAAAAAAAATATTATCTTAAAATTAAATCAATGGAGTTAAAGATAATTATTTAGATTTTTTCATTACGTATAATTAATCATATCCATGTAATGAATAATTCTTTAATTTGATAGTTTGGATTGTCATTCCTTAGGTAATAATTGCATAGGTATTTCGAGAAGACTCATTTTATATAACTCTAAAATTACAAAATATAAGTAAAAAACATAAATTATATATAATAATTAATAAATCAATTGATCACAATATTTTTAACACTAAACTATTATCTATAATGATCCACATTTTTCATTTTTAATGTTGTATTGGCACTATATCGGCACTGACAAAGATATTTTTTACACTAATCATGAAATAAAATACAACTTAATTGTTATGAATTTTTTTCTATAACATTTCTATTATAATATACTAATTTAGTCATTATATAATGTTAATAAATTTTATATCATTATTATTCTTTGCAATAAATAAAAAAATATCATTTTTGAAAAACATTATTTTTTACTATTTACCAAAATAATTCTTTTTCAGAAAAATATAAAAAATTCATAATATCATAATTTAAACATCTTGAATTAAAACGTGAATTTTTTTTGTCAAATTAAAATCTATAAAATGAAAAATAATTATTTAAATAAAATAATATAAGAAATTTCTGAAATTAAATTATTTACATCAATATAAATTATATAATTTAAGAATTACATAACATAATAAATTTAACTATTTAATTCAATAATTTTAATATTAAGAAAAATTATTCTTATACTGCTTTTTCTTGTTAAATTCTCCCCCTCCAATTAAATGGATTTCTTCATCGACATTATTTCAATGTAATTAATAAAATTTTTAATGTCTGTCTTCATAATTAAGAATTGATAGAACATATTAGGGAACTTAATTACCTAAATTATTTTCTTAATTGAAAATTATAAATCATTAATGTTTTCATGGCCATTCCATTGAAACCAAATGTGAATCCTAGAACCTATTATTTTAGATTCCATGATAAAAACATGTTGGGTATTTTATTTATAAAAGACAACTAAAAATACCCAAATACATGTACAATCCAGGACCATTTTCTATCTAGGTTTTCAAGAATATGAAAAATAATTTAAAATATTACAAAAATGTATAAAAATATTAACAAATTACTTTGAATGTGATACAATGTTAAAATAAATACATTCAAAATTTAAATTCTACTAAAACTATGAAATATAAATATAAAACATATGGCGAGAATTAATCTTCCTAGAAAGGGGATTTACAATATTTTAGAAATAAATTTCATAAAAAACTACAAAACTCTTTGATAACATTTTTCAAAAAAAATAATTTGAAAAAAGATATATTTATAATTTTTTCAAAGATTTACTAAATATCCTTAAATATTGAATAATACTTTCTTACAAAAATATATTCAAAATAATAATTATTTTGAAATAATACTTTGTATTTCTCCATTTGATAATAATAATTTTTTTGGATTAATCATGATACACAAAATTCCATAAGAAAAATAAATTTTCACTTACCTATATCTTATGTGGGATAGTTTATTCTTGAGGTCATGGTTTTACTCCTCCAACAACACCATACCATTCCATACACTACCCAAAAACAATTAAAAACCATACATTAATTATTTTCATATTTTATAATTATTTAATAAACACGATTCATCAACAAATATCATCTTTATGACAAATCCATTTTATAGAAATTTATTACGTTCATTTGAAATACAAGAGCATAAATGCTTCAAAATTAAAAAAATCATGTTTAGAATGAATTAAATGTCAACAGAAAGTATAGATGATTTATATATTTAAATTAATCAACTAAAATAATTTCTTAACAAAATAATATAAGTTTATATAATAAAAATATTGCTTTCAAAAAATTTCCCTTAACTTGATTCCAACTCATCACATAGGTTCATTTATCTCCCTTATCTTTGGAAAATCGCTTTACATAGCACCATATGTCCACAAAAGTTTGTACTCTTCTTGAACTAAGATCACTGGAATGTAGAAATGAAATTAGAGAAGATAATTTTATAGAGTATATTCAAGAAATATTGCTTATAATTATGAATTTATACGATGAAAAGAGTCCCTTTTATATATTCGAGGTGGGAATAATCTATGGATTACATAAAATATGAAAATATAATAAGTCGATTATTTGGGGTAAAGACATCTAAAAGTCATAGAAAGATAAAGTGGATGTAATTTTCAAAATAATAGTATCATATTGGACCTCATTAAATATTTTTGTAAATTTTTAACTGATTAATGAAATATATTACTTCAGAATTATATTTTTATTCAAATTAAACACTATGCATAACTGCGAATTTAATAACAATAAAAATTTAGTGAATTTCTAAATCAATATTTTATTATATCTTGTATTATTATTATTAATATATATAATCTGTGTATTACATTAAAATGATTAAATTATATATGTTTTAATATTTTTACAATTGTATATATATATTTTTTATTAAATTTATAATTATTTCATTATTGTTGTGTAAGAATTTAAGTTATTTATTTTTCGCCTATAAATTAAAAATAAAATTTAATTGAGAATATAAATTTATTGTAATTTAAATGACTATTTATTTTTTTTGTAAAACCTTATAAAATATCATATATTAAGATATTATACAAATTATAAACACTAGTGTGAAATACTTGTTTTTTTATAAAATATTATATGTGATATAATTTTACTAAAATAAGTCCAAAATGGTCCCAAATTTGATTAAAAATAATATAGTGGACAAAAAATAAACATGAATAAAGATTTATGTATAATTTTCTACCATTGAAGGGTTATAATAATTTTAATTTTAATAATTTTATTTATTGTTCTTCTTCTTACACAAGCACTGGATCTACATTTCATAATTATTAATGTTAATTATTTAATATATTAATTTTAAAAATAAATTAATATAATAATAATAAATTAATTATCATTAATTTTATCATTAAATTAATTAATTAAGTATCTTTTATCATATCCATGTCAAAAAAACTATTATAATTTATTAATTTGGCTTTTAATGCCTCGAGCAAGCATTGCTAATGCATTGGCATTAGAATCAAGTTATATGACACTAAAATTATAAAATATATGAAAAAATTAATTATACATAATAAATAATAAATTCTTTTATCAAAGACTTTTGATCACTCAATTAATATATATAAGGAACCAAAATTTACATTGTCAACATTCTGTGCGCACTAGGTTGACACAGACGAAGATCATTTTTATACAAATTATGAAATAATTTATAAATTACTCGATCTGAATTACTTTTGAAAAGTATTTCTATTATAATATCACAATTTATTCATTATAGATGTTTAATAAATATTATATCATTCTTATTATGTGGTGGTATCACAAAAGATGCCATATTTTAAAATGAAACTATATATTTACTATTTAAAACAATAATACTTTTCTAGAAAAATATAAAAAATTAATTCTAAGATAATTTACATATGATTATTTCAAAAATGAAAATTTTCCTTTCAAATTAAAATAATATGATTTTAAAGTTAATCATTCAAATATAACAATATGCGAATTTTTTTAATAAAATTTTTTTCATTAAAAGAAATTATTTATTTTAATAATTATATAATGTAATAAAATTAACTATTTAATAAAAAAATAGTATAATATTGACAAATTAGTCTAGTAGTACCTAGGATATTACAGGAAGAAGTGAGACTGGGAATGTGTTATCACATAATAAATAATTGTTCTTTGGAGTGATCAACCCATGTATGGGGTGATGTATAACTTTCTAGGGATTGGATTATTGTTTTCATTGTTAGAAATATTAGTTAAATATGATTTCATATTAATTTAATGGATTATTTTACTCTGATTATTGATTTACAAGATTTATAGATTTCTCCCTTGGCCTAATATGTAAAGTAGGATGAAAACTTTTCATCATTACATGCATGTAGGAATTCACATGTCAAGAATATGCCAAGAAATATAGATTATGTTGTTTAAAATTTGTTGATGTGCTTTTAATATTTTATTAGCACATATTTTACAAACCAAGTTATATGTTTCAATAACATGTTTAATGTTTACCTACTTTGGTATTTCCTTATCTTAATTCTATAATTTAGATTTTAATTCCTTAATTATATGCCATATTTGATTGTATTCTTATTCTGTAGTACATTTCCATGATTATATTTAAATTCTTCTGTTTATTTGGAATTAATAGTGATAAATTATCATGTTCGAGTGATTTCCATGAATATACAACTTATTAATTTTATTCATTTATGTTTCCATGCTTCGGTTCTTGTTCAACATGGGAGGAAACATAATAGTTTTGATTAAATGTGAGTAATTTACAATTGTTTGTGTGTATGGGTGCTATATAAATAAGAAAATAATTAATTATATAATCAAAACCATATTGAATCAATTTTTATATAAGGATTCTTTGATCAATGTTAAAATTGTTTAATTTTTATTTTATTCTAATAAAATTTATTGTGGTGAAATGTGTTCCAATTTTTCCAATTTGTATAGTGTATGGAAACATTATGAATTGAAAAATAATGACATATATAATCGAACCATTGTAGGCACACCTTATATATTTAAATCATTTTGTATAAATATTGAATATTTTTAATTTTATTTTATCTTAGATAAAATGGATGTGGTTAGATGGTAGTTTCTTAGAACATGTAATGTGTATGAGCACATTACACGTTAAGGGTGGTTGAAAATAAAATCAAACCATTTGTTATGAGCCTTATGTCTAGGAATTTCTACAAATGTAAATATTTCTCAAATATAACTTTAATGGATTTATTACTTTTTAAAGTATATATATTTATTTCTTGGGAATAATGACCCATTTGGCTATAAGAAAATCTAAATTCATTACTACACCTATGAAAGCTATTTGGGGCATGTTATTTAAAAAATAAAAATGCTAAGGCTATTTAAAATAATTAAGTATTGAAAATTATTAGGTTTATATTAGTGGAACCTTTAATAGCATAACAAGACCCTACTTGGTCACCATTCTTTTAATATACTATAATTATTAACACTATGGTGGTATGTTATCATATCTGAAAGGGTGGTAATTTAATGTGCTTTCATTTATGTCGATTTATACTTGACTAGTACCCATTTAATTAAAATAATACCTTTTAATATTCCTTATATATTTTCTTCGAGGCATTATAAATAAATTAATGGTGTTTAAATTGGGTTTTTGTGATAAATGGATAAATCATAATGGGATGCAACTAAATAATAATTCTTTATAAAAAGATATTTAATTTCACATGAATGTATTCCCTTGAGTACATATCCAGTTCCTTTTTATTACTGTCTAGAGTTAGTTATTATCTTGAACTAATCCTGGAAACATTTAAATTTTTTGATGATTTTTGGCTTAGTACCTTAATTTGGAACCGTACGTGGTGTTTTATTATAAACCTTGTGTAATATTAGCATAGTTTTTCCTTGAGTATCTCCCCTGAAATAGACATTTGAGTGTTCTCTGTATGCATATTAACTTATGGATCAAGCTGAAGTGATAAACCTTAAGAGTATTAATATTTTATTTGGATGGCCTCATTTTTTGAAAACACTTTTTCCATCGGTTAGGGTCTATCCCTTGTAGTTAGTAGTCTCAAATATTTGAACTCTTGTCCACATGTTTTGACCTTTTGGATATGTGGTAATATTCAAGGTCCATCTAGACTTAATAAAAATCTTATAACCAAAATGACACACTTGTTTTTATGGGAGGTTGTGTGTTATTTTTTGTTTTTTACAATTATGAGGATTACCAAATTCTTTGTTCTAGTTGGTTTAGGAATTCCAACGGCCAGTCATCCATCTAGCAGATCATGTGACCTATCTTCTTCTTTTATTACAGTATTGGATGACTCGAGAGGCCATATGTATATTTTAATGTCACATATGTTGGTGTAGCTCCTTGATAAATCATTTCATAGGATATTAGAAAACTGAATTCATATATTTTATAAGCCTGTGGATACTCTCAGGGATGTTCCTTTTGATCTTGTAATCATAGTGTAATAAGATTTGATATACACAGTACCCTTAGTTTTTCTAAATCCATTAACTAATTTGTTAATTTTGGTGGAATCAATGATCCCTAATAATATAAGATTATAATTTCATTCATCTCCAGAGTATAGTAATATAGGCATTATAAAATAACCCAGACCCATCGTAATGTTCTAGACAGTGTTTTAAATAATATCAGATGTTGTAGAACATTGGTTAGTCGTTTATATTTTAAACCCAATGCTTTGATTCATGGAAGTTTAACATGGGGGTTATAATTAATATTACTATTACAGATCTGAAACAAATGTGGTTATTAGACGATCGTTTCATTCCCTTCAGTTAAATGCTTTCTGAGGTTTGTTAGCCACATAAAGTTCCCACTGTACTAGTCGCATGATCGTGTGTCGTGGGAAGAGTTCCCTTCACCAAAAATCTGATGATAAGGGAACTCCAAGGACAGGGAGGGCCACATTTATTCTAGTTGAATGTGTAATTTTATAAAGGATTCAAAAAACTAGGAAGGAACTTTTGTAAATGGTTGGTCTCTTCTGAAGTGGCCTTGTTGCTGGAAATCCCCTGTCCTATGTTGGTGCACGCGTGATATATCCATGATTTCGTGGTTGGATATGTATGAAACCTTTGCGAATGATGTTTGTCTGGGGTTTTAATTTGTTATATGTTCTTATATGACCATGTAATGCCTTGTGTTTCATGGTTTAGGTGATTAGTTTATGGAAATACATCTATAGGTGAAGAAAAACATTTTTACAAAAAGAGTGTCTATGATCCATTTGGAAACATCGTTTTGATATAACATGAGTGTGTAAGAACCTTTTGAGGACTCTATTTCGATTTAGAAGAAGTGTGTTAGATAATTTTTTTGATTGTTTATGTCATCTTAGTGTAAAGTCATCTTAAAGGAGACCATGTTCCTTATCATGGTATCATATAGGTATACTAAGATAATGTTATTCTTATGTAATGTTAATGTTTTAAAATCCACTGGTCTTATTGATTGGCTTCTATATGAATGCAATATAGAAGAGTGGTTGATTGAAGGGGCATGGTTAGTCCAAGTTGACACCTGGGTTCCCATGTAGGAATGTCTTGGACAGACCAATGGGCACTAGCAATTCCCTATGACTTGATCGCCAAGAGGATTCCCCTTTTGGGTCAATAAATTCTCATATTATATGGATATTCATCTTGCAACAAAATATATCTTGTAAACACCAACTACATTTTACATTGGATGATATACTTGTAATCTAATTGTGGACAATGAGATTACCTCAAACTTCATTTAGGCGGAGATGGGCTATTTTAATTAAGATGATACTAATGTTCCATATAAAGAATTGTTTCCATGTTTTTTCTAGGGTATGATGGGTTAAATGGTTATTTTGGAAAGATACATCACTATAATATGGTTACATTATTTAGTGATCATGCTATGTGAGGCATTTAGGTTCCTTCATCTATAGGAACCAATTATATCTTTAAAAATGTTTCAGTCATCTACATTGAGTATTTTTAAAATAGTTGTATGATAGTGGATTGAAATGACTTCCCCTTGTATCATTATATAATTTTGATCTAAAATTGATCCATTATTCAAATAATATCTGTTTTCATTAGTGTCCTTGTAATTACATAAGCCCGACTTGGAAGACAACTACAATTGTATAGATAATATGATTTATAATTGGACCCTAAATTCGAGAACCTTTAGTGGAAGCACAATAGGCAGCATTATTAATGATAAAAAGGGAGATCATGCCTCTAGTTTGATGGGATAGAGTACAGTCTATCCCAATGGAACAGATTAGAAAATAATATTTGTATGGATTTTGTGTGGCTCATGTATTGTATGTTAAGGTGACGCTTGATGGTGTATTGAAATTTTGGAAACACAATGTAGTCGTTGGAATTAGACTTCCTGATATAAGTAGGGAATGTGATTTTTTTTCTCCCCTAGGTTTCTCACTCATGATAAGTTCCAAGGTGGGGGATTATAGAATTCCATTTTTTGCATCAAATTAAATAATAAGGTAATTATAATTTTTTCAATGGGTGGATGATTTGTTTAGTAGAACGTGCATCAAAATGGAATTTAAATATATGGAAAACATCACTGTGTATCTTTTAGAAGTACATTAAAGACTAAGTGGTCTCTAAAGTGTTTCTTTGAGTTTTATGGGTGTCAAAGACCCAAAGATCTTAAAACTAAAGTTAACTATTAGGGGAAAATGGTTTTTCTAAATCTAAAAAACCTACAAATAAAAAATTGAATCATGATCCATTAGAGTAGGAAGTGCTAAGTAGTTTGGTCAAACAGTGCAGAATGGGATTCTAGGTCCTGAAATCTATTGTAGGTTCATGAAAATTGGTTTATTCATAGTGTGTGCAACGTTAGAGATTATTTTTTCATTAATAGTGTAGGGATATCCATGGAAAATAACATAGATCATAGTTGGTGTATGGTTTGGCCAACTATGCATCCAAACCATGCTCTTTATTCTATTTGGTTTAAATGAATATTCTACCCTTAATTATCATAAATTTCAAAAACATATTTTCCTCCTATACTTTTCATGTGGTCTCCCCCTCCTTCCATGCATTTATCTCTCCTTCGTTTTGACATAGGGATCAAGGGATCTGCATTGTTTATCCTTCATTTGCATCATCATTGAAAGTAATGAAAATATCTCAGTAAGCTATATCATCATAAAACTATTCATTCAAGTTTATACAATCCTCTATTTTTATATTTAATGTGACCCATTTTTTCTATTTTTAGGGTGTTGCATAATTTCTTTGATTTCATTCGAACTAGACCAAATTAAGAATCAAAATCATATATGTGGGCCATCCTTGGTATATAGTAGGTCTTCTATAGATTTTTCATAAATTTTTTACTTCATGATAAATTGATGTCTTTTTGCTGCACATTGTTTCTTCTCGAGAATTTCATAAACAAATTTCATTATCCTAAAATTGATATAAGCACATTGGTATGATTCTAATGGGTGATATTTAGTAATTAGGGGTTTTTGAGCATCATCACGGAAACCCATTGGGTTCAACCTAATGATTTTCCCCTTTTATACTTGATTGATTAAATACATGAAACACCATCCAAGTGTTCGTCATGGGTGTTAAAGGGTCATTAACAATTTATTTAAATATTGAATGAATCCAAGGAACCTATTATGTTGTTTTCCTGAAAAATAAATTGTCTATCCCTTTTACATAGTTTCCTAACTGATCAAGGAACCACTTTTATATTCCTCTTATAGGCATGATTTTTCATTCCATGTTTGATATATTTCTAAAATGATTATTTGGATGAATTGATTTATGCCTCATGAACGTGATGCTATTTTTGGATAAATTAATTATTTTATAAACAATGTCATGTTTTCTAATAAAATCCAATGATGACATGTCTTGTCTTCAGTGAAAATTTATATCTATGGTAGGAATTGTTTAAATTGATAGCCATTATATTTATTTTCGTTGAGATATTATGTTCCCCCTTGTTCTTTTAAAATGAAATAGAAAAGGGGTGTCATACTTTTTAATGTTATATTGATTCATGCTAAGGAACGATTACCAGCATGGCCCCCAATATTTTCTAATTTAATTAATTAAACGATCTATGAATGTCATGAGTGAATTTTGGTTTTCAATCCTAGTTATTCTAATGATTGGATTTTTTTCTTGAGATTATTTTGGTTGTTTGAGCTGTTTATATGATGGTAGTGAAACATATATGCTAGGGATGGCTCACAATTCATTCTTATTACCTCAATATGAGCACTCATAGTTCAATTTGATAAAAACATTGGATGGGATCGTTGAAGAGAATTTTGCACTAGGCCCTAGGAGAGACTGGGTCCCCTACATGAGATATTTGGAATGGTCTGAGTGGTTTTATTCTCACACTTTTGTAACAGTGATATTTGTGAGTCCTTTCACTGATTGCCTTAGATAGACTCTAACATTCGTGAGCCTTACAACTCTCCAAGTAGGGTTCCCCTTTGAAGGGTTAGGGATGTTTTATATTTCAAATTGGTAATACATTTTTGGAAAGGGAGAATTGTTTATAATTGATATCCATGGGATGATATGGAAATCCAAATCATATTCCTAGGTTCATAATATCTCATAAAACATTTTTTCATGAAGATTATGATCCTATTTTTCCCAAATATCTTGGTATAGGGGCTCATGGATCATACATTTCTTACTTAGTCCGAAGTAGGTATGGTCATCCATGTGCCCTTGACAATCCTGACATGACTTGGTTATTTATTTAATCTGTATTTTATATTTAATTTAATATGCCTGTAAAATTATTATTTTATATGGAAAAAACTAAATTATTCATAGATGTCATTGGTAGTGGAATACTGAGTATATCTCACACACTATTCAAGATTTCATTGCACTGTATTACCCTAATCAATCTCAATGGTAGCAGGATTAAGATCCTCAGCTTACATATTATATTGTGCATTATACCTATAATTTTAGTGCATAAGAATGATATATTACTCAGGATGCTCGTGGACGTTTCCCATATCCCCATTTTTTATTTTCATTTATTCTATTGTATTGTACTATACTACCTATAATGTGTTACTTGTTTTCATTTTTGTATCATAATCCAAACATTCCAATATTATTGAATATGTCATCGATGATCTTTAAACAATTATTATATCCACCTTCAACCTTCTGTTCATTTACTATTTCTTACAATTTTGTTTAGGGATTCTCAGTTGTTACACTACTATTCGACTTTGACCATGACAGTATTGTCTCCCCACCGTAAAACCATTACACCATTTCTATAGTTCTCCATTATTTAGCATACAAGGAATCATGTTTGAGGCCATGTGGTGGCTGGTACATCTACCAAATTAGGGTTCAGTCGGGTTGGGTTGTTACAATTATGTAATTATTATGACTCTCATACCTTCATAATACCCACATTGTGAAAATACTATAACCTTAATCATATTTACGGAAGACTACTGACTCAAGAGGTGATGTTACCAATTCATTAATTACATGGAAGTTATTAATTAAAGGTTTAAGGTAAATATGTAATATATATGACATAAAATTTATAACATAATTATGAAATATCATTTACTTTATATTTTTTAAAATCCGATAAAAACAACATGCATACGTACGTAAAACCTACCTTCTCCATGAATAATGTATTTTATTTCAATAAATAAATTTTATGAATTATAGTAAATAAATATATATTGAAAATATATGATATCTATATCATGGATAAAATTAAGTAGATCAAGAAACAATGAACTATTATAGAGGACTAAAAAATAACAAGTTAAAACTTATGTAGAAAACAAAGTAGTTATTTCCCAAAAAGGCCTTAACATGAAATTTTTACTAAATATATAATAAAATTTCATTATAATCCCATATATGGTATTATATATATGAATATGGTTGATTAATATATAAATATAATGAAATAATTGTTTTTATATGTGAGGTTTTGAATGTGTTTAAAGGAATTCAAACTGTATGGTAAGGGATTTCGATCTCGATTTTTACTTCTATAAGACACATGCTATATTCACCACCTATTTCTTTTATTTGGTGTGTGTACATCCAATGAATTTATTTTATGATTATTTTATATATAATTATTGGTTTTTAAAAATCAATTTTATGATCTCCCTTTCATGGGGTTCATGATTAAAGTGTTACCAAGTCTCTAGGGTATTTCTATCTCAGTTTTATTTCTGGGAAACATATATAACATTATGAATGTGTATCATTTAATGAGGTGTGTATTAAACCCATTTGGATTGTAATTTTGATAATTAAATTATCGTTGTGAAATATTTATTCTTTATTTTTATTTTACCCTTTCATGGGTTTAATGATTCAATGTTATGAAAGTGGTAAGGGTTTTTTGTTAAAATCTCATCGTTTATCGAGATTGTTTATGATTAAGACTCCAATACAATTATATCATGGTATAACTCTAAAAAATTATCATGAATTTTATTATAATATATTTGATAGGAATGTTTCATGTAAGAGTACCAATTTTACACTCTTTGGTAAATAAGATAACTGAGAAATTGTTTTATGAAATCACATCTTATTTCTCTCATCTATTGCAAATCATTTTTTCTTCCAAAAATATTATCTAGAAATATATTTAATTTTTTTTATTATACTTATAAGATTGTTAAAATAAATTTTAAAACATATTATAAATTTTACAAAAAAACTTTTATTGTGTATCATCATGCATTTTTAAAAAACAATTCATGTTTGGATTTTACCAAAATATGAAAAGGGAATTTCTTTTTTTCATGTATGATAATAATAGTATTTACCACTATCATTACTAGTAAATGATTTCAAGATTAAAATAATTTTTTTCAAATATATTTTCAACGAAAATTATTTCATTAATTTATAGTAAATTATTAGGTTATAAATAAATGATGTAAAATTTAAATGAAATTAGAATGATTTTTTTTGTTTTAAAAGGGTTTTTCCCAAGTGGTAATGATATTTTAATCATGAAATGTTTAAAATTGTGTTTAAATGAATTATTAATATCGTTTCAAGATTATTTTCAATGAAAATGATTTAATTAATATTTTTTATAAATTTATTTTCTATGAAATGATATTTTCTTAATGAAATGTCCCAATTAGTCCTTCAAAATTGTTTTCAATCCAAGAAAAATTATTTATGGTTACTTACACTTTATAAGGGATTTGATCAATGGATACCATAATTTTCATTTGTTGACTGGATTGTGGTAATGATGAAATGTTTATTTGGAAAATAGTTTGTCCTCCACCTGTTATACCATGGGAAAATACTTATTAAACCTACTTCTTTTTCAAATGGATATTCTTTAATGAATTTATTTTATGATTATTAATCGTTTATATTTTACAATTTTTATTTTATAATAAAATGTTTTTGAAAACCATTTCATTTTATTAGCTATGATGTGATGATTTGTTTTGATATTGTGTCATAAATATGTATTATTTTCATTATTTGATGGTTATAAAGTTATAACTGAGGATGATGGTTATGTTTTGTCCAAGGATGGTGGTGTCAATATAATTGAGGATGGATGTGACCTATATATTCCTCTAACATAGTGGGTGATGATTTATATATCTCAAGTGATATATATGACTATAATGGGGAGTAAATCCAATTTTTCAATACCAGACTAGAAAGGGGAGTAAACCCAGTTTAGAAAGACATGACTATAATGGATAGTGTTCCCAGTTCAGTAATACATGACTTGGATGGGGTGAATGCTCGATTTAGTATGTGTATTTTTACACTATAATGGTCTCTCGAGTAAACCTTGAATACTATGATGTTTGGGGGAGTGAAACCATCCAACTATGAGGCAAGGGATTCCACTAGTCTAAGTTGTGTGTTCGGACCATGTGGTGTAGCCTCCCAAACTGTTCCTATATATGTTTTTTCAATGAGACTTTTCTATTAAAGAAAGTATTATCAATTATTATGTGCATGCAAGGCATAAATTTCTTATTCCAATATTATGATACTAGGGATTTTGTTTTATGGTTACCTTATGATTCATGTCTTATGAAATGAAGATATTTATATCATCAGTAAGGTTTATGATCTATGATAGGTTGGGTATGAACCATATCATTTACTATTAGACTTATATTATTCTTTCATATGCTCATAGATTGATATATCATGTTTTTTCCTAAATGAGTATCTAATGTAACAATTTCTAAGGTTTAATTTCTATAGGTTATAAATAATGGACTTATGTAGGATAAGTCTATATAGACTACTAAATTGGAAAATTTATTTGTAAAATAGTGATGAAAATTAACCATATTAGAAGTTTGGGTTCCATGTTTCTGTTAGAACTAATGTATTACAGTCCTCATGAGTGTTTATTTAATGTATTGACTATTCATCTATAAATATGTAATATCTATCTTTGATAATCCTATTTCGTTATATTTTTTATCAATGGAACAGATTAGCTAACCATTGGAAACTATGTTTATAAAAAAAATTAGTGGCATACCTTGGGATATTTATAATTATATGTTTGGGGATGTCTCTCAAGAAACTTAAAAGGATATTCAATGTATCAGGAAATGTCCTATATGTTTGGTCAAGGATATAGAGAGTGGATTACAAGAAATCAAATATTAATTAGTGTACTAAATGTTTAGGTGGATCTTCAACAGAGGTACCTAGTGGTAATGTCTCTAAAAGAGTACAGTAATTGGCACTCTATCATCACATAGTGCATGAAAATGGCCCTTGATACATGCATATATTGACTCTAAATGAGGATATGATTTTTAAATAAAAACACTCATTATAAACCCTCATAAAGTATTCAAATATTTGATGACTATGAAAAACCAAGTATAATCCTAAAGTGTCAAATATACAAAATAAGGTGTAATGATTTAGACACCATGTATGTGATTTCCATGATTAATTGGATTATATTGAGATTAATATTTATCGCACTATGGTTTTTAGTTTAATTCATAGGAGGGATTCATAATGAACTCTATTAAAATCTAATATGATAGAAAATTAGATGATGAGTAGAAAGATGGGATAATGAATGGAGTAATCGATTTTTTGATTATGCCTCATAATTTATTATATAATATAATTAAGAACGTGTAATATAAAATAATATCAAACTCACCTTATAATAGGAGGAAAGGGTTAGAGAGGGTTTGGATTAGGGTAATTGTGGAGTAATGAAAATTCAGTTTCCAATTTGTCATGAATGTGAAAAATGAACCTAATTAAATGTATTAGAGTAATGGGAAGATGTTTTCACTATAGAGAATAATGACACAAAGATTTTAACTAAAATGGAAAAATGAAAAATTCAATGATGAAATGGATGAGAATATTTTTCTCCCTAATATATCATGGAATATTTCATAATTTAAAAGTGAAAGGATGGGTATTATACAAATTTATTCCCAAAGAGGAACCATGTGATGAAAATATACAAGGTTGTATGAGTAATGGTTATATTTATGAGGATGAAGAGACTACAGAACACATGTGAATTGAAAGGGGTACTATAGAATCAGATGACAAATCGTAAATATTTTTTTGATAAAGAGTTGCTGTGAATCATTATTTATGTATTGGAATTTAAGGACTTTTAATCTAAATGGTGATATTTTTTAGTATTTTTATTTACAAGTATTTGATTGCGGATTTTGAAGAATAGGATGAATAGTGTTGATGAAACATAAAAGTAATTTTATTGAAATGTAAAATAATGTGGGTAACCCTTAAAATAATTTAGATATTAAGATAATAATTTTGGGATAAAGTGTTTTTGGATGAGAATAAGAAAATTGGACAAAACTTATTACAACAGAACTAATTAATGTTTTTTTTAAAATTGGTTTATTATGTTATTGATGGAGTTAACAAAATTTATGGATATAAGGAATATATAATGTATTAAATTGTCTAATTAAGGAATTATGAAATCATTTATGCTTTATGAATGTTTTTATGGTAATTCTAATTTGAAGAGAATATGTGATGAAGGAATTTACATTTATGTGATGTTAAAATTAAGATCTATTTATTGTTGTTTGAGTTATTAATGAGAAGTTATTTGTGGAAATTTAGTAACATTATCTTTAATGTTTTGGATATGAATTCTTTGTAATGGTAATAAGGATAACCATTTATGAAATTTTCTATGAAAATATATGGATGAGGGTTCATAGATTAACCAAAGTATTTTCACCTTGTAAATAATTAGACAAACCAAGTTCTAAACAATTTTATTTGATGATAGCTATATATATAAGGAATGAATTATCATTCCATTTATGGGACATATGATCTTTTAGTTCATTGGGAATAAACATTTCCTTGTAATTTCATGTATTATGGGATAAAGATCAAATTGATCAAGGCACAACCCAATGGATATATTGTGCCTATGAAATGGAATGAAATAATATAAGTATATATTCGATTAAAAAAATTTCAAATTTCGGAAGAGGATCACAGAATAAAAATTTTCTGTTTTATCATCATTTTATATTACGTTAATGACCTTTTGCACTCCTCTATGGTTTATGGTTTTGTGGTTTGTAAATTTTTTTGGATAAACCACCTTCTTCAAATCTCTGATCTTTATCAGTCAATAATAATTTCTTTTTTTCTTCCTTGTTCAAATCATCACATCCCACATATGTTCTTTTATATGGAAACATAATTATTTTTTATCTTGTGGACTTTTAGGTTTCCAAATTTACCTATTTAAATGATTTTTTATTATTCATTTCTACGATGTGGGTTTCTACGATAGAATATTTAAATGTTAAACTATTAAATTCCTAGATGAATTTTGATGGGAGAGAATGTAGCATCCTAATATTTTGTGAAATATATTTTTTTTCCAATGAATTAAATCTTTTTGTTTTTCAATAATCTCAATCGAGTCCATATTTTTTTACACATAACATTTATTTTTTATTCCATCTTACACAATGATTAGTATAAAATAAACATGTCATATTATTTATATATTATAATAATATTTACCACCCCAGAAATTGAATGGAAGGTATTACTAAAAATAACTAAATTATAAAAATAATTAATAGAATTGTATATATAATTAATTTATTATTAGATATTTAGTTATAAATGAAAATCTAAAATATTTGAAAATAAGTTAAATATTTTTCTATGAGATAATTTTTTTACGAAAACCTATGTTTCCTACCTCAATAAAATAAAATAATTTTTTTTTGAGAATTATTTTATTGATTAATTTATAGTATATATTCAATCGTCTATTTAAAATTTATTGAATATTTTTTCTGGAAAGAGATAAGAATTAAACAAATTTTATGCATAAAACTATATTTTTCTAAAAGGCAGTTTGGTTTACTTTTTATGTAAATATAATTATAATCATAAATTTGGAAACATATACAAATTTTTTTTGAAATTATATAATTTATTTTTAAAATAATCATATCAAAATTATCTTAGGGTGAATAATTAGGATTTCTCTAAAAAGTCACATTATTAAGAGTTCTAAAAAATACCTAATTGTAAATGAAAACCACCTATTCATTTAAATAATTCATATTTTAAAATTATTTTAAAGTAAAATAAGTTCAATTTTGGATAATTTAATCCAATATAATTAATTTGAATCATTTTCAAATTGAATTTGTAAAAAAAACAATTGAACATTTTCACTTTACAAACCTACTTTCTCGTCATGTCAGTGGGAATAAAATTAAAATAAAATTTTCTAAATATATAAATAGAATTTCAATTTTTATTTTACAAATTATTATTTATAATAAATTATCATGTATAATAATTTGGACATTATTTTTAAAAAATATGATAAATAATTATAAAATTTATTTACCACGGTGAAGGAAAAAACTGGTTTACTGGTGGGTTCAATAAAATATATAATGTAATATATAACCATACAATTTTTCAAAAAACAATTTTATAGCCATATTTCAACCATATTACCTTATGTTTTTTAGTGTTTTTGTTATAATGTTCAATAAGTGTCACCAATAAAATATTTGATGTAATGAAACAAATAATAAATGAACCTTCATTTCATTAAATATCTTTAAAGCCATGGGATAGGGTTAAAAAAATTATTTTTTTTAATATATAAATTTTTATCATGTTTAGTAATATAAATTTGTTTGAGGTGAAAAAATTACATTAAATTATTAAGATTCTACAACACATTAATTATTTAGTTATGAAATAAGTAAAGGATATGAAACTAAAATTATAAAAAAGTGATGTAAATTGAATGAAATTTTGGGTTCCATTATTTTTTATATCAAAATATAATGTTAAACATGTGTGTATATATTTTATTATAACTATATCATTTTATTGTAATTTTATAAAATTAAATTTACAATAATAATTTCAAAATTAGAATTAATTTTATTTTATAAAAAATTATATTTTATTAAATGATGTATAATTACTAAAAGCCATATATTTTTGAAATTAATTTTCAAATGATAAAAAATAACAACTAAATTCCATTCATGGACCCATTAATATTTTATAATGACTATGTTGCTAGTAAAATTATAAAAACAATTCGTTGCTAAGGTTAAAATTGTGCTCCTTCACGTTACTTTAACTTGTGTTAAAATTATTTATCAACACACATTGAATTTTTTATTCATAAATTTGATATAATATTTAGAATATGTGGTTCCAAATTATCCAGAAATTATCATTATAATTTTTCTTTAAAGGATAAATTACCTTTGTTAAAATGACTAATTATGATATTAAAAAATAGAAAATGGTAAAAATAAGGAAACATCAACGTTAAGGAAAAAAAGGCCTAAAACATTGTTTCATTGGGTGTTTATTATTTTTATAGACCTTATAATACACCAAACCCATTAATAATAAATTTTTTATCTAATTGAAGTATGTTTTTTCTCTCATTAGTGAATACATTTTGGTATTTATAAAATCTCCACTCCTCCTCAACTATGAAATGGCACTCACTAAGCTAACTTATTCAATCCTCAAAATACATTTGGATCAACAATGTATTCCAAAATTCATTAATCTCATAGTAGAATCCATTTTTTGGGTAAAAATAAATTATAAGAATATTTCATTGAAACCTGAAGGAGGATACCAAAAGAAAAGGTAACGTTCATCAATGAGAATTTTTTATTTATACCTCCACCATATTTAATTATTATTAGAAAAATATAATATAATAAATACATTATATTTTTATAATTAATTTTTTTTATGTTAATGGAAAGATAAAAAACCATTTCCACTTACATCAACTAGGTTATGAAATCAACCTTCATGTGTATGGTGGACTACCTTCTCATGAACCAATTTTATTCATTTTTTCACTATGACATCTAAATGATTGTCGTAATGATGGATTTATATTTTAAATTTTATATATATTATATTTATATGGTTATTATAAACCTTTAATTATAATATCACACATTCCTTCAAACCCTCCACTTTGTGGAAATATAATGTCATAACTCATGTGTATAAAGGACTAGAGCCTCATGCAAGGATGGAATTTGATCATTTTAACACCCCATGTTTTTCTAAAAATAAATAGAATTACATGGATCTTTGTTTTAAATTAGATATTTCAAAATATCCTTTAAACATAATTTTATTTCTTATAAGTTTTGAATTTAAAAAAATGGTCTTCTATAATTGTCTTCAGTATTTTATCTAGATTCTATTGGAGCCAACTTGTTTTTTGGGTGAATAGTAACATACCCTTATGAATAGTAATATGGCCCTAATGAATATTAAATTTTATTATTATTTTATTTTCTTAAAGAATTAATATAATAACATCTTGGTTAATTTTTCATCGTGATAAAATGTAGTTATAGTTTTTAAATAATTAATTTTTGAATTAAGTATGATTTAATGTAAAATTAAATTAACAATATTTATACAATTATTTTTAAAAAATAGACTTATTTTTTTAATTAAAATGTTAATAAATGGTTATGGATAATTTTTCTAATTTTTCTGGAACAATTGATTTTTTGGTGAATAATAAAAATACCGCTTTTAGTTTCGGTGTGTTAATGACATCATTAATGGTGTAATATTGATTTAATAAATCCAGTCGACTTGTGTATAGATATATAACATGTGAGGTTTCCCAAATGGCTTATACCATGGGAAAATACCATGGGAAAGACCATGGTTTTGAAAATACCACTCATGAGGTGTCTATTGGAAATTATTGAAATATTCCCACACTTTTCCTATAAATACAAACCAATTACTTCATTAACTCCATTCCCAATTCCTCCTCAATGAAGCTCTGAACTCTATACATTACTAGTAGTCCTCCCATGGTTTCTTCGAGCCCTCAGGGTCCCAACATTCATGTTCTAAGAGTTACTCTACAAGGTAATAAAATTCTCAATTTCATTCTTTTTCTATTCACGTTCTCTTTTATGTGTTATAACATTAATGTTTCCATATCATGTTCTTATTTCCTTATTATTTTTTATCTAATATATATTATGATTCATTTATGTATGTGTGACCCTTTTCCACTATCTTTTTAATATTTTTAAAACCATTTTTCGTAGAGGTTAGGCTGCCGAATTATTGTAAGAGATTTCTCAATTATTATTTTATTTTGAGTTTGATTATTTTCTTATTCATTAATCATCTATTATTACTCAAGAGGCATGAAATATCAATAAACAATGTATTTTTTTTATGTTCTCATGTTCATGGAAAATTCATAATCATTATTGTTCTCCTCTCCCACTTATTCAATGAATAAAAACGGTGTCCGTGATGTGTTGAACTACCGACATTATATATGATGTGATTTCAATTTTCATTGACTCTATCAAGTATGGTTGTGAAACCATTTTTATGGTTGAACAAAGTTATAATATATGTGTTATAGATCGTCCATGGTTTTGGAATTATTTTTAACACATAGTTTTATTTTTTAAAATGAAATGAGTTCGTTATTATCAAATTACCACTGAATTGATCTAAACGAACATCATTAATGTTTTATCTTATGAATCATCCTCAGTTAAGAATTCAAAATGATAAATGGTATAATTTCTGTTACTGGATAAATGTAAATACTTCTTCATTACAGTTCTGGAGTTTCACTTCCAATCGGAAAGAACACCCACCATGAACCAATCAGGGAAATCTTGTAAAGAACTCACCCAAAAACTGTGCAAGGAGAAAAATACTGATAATTAAAGGGTGAAATCATGTAATGAAATGATAATATAAGATGTTATAAAAATTAAAATTTTTCTTTAAAATTCAAATAAAACTTTTTTAACCATTATACATGATTTTTATACAATTTATAAGTAATACAAACCTGAGTTAAGGGAATTCTTAACCCGATTTCCATTATTTGGTTTAACCTTCTACTTCATTATTTATGTGCTATTTAAATTTTTTATGTTTATATAATGTTTTATTATGTCTATTTATAGTATATATACATACTCCATCACCTATATTAAGTGTCTATTCAATTTTATGATATTTATAAGGGGGTTTTCTTTAAAAATCATAATTTTAAATTCGGTTTTACGAAACTCTAAAGCATTGTTTTATGGAATTATTCATATTTTATGATTATGTTTTGGTTATTGGGAATTATTTATGATGAAGTGTGGTACCTATATCTCCCTCAAATTTATTGTGTATGTGTCTGTTGGAGGTTGGTTGTATGGTTACTCCAAGTGTAACTGTGATGGTTACACAAATTGTAAGCTAATTGTGAGGGTTACAAATTATAATGTAGCTAAGTGGTTAACAAGATTAAGGAAGTAATACCCCAAGATACCTTTATGATTATATTTATGTTCTCATGTTTTTTTGGTTCTTGTGTAAATCTCATGTTTCACAAAGTACGTATATTTGGGTGACAAGTATGCCTTTTGTAAATGCTTTCATACATTCTGATTATTCATAAACTAATGTGCTCTTTCCTTAATTTCTATCCCTTACAGATATTTTTTTTCTGATTCCAAGTTTTTAAATGATTTTCACACGTTAATATATGTGTATGAAAAAGTAGAAAGACATTTTAAATGTTGAATAATTGTCAAGGATTCTTGTTTAATTTTTAATGTATTATATTTTGAAAACAATGGAAACAATTTTTATTGTATCCACTCTGTAATAATTTGTAATTTTATGAATGTATTTTCCCATTTCCCTAAATGTCTAAACAGGAAAATATA
Source organism: Viscum album (assembly GCA_963277665.1). Lineage (NCBI taxonomy): Eukaryota > Viridiplantae > Streptophyta > Magnoliopsida > Santalales > Viscaceae > Viscum > Viscum album. Next base: position 1,593,576,219 of record OY728130.1, on the reverse strand, counting down.
CTCAATTCAAGAGGAAGTGTTTTCTTGACTAAATTCATGATTATGTATGTAATAAGTTTGGTCCTTATAGTTGGTATCAGAGTATTGTTTAGATAACTATAGGGGTTAGGGTGATGTTAAAAGATTACCGTAAATGATTATTAATCTATTATTAATTTGATTTTTTTAGAATTCAAATATTACCATGTTACTTCATCTAAGATATGTTTGTTCAGAATGGTTTTCTACAGAAGGAACAGGGATGCTGAAGAGGAAAGGCACCGAAAGAATGACATCTTTCAGGATCTATAGCTCGGAATGGTAGGGATTGGAACTGAGTAGTTTGTGACAGTAATGGATCAGCTAATATAGGAAATAAATTGTGGTGTCATCCATGGAAGAGAACTAATAGAGGTACCACAATGGAACATGATATTAGTATAACATTTTACGAGACAACAACCTCTTGCATTCAATATATCTTCTGACCTAGTAGCAGATGAAGGATGGATCAAATCTCTTGAAAACATATTAAATGTTCTGGGATGTTTAGGTAATCAAAAGGTAAGTCTTTCAATTTATTGTTTTGAAGGAGAAGATGATCAGTGGTGGTCAATGGTAAGGAATATCAGGGGTAGATAGGATTTGGATGCCTTAGATTGGGATGAATTTAAAATTCATTTCATTGAAAAATATTTTCCAAAGATGGTGCGACTTAGAATACAGAAACATTTCCTTGAATTGAAACAGAATGAGGGAGATATAGTGGTTGTGTATGAAAAAAACTTCCCCTGATAGACAAGGTATGCTCTAAATCTTATTCTAGATCATGATATCAAAATAAAATACTTTTACTCAGGAATGAAGCCAAGGTATCAATGGGAATTTGCCTCCCGTGAATTCATAAGTTATGAGAAACTTGTCCAATGTGATGAGAGGGTAGAGATGGAGTTTTCCGATGATCACAAGTATTTTGGAAACAAAGAGTTGAAGAGGTAAAGATGTCAAGAAATGGGTAATAATCAACCAACGGAATCTAATGGTAAGAAAATCCAAATTCCAGTTTCTGAAATGTGTTGCAAGAAACACCCTGGGGAATGTCTTAACAAAACATGGAAGTGTTTTAAATGTGGTATGTTTAGACATATGACCCGAGATTGCAATGAAAATGATCATAAGACTAATCATGATAAGAAGACTGTAAATTGTTTTAAATGTTGTGAAATGGGTTATTATGGAAATGTTGGCCCATGGAGAGATCCGAATAATGCTAAGAATCTAGACTACAAACAGAAATGTGAAGTGAGATCCTTTGCGACTACGTCAGCAGATGTTAGGCTATCCAATGAAGTTGTATCAGGTACATTGTTTGTTCACTTAGATTTGGCTAATGTTTTTTATATGCGGTCTACACATTCCTTCATCTCTTAGAAATTTTATGGTAAATTGGAAAGATCAACTCAAAAAAATAGACCTTAACTTGTTGTTAAAACACTTGGGGAAATGTTATCTCAAATAATAATTATAAGAATCTTTCCATTGTGGTATGTAGAAATTCTTTACCTACAAACCTTTTTGTTTTACACTTAGTTGAGTTTGATGTTATTCTTGGAATAGATTGGCTTTCTGATTATCATGCTAAGATCGATTGTAGAGCTAAATGAGTTGTTCTTCAGAAAACTTTTCAGTTTGTATACAAGAATGAACCCATTCTATTGATAATATATCCAGATACTGAGAAATAATTAAAAGAAGTAAATGAATGTTATCTTGCTCATATTATTGAAAACAAGGGAACTATTAAGATGAATGAGGTGCCAGTGGTAAATGAATACCTTTATGTTTTTCCCAATGATTTACCCAGTGTCATACATGATCGGGAAATCGAATTCACAATTGACTTAGTTCCTGATAATAAGCCAATTTCAAAACCCCCTTATCATATGGATCAAATAGAACTTCTTGAATTGAAAAATTAGTTACAGGATTTGATTGATAAAGGTCTCATTCATCCTAGTACTTCACCATGGGGAGCTCCTATTTTTTTGTTAAAAAGTAAGATGGTTCCATGAGACATTGCATTGATTTTAGAGATTTGAAAACATCATTGTTAAAAAAAATTATCCATTGCCTCATATCGATGAATTTTTTGATTAGCTCCAGTGAGCATAGTACTTTTGCAAGATTGACTTGAGATCCGGATACCATTAGCTAATTTTGAAGGAGGATGAAATCCCAAAAATAGAATTTTGTACTAGATATGGGAATTATGATTTTGTTGTTATACCGCTTAGATTTACTAATTCACCTGATGTATTCAATAATCTTATTAATAGAGTATTACATGGGTCCTTGGATAAGTTTGTGGTTGTATTTATTGACCAAATTTTTGTATTTTCTAAAAATAAAGAGGATCATGAAAAAAAATTAAGTATTGTTTTACAAACCTTAAAATATAAGAAACTGTATAGAAAATTCAGCATGTGTGATTTTTGGTTGCAATAGATTTCTTTTCATGGGAACATTATAAATAAGGACGGAATAATAGTTGATCCTGCCAAAAAATATTATTTGATGAATGGACAAAACCCACAAATGTTACAGAGATTCGTAGTTTTCATGGCATAGCAGGTTATTACAGATATTTTGTTAAGAACTTTTCATTGTTATCTAACCCAATAACTAAGTTAAGACGGAAAGGGGTTAAATTTGTTTGGACAGAAGAATGTGATTTTTTTTTCAGGAACTGAAGAAGAGATTAGTGAATTATCCAGTTTTGGCCTTACCTTCCTGGAATGGTTAGTTTTTCATCTACAGTGATTCTTCTTTGAAGGTACTCAGTTGTGTTTTGATGTAGAATGATCATGTAATTACTTATGCTTCAAGACAACATAAACCTCATGAGCTAAATTATTTCACACATGATTTGGAATTGTTAGATGTGGGGTTTTATTTGAAATTTGGAGTCATCATTTATATGGAACCAAATTTCAAATATATACTGACTATTCAAGTTTGAAGTATATATTCACTCAGAAGGAATTAAACATGAGGCAGAAAAAATGGCTAGCACTGATAAAGGATTAAGACTTCACAATCAATTACCATCCTGGAAAAGCAAACAAGTGGAAGATGCCTTAATTCGGAAACATCATGCATCATTAACCATGATATGTTTGTAACATGATCCCTTGATTAATGATTTGACGAATTTTGGCTTAGAATTTGTTGGTGTAGGAAATACCTCGGTTTTGTTTCGGGTTTCAGTGTATTCTTCATTTTAAGACAGAATTAAGCAAGTTCAAAAAAAATTCCATGAGCTACAGAAAAAGGTATAATTGGTTTAAATGGGGAAGTTTCTAGAATTTTATCTTGATAAAGATTGAGTTTAGAGATTTGGTAAAATGTTTTGTGTGCCTTGTGATTCCTAGTTGAATAAAGAATTGTTGTGTGAAGCTCATAGTTCTCCATTTATTATTCATCGTGGATGTACTAAGATGTACACAGACATTCAAGAGTATAATTGGATGGATGGAATGAAAAGAGATAATGCTTATTTTACCATGAAATGTTTGACATGTCAATAGGTTGAAGTAGAGTTGTAGTTATCAAAGGGGATGCTATCGCATTTTCCCGTGCTAGAGTCGAAATGGGAGAATTTATCCGTCGAATTTGTGGTTGGACTACAAATGAATTCTTAAGGTAACTATGCGATTTGAGTTATTGTTGATCGGCTAAAAAAGTATGCACATTTTCATTCTATTCGAGATACAATGTCATTGGATCAGCATTCTCAATTGTACCTCAAGAAGATTATAAGGTTACATGGATTTCATCTTTCCATTGTATCTGACCGGTATCTGAGGTTCACTTATAACTTTTGGAAGGGACTTTATAAGTCATTGGGCATAGAGTTAAATTTCAGTACAACTTTTCATCCTCAATCAGATGGGCAGTCCGAACGAAAAATTAAGACATTGGAAGATATGCTTCGAGCTTGTTCAATCGACTATTAGGGAAGTTAAGATCAACATTTTCTTTAGTTGAGTTCTCTTATAATAATAGTTTTCATTCTAGTATTCAGATGGTACCTTTTGAGGCCATGTATGGTAAGTGGTGTCGGAATCAAGAATTTTGGGATGAAGTCGGTGAAAGAAAGTTGATGGGGCCAGAATTAGTAGAAGAAGTGGATGAAAAAGCGAGGATGATCCAGCAACACATGAGGACAACTTAGAGAAGTATGAAAAGTTATGTAGATAACAGAAGGAAAGAATTATATTTGGAGGTAAGTGACCATGTTTACCTTAAAATATCTCTTTGGAAAAGTGTGATGTGTTTCGGAATGAATGGAAATCTATGTCCATGGTTCATCGGTCCTTTTGAATTCCTGGAGAACGTTAGACCAATTTCATACTGAGTAGCTCCACTTCCAAGATTGACTCAGGAAGACAATGTTTTTCATGTTTTGATATTAAGAAAGTATGCTCCATATTTGTCACATGTCTTGAGCCCTGAAGTATTTTACCTAGAATATAACCTTTCTTATAAAGAGAAACTAGTTCATATTATTGATTGAAGGGAACATGTATTGTGGAATAAGGTAATCCACCAATTAAAGGTTTTGTGGAGAAACCACGTTGTTGAAGAAGAAACATGGGAGTGTGAAAATGCTCTGGGGGAAAAGTACACTCAGTTGTTTAATAAGTAAATAAATTTACGAGGATGCAATTTCTAGAAGTTGGGGATAATGTTACACCCCAAGTGTTTATAAAAACAAATAAAAAGGCATGGAACTTTTTTTAATGTTGATATTTATAAATAGACTTTGAACATAATTTTATTTCTTATATGTTTTGAATTTCAAAAAATGTTCTTCTAAAATTGTGTTCAGTATGTTATTTAGATTCTATTAGAACCAACTTGTATTTTAGGTGTATAGTAACATACCCTTATGAATAGTAATATGACCATAATGAATAGTAAATTTTATTATTATTTTATTTTCTTAAGGAATTATGATAATAACATCTTGTTTAATTTTTCATCGTTATATAAAACCTGTTAATGTTTTTAAATAATAGATTTTTGAATTAAGTATGATTTTATTTGAAATTATTAAAATATTCCCTTACTTTTCCTATAAATACCTAGACATTCCTTCATTAACTTCATTCCCAATTCCTCATCAATGAAGCTCTGGCCTTTTTACCTTCTTAGTAGTCCTCCCCAGGTTTCCTAAATCCCCCACGGTCCCAACCTTCATGTTCTAAGGGTTACTATGCAAGGTAATAAAATTCTCAATTTCATTCTTCTTCCATTCAAGTTCTCTTTTAGGTGGTATAGATTTCAAGTTTCAATACCATATTATTATTTCCTTATTATTCGTGATCAAATCTATATTATGAATCATTTCTAGATGGATGAACCCTCTCCCCTCTCTTTTTAATTTTTTTTAAAACAATGTTACATAGCTGTTAGGCTGCCGAATGTTTGTAAGGGAATTCTCAATTATTATTTTATTTTTAGTTCCATTCATTTCTTATTATTTCTTCATATATTCTTACCCAAGAGGAATTAAATCTCCAGAAATAATGTATATTATGTATGTTCTCATGTTCATGGAAAATTTATAATCATTATTTTTATCCTCTCCCACTTATTCATGGAATTATAACATTTTCTGTGATGTGTTGAACTACCGACATTATGGATGATGGGATTTAAATTTTCATTAAATCTTTCAAGTCTGGTTATGAAACAATTTTTTTGGTTGAACATAGTTATAATATACTCTTTATAGCTCATCCATGGATCAGGAATTCGTTTTAACACATGGTTTTAATTTATAAAATGAAATGAGGTCGTTGTTATCAAAGAACCACTAAAATGATCTAAACAAACAGTATTAATGTTTTAACATATAAATAATCCTCATATAAGAATTCAAAATGATAAATGGTATAATTTATGTTACTAGATAAATGTAATTACTACTACATTCCAATTTTTGTGTTTCACTTACAATCGACAAGAACATACACCATGAACAAATCATGGAAATCTTGTAAACAACTCACCCAAAAATAGTGAAAGGAACAAAATACTAACAATTAAAGGGTGAAATAATGTTATAAATGATAATATAAGACGTTATAAACATGAATATGTTTCTGTAAAATACTAATAAAAATCTTCTAACAATTATACTGGAATTTTAAACATGTTTTATGTAATAAAAACCCATGGTAAGGGAATTCTTAACCCATTTTCCATTCTTTGGGTTATCTATCTACTTAATTATTTATGTGCAATTTAAATTTTTTGTGTGATGGGTTCTATTTTTATTATGTCTATTTATAGTATATATACCTACTCCATCCACTCTATTAAGTCTCTCTTCAATTGCATGATATTTATAAGGGGATTTTCTTTAAAAATCATATTTTTAAATTCGGTTTTATAAAATTCCAAAGAAATGTTTTTATAGAATTGTTCATGTTGTATGATTATTTTGTGGTTATTGGGAATTATTTATGATGAAGGGTGGTACCTATATCTCCCTCCAATGATTTGGGTAAGTGTATGTTGGAGGTTGGCCTTATGGTTACTCCCAGTGTAACTGTGATGGTTACACAAATTTTAAGGTAGTCATGAGGGATACTTATCATAAGTTAGCTGAGAGAGTTACATGATTATTTATTTAAAACCCCGAGATAACTTTATGATTATATTTATGTACTCATGTTTTGTTTTGATCCTATGTAAATATCATGTTACAAAATGTATGTATATTTGGGTGACCAGAATGTATTTTGTAAATGCTTTTATACGTTAGGAGTATTCATGGACTAAGGTTCTCTTTCCTTCATTTCCATCCCTTACTAAGCTTTTGTGCTCATCCAAATTTTTAAATTATTTTCACATGTTAATGGATGTGTAAGACAAAGAAGGAAGCCTTGTTAAATGTTAAATAATTTTCAATGATTCATTTTTATGTTTTAAGGTTAAATATTTTAAACAAAATGGAAACTGTCTTTATGGTATGCACTCTGTAATAATGTGTAATTTTATGAATGTATTTTCCCAATTCCTTAAATCTCTAAACTTGAAAATATCCTCAATGTATGAATAAGTGTTTTCTTGACTAAAGTCAATATTATGTATATGATAAGGCCAGGTCCTTATATTCATAACATACATAGAATGTATTAAGGATTGGTTTAAGGAAAATAATTGATATATATGAAATAAAAAATGATTATTTAGTTATAAAATATTATTTTATTTTATTTCTTTCAATATGATAAGAAAATAAAAAACAATGTTCATTGGTACGTACGACCTACTATCTCCAGGAACTGTGTATTTCGTTTCTATCACTAAATTTCACGAATTAATATTAAAAAGTATATATTGAACTTATATGTTGTTTATATCCAATTTAATGATCCTGCGGTGATTAATCCATGACTAAATTATGTGGACGAATAAATAAATACTTAATTAATATGCATAAAATAATATAGTTTCTCCTCAAAAAATGACATTAAAATTGAATTGATTATAAAAAGGAATTAAAAAAATCATAAAAAGATGTTTATGGTATGATAAATATGAATATTATTTTTTAATAATTTATAATAAAATTATATTTTATATTTAGGTGTTTTTGAATGTGTATAAAGGAATTCCTTACTTAAGGTAACATATTTCTGTCACAATTTTTTACTTCTATGAGATGCATGTCATGTTAACCACATCTTTATATTTTGTTCTTTGAATAATTCCCATAAATTTATATTATTATTCACATAAAAATAATTATTTTTATTTATATATAAATTATTTTTATATCTATTTCATGGGGTTTATGGTTAAAACATTACAAAAATGGTACAAGATTTTTGTCTTAATTTTCCTTCATAGAGACATGTGTTAGGTTAATAACCTATATCCTTTAATGCAGTATGTGTATAGAACATTTTAAATTTAATGCAGTATGTGCTTCTGGTTCATGGTTACTAAATTGGTAAGTGTTTTATGTTATACTCTAATCATTTATCGAGATTATTTATGATTATATCTATATTTTTGATATATAACGATTTAAATCAATATTGTTCTAAATAATTTCATTATCCAATGGTTATTCATCATATTTTCAATTTATAGTAAAAAACTATTAACTCTCTGGTACTTAAGATAATCATAATAGTTTTTAATAAAACCAAAAATTATGTTAGTTTTTGGTCTAAAATTTGTTTTTCATCTAAAAAGATGTTCTATAAAAATGTTTTCTATTTTTTATTCATAAATTACATTTTAATGTTATTTTATCCCAAGTTTTACTGTAAAATATCAATTGAATTTTCATATTTGTATTTCAAAAAAATTGTTTGTGTGGTTTTTTTTAAATTGTAAAAAACTCATTTTTTAACATAAACATCTTAAATAGTATTTACAACGGTCATTTAAACTAAATGATTTCAAGATTCCATGATATTTTATGAGTTTTATTTTCAACAAAATATCTTTATAAAAATTTTATGAAACATTTTTTATTTAAAAAATGATTTCAATTTGGAATGGATATAAACATTGTTTTAAATATTAGAATGTTTTTTTTCATATAATAAAGGGGAATTTCAACAATAAATGTTTAAAATAAATTTAAAAGAACCCCATATAATTTTATCGGCATATTTTCAATGAAATTTTTTATAATAATTTTTTCTATTTTAAAAATTAAATTTCAATGAAAATCAAATTTTATAATGAAAATTTCCATGTAGCCATTAAAAATAATTCTCAATCTAAGATTACACTATTTAAGGTTACATATATTTTAATGAGAATATGATCAAAGGATACCATTCTTTCCATTACATGAATGGTTTATGTTTATTATAAAAATAATATTATGAAAATACTTATTTTGTATTGGTTATACCTTTATAAAATTCTTATAAAATGCATCACTTTTACATTAGGATATAATCTGATGAAATTAGAAAATGATTAAGATACCTATTAATTTTCCACACATTATCGTAAGATGAAATGTTTTGGACACCTATTTAATTTATTTTCATCTAATGTGATGAATTTTTTATGATCTTATTACACTCATATTGGTGATTTTATTTATGGTATTGTGGTTATGTTGTAAACAAAGATGGTTTTTATGTTATAACTATTGAATATGGTTATGTTATAACCATATAATGGTGTTACCTATTTCTCCCTTCAGTGAATTAGGAAAAAATTTATATCTTAGGAGATAGATAGGTTTGAATGAGGAGTGAACATGGTTAAAAAAAGTAACACAATATAATGGTGTGATCCTGATTTATTAAGGCATGACTAGAATGGGGAGTGATCCTTGTTCCCTAAAATGAGACTTGAATGGGGTGTGAACTCGGTTTGGTAAGGTAATTTATCCACTATGATGGACTTAGGAGTGATCCTTGCCTATTATAACTGTATAATGATTAAAACCATTATACTATATATAAATTTCTCCCATTGGGGACCCAGTTTTGTCCCACCCTTGAGGTGTAACCGTTCATAGAGTTCCCTTGTACATTTTGGAAATAATCCTTGACTACTAAGGAAATTATCTGCCATACTTATTTTAATTCAAAAAATATATATTTTAGGACAATGTATGGTTTCATATATCATATTATTTTATTTCATTATATCTAATGTCTTATGATATTAAAATATTCATTCCATGACACTTGTTTAAGATCAACAAGGGGTTGGGTATGAACTTTATCATGTACCCTTCAACTTATATTATGCTTTGATATGATAATATATTAATATAATTTGTTTTTGTCATTAATGAGAATATCATATAACACATTTATATGTTTCCATTCTCTTGGTTATGAAGAATGGTTTGAGGAATGGTATTTCTATGAAGAGTAATAATTGAGAAGATCTCTGTGGAAGACATTGATGATATTTCCCAAGATTAGAATATTGTTTTCCATGCTTCCAAGTTCTCTAGACATTTATATTCTTCAAGCTTCTATTTTTGTAATGTAGTTCATATTCATATAAAAATATTTAATATCAGTATAGTATTATCTTGTTCCATTATAAAAGTCATAAGAAAATATATCATTCTATTAATTTACCACTTACCAAAAACTAAAATAAAAAAAATTATTTATTTTTAGCAATATGTACATGGTAACATTCACTAACACCCTTAATCAATTTCTATAATTCATCAGATGTTATCAAAGGAATGATTTCCTTAGGAAAAACTCCAATAGATTTATAATATATATTATTGATAAAATCTATAATCTAATACATAAAAAGAATGATGTTAAAGTTTAATATGGCCAGTTCAACTAGAGCTATAGTAAAGTCCATCATACTGATAACAATTGATAGATTCCAACAAATCATGGTTTCATAAATTTTTCCACTAGAAAATTTCACCAAAAATTATTTCATTATTTCATATGTTTATATTCCCATTTTACTGAAAAAATATTTTAAAGGAATGAATGTGATGATCCAGATTCATATAGGGTATTTTAATAATTTCAATATATAAGTAACATATCAATAAAAACATCATTTCTTTGTCAAAAATCAACTACATTAGTAGAAAATGAATTTTCTACACCTTTATGTATCTGATCACGATGATTTCCATAATATTAAATAAAATACATTCACATGTTACAATAATGACCCAACCAATTAAAACAAAAACACTCATCAATGTAAGGCTATCAGTTACACCATAAATTTATTTCTTGGAAGTTTTTTCATTTCCGTTAAGAGCCTTGAAATTGATCATACCATGACAAAAATAAATTCCACATCCTATCAATAATTCATTTAATTTTAATTTCCACCAAAGGAACATATTTAGGCCTTACCTCTTTTCTTTTTTGTCAGTTTCTAAATTTTTTCCAACAAACATGACCTTTTCTTAATATTTTTATCTTAATGAATATATTTTTCAAGAAAAAAACATGTCAACATTCTCATAAAAATGAAAAATTTTATCATAAAATTTGCATTCACATATAACCATTATCTTTAAAAACTGTGTTTTAACTCTTATTGAAATTCAATGATTTTTTATTGGTGTACAAAATAATATTTGGTAGACACAAGGCCAATCATGTGACATTTTCTTCATATAATTATACAAAATATTCATCTTTCAATCCTTGTTCCTTCAATTTTTTCCCATATGGAGTCGAAAAACCATAGGGTAATATTTCTCATGGAAAATATTCATAAATTTCTCTTATTCTATAACATCAAGATAATCTTTCTCTTTGGAATTACTAAAAAAATACCACCGTCGATCAACTTTACCTTCAAAAAGATAAATTACACGAGTTACATTTTGGAATTATTTAAATCGAATGAAATAGAATACTATTTATATGTCATTAATAAATCTTTCAGCAATCACAAGGTAAGATGATCAACTACAAATATAGGGTATGTTTTCTCTTAAAATGATTCATTATTGTCAAGTTCCTTCTGGGTAGATCTTTTTTCTCTCTATGATGGATACCACGACCATTAATAGCATGTGCCAACTAGTCATTAACATTAGAATATTATTCTATTCAAATTCCATCCATCTTAGGATGCTAATTTAGAAGGATATTTTCCTCTCAGTGACTTCCCACTATAATATCATATTTTCATTATCCTACAAAATAAACCTATCCAAAAAGATCTTTGATATCATCTATAGATGTATGGAATTATTTATAGTGGAAAAAAATTGATTCCAATTAAGGAACTTCATGGGTTGAAACAAATCCTTGGGGGGACACACCACAATCCATAGTAGCATCCCATTCTTGAGGAATCACTTTAGAGGGGGTCCATTTTTTTTCTAATGATCACCCCTGAGAGCTCGCATTGATCAGATTTCATCCTTTTACTCTAATACCATATATAAGGACTCAATAATAAACACTAAAAAATTATGTCATTTAAATCATTAATTCATTATTTTATATTTTATGATCTTTTTGGATTAAATGTTTTGATAATTTGTCCATAACTAATTCATAACCAATCAATATAATACAAAATTGGAAATTCTGATTAGTTTCCATTGTTACTACCAAATAATACATCTAAAAGAAATGATTTTTTTAATTAAAAATCATCATAGATTTCAACATAATCTATTCCAGTCCCTTACCTATAATAACATAATATTTTTGAATTTATTATTTTGAAATAATTTAATCATTTAATATTTTACATTTCATGAAACACTAAATAAATTTTTTTTATAAAAAATAACTCTATATGGATTGCGTAATATGGAACACCAAGTTAATTTTTTTCCACACCCAAAACATAGATCATTTTTTTGTACAATAAACTATGTGTTTGGCTTGTATTACACCCAAAACCGAGTCCCCTTGATAGATTTCATTACATGCAAGGTTGATTTTAACCAAACTATAATATACTAATATTATTATTTTTAAAATGTCACAATAGATACCACCTATAATTTGGAATGATTGTCATGGATATTATTAACTATATATTAAAAACTATTTATAAATGTATATAAAATTAATCCTTGGTTTATAAATTTTTAAAAGTTAATAAAATCAGTATTTGTAAATAATGAAATTAATTTTTTAAGAAGTTTTTTATTTTATTTTATTTTTTTCATATAAATATATTAAACAAACCACTTTTGATTTATGATTTCAATAAAATTTATACATTCAATATTATTTTTTTACTAATCTCATAGATATGATTGATAAAAGATATGTATAATTCTAATTTTACAATAAAAATGTATTTTTATAAAAGGTAATTATAATGCCATTTAATGGATAGGCCCTTTTAAATTTAATTTCTGAAACTATTATAATTTTTACTTAACAAAAACTCTTTATTTTTTATTCCATAATAAAAAAAATCAGTAATTGTTTGTAATTTTTCATAGAAGTTTCATTTTTTTGATTAATACTCAACAAACACGGAATTTAAATACAAATATTCTTTTTCATCTAATTTATTAATATAAATAAATTAAATTTCTATTTTTTTCACATATAATTATTTAAATTTGTAAACAATTATTCAACATAGTTCATTAGAGCCAATTTAAAAATGAAATTGTAAATAAAAACACTACTAACATTAAAACCTTTATTCATTAAAACCTCATATAGTTGTCCCGCCAACATGATTAATTTTAAGTAAAATTCAATAACATATGTTATTGGAATTTGGAAATATGGATAAAATATTTTTAATAAGCCTCATTTTTTTTAAATTTTAACATCTTTTTTTTAAAATAAGAACCAGTGAATGTAATTGCAGTTATTTACAATTATTAAGAGACATATTATATCTGTAAAGGACTTATGATTAATATTAAGGCCAAATTGACCTAAAATATTCCACAACATAAATTTTATGGTCATATTTCTACTATATAATACCTTTAATAAAATTGGGACCATTTTTGGATCCACATTACAATGTAAAAACGTTGGTGGAATATAATTTTCAAAATATTAAAAGAATTCCACTCATCCTTTATTATAAAAAGGTCCTCAAACATCCCACTAATTAAAACATCCAAATATATTTTAATGCAAAAATATCTACCTAAATATAATACCGACAACTTTAACATAATCTTAGAATCCTCCCTTAGGTAATAAATTTATCAAATGATGGATTTTGGTGAAAACCAAAAGGAGTTACCTAAAGAAGAGGTAACGACCTTCCTCAGTATCCGTTGTTTTATTTTCATTCTCCACCCTAAATATATTATTATTACATTACTATATAATAACTGAAGTATCATCTATATACAAAGTTGTTTTTATTATGTGGGTTCTACTTGTACTTACAGGGACATCCTTCTTCTGGGTAATGAAATTAATATTGTTGTGTATGGTGAACTACCGCTTAATGAAAATTTTCTATTTACTCTTCTTTTAGCACGTGTCATAGATGTGAATTATTAAAGAAATAATATTTTTTTATATTATATATATATATATATTATTTATGATTTATTCAATCTTATTAAATTTTTATATAAAATATACTATCATTAATTCCATTTTGTGTATGAGTGATAACTTTGTTTGTTGATGTGTGGACGACCACCTCCTAAATGTGATGTGTTTCATTAACACATTAAATTGAATGTATTAAGGATTTGTTTTGTAAAAACATATGATATATATGATATAATAATTCCACTCTAATGATAATATATATACATATATTTTATTTTCATATATTCATTCATTAAAAATGATAATTAAACATAAACAGTGTTCATGTGTATATACAACCTATCATCTCCCTAAACGACGTATTGCATTTAAAATTTCTATCATTTATATTTAATTATAAAATTCTATATAATGAATATATATTATACTTATTATTTTTAAACAATTTTCTTAAACAAGTGAATCATGATCTATTTATAAGAATCAATAATAATATGTCAAATAATTTATGATTAAAAACAGATATTACCTGATGCATAACATTAAAAATGAATTGTTAAAAAGGAAATAATATAAATCCATAGATTCTATTATATATAATAATATGGTTATGTGGTTGACTAATAAGAAAATTATATTTATTATATAGGATGATTTAACAAGAATGATGAATGTCAGTACTTAAGGTAAGGGTTTTCTCATCTCACTTCTTATATCTCTGAGATACATTCATTATTTAGCACACATATTTTTTGTGTGTGGGGTATATAAATTCCAGAGATGTATTCAAGGATTCATATAATTAAATTTATGGGTATTTATATATCTATTTTATGAAATTTTGTTCATGGGGTCTTTGTTCAAAATGATACCAAATTGGTGAAGTAATTTGTCTCAATTTTCCTTCCACGAAACAGATTCCGTGTTGTGAACAAAAAATTTAATATGAGTTTTATATTATGACATTGATAGATTATATCATGAATAAAAAAATTTTAATGAAATTTTAATCTATATATAAATTTATTATTTTTAATTTATCATAATTTAATTTTACTAATGTGGTATCAGTTAATTACTACAATCTCATCATTTATAGAGATTATTTGTGATTATGCTTCCATTGAGGATGTATTATTATCCATCTCTCAGGAAAGCTCATGAATTTTCATACCATATAATTATTCATGTTATATCAATGTAATTGTACCACTAAAAGAATCTTTGGTACTTAAGATAACTAAGAAAGTGTTTTTAGTAAAATCCAACTTTATTTATCATTTTAGTCATAAATCTGAGCCTTTTTAAAAAATATTTATTTAAATGTTTGAAAAATGTTTTATTATTATCATATGATGTTTAGAGAACATTTTTATCCATGAATTAACTCTTTAAGAACGAGTTTTTAAAATTAATATTCTCATAATTTTCATATCAATGAAATTTTCTAAAATTTTAAGATCTAAAAGAAATGTGCATAATGTACTGACTTACCTGCGGTTGTGACCATCATTTCAATGATGATTCCCTTTTATGTTTACAAGGTTATTTTTTTAATGATTTTTTTTAGTAATCTTATGTTAAATTTTTTATTTCAATTTTTTTCAAGGAAAAAGTGTTTTAAAAAATATGTTTAAAAAGTTTTTTAAATGAGTTTGAAATATACTTTTATATAATTTCAATGGGTTGTTTTCAGAGAAAAATATTTCAATGATCTATAATATTTATTTATAAGTCTCAAAATATTTTCAATTAAAAGGGATTCCAAAATTATTTTAACATTCCTTTATAACCCATCGTTGAAACAAAATTTGAATTTTTTTAAGTTTCTTTTATACTTTTCAAGTAATGAGGTTTTCGAAATGTTTTAAAGATTATTTTAATTATTAATGGTTATTTTCAATAAAAACAATATTTAAAACGTTTTAGGTATTAAAAAACCTTATTATAGAATAAAGTATAATTTCCCCTAGAAATTGTTTTAAAATATATTACAGAATTATTTTCCTTCAATGAGAGAATTCATTTTTGTTACTCATTCTATTCTAGGGTAATTATCCAAAGATCATACTCAAATTATTTATTAGAAATGTTTATTTGATGATATAATTATTTCTATGATACTTTTTTCTCATTTATGGGATATATTTTTATGAAACCCTATTCTTTTAATTGTAAATTCGTTGATGAAGTGTTTATGAAACCGATCTCCTTTCCACATGTTATGATATGATGACATATTGATTATAACTATTTCATTTCGTGGGTTATTTTTTTATTACATTTTATTTACCGAACATGAATGTATGATTTCATTATGAGATGTGTGGTACCTATATATCCCTTAATTCATTGGGTAAAATTTTTTATATAATGTGATATACATGATTGGATGGGGAGTGAACTCAGTTTGGTAAAGGACAAGGTCCTATAAGATGTATTGGGAGTTAACCTTGAATAATAAAAAGGACATAAGAATAAACCATGACTACCAAGATATCATATGGGTGAAACCATACTACTAAAATGGCATTTTAATAAATACCTTGACCACAATGTAAATCATTTTATATGTTTATATCACTACCAAATATTCTATGCCTTATTCATATATTATGGTCTCCTGGATTATGCACTTGATTTTCTGATGATTCATGTAATATGATCTACTGATATTTGTGTCATGACTCATGTATACAACCTTTTTTTTAAGGGTGTGATCGTCAAATGTTATTCTCATGTTCCTATTCCCTTATGCGCATGTTATTATTATATGTCTCTTTTATTTACACTTAATGAGAATATTAGCTAACCCATTTATTATGTTTACTTTTCCAAAGGTGTGAAGAAATGTTTTAAAATGGTTTACTAAATATGAAGATCTTTATTTGAAACATTTTTTACATTTCAAAATATTATAATATTTTTTTCTAAATTTTTAAATACATTAATCTAATTTGGTCTTTGGGATTGTATTTTCATAATGTTTTGAATATTCATAAAAAATTATTTAATATTAAAATATGTTAAGCATGGGTCTCTATAGTTAGTACCATGGGGAATGTTTATTCAATCATTGGAAACTAGGATGAGAAAAAATTAGTGATACCCATAGGTATATTTCTAAGGATTTGTCTAGGGATATATCTAAGGATAAATATAATGATGAGTCAATGTTTAAGAAAATGTCATGGAATTTCAGTAAATAATAGACTGAATGGTTTTCTATTAATGCATATATATCAAGATACTACATGTGGATTTAGATATAGAAAAAATATAAATTGGGTTATCTTAAAAATAATGTAGTGAGTTAGAATCGATTGGGAATAGGTGCATGAAAACAACCCTTACTACACACCGGAATTGACACTCTCGAGGGATATTATTTAGAAATCTACAAACTCATTATGAACCATGATGAAGGATTTAATTATAATACCACTATGAATAACATAGTATAAACCTAATGTTCCATAGGAATGATTCATAATTTTGACCTCCTAGAAGTTATTTTTCATTATTATGTGCTTTTTCAATATGATAAGTGATTCTAAAACTACACTATTTAGTATTAGTTAATGGTGGGAACTATAAAGAACTAAGTTAACATTAAATGTGATGAATTTTTTTCTAATGTGAATTAAAATCAGATAATACTAGTAGTGAAATACGTTGGGATCATTCATAACCAGTTTTCAAGGAACATGATTATCAACACATACCATAACCAACTTGTCAACTCATTAAGGATGATAAAGTGGTCACTGAGATATCGAGTAATAAACACCATGGAATAAATAAGATCTATTTTCCATTATGTGATAAATGGGGAAATAATAACCTATGTGAATGTCTTAGAGGAATATGAGAATGTATTGAATTAGTAAAATAAGGATACAAAGCATGTAAAATATAAAGATATAAAAGGATTTTTTTTAATACAATGGATGAGAATATTGGCATCCATAAGGAATCATAATATGTTAAATGATTTAATTTTTGGAATGAATAACCATTATGAAAATTAATATTATAAGTATAAATCTCTTGAGGAGAATCAGAAATGTTGTAAGAGTAATGGTTATATTGATGATGATGATGATGACACTATAGATGAAATGTGAAAAGGAAGAAGTATTAAGTAAACTTATGATTTAACCTTATTATAAATTAACTATGAAATGGAATAATGATTTTTATGTATTTGGATTCAATAGTTATGTTATTTTAATGGTGAAATATAAAAATATTGCTCAGTTTATTTTTTATTCTGTAGTTTTATAAGATTACGTTGAATGGTTCTGATAGACTAGAAATGTGATTTAATGGGAATGTGATGTTCATAGAAAACACATGATTTGTGGAATGATAACCCTTAATATATTTCTTACTCTATGATAATGTTATTTGGATAATGATATATTGGATGTGAATATCTAAATTAGATGGTATTGATTTTCTTACACTAATTAATGACTTTTTACAAATCGTTATGTTATAATTGATGAATTTTACAACATTAATGGATTTAAGAAATATACCCAATAATCATTGGAATTATTAAACATTCTTGTTTTTAGTACGGACTTATGTTAATTAAATCTAGTACCACGTTTTACGAGAATACACTACTGAAAATCTGACCTTTCCCAATGCTTCTATACCCCCTTTCCCAACGGTTTGGCCAAACCATTGGGAAACCCCACTTTGTGGCCACTTTTTCCAACGGTTTTCCAAGACCGTTGGGAAAGGGTAGGCTTTCCCAATGGTTTGGCCAAACCATTGAGAAAAATCCACTTTGTGGCCATGTTTCCCAATGGTTTTCCCAAACCTTTGGGAAAGGTCACCAATATATCAACATCACTTCCATAATCCAGGAACCTATACCAACGTTTTTGACAACTATTGGTATAGGTCCTTTGATTTTTTATCGAATCTTCTTAACGAGAACATTCTATAAATAGAAATTTAAAATAATTATGATAATACATATATATATTTATTCAATTATGTTCACAAAAGTTATGTTAGGTTAGTGGTTAGGTCTCTCAATGATAAACTGGAGGTCCTGGGATCTAATCCCAGTGAATGTTTTTTTGGAAATACATTACCAACAGTTTTATGGAACCGTTGGTATAGACCTATCCCCACAGCATACTTTCCAACGGTCCTCCAAGCCATTGGTATAGGCTATACCAACGGTTTGGAGGCCAATACCAATGGTTCCAAACCATTGGTATAGGTTAGGTTTCCTGTAGTGATACATTATGAATTTATTCACATGTTTGGTATGCGACAACCAGGAGATAATTTATGATACATGGGGGATTAATGCTAAACTGTTTTTAGGAAATTAATTGATTTTATTTTTAATGTTTTTAATTACATATTTTATACGTGTTATAAGGATAAAAATTCATGGAATGGTTTATGTTAAATTATTATTTATCCATATATGGGTTTATTCATATTTTATAACTTGTTATAGCATTTTTGTTGTGATAAAGACAGATAGAATGACCTATAGTTCTATTTATGGATGACATGACTTGTTAACGATTCATGATTAAAAAATTGACCTCCATTTCGTAGAATAAAAAATGAAGTGGAAGTTCATATAGGAAGAGTAGTTTCATGGTTGTCTTGAAATCATGTATGCCATTATTTTCATGATAATTAATTATCACTAGGAAAATAGATATTGAAACCAAAAAAAATTCCTTCTTCATTCATTTATAATTAATAAAATGGACCTTTAGATCATTATATATTTATGGGTCTATGATTTTTGGCATTCTAATATAAATTTTCTGTATTACTCTCCTTCATTACATGAAAGTTAGACTTCTCTTACATGTCCCTATTTTTACTTCCCAAATATGTTCTCATACAGGGAAACCTGCTTTTGTGTTACTTTGGGTAATAGTTATGTATCAAATTTCCCATTATTAAAGAATGTTTTTAATTAATTTTTACAATGTGGGTTTCTAATATAGGAATATTCAAATATTAATCCCATGATAACGTAGATTATTTTGAAGGGAAAACATATTTTACTTGGGGAATAATGTAATACCCATAGATTTTGTGAACTATCTTTTTTGAATAAATTTAATCTTTTTATATTTTTTATTGTACAAAACAGTGAAT
This sequence comes from Viscum album, assembly GCA_963277665.1. Taxonomy (NCBI): domain Eukaryota; kingdom Viridiplantae; phylum Streptophyta; class Magnoliopsida; order Santalales; family Viscaceae; genus Viscum; species Viscum album. Next base: position 1,593,556,075 of record OY728130.1, on the reverse strand, counting down.
AATGATTTTTAATATAAAGATAGTTATGTTTAGTTTTAATTTTATTCAAGACCAAGTTAATATTGTCCTATAAAATTCACTTATATTATCTTCTTGTACATAGAAAACTATTTCTGGCTTATACAACATAAAATACTGAGTCCCTTTGATATATTTGATAACATGTATAGATTAGTTTTACTGAACTATAATATAAAATGAATAATATTATAATTGATTCTACGTAGCCATTGGAATGGAAGTAAAAATTAAATTTTACTAAATTTTAAAAAAATTATTTATACGTGAATATAAAGTGAATCATTTGGTTATAAATTAGTATATTAGATTGAGATAACTATTTGAAAATAAAGACTTTACTTTTCTAGGAAAAATATTTTCTCTCCTCAAAATTAATTTTATCTCAGTAAATTAAACAAACCAATTTTCATTATATTTTTTTTAAAATATATATTTATTAAATATATTTTCTAATCATCAACCATATTTGATAGGTATAAGATAAGAATGAATAAAATTTTATAAATAAAAAGATGTAGTATTCTAAAATTTAATTTTACAGCCTTTTAATGGAGAACCCATATTTTATATGATATTTGAAAATTTTATAATTATTATTTGAAAAAAAAATTAATTTTTGATATAAGAATAAAAAATTTACATTAGGGGGATTTTTGGAATTTTTATGGGAAGGTTCATATTTATATTAATAGTGAAAAATGAAAAATTTTATTTCAAAACTCCTATTTCATTTAAATTATATATATATATGTAAATTATCATTTAATATATATTTAAAGTATAAATATATAAGTTATAAATAAATTGATCAAATAAATTTTATTTTAACCAATTTCACAATGAAAATTGATGTAAAAATATTTCAACCTTTTGGAAATTTTCTCTTCAAAAACCAATATTGTCAAACTATCTACAGAATTTATATTAAATTAATTTATACCACTTATGAAATTAAAATTTTGAAAAATATATTCCAAAATTTTAATATTAATAATTTATATTTTATGAGAATTTCAAAATAATGTTTCATCAAAAATATTAGTGAATGTGATTAAAGTTAATTACAATAATTAAGAGAAATATTATCTCAAAAAATAACTAACCATTGAAAATAATGCCCAAATTGACATATAAACATGTCCAAAATTCATTTTAACTTCTTATTTATACCATATCTTCAATTTTATATAAATTGTACTATTATTGGTTCAATTTGACCCGAGAAAAATATGGTTGTAATTCCGTTTTAAAAAATTTACATGAATCCCACTCCTCCTCCACTATAAATAGTTGTTCACCCATACCACTTATTTACACAACTAAAGCCATTTTTATTAGAAACTAACTCACTAAATATACCCCCAACATCTCTACATTAATTATAGAATCCCACTTCAACATGAAATTTATCCAATGAAGCCCGTAGGTGAAAGTCAAAAGAAGTGACCAAAAGAAGAAGTAACATACTTCTTGAAGCTCTGTTGTTTTATTTTGGTTGTTGACACCATAAAATCATCTTCATCCATGATTATATTGTAAGATTAGTATCCTAATTATTTTTATATTTTTTTTCTTATGAGTTCTACCTACACTTATACACATGTCCATCTAATGGGTCATGAACTTACTGTTGTTATGTACGGTGAACTATCGCCTCACGACACAATGTTGTTCATTTTTCCATTAACACATATAATTGATTATAATTACATTATAATATTTATTTTAATATAATATTTATGATATATATGATTTATTTCAGCTATATTAATTGATAATAAAAATATACCTTCGTTTTTTCCTTTTTTTTTAAAATGAATATCCGTTTGTGGACGTGTGGACTACTACCTCCCAATAGTTATGCAATTCACTCACACAGTACATGGAACATATTAAATATTTAACGAGTAAACCTATAGAAGATATATGAAATAATAATTCTTTTGTAATGATAATATATATATATATATATATATCTGTGTGTGTGTCAATTAATATCATTCATTATTTCAAAATGATAATTAAACAGAAACAACATTCATGAATACGTACGACCTATTGTCTCTATAAATAGTGTATTTCCATCATATTTATATTATTTTTAGTTTAAAATAATTATTTATCAAATTAATATATATGATATTTATATCTTGAAAAACAATATAAACAATGTAAATCATGATATCTGTAAGATGATCGAGAATAATAAGTCATGACATGTAAGAAAAAAGGATATATTACCAGAAGCATATCATTAACATGTAATTGATAAGAAGAAGGTAATATAAATACATATATGGTATTATATATAATAATGGGGTTATTTTTATGATTTATAGAGAATTATATTTATTATGGAAGAGGTTTGAACATGTACTAATAATCTAATGATATAATGTAAGAGTTTTCTCATATCACTTCTCATATTCATGAGGTATATGTCGTATTCTGTAATCAATTTTTTTTGTGTGGTGAATATATTTCCATTGGACTTATTCCATGATTCTCATAATTAAATATATGTGTATTCACATAAAAATTTTTCGATCAATATTTCATGGGTGTTTTTGTTTCAAATGTTACTAAAGTAGTAAATAAATTATAACTTGTTTTTCTTTCTTTGAGACACATTTCATGATATGATCTTATATTTTCAATTAGTGGTATATACCAAGTTTGAAATGGTATATCATGATCAAAATTATTATTATTATATGTTATGATTCATGAAATTTTATTTATTACATTTTATTATTATTCAATGACACCAAAGTTGTATCGTTTTATTGCTATAATGTCATCATTTATTTAGATTGTTTAGGATTTTGATTCCATTGATGTAATAACATGATATAAATCTCAAGAAAACACAATAATTTTATTATCCTATGGTTAAAAATTTTATATCCAATTAATGGAACCATTTTTCCAATATTTGGTACTTTTAATCATTAAGACAATGGTTTTTAGGGAAATCAGACATCATTTCTCCTTTAGGTCAGAAAAGTATATTCTCTCAAAATTGATTATTCTAAAAATGTTTTCAAAAACAAATTAATATTATCCTATTACATTTAAAGTACATTTTTACATATGTATTATATTTTTACCAAATGTCTTTAAAATGAATCTTCTATTCATTTTTAGATGAATGAATATTTCTAAACATTTAATGTAAAAAAGTAATGTTTGGAATGTAAGGACTTACCTACCAACATAGCCATAATTTCCATAATTCTTCCTTTTTAGATTACAAGGATATTTTTTAGATAAACTATTTTACAAATATTATAAAAAAAATTATATATTATTTTTTCTAATGAAAAAAGTTTTCATTTTTTGATTTGTTTAAAAAGTGTTTTAATTGATTTTAATCCTCCCTTTTTATATATTCAAATCAGTTTTTTATATGAATCCCTAAAAATGTGGATTTTATCCTTAAGAAACCCAATGAGCGCTCATCATGAAAACATTAATTCTAACAAAAATGGGGATAACCATCTTTCTTCTCAACATATCTGAAAAGTTATGGGATCTTTCATTCCTTAATGGGAGAAATCTTTTGAAAGAACAGTCATAAAATGCAGTAGGAAAAAAATGTTTCTGAAAATATCCCACATCGTGAACTTCTTGAAAAGGATAAATAGATTTTTTCCTCAAATCTCTTAATGGTTTATATCTGTAACATACATTCTTGATGAAGTATAATCTCTAGAAAAGGATCAATGATGGGGATTTATCAGTCAAGAATGATCCTAAATCCCTCCAACAATGAGCCTAAATGTGTATGTTATTGATTATGGGATCAATTTATTATCTTAAATGGGATAAAATCTAACAATATCTTAATCTAAAACCTCAGATTTCTCATTGTAGGGGATCTTCAAATTGGAAACTAGTTCCAATCAGTATGGGTTATTTTCATTTTCTATTGAACTCTCGGGGTGACTTAGATCGGATTTTGGACATAAAGAACCTTAAACTTAATCATAGATTTGTTCACATATATAAATGGGATTATTATTTTATCCCTTAGACTTATAGGAACACTGTGGATCACATTTGGGATTGATTTCATTATCTTAATTGGTTCTTTCAGAATATGAACATATTAAATGTCATCTCTTATTATATTGGTGTCCATATAATGATAGATCAATGAACATTAAATGGTGAATTAGGCCCCTATGCAAGATTCATGGTTGAGGTGAATTTGGATTCAAAACATGGACATGTAATTATAATCAATGTGAAAGAATATCAAAGATATGTTAGGATCAAATATGAATATAAGCCTCCCTTCCATGAATTATGCAATATCATCACTCATTATATCGTGAATTTCAGAGAGGTGAAAAAACATTTCACCAAACCTAATGATAAATAATGGACAAAAGTCAATAGGCATACTATGTAAAAAAGTTAATATCCAAGAGAAACACGAACCTTAAAAAATAAAAAATGAAAGATGAGTGAAAAATTAAAATGACTCGAACCTCACAATGGATGACTTGAGAAAAAATGTGGACTGAATTGTTGTAATAATATGATAATTCATTTGAAGAAAAATTACTTAATAAAGAATTCAAAAACATTTAATGGATAAATTAAAGTAGAGTCTTCTTGAATTAGATCTTGAGGATCTCATGTCTTATATGTACATGATGAATGTAACTTAGAATATTGGTAGTATTATTGCCTTTAAATATCAATATGATGTTTCGGCTGGAAGTATTTCCATTGATACTGATGAAGATCTATTTCAACCTCGACCTTCTATTAATGTATCTATCTTTGGTCTAGACGTAAAAAATGATTCTACTAAAATTGTAAGGGATAATACATCCTTAATTAAGGGAGTGATAAATCTCATAGATATAGATGAGTTCAATAACATCCCTGCTGCTGAGATTGTATGGAACTCATACTTGAAAGGTATTGTTTCTCCAAACCAAGAAAACAATTCTGTGGATATCAAGGGTCATAAAACCATGAATTTTATCATTATCTCTAGTCCTTCACATACTACATCTGGGAAAATCATTTATGGACCTATTTATGTCCATATAACTTTCACAGTTGACATAAATGACATGACATGGTCCTCAAACCAGCCAATACCATCTCCCTTAAGATAAATAAGCTTCATCTGAAGATGATAATTATGTAATATACATATGAACAACAATTATTAGATAAAAAAGGCCCCAATGAAGTCAGTCAATGGACTCCATAATATGAATAGATTCAGATTGATGTTTCCAGCTGCACCATTGATGAAAACAATGATAAGAATACAGATTACAAACCAGATGATAACTGATAGTAAAATGTTGAAGTAGATGAATCCAATCCTCAATATAGTTGGGAAGAATCGAACACTTAGGTAGAATACAACCTTTGTAATCATGAAAACATCAATTCCCCTAACATTAACTTCATCAAATAGGATATGGACTCACCAAAGAGAATGAATAAGTCTTTCAAAACTCCTAGGAAATCCACAAGGAAGAATAAACCCATAGGTAAAATAAAATGGAGTCCATCCCCAAAAATAGGACCAAATGAATATTATCTGTTGGAACTATAACGATATTTCTAACACTAACATCATCACAAAATAAAATATGATAGGGACTCAACAATCATTCACATGTGACCTGACCTTTCAAAAATTACATATCTTATACATCATTATTTATGAAAATTATTGATACAAAAAATGGTGTTCTATATGGACAAACCTATATTTATTAAATAGGAATATCCAAGCTCCTTGGATAGTTTCCAATGACATCAATGAAATTCATAGAACTAGAAAAAAATGGTTCCTTCTCACTCTACCATTTCCTCTAAAGAATTTAAATATTATATTGAGGGAAACACTCTCATTGAGATAAATCTCTTAAGAGAAAAAAATACAGAGTATAAAATACATTATAATAGGGATTTTTCTAGTAAATTGGATATAGATTTCATTAACATCCAATCCTTTTATAACTGGGATATTATTTCCATCATCACTATGCCAAGACTTAACTTTGATCTTCCCCCTATTTTAGTTAGTCTCAACACTAGAGTTTCCAAACCTATATTTCACTTCATATTTTATAATTAATGGACATCTATGATGGATTGTTATATTATTACTAAAAAAACATGGAATTCTATGAATATTAACCATTATGATTTTTTCTATATTATGAAATTGAAAATTTTAATGAAAAAACTAGAGTCATGGTGAAAAGAAAGAGTCAACAAAAATAATAATGAAATTTTCCCTAGAAAACAAACCCAATAAAATTCATGTTGAATATACAATCAAATAATTTACTAATGATCCTCAACAGGAAATTTATCTTTTAACTAAGTTAAAATCTCTTCTCACCTTATATGATAATATGCGGATATAGACCTTCAAAATTGACTGGCTCAAATACGATGAAAGAAACACTAAATTATATAACTATCTCTAAACAATTACAAAATCATTTAGGCCCCTTACCTTCCATAAAAAATAGTAATAGAATCATTTAAAATGATTAAGGTTTGCTTTTTCACATTTTCACAGGTTTTTCCAATATCATTAATGGTACTGATCATAATATAGACATAATGTCGGGTATAATTCCAATTATAATGGGAATCAATGAAAACACTCTCCAGACCAGTGTTTCTATAGACAATGAGATTAAAGAGGATTTATCTAGGTTAAAAATTGATTTTTCTCATTGTCTTTATGGACTCACTAATTCTTTTTTTCAACACTATTTGGATATTTTCCAATAAAATGATTCAAAACTAAAAAAATCATTTTGGCTGATGGATACCTTTCTTATGGAATTAATTCTCAATTCATCTCCCTAATTCCTAAAGTGGATAATTCCTTGAATATCAATCTATTTAGAATAATTTATCTCATTAATAGTTTTTATAAAATCATATCAAAACCTTTAGCTGATAGACGTTCTCCTATTACTAGAAAAACTGTCTCTTCGGCCCAATTTGGCTTTTTTGAAGGAAGAAACAACCAAGAATACATCTAACATGCCACTAAAAGTACAAACTTGTGAAAAAAGTATAATATAATATGAATCATTCCCATTAATCATGAAATTATGAAATATTTTGACACCATAGACTAATGTTTTATTTTTAGGTTCCTCAATAAGTTTGGCTATATTGATATTATTATTAGGAATATTAAAAATATTTTTGGTTCTCCTCACATAACTATTTTTATTAATAGTTCTCCAAAAGGCTATCTTAATTTCTCAAAGGGTGTGATACAAGAATAACTACTCTCTAAAATCCTTTGTGTTACTAATGAGTACTACCTATGAAGACAGATCACTAATCTGGTTAACCATGATAAAAATAACCCTAAAATTTCCACTCGAAACCTCATTGCTCACTATAATCCCTTGTATTCATATGATATTATTTTATTCCTTCATGGATTCAAAAGGGACATCCAAATTCTAAAAGACGACTTATCTCACTATGATGATGTGTTAAACTATCGTCAAACTGAAACAAATGTTCCATTTTATTTATCAAATGATTTTTCTATAACTATAAAGGGTAATATTATAAATTACCATGGTATATAAAGAGTGATACATATGCATCATGTACCATTAATTTAATATCTTTTAGAGAAACCCTAAAATAACTTGTATAATATTTTCGAACAAATTATTAATCAAATCACTTCTTAGAAAGGAAAATAGTTATCGATGGAAGTCCATCTTTGACTATTGTAAAATTCCATTATTTCTAAAATGGTTCACCCCATGGTGGTCTATAATTGGAATAATGAATTTATAAATAATATTAATATTAGAAAAAAACAAATTTATAGAGAGGAAGCACTCTTGAGAAGAATGTTTTCATTATTCCTTGGAATAATTGTTGCAAACCCCTTGAAAATGGTGGCCTTTTTATTTAGAACCTCTGACTCTTTAATGAATCCCTTTATTAAAAACTCACATGGAAATTTATAGACAATTACCCCACCACCATGAATTTATTTGAAGCATATTTTATAAAAATATTATAAATGTTAAGACATTTTACATGATATGATCTATCTGAATTTCCATCAAGAAATCATTTTAAAAACATATGTCTCATTCTAGATGGTTTGTTAATAAATAATCTTCATTGATGTTTTGGATGGAAAATTCGAATGGTTACCCACTTTCCTATATGACTGATTCCATGCATTTATCTTCTAATATTAATATCTCCAGAAATGAATTCTTAAACTCCTCAAATATGGATTTACCTAATGTGATCAAGACTATTATTAAAAACTACCCTTTGTCAACCCTAATGAATTTTTGATTTGGGAGCCAGTGCATGATGGTGTTTTAAATGCTAAAATTTAAAGCAATCATAATTTCGATAATTCAATAAAATATTTTACTCAATTAAAAAACCAAAACATGAAATGGGTTAGACCCTATAAATTCACCTTTGTTTGGAAATAGCCCATAATAGAGTTCCCGCTATGTTTTATATATAAATTTGCAGTATTCAACTTTTTTTTTAAATTTCATACGTGTAATCAACATAGATTGTATGATGACTAGATTTTATTATCTTGGGCTACTTATTCTACATTATGGAAATACTTATTTCACATTTTTTTATCTCATATAGACATGATTGGACTCTATTCAGCATCATATTCAATGATACACTGCAATGCATGTATCTCCTCAAATAGAAAAGATATTTATTGCTTCTATTTCTAAATTGATTCACATTATATTTTTTGAGAGAAATTATATCATTCACAATAATAATAAATTAAATCTTTATGAATATCAGGTGAATATATTTATTGATATCAAGTATGTTGTAGAGATGAAAATATGTACCTTCAATGACTTCGTCAAGGATCCTATTGTTCATCGTCAGATCTGAATCAATGGATGATTAAACTAAATATAAGGTATATTTGATGTATTCTAGAAACCCTCTTTCTATAGATGGATCAAAAGAAATGAGGATGGTTCCACAAAACACAACACATTCCCCCTAGGATATGTAGTAGCGTGCACAAATTAAAATGGTAATATTTTGGGATTCTTCTAAGATTCTTGTGGTTTTGCTTCCTCCTTAGAATAAGAAATGTTCACCATCATTATTGTCATTCGTCTCATCAGTAAAAAAGGATAGAACAACATATAGATCTAAAGAGACTCCCATACTATCTTTCAATCCCTTCGAAAGGGGGTGGTTCACCTAGAATGGTCCCTCAGAGAAAGATGGATGGAATGCCTCCAACAACTAAAAGAGCTCAATCATATAATCACCCATGCTTACCGCAAGGCGAACCAGGTGGTCGTTGGACTTTCCAATAAATGATTTTTCAACGATGTTTCATGGAAGGATGACCTCCTCGGAGATCTCATACCACTTTAAGATATCGATTGTAATAAATTTGTCTCTTTCAGACTTTTGTAATGTTGTTTTTTTATCTTTATATATTTTAGTGATTTGGTCTTTTTCCCAAGGCATAATCATTTAGAAAAATAGTGTTTTAAAAGAAAATGTATTAATTTATCACATAGAATATTTTATAATTAAACAATTCATTTTGAATGAAAATTATTTCCCAAATGATTCTGTCATTGTTTTATATGTTTTCAAGGAAAACATTTTTCATATTGTTTTTAGTCTTCTTTTATATGTTTTTATGGAAAATGGTTTTTAAAATGATATAAAAACACTTTATATGTTTTCAATTTTATTTTCAATAAAAATGGTCAACAAAATGTTATAGGTCTTAATTTATTTTTCCAATGTGTAATGGTTATTTCCCTCATGGGATATGTTTAGAATATATTTCAAAATTATTTTCTATATAAAATTAAATCTATTAGTGTGACTCATTTTTTTCAAGAGAAGTGATCAAAAGGATCCATTTAAATTATTTTTAGGAATTTTTAATGTTTTAATGGTATTATTTTTATGAAAAATATTTCTCCTTCATGTTTTATATGTTTTTGAAGCCAGCTAGTTTGCATGAGTTATGCTTTGATGAAATAAATATGAAACATCTATATTTTCCACATGTTTGGATATGATTAAATTTTTATGATAACCATATAATTTCATAGGTTATGATATGATTCCTTATTATATAATTGAACACATATGTATGATTACATTATGAGATGGGTGGGACCTATATCTCCCTCTAATGTAGTGGGTATAGATTTATAACTATTGATATAAACATGGATATAATGGGGAGTGAAATTGGTTCAGTAAAGTAAATTGTATATAATGTTGGTCTTCAGGGTTAACCTAGACTACTAATATCAAAATTTTACTACACCATGACTACCATGATTATGTGGGTATTGAACCAATACAACTAATATGGACTTGGAATCAATGCATTGACTACTATGGAAATTATTTTATATTCTTATTTGTTTGCCAAAACTTCTATAAATTATTCATAAGTTATGGACACATAGATTATTTTCCTAATTTCTTTATTATTCATGTATAATTAACTGCCAATATTTATCCCATATCCCATGTATATTATCTTTGATATGAAGGTATGATAAAAAAATTCTATTCACATCTTCTCATACTCCTATACTTATGTTAATCTATTGAATATATTTTATTTACCCATACTAGGAATCTATTATCACCCATTTATTATGTTTCCTTACCCAATGTTATGAAGATAGGATGTAAGTATAAGTGTAAAATGTTATGATAATTGTTATAAGCATTAAAAATATTTCCCCAAGTCAGAATATTTTTTTCCATGATTCCAAAGACACTAATTAATTAATGGTCCTTGAGAATGTATTACTCTAATGTTATAAAACAGTATCTAAAATGATGTAATATCCATGTATTCTAAGAATGGGTCAGTATATTACCCATCCTTAAATCATATGATTATTTTTATGTTTGATGAGCCCAAAAATTATATTATTCGATATAAAAATAATGAAAACCCTAAATCTAGTGAAAATGGAAAATAATGTAAAATTGGCCTTTATCTAAAATTTTATTTGAACATATGAAATAAAAAAATATAAGAAAAAAACTAATTTACTAGAAGGAAGACTCTAAAAACCTATACAATGTAATAAAAAACACTTTTCGGTGACATAGAGTATCACATTGATAACCTGTTTAAAACCCATTTTTGATATAACTAGATACTAATTAAATAAATTAGAGAAAATAAATGGTAACTACCTATGTATAACCTATTAATACAAGTAATATAACCTAATGCATTGGATTTCTATCTTGGCTCACCCATTATATAATCTATATCGGGCTCACTCGACACTATCTGGGTGCACCAATCATATATGATATAAAAGGATAACCAGAAACGATATGGGGGATACAAAAGTATATAATGATAAAATAAAATAGCGTGAATAAAAATTTTATTGTTTATTTTTTTATCCTCAAAAATTAGATAATAACATTTAAATTTATTAGATAATTTCTTTTTGATATAAAAAAATTTTATTCAAAAACCAAATATCAATAATAAAATACCCTTGTATTTTTTAATAATCCATTTTCATTTCAAAATTAACCAACAAAAGCAACAGTGGGGTTTTCATTGAATACAAAATTAATACTGTCAATGGAATCAAAAATAAAAAAATGGCCATGGTGGTGTGAGAAATTTTTTTCACCCTTATTGTTAAGAATATAACATTCATCTTGTCTTTTATTGAAATCTTATATATGGAACACAAAAAGAAGAATAATCTTTTTAACAAATGAAATATATAAAAATGTAAAATAATATTTAAATCGTAATACTTTTTCATAGATATTAATTTTTTTATAAAATCCCTTTAAAAATACTTACTTGGAAAAGATTGAGTTGGTGGTAAAACATCAATAGATGAATTTTTTAATGAAATGTCAATTATCATTTTGGAATTATTTGAATCAAAATACCCCTGAAAATTTACATCAAAAACATTAAATACAATGATAATTGATATATTAATTACATTATATTTCAAAGGGTCTATATATACAACTCATAAATGGTATAGTTGCACGAAAACAAATATGCATCCATGGAATGACATTGGGATGAAGTCTCTTACCTTGTTTTTGACATTTAACATGTGTCTTTTTCTTCTAAAATAATAATAACATGTCATTTATTAACATTCATAAAAAAATTTATCATATTTATTATTTCTTTTATTTCACTTATTACCATGTTATATACAACTTCATAAATAGTTACATTTAGGTCCGATGTTTTGACACTATTTGGATTATGTGTGAAAAACGACATTGTTATGCTTATAATGGTTAAAGATGTCATTATTTAAACATCTCTAGAATAATAATAATTAAATATTTATCCTTGATTATGTAAATAAAAAATTTATGACACACCATAGAAATTTTTTTTAGAAACTAATTATGTTACAATCATGGAGACGGTAGTCCATATGTAAGAATAAGTAATGTTGACATTTTCAATGATCATTATGGAAAGGAGTTACATAATATTTGACTATTATATAATGATAATAATAATATATATATACTAAATTAATTCCGTAAATAAACTAATATATATCATCTGTGATGTTTGGTGTGGAAAAAAGAGTCAAACTACTTCGTGAAGGTGGTAGTCCATAGGTTCACGAATGACGTTATGATATCTCAGTGACTGAAATGGAATGAAATAAGATAATATATTATACATTGATAAAGGTAAATATTTCAAAAATAATATAATTATTCCAGGTATGTGTCTTATATTTTATATCTACCCCCTTATTACCATCAATTTAAAGTGTTAGTGAAAATGAATCACATCTCTTCATGAGGTGGCAGTCTTCTTTGCAAATGAACAATGTTATCATATCTTCTGAAATATGGAAGGTAAAAAATGTATAAATATTAAATTAAATCAGGTTGTATAACTATGTTATAAATATCATATATACACATATTATATATCATCATTCAAAACCGTGAGAGGTTGTAATGGAAAAATTAATGACACTGGTTCCCGAGGAGGTAGTCCTTCATACACATGAATAATGAATTCTTAACCCATTTAATATAAGAGGAGAAGAATTTAGTTTATTAAATAAATATTATAAAATCATAGTATACTGATTATACATATAATATTATATATGTATGGTTCATGAATAATTTAAATAGGTTGTGCAAAAAAATAAACTCATTAAAAAATGTGACATCTTCTTTGTGTAACGTTTCTTTGTTTTCATAAAAAACCTTACATGGTTAGATTTCGAAACATGAAAAGAACTACAGTTTTGGAGGGGGAATTTAGTTATGTACTTTTGGAATTTATTTTCTATTTCAACATCTTTTGTATGTGTGTAGATATGAAAAGAGGCGTGGCCTTTTATAAGAGAGTTTCATGGAAAACATGATTTTAAAAAAAAATGAATTTTTCCAATGTTTATTTCATAAATAATGAATCTAATAATGTACCATTATCAAAAATTTAAGTAATAAGGTATAAATATGTATTTAAAATATATTTTTGGCACATATTTAGATTATTTTAAACCTAATAATTTATTTTTAACCCTTTTTAAACCCATTTTCACCGTAACCGCTATAATTAAATTTTACTATTTCTAGTATTAATTTTTTTTTAAAAAATTGAATTTAAAAAATTATAATTTATTTTTAATTAGAAATATTGAATCAATTTTACCCAATTAAATTCGAAAATGTAGACAAATTCAATTAAAAACAAAACCTGCCAATGGGACGAAAATATAGTTTTCAAGCCTAGTATATATTGATGAAAAGATGATTCTATATTAAGTATATGAATAATTTTAATCATTGTATGAAATTCAGTTAATATTTAATTATATATAATCGATAAATTTCAATTAACATGTTCCCATGTATTTATTATTTTGATTAATTAAAATGAAGGAACCTAATTCATTTCAAAATAGTTCTATGTAAACCTCATTTTTTTAAAAAAATAAATCCTTAAATAAAAATCAATAAAACATTGATTAAAAAGTAATTTAGTGGATTAAATATAACTAAATTATACTTATATTACTTCATACCATATTCATGACATATTGGGACTTTTTAATATACACAAAATATTTAAAATAAAAGGTATTTTTAAAAAAATCATTTTTCACCACTTAGTGAGAATTCAATATTTTTTGTAAAATACCAAATTTTACAATAAGTAAATTTTAAAATAATAATTTATAAATTGATATTAATATGTTAAAATTATAAAGTTAAAACATTTAAATAAAATTATAAATAATACTTTATAAGATAACATATTACTGAATACTATTCCCTATTTGATTAAAAAATTACTTAATACTTTTATAACTATTATAAATATGTAATTCATAGTAATAAAAATGAAAATGGTTTATTCTACCATCACATGGATGGTTAAAATTTACAAGATATACCCTTTCATGCTCAACTATGATTTCCTTGTTAGATATAACATGCCCTAAAAACATTACGACTTGAATCCAAAACTCAGATTTGGAATGATTACCCTACAAGAGATATTTGATTAAGATTTTAAGAATTATATCCAGATGGTACACATGTTCCCCCTTTGACTTATATTAAACAAAAATACTCAAACATGAGCACAGAAAGAAAATAGTTCAATAAGTTATGAAAAATATGGTTCCTCAACTCTATTTATACCACATGATCATTAGTGAGACCAAATGGAATAATTAGAAACATGAAATAACCATACCATATCCCAATAGTTTTCATAGGTATATCCACTTCTCAGAATGTCAACTGGTGGTAAAATCACAAAATTATAATCATTGAAAACAAAAATACACCACTTTAGTTATCAAACAAGTCATCAATCATTGGATAATGATATTTTATCTTGAAAGTAAACTAATTTAACTTTATATAATGTATAAAAAGAATATGGTTACTAACTATATTCCTAAAAAAGATGAAATGTGAATCTCATGGTGGCACACATTGATGAATATTTCCCTTTTCCAAGAGATCATTATGTTATTGCACATATTATAAAAACTGAGTAGGTTTCAATTGATAACACGGAATAGAAATGAGAATTATATGAGGTTAAATTGTAATAGTATACTACATCGTTCCAAGTAGATGTAAAATAGAAAATCATCTAAAAAGTCCTAAGGGAGTTTGCACACCACTAAAGTAAGTGGAAAACCTAAAATATGATTAATTTGATTATACAAAATCACTAAAAACTACCATGATATCACATAGTCATACAAAACAGAACGCCATGCTCTCTCTTACCTAGAATCTCACTCACCAAAAAATACATGAGTGGCATTATCAAGAGTCAAAAATTCATCCTGATGATAATAAGAGTCCATATAGGCCTCAAATATAATCATGAAATTCATTCCAATAATCATGTTAAATGTATCTTGTCATACAACAAGACATCAACCTCCACCTCATGGTATACTATCATCACTCGACTTGTTGGACGCCTGAATCCAAGTTTGTACCTATTGCCCAAATTCATGTAATTATCCAATAAGAATGAAATAAGCAACAAAATTCATGTCCAAAATCATCAATGAACATTTATTATATAAAATAATGAGTCTCTCATTAATAAAAATATTCAAGAAAAATAGTATATGAAATAAATAATATACCTCTAAGAGTTTCTAGCCTAACATTAGATTCCTCTACTACATTATACACCACATGAACAAGTCATATTTTTACTCCTCTATTATCTTTGATAGAAATATGGAAACCCCTTACCCTGATGAAAAGTCCTACCACCCTTGTAACCATTACTGAGAACCAAGTAATCCTTAATGATTGTTCGTCCAACCTTACTACCTAGGGAAATCCATTAAAGGAAATCCTGCTACATATAGATTTTAAACAATAATGAAACATCTTGGGATCCTCTAAATACTTAGTCATGGTATGAATTTGAATTAAAAACAAATTGTAGAAATCCTACTGTTGTCTAGATGATGCCCCTAAGACTAGTCGTAATAAATTTGGACACCTTGATCTTACTTTTATGGATAGATGATACACCCTGGAAAAAAATGTAACCATTTAAAGATCCAACCAAAACTATTCATCCTATATAAACACCTCTAAAAAATATCCATTATTGAAATCCTCTACACAGGATATTAGTAACATGAGAATCATCATTGAAATATTATAAACCATAAATCATAACTCAAACCTCAATGCCTTTTAGTAATCATTTTTTACTAGATTACGTTCTTAATATAGTAAATTACCACAAATGTTGGAATAAAACATAACGATATACTGACCTTCCTCTAAGTTATGAATCATCTTGGTGTTTTGCTCATATTTTTTCCTAGTGTAAAACATTTTTGTCGAATACCCACTAAAAATATACTTAATTTATATCCTCGTGCAACATAGCTTGAAAAATATATTCATGCCATCTCATTCTCAAACACTCAATCATATATTTGGAACATCCAACCTTGGAGTCCCCTCGAGTCTAAATAAATTCGAAGATATACTAAATATGATCAATCCATTATTCATATTCCTAGGTTCCTTTTTCAACAGATATATTATGTGATTCAACTTTGTAAATTGTTAGTTTAGATCCACTTCTCATCTCAAATTCCTGAAATTTTTTTGACCTAGAGTCTGAATAGTTTTGATTATACCATTTACCAAGAATGGTTCACTAGGGGATTCTATTAGGGAACTACTCTCATAGCTTCATCAATCATAATTTTAATATATATTATTTAATGAATTTTATATTAATCACATGAAAAAACTAATCTTCCATGATCAGTCGCCAAAACCTAACCGAATTCAGTTATCCATATCAATTCATTAATATATCAATAATTTAATGATATTCTGTGTTTATAAAAAAACTACACCTTAAGAAGGGAATGTTATCATTTAAATAAACCATATGATCATTTTATTCAAATACCCCAACTAATATTTCTCATTATTGGAAGAAATCCTCAAACACCCATGGTAACTCATATTCATTGGTGGATGTGAGATAACTAGACCCAGTTTCCTTACATATTATCCAAATTCTGATAGACCTAACAATGTTCTACATAGGCTCAAAACTAAACCCAGGTAATTTTATAACACTCCGTGATGGTATTATAGTGGATAAATATTTATAATGAAATAAATCAGGTTAACTAGACAACCCATCCATGAAGGTCTTCGAAGTAGTAATGTATAACAAAGAATAAGCATCATGTCTCATGATATCCTTAAAAAATATAAAACAATATGAAATATATCAATAGTAAGAAAAAATATCCACGAGCTATTCAATATAAATCCAAACAAAAAAAACATGAAGAATAAAACACGACCAAACTAAAGAGTATATGTGTGATAGTATGTCACCACCAAACCATCCCAATATAAAGATGATGAAAAAATAGATGTAGACGTGCTATGTGATTTCATTCCAATTACACGAGACATTCAAAAAAACCATCTAAAATTTAACAATGGAAAAATTTGTGTGTAAGGACAAATCCTGGTAGGATAGCAGTAAAGAATCAATATAGGTTATAATATCCTGAAGTCATCAACACTTTTGTTAAAAAATATTTAGTTTACATATCCTTTAAATAAGGTAATTCCATTTTTAAAATAATCCATTATATTTCAAAAAAAACCATAGTAACAAAATCTAGGAATATGTAAAGTATTAAATAAAATATGAATTAATAGAAAAAAATCATGGATATACCATAATTTAATCATGTATGGAAATTATTATGAAATTACCACATTGTGATAAACCAAACATAAATGAAAAGGTACACCATTTGTAATATAACCTATAAGATAACATACTAAACATGAAAGAAAAACACTAATCCCTAACTAAGGTGGACCCAAATAATATATCCACTAGTTGAATTACATTCACTAAAGTGATATGAAATCACTTGTGGAATTACACACAAAATGTTTAACAACTCTATTCCTGATGAACAAAATGATACATAATGTTTTATGCTTTTCCAAATAAATCAAAATCCATCATCAAATTTAATAAAAAAATAATCTCAATTCCTTTCATCTTATGGTCTTCAATTACTATTTAAAAACCAAAATAATGATTCACTACATTTAATTAAACTCTTTGTTTTCATAAAATAATTTTTAAATAAATCTATTTTAAAAATAAATAATATTGAATAATTCCATTCCAATTTCAAATCCATATTTTTCAATGAAAACCAAAATGAATTGACAAAAACGTAAAAAAATTCATCAATTAACACATTTTAAAGAAATAACTTCCCCAATAACGAAGGAAACCAGTGTCCTCTAATAATTAAAATAGGAAAAAAATAGGATCGACCTCGAAATGACAAGATATGCTAGAAAACTACAATGTATCAATAGAGACCTAGAGCCTAGTATCCCAAAGTCCATGGTTATATTATTACATTAGAACTAAATAAATGATATTGAATCCTAAGGGGCTAAATTGTATAATAGGCTTGATAAACTAGATACATTCATGAAATTGAAATTATATTTTAAAAAATAAAATACACAAAGAATTATCTTTGATATCACCATTATGCTCCTTAGAGTATACCTATATATAAATAAAAATTCACTTTGTAATATCCTCAATAAAAAAGAAAATAATATAAGAGTGATATTAAATACTCAATAAGGGTATATGATCAATGGAAGCTACAAATAAATAATGAAGCATCAATAATGAAAGTTAAATAGGTTAAACACCTTCAATTTAATAAATATATTTAGAACCATATGATAGTATTAAATGATGATGACATAACTATATATTAATAATCACATGATATTTGAACATAAACCATGAATATTATAACCAATTGAATAATACCATATAATATTAGTGGCTAAAATAAAAAATTTGGAATTCATAATTCCAAAAATCTTAAACGTATAGCAAAATTCTTATTCTATGACTTCTTATTGTCAATTACTCATTCCATGTCGCATTACATAAATGGGAGAGGCCTTATCCAAATAAAAATAATAATTTCTGTCAGGAGACCATATTATGAATCAATAATCTATGTAATTTTGTTCTGTACCAATAACATAATATGTCTAATTAATCAATCAAATGAAAAAGGTGAAACATAATAAACATAAACATTTTTATTGATAAACTTAGATTTTAAGTATAAATACTTACCCAAATCAATAATCAAAGTCATAAAATAGCTGGAGCGAATTAGATATTATTAATAAAATTATATATCCCATGTTGATCTAATCTTATACTATTTGTAGAAATAATTATGATTCTATAGATGCAATATAACCACAATGGATCACGAGAAGAATAAATGTTTTATGTCATTGATGAATAAAAATACCAAAAACATGTCACTAAAAAATTTTGTTACAAAATAACATCATTGTATGGAAAATATTTTAATAAGTGAAAGTTTAAAAATTATGTTGAACATAAATTTCATTGAAAATAACTATTTATTTTTTTGAATAATGATTTTATCATTAAATTTTCAGGATTGTAGAAAATTCTATCCAATCTGTACACATTACAAATATGAATTCTTACACATTTTTTTATATAATCAAATTGGGTCTTGTTTTGAAAAAGTCATGAAAATTCCATTCTTCTTTTTTAGATATTAAAAATTTGTGAAATATTTAATAAATCATTTGGAAGAGGATAATGCGTTTTTTCAAAAAAAATAATAAATTTGTATTTTGTTTGAATATGATTTTCGACAGAAGAGAGAATCAAAGTCAAATTTTATTTAAAAAAATTATCAACCATTTTAAATACCACATAATTTATAAATATAAATATTACAAAATAATATCATTAATAAACATATGAAAATAATATATATACATTAACATATAAATATAAAATATTTCTCCCTTGGGATATTTCATCAAAAGAAATCCCAAATACTGATGAGATTGTGAAATCTACCTTTATGACTTTTGTAGAATTTAAATCATATTCTTGTGAAAGAAATTAAATAAAATTAGTAGTGAAATAAAATTAATAGAAATTGTTTTGTGATATAACATATCAATAAGGTTTTCAAATATAATATGACAAGGAATATGTGGTGATTATGGGGTATGTCTCACAAATGAAAATATGATATGAGAATCTTGTACCACTTATTATACTTCCTTTTATATTTTTAATCCACATTTATAATTAACATATTATTATTAAACATACTTTATTGAACCATAATCATATTATAATAACGTATATTATTTTATTACCCTCCTTTACCCCTATAGTAATGAACATTTTGTATTTAAATAACTATGTCGAGTGATAATTTCATTATTTTTCATATATAGTTTATTTAAGTATTTTTGTTCCATTTAATATGTTCGTGGTTACACAATATTATTTATTTCATACATGATATTATTATCATATATATTAATTATATATATATAGTTTAATATATAAAAGCTAGATATATAAAATGGATTAAACTATTTATGGCGATAGAAGGTCGTACATATGTAGGGAAAAAAATTCATTTCTTATCAAATAAGGGAAATAAAAGAAAGTAAATATTAATTTACCATAATGGAATAATTAATATGAAATATATTTTTTTATATAAATTTGATCCAATCGTATTACCATCCATGTAAAATTAAAATGAAAAATATTTCACATAACTACATAGATGTAGATGTCAACATGTATGCATGAGTGACATTATCATTTCCAATGGGTTTGATGGTAAGATGTAATATTTGGGATTAAATTTCTATATTTATTTTTATATCATAAATATCACCAAAATTTATTTACTTTTATCCTTACTACAATCCATGTAAAAAGTGAGTGAAAAAATGGCATTGCTTTGTGAGGAGGTAGCTCACCGTACACACGAGCAATATTATTGTATGCCTCCTGGGATGGAATGTAAGAAGCAATATGTGATATGAAACTTTTGGAAGAATAATAATATCATAAATATAATATTATTTTGTAAAATACATTATTACATTCATCCTTGAATGGTGGTGATGGAAAACACATGATCGACGATTTCATTTTCTATTAGTTGGAAGTGTAGATAGCTATATGTTATGAAATTTATCTAAAAAATTATTTTTATTTATGATATTCTGGTGTTATTATTTTTTAGAATATATTAAATATTTTAATGACTTAGAAGATGATGTAAAATATAAATGCATAGTTTCAAAACATACCACATTTTCAAGAAACCTCTCTATGTTTAATCTAAACCTGAACTAGATTAGTATTATGATCCAAAATACACCTCTATGTTATGGGGAGTTATGTAAGGAATATATTTGGTTAGTTATTATAGAAAAACATTAATTGGGAGTGTAAGGTGACGATGATTGGTGGTAGTCATTTATAATTCCATGAGAGGAAAAACTTGGTATATTTGAAGGAATTCAATGACACCGATGATTTTATCCGTAAAAATCCTACCAAATAGGGCATTAATGAACCATTTATATTATAGGTGAAGGACCCTATGTCACCCTAAGATGGGAGGTGGGTTGAATCCAGTTGTCAAATTTTTCTCATTTTTATTGGATCTTGTTCACACACAGGTATGAACTTAATAAAACATTTATAGTAGTTATTTGATGTAATTACAACATTCTAATGTAGAAGGACAATGAGAAAAGTTTACTTGGTTCACCATAAAGGGATGCGTCTAAGAATAATACGACGATAGGTTGCTAATCATACCTAATTCCATTATTCTTCACTAGCCATGGATTACAGTATTCGAGTACAATCACTATGTCACAGGCACACTACCTTTACAAATGTTTAGCGACAACTCACCGCTACCGTCAAATAACTTCCATTGACTCCCCTAGCTCACTGTCATAAGTGAAGTCACACTAAATTTGTAGACATGAAGTCCCCTTCAATATATAGGCATGAGAGTCTTTGTCTCATTTTCAGTATAAGACATTTCTTGCATCAATTTCCAGAGTTGATGCTCTTTAACATTCAACCTTCTTCTCCTGTTCAACAACTAGGTGTATAGGAATCATCAGAATCATCCCATCTTCATTCTTGTGTTCATGTGACCATGCATGTTACAATTTAGATATTCTCTTCATCTTCACTTCTTTTCACATGTTAACCTCGTTTTAGTATTGTTCTCTTCGATATATTCACATAGGCATGTGAATTCATGAATTCATGCACTCTCTCTTCTTATTTATTGTTTAAAGGCCCATATGGGTATGGTTCCTTTAAATACACATGTGTCCTATTATCTTCGTTACTTATAACTTGATTTGGATATTCTTGGGAATTAATTTTGTTCTTCTTCAAATCATACATATGATTTCATGCACTCAGATCACATCACCATGAACATTCATTTCTTCTCCATTTCTCAACACACACTGTTCACGTTTATTTGTTTATAGTTATAAACATGTGATTTTATTCAATCTTGAATGTGTGTATTTGGGTGTCCTTTATCTTAAAACACATCACTTTGGGGGTTTTTAGGGTGTTATTTTTTACCTCATTCACACCAAGGGGTGTATAGTTTTTCTATGTACAGAGTGTACAGGTCTCCTTTCCAAACCAAAATGGTTCATGGACCATACTTATGGAAGGGATGAGTGGGATTCCATCATGTAACAAGTGAAAAGATGTTATCCTATAAAAACTCAGTGGCACATGGGACTTCCCCTCACGTGACACTCCTCACCATTAACCAGAGTGGTATGTGGTCGATCTGAGTAGTACAAGGGAACTTTTATCAACGAACCCAAAATGGTACGCGAGCTCTTCCCTTCATGAACTAAAAATGGTTCACGACTCTTCTTCCTCGTTAAACAGAATGATAAGCAGTTCATCTCTTTACTGTTAATAATGGTATGTGGAATACTCTTCATTAACCTAGAATGGTTCATGAATCATGTATGCCCCTTCTTGAATATAAATGTAGAAGAAACTATATTCATTAAAACAAGAGATCTTGAAGTCTTGGGGATGTAGCCTCTGTTCCACATCATGAGATACTTTGAGTTTCTCGGTAGTTTGTAATTTCACATCATAATCATACTCAAGTGTTTGTGAAGAATTATGGATTCATATTCTTCTTCTTGAGTGCTCAACATGGAATCGCCTCCCGCAACTTCATTTTCCTTGGACAACACTCTTTCTTTGTAACTTTAATGCATTCATTAATACATAATTTCATGCATGTTATCATGTTTCTCAGACGATTCTCATGAAGTGGTTTTTCTCTTCTAAAATGGCCCTAGAATCGATCATGGAGGTTTGGTAGTTTCTCTGGTGAAATAGTTCATGTTTGGTGGCCAGAGGTTGAACGTGACTCTCAGAGGAAGATCAGATGGCTCTGATTCAACTACATGCGGTGTGGGGATAATGAATTGCTCTGATTATATCACAAGAAATAGGATGTGATGTGCGGTCGAGATCTCAGTGCGGTAAAATGGATGGATTCTATTGCATACATGTTTTTAAAACCTTGTCTCACATAGAAATATGATGTCTTTTAGGCTTCTTTATATAACAAGCCTCCTCATCATCATCCTAGATTACTCCTCTCCCCCCTTTGTTGCCTCCCCACACCAGTTCTCCATGGGTGCACTCTACGCCCACCTTCTCTATGAGGGCATTGGCCTAGCTATGCACGGATCATACCTCGTGTTCTCTTACAGGCTTTCACATAGCCTTGCATTCGGGTGCACACCTATGATGAAACCATGACACCATTAGGCTGGCAAGGGATGGTTTCCTGGGCGTGGTTGACCCTTGGGTCCCACAGGTGCTGCAATTGAGCTGGCCTCGTCTGGATTTGGAGGTTGGCCCAAATTTTTAAGTAAGGAACATGAAAAGACATTATTATGTGAATGGCCACCTTCAATCCTAGTACCCTAACCTAATACATGGAAACCTTAAAATTCCAAGCCCATGTAGTCTCTTTTCCAATTTCATTTTACTAAGGAGAGTTACACTCATCACATTGATTCACATTGACATCCATTTGAAAACCATTGACAACTAATACAGACAATAGACCAAAGTTGTCCCAACAGTCTCTCCCTTTGTATTTGATATCAATACCCAAATGTTTCTCCCAAATGAATGTATCAATGTGAATCTTTGTAATCTTTATCCCCCCAAACATTTTAAGCATTCATTCCACTTCTATCCTCCTTTAAAATGAATAAAAATTTATGGTATAGATTGTATTAGTCCATACTTAAGGAATTATTCCATCAATAATTTCACACTAAGTCTACATGAGAAATGATCGGTGTAGAAAACAAGGGGATTCGTTATAGATAACAAATTTTTCCATTATCCCATGATCATGATACCTCTAGTGATGAGAACACTGGTACTTTTCTTCAAGGGAAATTCCAATTTTCTTATGCCACTTACTGATTTTAGTTACTTCCCCTTTGAAAAATAATTTTTTTTGAGTAACCAAGGATGAGATATTGAGAAATGACATTCCTCTTTCAATGACATGATCTTCAGACAATCTTTAGAATAATTGAATTTGATACCAACTAAAGTTGGTACTAATTGAAATACTTACTCAGATAACATCTTTTTGTGTCTCCCCCTCATGGGATCACTTCTCAGGTTCTCCCCCTCAATGATTTCCTCACCTTCTATTCCTTAAAAATTTTGTACAATAAATTAAGTGTTAAGGGAATAAGGTCGATTCTTTTTAATATAGTCAATGTGAGTGGGATGGATGAGATGATTTTATCAACCATGATTCTCTGTTTTCTCCACTCCTCACACTTACACATTTTATATTTATTTCTAACATTGGATATGTAGATATAAATATTTCTTCCATCTATTTAGGTGCGAGACTTATTTCTTTTAGTTCTTTCAAATCACTAGAATCTCCTGGTTCAACATTCATGTTCATGAGGAATTCTTCTTGAGAAAGAATAAATTAATTGTTATTCTTAAGAGTGTGACCTACCTTGTGGCACCTCACACACATGACTTCTCTGTCTTCCTCTGGAATCTTCTTATTTCTTGTTGCACTAGCCTTAGCATGTGCATCTCCTCTCATTATAATTTATCCAAATCATTAGTCCAGATATCCAATATGTTTTTGGGAACTATGGAAGTAAGTTTTGATTTCCATATAGAATCTTCCTACTGTCATATTTTTTAAGAATCCTTTTGGATGGACCACTCTTCAAATTCATGGATTTTGAATACAAGGACTTCTCACCTTTCCATCATAGAGTCTTCTTGGGAGAATTTTCTTTTACATCATTCTTCTGATCTCTTCCCAGGGTAGCTTATTCTTTCTTAGCTAGATTCTATTGTCTTTTGTTCTTATCATCTCTGGATATATGTTGAGATAATTAGGATCTATTCTTGTGAACACTCCCATTTCATACATCACATATGTTGTTTACTATTCCAAACATGTTTCCATTATACTCATGTTTTCTGATCTATTGATGTGGACTCTTCTTCATGGTCTTTTTGTCTTTTAGAATAAGCTTTCTCTGTGTGGTTTATTTAAAAGATTGTACCAAAAATCCAGTCAAAAATTCCCAAATCTATTAAAATACAAATATTGAATGGAAAATATTTTCATGTTGATATCTTATATAAAAGGTCGTTGGGACTACTTCTTAATGTGATGTTCTATATTAGGGTAACCATATTTTAGCTTCTTCTTATCCACCCTATCCATGGTGGTAAGTTTCTTCTCCTCAACAATTCTCATCCATACTTGTTTATAATTTTACTTCAATCCTTCAATTTTTGTAGAAACATATTTAGATAAAATAGTAAAAGTTGGTATGGATGGTACCTTCACTTTCTTTCCTTCTTGGGATAGATCAATGAGTGATGGCATGATCTTATTATCACATGTTGGAGTATTTTGGATTTATAATCCTCTAGTGAGCATTTAATAGAAATAAAAACTATTTCTTGATATGGATAATCAAGAGTTGTCATATTCTTCTTGTCCCTTGTTGGAGGTATTTCAGCTTTATCATCCTCTAGTGAGCATTGAGTGCTAACATCAACTGGTTCATTATTTTATAATGTATAAATGTGTATCTTCTAATGATTGGTCAATTGGGATTCCAATTTCTGACATTACATATTGAGGATGATCTTCTAATCTTAAATAATTATCATATTCTCATCAAATGACTTTTTAAATCATTCAACCCCATATTCATGCAACTTGAATTCTGTTTGTAACAATGAGTCATGTTCCTGAAATTTAATGGTTGTTTCTTGTAAACATACAACCTTGAATTTAGTGCTCTTTTCTACTCATCTATAAATGAATGGATCTTTTCTTCAATATTCTTATTGACTCCCTATTTTTAATCAATGTATTCAATCCATGTAGAGAGATAATAACATTATGACGCTTTCTTTACCAAGCCTTCATCTATATTATTAACTTATCATCCCAGTCAGGTGATCTCAACCAACATATATTGAAATATTCTACAAATAGAAGAAAATATTTCTTCTGTAATATCATGCAGATAGGTTCTTAATTTCTATAGATCACCTGAAAATGAGGTAAGAGTGTCTTCCTTTCCTCTAGTAGAAACCTAAGCCACCTGCTTTTTTACATCCCATACCTGATATTTCTTCATTATTGGAAGGGAATGGGGAACCATACACTACATATTTTTTGGAAATGAAAGACTTCTTCAACTACTTCTTCTATTTCTTCTTTCTGTTAATCATTGCCTTCTTTGGTATAGACTTATACTGGGATATAACTAAACTTTCATCATGATTGATCATCATTATTGACTCAAGAAATAAAACTCGAATCCTCTTTTGAATAGACTTACAAAAGAGAATACAACATACCTAAACCACCCTGTGATTCCATGTTACGGACCCTAGGTCACCCTGAGTGGGGGTAAATCAGGGTGTAAAATTTTTCTCCCATTTATTGGATCTTATTCCTACATTGGTAGGAACATAATAAAACCTGTATGACGGATATGTTTAGTAATTAAAACATTCTCAAGAATAAGGAAAACACATTACTTTTACTTGGTTCACCTATAAGGGATACGTCCAAGGAGAATATGTTGATAGGTTTCTTGTCATAGATAATTACACTATTCTTTACTAGCTATGGATTAAAAGATTCACGTATATTCACTCTGTCCCAGGCACACTGCCTTTACAAAAGTTTAGGAAAAACTCACTGCTTCCCTCAGATCACTTCTGTTGACTCCCCTTGGATCCCTACCCTGGGTGAAGTCACACTAATTTTATAGATGTGAAGTTCCCTTCAATAAATTGGCATGAATGTATTTATGTCTTCTAGGTCATGAGAATTTACTTACATCGAGGTCCAGATTTGATGCTCTTAAACGTTCAATCTTTTTCTCCTATGAAACAACCAGATATATAGGAATCATCAAAATAATACCTTCTTATTCCATGTGTGCATCTGACCATGCATTTGACAATTTTGATATTGTCTTCTTGATCACTTCTTTACACACATACACCCTCGGTTTTGGATTCTTCTCTTCAAAGTATTCGCATATTCAGGTGCATGCATGAATGCATGCACTCTCTCTTCTTCTTTCTTTTGTAAAGGACCAAATGGGTATGGTTTCTTTAAATACATATGCGTCATCTCCTCTCCATTATATATAAATTGATTTAGATATACTTGGGATTTAATTGAGTTCTTCTGAAAATCATGAATATAAATGCATGCACTCACTTCCCATCACCATGCACATTTTTTATCCCTTTCTCAACACACATTGTTCACTTTGATTTGTTTATAGTTATGAGCATGTGATTTTATTCAAACTTTAATGTGTGTATTTGGGTCTCCTTTACCTTCACACACAAATCTTTGGGTTTGTTATGATGTTATTTTTTTCCTCACTCACACCAAGGGTATGGAGTTCTTCTATGCAAAGAGTGTCCATGTCTCCTTTCTGAACCAGAATGGTCCATGGCCACTCCTTGTGCAAGGGATGCACACGCTTCCCTCGTGTACCAAGTGACACATGATTCTTCTCTGTGAAGTGAAATGTGTGTAGGACATCCCCTCGTGGGACACTCTTCACTATGAACCAGAGTGGTATGCAGTCGATCTGAGTGGTATGTGAGAACTTTTCTCCATGAACCCAAAATGGTACGCGAGTTTTTCTCTTGACGAACCAGAAGTGGTTCATGTTTCTTCTTCCTTGTGAACCAGAATGTTACAGGGTTCACCTCTTCATGAACCAGAATGGTATGCAAAATACTATTCAGGAACCTAGAATGGTTTGTGTATTGTGCATTCCCCTTCTAAACTTTTAATGTCGAAAAACAATATTTCTCAGAACAGGAGCTCTCGAGGGCTTGGGAGCAACAACCTCTTATTAGATTGGTGGATCCATTTTTATCAGTAGAGATCAAATATTTTCCACATTTGAAATTATCAAGATATTGCATGAAGATCGCAGGTTTAAAATATTTAAACCACGGTCATGTGATACCCATAGTTTCTATGTTGTTTCTGATTGCACGTTTTAATAATCCTCGTTTTTATGAGAAGAGGTATGCATAAAGATCTATTCTCTTTGATATCTTGATATGTCATGGACTCTGGAAAATTTATTTTCTTCCGAAAATGCTCAATATATGTTATTTCAATTCCTTCATGAAAAAAATAGTTGCATGAATGGTATCGTGTTGCTCAGATGATGCACACACATTGGGTTTTCTCTTTTAATATGGCCAGATATTTGATTGTGGAGGTTTGGTAGCTTCTCCGACGCGCTGGTTTGCATTGGGTATCAAATGTATGAAGATGAACCTCGATCGAAGATCAGACAGCTTTGATTCAATCACACATGGCACGAGGATAATTAATGGCTTGGATTATATCATTAGACATAAGATACAATGTGTGGTTGAGATCTTATCAAGATCATATGGACAGTCAGGATTACATCCTTATTTTTAAAACCTTGTCCCACATCAAAACCTAGTGCATTTTTCAACTTCATTAAAAAACAAGCCACATCAACATCATCACAAATTACTCCTCTCCCCCCTCTGGTGCTTCCCCGCACCAATTCTCTACGGACGCACTCTGGGCCCACTTTCTCTACAATGGCTTCATCCTATCTATGCATGGTTCATCATCTGTTCACTCTTGCGGGCCTATATACAACCCATCATGTATGAGCTCCAATGTTGAACCCATGCCACCTTTGGGCTGGCCAGGGATGGTTCCCTCCACGTGGTTGACACGTGGGGCCCATATATGTTGGGGTTGAGTTGGCCATAGCTGGCTTTGGTGGTTGGACCAAATTGTTATCTAAGGCACGTAAAAAACATGGATAAGTGCACGGACACCTACAAGCCAAGTACTATAACCCCATGCATGGCCACCTTATAATTCCAAGCCCTTGGATCTATTTTCCTTTTTTCATTTTACTAAAGAGAGTTTATTTCATCACATTGATTCACACTGACATCCATTTAAAACCCATTGAATAAAATAAAAAAAACAAACCAAAGTGGTCCCAAAAAAGGGTCTAAATATTTCTAGAAGATGTGTGTTGGACATGTTTTCAGGTCATTTAAACCCTTATATTTTTTAACCCCCCTCAAAACCCCTTCTAACCTTAGTCACGATAATTAATTATTAACAATTTTACTATTCAAAAAATTAAAAATTTAATTGGATCATATTAGATAATATATACTATTATGATTCAAATTTTTCATTAAATGTTTTTAAATTATATTAATATTATAGTAAAAATCCAATTCAAAAGTAAATCAGCAGATGGGATGAAAAACTGGCTTTACAAAGTAAAAATTATCATAATTATAGAATATATTAATATAAAAATTAATTGTTTAATTTATTACAAAGAACTATTTTCTTATATTGAAATTAATTTTATAAAATTTACTTAAAAAAATTTAAATTATAATTTACTTTTATAATGTCTTAAAACTAAAACATCATTGGCAATTAAAATTCATAATTAATTAATATTCAGAAAAAATTAATATTTTAAGAAACTTCTTATAAATTTATCAAAAAAATTAGATGTAGAATTCCAGAAATTAAGTTTATTTTTTAAATAAAATTTTCCTAATGTGGTAAACAATAATGTTATATTATGTGCGAAATAATGGAATAATTTGTAATTAAAAAAACATTCTTTTATAAATATTCCCTTCTCGTTCAAATTGTTCTTAATTTATTTATAATCAATAAATAAAAATTGAATTTATTATGAACAAGTGTTAATTATGTAATTTACATAATATATTTATTCTGATTTGTAACCACATACTTATCTACAAGGTTGATGGTTATGTCGAACATATAATATTTTTTATAGAGTGCCATGTTTTGCTTAAACTCGTTGTTGTGTTCATTAATACTTATTTACGGGAATTATTTTTTAAAAATAAATATAATTTATATTTAAATGGTGTTATATTTTCATATATGGTTGGTATTCATGTCATACATTCTATCAGACATGATGTTCCAATTTTAAAATCATGGGGTGTTTCATTCTACCCCGCTAAATAAATTATGTCTTTATAATTTAATGTTTATATCATTAGCTATGGGCTTGACATTTGAAAACTCACTTCTTAAAATCTGAAATTTTGAGAGTGTATTATAAAATACCACCTTGATAAGTGATAATGATAATTACAACGGAAATATGTAAAAATAACCTAACTTGGTTACTAATTAAGAAAACATTGGTAGGAAGAGAAGAAAAATTCATTGAATAAAAGGCTTATGCACAAATAGTAAAGTATTGTGATACATTTTATTTATCACAAGAATGTGAATTATCAAGATAATGTCAAAAACCACAAAACCTTAAATCAATTATGAGTTAACATACACTTTTATTAATTATAAATGAAGGTATTTAGATAAATTTTTTATTTAAATATCCATATCATTTAGGTGAGGAATATATTTAATATCAAGACAGTGAAAATATAAAAATATATGTACATGAATGATTTATATATCCAAATAAAAATTTCATCCTTTTTATAGTGTTTTATTAAATTACAACTTCATTTCATACTCAATGAAATGAATATCAAAAAATATTTTTTATTCCTGAAGAACACTTACCAAATCAATAGAATTAAATGCCATTCATCATATATCAATTTATTTTCCAACAAAAAATGGTCATAATATTTTATTAAATAACACTAAAAGTTTAACATAATCCATTTGATTTATTTTTAACCTTATAAATTATACAAAATATGTCTCTCCAAATTCAAAGTATAATTTTTTTAACGGAAGGATAGTAAAGAAACATAATATTCAACGAACAATACAGGGTTGATCTTAATGTCATATTCAAAAAATGTGAATACCATGGTCACCATAAAACATAAATTAAAACATTCATACATCCAATAATAAAATAATAGGTTATGAAATATATTTCATAGAACCAAACATGTAGTAAACTCAAGAAATGATATCATAAACCATCAAATATGTACCCAAATTCATGGTCACCTATATAATCCCATAAACAAGTCATTTTATTTTTTTATCAATAAATACTACATATTAAATGTTAAATTTACTTAATCATGTTTCTTCAAAAATATAAACTTTCTACTGAATCACTATTCTTTATATAATTCAACACATAAGTTCAAATACATAATGAAATAATCTAGTGGTACATACCTTATTTATATCAGGATTCTTATATGGTGAATATCATAAATAAAATAGTTGGACAACATATTCATTGGTTCCAAATAAGGAATCAAATTAATCATTCCACTTATATATTATTAATACTGTAAATAAGACCTTGATCCCTTAGTATGTTTTTAGGTATATTCCTTTGATACTTGGATCATTAGATAGAATAGTTCATTATCTCCTTACAGTTATGGAACGATACAGTAAGGTATTTTCACATACCCATGAATTCTTAGGAGTGAAGAAATTTGTCTCTACACATGAAGGGAAATATTTATGATTTTGTGGTTTTACCTATGATATCCCATTCAAGAAGTATCACTTCTAGGAAATTTCTTCTTTCCATTTATCTATTTATTAGTTTTTTCTTTTCCATACTGTTCATATCTTTCTTCCCTTTGAAGACATAATATGTCGAGAATTCATTTTGTATCTTGAAACCACATGATATTATATATATATATATATCTCTGTGTGTGTGTGTGTGTGTTTAATTAAAATATTTCGGATACTTGTTCCATTTGATGGATGGGATTAAGCTGATTAACTAATTGGTTTGTATTTATATTGGGATTACATATATAGTACACCACTTTCCTTACTAACATTGTAAAGTCGGATTTATACTTATCAACATTTTTCTCTTCTTACTATCATGGAATGAATAAATATCTTTCAATATCCCCTCATTTCTCATGAGGAAAATATTTTTCTAAAAATAGTGCATTGATGCCCTTCCATTCCTTTTTCTATTTATTCTTCATCCATTGAGTTTCGAATCAAAGACCACAATTGATATATATCTCTTGAGAGACACTAAACTATCCTAAAAAAATTCTATGTTTCACTATATCCCTGGGAATGAAATATATTATCTAGGGAACTTATCCATTTTCCGTCTAAAAATATATTTATAGTCCTATTTAATTTTATATGTGGTTGATGCTATAATTTATATAATATGGTTACCACACAAGGTGAATTAAAAAGACTAATACATATATAAATGGTTATTATTCATATCCTCCATTAGCTGACGTAGTATGGTATTATATTGATCTGTTCTAGTCATAACTCCAACTCAAGCACCATAATATTTCATGGGAGGGAAATTCCCACATGGATGTTTTTTATTGACATGGTTCCCATTCATTATATTAGGTTCTATTTCAAATTAAATGGTATACACTATATTAGATCATAATAATTTAAATCATAATGTATATTCCCAAAACAATTGAAATCATAAAATATTTAATAATTTAGGAAAATATTATATCGTACTCATAAACATGGTTGAATTGGAGATATCATTATTTTCATATCCATTGTAATGGTTTCCAAAAAATTGTAAATTTCCAAAATCATATCACCCAGGAGTGTAAAACTTGGACTGCAGTAAGGCCCATTATCATACACTAGGTGATGATCAAGTCAATCCCATTACACCATATTTAGTGTTTTTACTCAAAGTTAAATAAGTTCCCAAACCACATCCATATTTAATATCCAAATTGAGATGTATATCTAGGAAAACCCACACAATATCATCCTTTATAAAACATTAGGACGACATTCGATACTTATCCTGAATTTCTATCATAGGGTTATGTTCCCAAAAATATGTTTTCCAAAATCCAATTCCACATGTTTCTACTAAACATCATCAAATACCATCATTCGTGACCCCAAACATATTATAATAAAGTTTTTGGTTACTTTATTATTATGGAACTAGGTTCAAACAATCACATCCAAAAGAACCAAATAGTATAATATTCATCATAAACTAGATACATACATGACATTCAAACTAAATCTTAAATAATAAAATTTTAAAATAATTTCTTTGATATTACCATCATTCCCCTTAGAATATCATATCTTATCAATCACAAAACATGTCCTGATATCATTTTTAAAATTAAACAAAAAAAGGGGTGAGATCAGATACTTGGTATGGGTATGCATACAACGTAGGATATTAATATATAAGGGGAAATCAATATAGAAAGGATGAAAACTGTAACACATTATATTTAAACAATATAATGAGTATATTAGGGATATAATAAATAATGGTCAAATAATTCCAAATAAATAGTCACATATTCTTAAAATTTAACTATAGATATTCTATGTAAACAAATAATCACATGGAATATAAATAAATGAATTCATAATGGTTGAATTATAAATACATGTCATCTTAAACATGTAATAAACACATCATCCCATGTCTTATGACCATCAGGGCCTCATCTGACGACATCTTACATAAATGGAAAAGGCCCCAACCAAATACCAACAATAAGTTTTCTCATTAAACCTACCAATGCCTCGAAGGGAAATGTTATTTTGGGAAACACCTACCACTTAATAACTCAAATCCATTCAATATATTAATATATTGATAATTAATAAACATAAATATTTCTATGAAAAATTATCATATGAAATTTCAATACCTACCCCAATGAAAAAATTATAATCACAAACCATCAAGCGTTGTGATGGATGGTAATAAAATTCTATATCTCTAAAAAACTAATCATAAAACATCCAATGAAATTATAAGGATTATATCAATACAACTTATTAACAGGGTATCATTGGTAAAATAAGGTTTTTAAGTTGATAATGAATATAAATACCTTAAAATGTTTATTTGAAATATTATGCATTAAAATTCTTTTTTCCAGTTGATATTTTTTATGAAACATAAAGTACAATATATATATATATAATAAATACTATTGAATATGAAATTTGAAATTTTTTAAAATAATGTTTAAAACATAGAGTGGTCATGATAGTGGAAAATTATGTTCATATCATAAATGTTAATAAACATTTCCATTTACATTTTTGGTAAAGGTCAAATAGGCCTAGTTTTTATGAATATCTTTAATATTAAATTAATTTTTTTTAGAAAATCCAAAATGGATAAAAATATAATTAATAAAATATTTTTAAACGGACATGAACATTTATATTTTTTTACAAACCATGGATCTTGATGAATAAGTGGTTACAACCGTATATATAAATATTTTCAAGGATTCTTAAAAACATTATCTCAATCATTTTAAGTGATACCGATTTAAAAAATAGAACTATAAAATGAAAATTATCATTAATAAAAATAGGATAATAAAAATATCAACTTTAATATAGATAAAAAAATAATTCCCCTAAGGGATATTTACATAAAAATAATATTGAATAATGGTGAGATTGTTAAATAAATCATTACCACATTGGTATCTTTTGAATCATAATAACGATGAAAAAAATAAATTAAAATAAAATAATAAATTCAATGAAGATATATATATATATATATTAATTATATATAATAGGAAAATGGTATGAATATACATCACAGAATGGAATATGTGTTCATTAGGTCGTACATCTAATAAAAGTAAAAGTGAGATAAGAAACCCTTACCACATGTTTACCTTCTATTATATGTGAATGAAAGTCTTTAATAACACATATAGGATTATTATAAAATTATTATGGAACCATAATCATATATCTCATACAATGTTTTATTTAATTATTTTATTTTTTAAATCCTTTAATATCATTTTTTTGTTAAAATCGCTTTTTCTTTTGACAATTCCTTCATTTTTCACAAATGATATGGTTCAGTATTTTTTTGTCATTTTAATTTGGTCGTTTTATAATAATATCTATAATGATAAAATAATATAATTATCTCATATTTTATTTTTATATTCATTAATACTAATTTATAAATGTTTGAGAATGAAAATGGATTACACCATTTATGGAGAAGATAGGTCGTATGTACACATGAATGGTTCAAACATTTTTTTCAGATGAAACTAAAAGAAAAAATATTAGTATCTATTTAAAAATTATTATTATGTCTTTGTATATATTTTTTACATTAATATAATCTATCCTTATTACCATCCATGTAAAAATAAAATGAAAAAACTTTCACAGAGCTACCGGGAGGTGGTTTTCATGACATATGCATTATCCACATTATCGTTTCACAAAGGATTGGGAGATAAGAATTCAAATATGATTTTGTTTTTCCAAAATTATGTTTAGATAATAAATATCATATATAATAATTAACAATTATCCTTACTACATTCCCTATAAATTGTATGAGAAAAAAGTAACACATCTCTTTAGGAGGTGGTAGTCCATCATATGCACAAAAAAAGTAATCATATCACTCAAGAAATTGAATTTAAGAATGTATATATGATATGATAATTATATAAGAATAATAATATAATAAATAAGATATAAATATTTTAAATTCATCATTACATACATCCTTTAAAATTGATGATGGTAGATAATCTACATTGGTTCTTGAGGTTGTAGTCTATTGTACACAACATCGACCATTTTTTAAAATTTGGTGGAAGTGAATAAGGATAAAATTTATTACATTAACATATTAAAATCTCATTATATATAACATAAAGGTGTTATTATTTTTAATATTTAGAAGATAATATAATGACTTATAAGAACATGTGAAATTAAAATCCATAGTTAAAAACATCCCCCTTCTTCAAGAAACCTCTCCAGGGTAATCCAAAATCCCTCCAAGATTAGATATATAATACCAAAAAAGGGATATATGATGTTTTGAGGTATTTAAGGAAGATATTTTGGCAATTTTGAGACATAAAGAAGTGATTTAATATTGTGAACATGGTAGGAGAGGTGGTGGCCTTTTAGAAGTTATGGAGAGGACAGACATTGTATTTTTGATAAGAATCAATTACACCCATATTATTATCATTCCAAATGGAAAAATGGGGTTATTAAAAAAATAGAGATTATAAGGTCTAAATATGGATAAAAATTTATTTTTAATAGTTGTAATTTCATTGTTACTATTATATATTTATTTAGACCCTCGATAATCTAATCTGTACCTTATTCACTGCAATTAATTTTTACTATTCTTAATATTCTAAATGGTAAAAACATAATTTGAACATATTAGATAATATAAATTAAGAATATTCCAAATATTTAACCCTTATTACTAAATTCAATTTAGTTATGTGAAAAATTATAATTCTATTGTTTTTCACCGACTCGATGAAAAAGTGGGATTCCATATGGAAAATTAATATATGTGTATAATGTTTTAATAAAAAAAATAAGTATGAAATTGATTCCAGTGAAATTAAATATGTAAATTATATAACTATTAAACTAATTTATCTTTTGGTCCAATTTAAAATACAAAAAATTAAATAAAATTAAATAAAATTGTTTTCAATTAAATTGTTTTAGTATTCAGAAGTAATAAATATTTAAAATTTTCATTAAATTATCAAACATTACCCCAATGTTAATCTTAGAATGTAGATTTAAAAATGGAAGTTTATTTTTCAAATAAATATTATAAAATCGGAATAGAATAATTTTCAATCATGTGTCCAATGTGATACTAAAATTCCATTCAGAAAAATATAGCTTTACAACAAACATTTCTTTATCATAATAGGAAATTCTAATTTTATTTATAATCAATTTTAACCATTAAATTCAAATTAAACATATTCATATATATTATTTCATTAATATCTTTATAAATATCCATACCTTCCATCATAATAACTATGTTAAAACAGGCATGTTTATCAAATAATATTTTAATTAACTGTTATTCCCCATTTAAACATGGTGTTATGTGTATTGGAAGCAATTAAAATATTGAAGTTACATCAAATAAAATATATACTAATTTAATGGGGTGATATATATATATATACAAGAATTATTTTGAATGTCTTTCATGCTACAGAAAAAGATGTTCCTGTTTTAAAATATAAGGGGGTTTGAGGATTTATCGAGATCACATCCCAGTTATTTGAACTCTAAAAAAATCATGTTACATGACCAAACCATGTTTAAAAAATTTTAATAGGGAGATGTATTTCTGGTATATCCATGTGTAGACATCCCACCAAATTGGTGATCAACCATACAGATAAAAATGATTCTAAGAGAATGAAACCCTTCAAATGCACTAGGAAGAATTTTGGAGCTCAATGTAGATGGTAGCACCAAATAATTTAAGGAGTTATGTGATATGAGTAAAACCCACTATGGATTGAGATATTTCTATTTAAATATAATCCTTATCTCAAAAATTTCCCATAACTCATGTATGTTGGAAAATATAGACACTATGATAAAATTATCACAAGAAATGATTATATGTTTTATTAATCAATTTTATCACATAAAACTAATTTAAACATTTAATTTTTTTGCTACTTTAAGTACATTAATGGCTTCTTCCCAAAACTGGAATTATTTCATATTCCATAAATTTGTGGTCTAAATATATCCTATAAGAATTACCAAATATAGAAACCATTTTGAAACATCAAACAGCATCCTGACAACCTCTAAATTCATTTATAAATACACCCAGTGTCTATACATAAAAAAACATATATCCCTGAGATTTTGATCTATGAAATCAACATAAAATAACTAAATTTGGGTCATATGAGAATAATCATTTCCATAAGATTTTACAATCCTCACCTTATCATATTTGGTTATCCATTGGAAAAATCCTTACATATTCCATCAAATTCATTCTTTAATTGGTTCCTCCTAGTCTTAACCATTCATTAATACAGAAAAAAAATTTACTATAAATGAATAATAATAGGGGTAAATAATTATATGATAATGAAATTCAATAAAAATATGTACTAAATTATAATGCCTTCATTTCAATCTATGACATTTTATATTCAACCAAAATCACATCGCGTTCATCATATTTATTTTTTCCATATTCTTATTATTATTTACATAATACAAAATATAACTAAACCATACTCTAGAACTGAATTTAGTGACATAAGAACAACATACAAAAATATGTTATAATTTTTCTAAAAAAATCATCAGATCTAAAAAAGTAACATCCGAAAATCGGATGGTTGTGTTTCATTTAATATTAAATTTTTAAATAACTTATTTTTAAAAATTGTATTATATCCCACAAATAT
Organism: Viscum album; assembly: GCA_963277665.1. Taxonomy (NCBI): domain Eukaryota; kingdom Viridiplantae; phylum Streptophyta; class Magnoliopsida; order Santalales; family Viscaceae; genus Viscum; species Viscum album. Next base: position 1,593,517,161 of record OY728130.1, on the reverse strand, counting down.
AATTATATTACAATACAATTCATAACTATAATAAAAGATATTGTTCAACAAAATTTTGGGAAAAAATAATGGTTTAACATAGGAAGTCATTTAGAATAAATATAATATACATCAATAGAAATAATAGGTGAGGAAAATTTGAGCACATGATTATGTTAATATAATCAATGTTATGAGAAATAACTTAAGTAAATAATAAAAAATATCCTAAAACATGTGGTATGGTATATAGATCTATCATAACATAATACATGATATGTATGTGTTGGGAGACATGGGTCATTAATAATGAAATATGTGAACATATCATAATTATATTTCATAACATAAGTGTTCAAAAAACATTATAGAAATCATAACATATTTAATGGTTAATCTCAATGAAATTCACATCATAATAATGTTCTTGGGTATCCATATTCAAATAATATAGTGAAAATGGTATTAAAAACTCATCCCTAAACATTGTGGACCTGGGATAAAGAAAATATCCCTTATAGATCTCATGAGATATGATACCCTACATAATGAAATTTTGGTTTATAATGGAATCTCTAATCACATAATGGTAAAACAAAAATATTTTTGACACAAAAACATGAAATCATTTATAATTATATCTTATCAAAATTAAACTATGAAAAAGAAATAGGTTTTATTAAAATGTACACAATATATTATCATAAGTCATATAGAGGAAGCAGATATATGGTTTCATTAGATCATATTCCAATATAAGTATAGGAATCATTAAAGGATATTGACATAGGTAAATAAAATTTTATAAGAGCATTAAAATTTACCTGGAAAAAGAAAAACAATAAGCACTTAAATTTTTGAATTGTTATCAGAAATTTTGTGACAAAAAAGGGAATAGAAAATTATTTGGTAAACCATTAAGGCATATAGAGGAATTTTCTGAAAAAAAAACTAAAGAATATAGTGGTAGAATGAATTCAAACAAAAATTGATAAAAATATATTCCATTCACTATTTTTTATGGAATGTTAATTTCATTAGATAAGTATTCATGATGAAACTATTATAATAAATCATTTAAACCATAATAAATAAATTTAAAGAATATGTAAATATATTATAATAAATAATATAATTTTATATAAAATTAAATTAAACAAAAAAAAAATATACACATCAATGATAAGTAATATTGACTGAAAATAGGTAGTATGGTGTGCTTCCCTTACAAGAATTTCATTGGTTAAAATTTGAATCGATATGGACTTAAAAAGGCAAGATAACATATAAAACTAACAAAAAACCTATGTATAGTAAAATAAAGGATGTTCTAGTGCTAAAAATAAAATAATTTACCCAGAATAAAATATATTAATAAAAATATTGAATTAAATGTGAGATTGTAATGAGAACACTTTCCATTACTGAAGACATCAACAGAAGCACATTAACCTCGTGTATAAAAAATATAACCTCTAACATTACATGTATTATAAACATTTTCATATTTAATAATTTTTACTCTCCTAAATTATAATAATTCTTTAAAAATATATTAGTTTATAATTGGTTATTTCCCTCAAAGGATGTTTGTGATTTTGATTGTTTTCACATGTTTCACCATAGTTATGTTGATACACATTCTAGGATATAATGTTCATAATTTAAATACTACTTATATTTGTAAAAAACTATAATTATATTGATTAATGTATTATTTTACTAATTGGAATGATTTTATGGGAATGTTTCCTTATAAAAAATATATTGAGGATATTGTTTTGGGCAATATACCGATAAATATGAGTTACATTATAAAGCTAGTTGATTTTTTCATTAATTAATAACCACAATCAAGATTTATTTTTGTATATAATATTATATATTATCAGTAATAATGTCATTATAATTTCAAATAATAAAATTGTGAAGTTATTATAATATCATTCATGTATGTGATTGAACATACAAAAACAAGAACATTTTTTACTACTAAATTTTTATGAATATTAAGCTATATAATAGTAGTATCATTTTACAAAAACAATAATAAAGACTATATATCATCATTATATTGGATTATGTGATTTATAATTATTAAATATGTGATGGTAACTACAATATAATTGGATGAACTTAGATACTCAATTGATGAATTCTCTCTATCTTGATACAGTTTCCATCAAAATGAATGATTTAGAAATACTTATTGAAAATAAAAGATAAAAATTGACTAATAATGATTTAGGAGAGTCATAAAGGACATGTATTTATTATATTACATAATTTATTGAGTTATTTTAATATTTATATGATGATGTCTTTTATAGGTGAGTTTTTAGTGGAATTTCAGAAAATAATCATTAACTAAGGCATATGGTTTTCAATTTAAATGAATATAAATAATGAGTGGGAAAAATAGAAATTATAAAAATTTTGAGCATGAAATTTATCATCCACATAACATGGGATATGGTTTTATGTTATTTTATTCCTTAACCACAAAATTTATCAATTTTCCCCATATTACTTTTACCATGGAAACTCAAATTTAAACTCCTTAATTTATTTTTAGGAAACATTTTTGTAATAAGTCATAAATCAATTTGGTCCTTGGGTTAAAAAATATGGAATCAATTTAATATAATTAAACTTCTAAATATGTGATACATATCTTGTAAATTAACACATTAAATATATGGGAACAAATATATTTATAAGAAAATAACTTTCTAAAATTTATGTGCTCGTAATACCATTTCACATAATTGAGTAAACACATATAATCATATTTTAGAAATAAATATAATAATATATATAACATAAATACCATTTTTTAATATTGAATTTATTAATTAACTATTATCTTATTTTTTATATAAAAATTTTAATAATTTTAACTATAAAAATAACTATTCGACATTCAAATTACCATATATAAAAATATCATATTTTTCAGGCTATATATCTAATGGATATATTTTAGACAACTATATGTATAATGTTCATATTTCATTCATGTATATAACCAAACACCTATTGTTCTAATCCCCTATTCTATTGATTTAAAAATCTCTCAAGAAATTATTCTTTTTCAAAGTAAATTACTTATATCAATAATTGATATCAGAGTGATGATGTTTATTGAAAACCATGAGGATATTGATTTTTTATTTGTTTTATTATTTTTCACTTGTGGTATTATTCCCCTTTTATATTTTGAATGATGTTTTATATTGATTTGCTATAATATATTTATGTTTATCTTGAATTTTAATATTTTATATCAATAGAATGTTTCATTGTTCATTTCAGTTATGTTATGCAGGTTAAATAATATATTTACCGTAGGAAAAGAAAAAATATTTATAAAAATCAGGGGGAGTTACAATTTATCTTCACTACCCTATTATATCTACACCCATTATGATATCCCCTATCAACATATCAACATTACAAAAACCATCAATTATATTAGATATATTTCATTTTTTATAGTATACTATGCCCTCATTGTTGTGGCATTCTATTGCCCAATTTTATTTATTTATCCTCTCTGTGTTTGTTTTCCTCTTTATTTGTGCGCGTTTTGGGACTCTAGAGGATAACAAGAATTTGATGGGGGAAATAAACTAAATTTTAGGGATTTAGGTTTTTTAATTAATGTATTCTGTGAATAAATTTGTCAAATGGATTGTGGGGCCCTCCCCAGGTTTACAGAACACTAGTTTTATTTTGGGACATTGAGAACAATTTTAGCTATTTCAGTTTATATTCCCTGAATCAAGTTCAGGTAGTGTAATGAAGGAATTTTCATGGGTTTGGTCCTAAAACGAAGAACATATGATTCCTTCCTAGACCATTATAATATATAAAGAAAAATCCAAAATTTAGTGACCTATAAAACAATGTCACCAAGTAATTATAATATAAATATGGAGAACATATAATACATACAAATGGTTTCCATGATAGATAACCTCTAATACATACATGTATTCACATCAATTATATACTTATAATATGCATATCAATTTACACTGACCCATGTAAATAACTAATTCTTAGTATGGTGATAACTATTATCATACTATGATTTAGGATGGATTCATGAGCATGACATAAATATAAAAGAGAGTTATCGAGTAAGAAATAATTACCCATATAGGTTTTGATGAGATCAACCATCCAACTTCTATAAAAATATGTTTTCCAATGTTCCACTATTATGAAACCCATGTGACTACCTAAATTGGAAAAATATTTATTGTGTCACCACTATCATGAATTTGGGAACCATTATCTATTTATAGTTCTATGAATATCCCTCATGCGAAACTATGCAAGAATATAATAGTGACTGCATGTTAACATGGTTCAGCCTCACACAACCCTTCACAATCATGATTCAGTCCACCCAATCCATGGTGAGAAAAAATTAGTGAACCTTACATTAATCCCTCAATAGTTTTAACCCTAGCTCATAGGTAAGATGTTTACATTTTTATTTCATTTTTTAAAAGTTTTTCTTGTGTTCAATATAATAAATAGTGAACCGTATATGAATATTTAACCTATAAAAATGTATGGTTTAATATGAACCAACTCATCATTCAGAATTTATTTGAATTATTTTCTATGTAGTATTTATATTCTTTATGATCTCCTCTCAAGATACTTCATTGGTCTAATAAAATGGAATCGTTGTCAATTAATTTCTCCAGAAAATCAACTACCATGAGACATAGGACCCATGCACACAGTAATCCAATGTCACCATCTTGGAGTCTCCATCACGGGGTGGAAAAAATGATGGTAAGGGAGAACCAATTCCATTGTACTATAATATTCATAAAAGCCACATTAATGGGAATCTAGTGACAAATCCTACAATCCCATCCCATTCTTTGAGAGCAACAGAAATTTTAGTAAAACCTATTACCACCACTAAGAGCTTTAAGATCTTATCCCTAGAGTGTGATAACCAATATCTTACTCATAAATTTATGATGGATTTGGAATTAAACAATGATAATAGTTTAGATAAATAATCACCCATGAGATGTCATGACTTCAATTTCCACCAACCATAACCAACAACCACCCCCAAACTGATGCTAATGGATCCACAAGAACAATTTAAACCTTGGTCACCAAGACCTCAGAATCTAAGAGATCACACCATTCATGGAGAGATAAGAACCATAAGAAGAATGTAAATTGTTCTATAAATTCTAAAGATTCCCACTAATAAACTAAAATGGAAGACCACGAGGAAACACATATTATCACTAACACATTGAAAGAATTCTAGTGTATTTTTTTAGATAGAAGGGGATGTATCATAAAGTTGAATCTAATAATAATGACCATTAGTGTACCAGGAGGGACAACAATGTACCTGTGAAGGAGCATTTTATCACTTCTATAGAAGAACATGCATATAATTCAAATTCATACTAAAAATTGCACCATTATATCTTTTTTGTAATAGGTCCACATGCATACATCCCAACATATTTTATATATAGTTGTAAGTTGATATTATCAATAGAAAAAGAAGGAAGTGTTAAAAATATTCAAATATTCTACTAAGTATAGTCCCTAAATTATTATTTCGTATATTATATAACAGATCATATATATATATATCCTAAAAAAATTTCTATTGAGGGAACATATCCTTTTACTCCATAAAGTGGATAGTTTTTATGTACTAATGATTACACAATATGGGGTTATATTTATTCTTCCTTCTTAAAGGCCTATTAATATATCCTAATAGAAGATTAGAATATGTTATACATCCCTAGTCACTTTTTATTCAATGAAATCCATCAACTTAGTTTTAGGACTATTTAGAGTTGGGAAAAGATACATACTCAGTTTTGAGGGTTTAATTATCATATTCTTTTACAAATTAATGGGAATGGTCGGATTCTTTAACAGAACTATTCATCCCATTTAATTGATTTCTAAATTACACAATCATCTTTTTATGAGATAAACATATTTGAAGTTTATAAATATTACCCTATAATAACATCTATATTAATATTTCATTAAAAGTGGAAATGAACTGAAAGTTAGGTCAATATTCATACACTAATAATCACTACTAATCATGTGGACCTAAAAAACCTCTGTAAGGTTTCTTGAAAATCAAACTAGTATTCGTTAAAATGTGCTATATACTTCATTATGGATGGTCCTCTCCATGATAACCTGAAAAATATTCATAGAGGATCTCCCCAAAAAATGTTCTATAAAGGTCCTATATATAACCAAATAAGGATCATACCTGCAGGTTTTCATCATAATACCCACTCTTTATGTATTCATTATATCTAGAAGATCAAAATGCATGATGTTCCTCCCATTTTAAGCATAGAGATGGAATACTATGAAAGTATTCCCTATTGTAAAAATATTTCATAATCAGTAATTCCATACCTCATTGAATCCACTTTACAATAACACTGATACTGTAAAAAACATGAATGAAGAGATTAATCAAGATAACGACCTTATCAAATACTAATGGAACTGAGTCGCCATCATGACTGGGTAATCATCCCCACTATGATAAATATAGCGACCCAAACTTTTCTTACTTTATTATTACATCGTTTTAATGAAAAAAAATAATATCATTACACATAGAGGATCCAAAGGTTTAGTGTCATGGGAAAACTAGGACAATACAACATCAATCATAAACATTTATTTAATTTCTTCTTCTTTAGATTCTTATTGGCGCTTCTCTGCTCCTTAGTAAATGTAGCCACCTAAGGACATACATAAAAAGGGGTGATATAAAAGCCTAGTAAGAAGATATATATGAAGAATATAGAATGGGGTGAGCATAAACATGACATAGGCAAAAGATCATGAACATTATAGGAGCATAAATAAAAGACTTCAAATGTGGCGATGCATAAAAATGAAACATCATGTCTTAGTGGTTCACTACCACAAATACTTGTGAACCAAGATAAAATCTTTTTCACAGATAATTAAACATTTACTCATGAGATTCATCACATTACACAATGCATTGGACTGCTATATAATTCTGGGTGCACCCGTCACATTGAAACATTCATATTGTGCCATATAATTCTGGGTGCACCTGTCGCATCATAAAATTATCATCATCACGCTTGAAACATTGAACAAAAATAAAAAATGTACATAACTAACCCATGTAATGGATTGGGTTTCATCTCATAATAACACATTCATAAGCTGTGGGTTCCCAAAAGAAAGAGGGAAAAACATACATGTTACAAGAACTGTCCACATTGAGTGAGAAGTAAAAGGGGTGTTCTTAAAATAGGAGTTGTTTTGGAAAAAATATTGTTTGACATAAAAACCAGTGAAAAACATGTGTATCCCATTAAATTAAAGAAAATTATGAAAAAAATGATCTTTAAGGATTAACCACATCAAAAATGGAGTGAAAGAGGGAGAACCCGAAGGAAGAAAATTGGGTTCGAGATCTCCCCTAACCTTGCATCTGAATGCTTCCTTCTATTTAATGTCTAATATAATCTCATTATATTCATTAATTAGAACATAATGAACCATTTATACTTTACTAGGGTTCATTTTGGTGTCATTATGTCATTTTATGTTCCTTTGGATGACTTATGGAGTTTAAAAACATTGTTCGGGGATGTTCATGTTTATGGTTTTTTTCCTGGGTGGTTCACTTGTATTCTTAAATTGAAGTTTGGGTAGAACATGGGTAAACATCCAGAACTGATATTACATGTTATTAATGATACTAAAGGATTTTGAATGATTTTTTAATGAATTATATTAGATCCATGTGGATGAATAATTAGATAAAAAATAAATGAAAATTGTTTGGGTTAATTTGGGCGGTTTTTCGATCACAACGAACTTGTTTTATTTTATCACTAGAAATATGGTCAAAAGTTAGTTCCAGAACATGAAATAGGAGATAATACATATAATATATTCTTGTTATACCATAAAAATGGTTTCATGACCAGATATGAAGGTATAAATGGAAGAGGAAAACTTGTCATTCTTGAAGGTGATAAATTAACACCTCACGAACAATTTTCTCTTTAATAAAATAAAAGGAAGAGGGAAACATGGTGGGATGATATAATATCCCATTAGAAAAATAAAATTAAATTATATGTATAATACTAGATTTAAAATAAAATTTTGATCAATATAGGTGGGGATAGATCAAGAAATGAACTTGAACGTGAAAGCAAATTAAAGGAGAAGGGGGAGAGAAATTACCACTTGAATCCTCTTCTTGAGAACATCCTTAAAGGCCTAAGCATGGTCTTTTTTATGATACCAGAAGCGCTTAGACATGGGCTAGGGGATTGGGAAGGTGTTTGGGAAGATTTTAGAGAAGGCTCGGAGCTTGAGAGGTGTGAGGAAATGAGGGTGTGAAGGGTGGATATAAAATTTATTAGTTTATTATTTCTTCATAAGATAAGGAATAGTGATTATTAAATTACCAATAATAGTAATTTTATCATGTGATACCGACCCAAGTGGGCTTACATCATCATAACATCCTCGATGACTCAATTAATCCATTATTTAGCATTTATTGTGAATTATCGGATTCTACTAATCATAAAAAATTCAAGAATTTCAGAAAAATGCCAAAAATTTACCCCAACCAATTTTCAAAATGTAGAATCCAAAAATGAAGTCCATTATTCAAAAATAATTTTCTAAATAATATTAATTTGATATTTAATTCAAATCTTAATTTACTTAAAAACAGTTTTTAAAATTAAAACTGATTTTATAGTGCTTTCTAAAATTACGTGGGGTTTTATAAAATTATCTAAAAACTATAAGGAGTTGATTCAATAATCTATGAATAAAATTTAGGGAAATAAATTTTCATTTAAATTAATTAATTAATTATAATTAATTATTTATGACTTACAAAATACCAAAATGTTTACTAAGGTCAAATTGTCATTTTCTAAGATGTCTAAATTTTATTTAATAATTCATGGGTAAGGTCACTCTTATATTGAATGATTTAATATTCATAATTGTCATATTACTATTCATAAGGGTATGTTACTATTCATAAGGGTATGTTACTATTCATAAGGGTATGTTACTATTCACCAAAATTTATTCTTGTTTCATTAGACTCCAAAAATCATCTTGTACACTACCGTGTATGTCAGATTTTCAAAATTCCAAACACAGAATTTACAAAATTATGTTTAAAGGTCACTGATCACTTAGTAGTTTATTATTTTTTGTATTCATGTTAGGATATAAATATTAGAATGGAATTTCCATTGAAATACTTTGGGTCGTTACATTCTTCCCCTCTTAAGAAATTTCACCCCCGAAATATCACATTACACAAACAGGTGAGGGTTCTACTCCTTCATGGCCTCTTCTGGCTCCCAAGTTGCTTCCTCAAACTTATGGTTCCTCTTCACCACATTGAAAAGATGGGTTGTCTTTTTGCGTAGAACCTTATCTCTCTGATCCAGAATCATTACTAGTTTCTCTTCATAAGAGATATCATCTTCCATCTCCACCACCTCTGGGGTTAGTACATGTGAGGGGTCTAGTATGTACTTTCTTAGTAGTGATACATGAATCACATCATGAACTTGATCCATATTTGGTGGAAGTGCAAGACGATAGGCCATAAATCCTATGCGGTCAAGGATTTCAAAGGGGCCAATATAACTTGGTCTTAACTTCCCTTTCTTCCCGAATCGCATGACTCTCTTCCATGAAGATATTCTAAAGACGACTTTATCTCCAACGTCGAACTCCAAGTCCCTTCGACGGTTGTCAACATAGCTCTTTTGCTGAATTTTAGCAGCTTTGATGTGTTTCTAGATGACTTGAACCTTCTATGACGTCTCCTGAACAAGATCAGGTCCAAGTAGCTTACTTTCTCCAACTTTATCCCAACAGGTTGGAGTTCTACACCACTTCCCATACATAGCTTCATATAGAGCCATCTGAATACTTGAGTGGAAGTTATTGTTGTAGAGACCCTAATATTGACGAACATGGACATGATATTACTTTTGTGGAATACTTAATACATAACAAAAAAAACACACAAGGATCGTAATAGTTTAGTATCTTTGGAAACATGGAATGTAATCTTCTAATCGTGGAGAAGATAATTTGGCAGGGGTTGGCCAAGATTGAAGGCTCGAATTGGTGTGAGGAGGAGAGGGAGGAGGTGCCCTTTTATAAGGGAGGAGAGGGGAACCTTTGGAATTCTTAAATATATTAATTTATAATAAATCTAACCAAACATAAAAACTCCAAAAATGACACATATTCAAATATTAGATGAGATAGGGTTTTAATATCATCAACCAATCAAATTTAGACATGTTTGGATCTTATTTTAAACCGTATCATTTTGATTTATCCTTATTTAATCTATTTTTGTTTATTTGTGGCAATAAAATTCTAAATTTTAAATTATAACAAATAATTACTTATTTGTTGTGAATTTTCCATAATTGATTACTTTATAACATTGTAGACCATATAAATTTAAGTTTATAATTTTTAAATATTTTTGTGATTTGTAAACAATTTTATAATATGTTATTTTTATAAAATAACAATAGTGTCAATTTTGACAATATTCATTTATTTGAATTTAAATAAAATATATACAGAATATATGTTCTAACTAAAAGATTTAATAGATTCATAAAAGGTCATATATATCTATAAAATTAGTGGATCACATTAAATAGTTCATATAATATTATTTTATTATTTTTAAAACCATTTATTTGGTTTATCTCTTAATAAAATAATTACTAAAACATTTTTGTATAATTATTTAATATATTGATATGTTGCATAAAAATTTAAAATAAAATCCTATGATGAAGATAAATCTAATAAATTTCACAATAATTCTTTTACTAGAATTTATCATCTTAAAGTCCCAATATTTAAATTGTTATATTTATTAAATTATGAAGGTGACAACTTTGGCATAAAATAATATAAGTGTCATAATTTCTTGTATAAGACTCCAAATGGTCAAATATTCGACCATTGGATTATTATAGTTTACATTTACATGACCAATAAGTTTTGGTTAGGGTTTTGTGCCTTTTATGGTCACTACTAGTTTAATAAAAACTATATTCTTGATTTTTCACTAGATAATTAATTTCTGCATCACTATTGTGTCACAATTAATGATAATTATTTAATCCCAAAAAATACTAAATAAATTCTAATGATGTAGATAATTTCGTTAGATTTATATATACTATTAATGTTTGAATTTTCATGAAGTTTATCACTAACTTAAAATTATTATACTTATAGTATTTAAGAGAGTGGCATGTAGTCACTTTCTTTGGTTTTAATGATAATTAAATTATTTTCATGGAACAAAGACCATTAGATGAATCTAATCCGACCCTTAGGTGATATGGGTCGACTTTTAGTCATCCAATAGGATTCTTCCAAGTGTTAGGGTAATTTTATAATCTTATATTTACCCTTAATTACTTGATTTACCTTTAACTATAGTAAATAAAATTTATCGTAGTTACTATTCACAATGCCCAAAAATAAAAAGTAGCTTATTAACATAATTGGGACCCACTGATTCCAAATATGGAAATCATTTTTTCAAATTCAATACAAAAAAGTTGCAGACATTAAATAAAATTAATCCCGTTGTCGAAAGAAAACGGGTTTTTCTTTAAAACATTGCAAAAGATTGAATTGATTTAACCTACTAATTCAAGGTAAAATCAATGCTAATTACATACATTATATTAAATGGTAAAAATATATTCTATTTATAATTTAAAACCATTAAATATTATAATTTAACCACATAAGATATTGGGATGAAAAAAGTTGTTTTTAATTAAAATATAACGTGTTTTTACTATTCATTAAAATATGAAAGTCATCAGAATAAAATGAAAAATTTATCCAAAGTAAATTTTTATTTGTTGATTACAAATAATAATTTTATTTTTTCAAATGGAACTTATAAACATGTCAAAAACTAGATTTAAAGTGGGTGCACCATCAAAATGTGCCAAAACTACTTTTTTTTTTAAATACTTATTTTACCCGAAAAATTTATTTTGCTCTTATACCATGTTCTAGAAAATGTGTAAGATGAATAATGATGTTATAAAATTAAAAATTTATTTAATACTTTTCATAACGGCTAGTTCATAATAATATTATAATAATATATCATTGTTTAGTAAAACCTGGTATTGCGTACAATACACGCTATCGAGGAAGGTTGTGTTTGCGTGTAATGCAAGCCAAGTCAGGGTTGCGTGTTGTGAAAGAATCCTTTGTTTTTTCGTATAACATAATCCAACCATATTTCATTTATACATTGAATATATATATATATATACTCAATGTTTCATTGAATAACTATTATCAAAATTGTGTGTAACACGATCCAAGAATAGTGTTGCGTATACTGCAAGCTAATACGGTGTTGTGTATAGCGAAAGGTAATATTGGTGTAGCATACAACACAAAACATTAATGAAATTAAAAGAATATTTTTCATAAAATATCGGGGTGTTACATTCTACCCCCCTTAAAATGAATTTCGCCCTCGAAATTCATTGGGGGTTATAAATTGTTTACTACTCGAAAGTTTGTTTAATAGAAACCCACATCGTAAAAAGGAATATCAAAACATGGCTTTAAAAACTAAAGTATGAAATGTAATTGTTACCCAAATTAACTCATCACTGGGTTTCCACGTAGGAGGACATAGGTGAAAATATGGATATGGAAGAAAAATCTAACCATCATGTTCTGATGGAGAGTGGTAGAGAACATGGCTATGAAAAATCCAACAAAGCTATTGATTTGTGATGATCTAAGGTACCATCTAATTGATCGAATATAAGGGAACTAGGACAACATTTTTGGTTTTCAAGATCATTTCCCTAAAGTTGATGAATTAAAAGAAATACTTGCATGATTTTGGTACAATCTTGCTGTTGTTCGTGAATTGAACAATTTCCACTTCATCCCTTAAAGAAATGAAGTTGAATTTGTTATTCGTGATGTGTTAGAAGATCATGTGATAGAAAGATGGGTCATTATATCTCTTTCAAACAAAAGGTTAGCAAAAGTTATAAGTCCATATTATGGTTAGATTAATCGTATATGGTTCCAAAAATGAACTTATACTTCATATATCATACCGCATAATAAAATAAAACTAGTTTCTACTAACCAAGGACTTCTTGTAGGCTAGTGGTAGGTGATAAAGGCCAGTCGCACATCAGTTGTGGGTTCGATTCCCACAGCCTTGTCCGACGCGATGGGCTATCGCCCATCAAGCAGGTTGTGCTTTTTCTAAAATAATATCAAAAAAACTTCTATCCTTAAACAATACTAACTTATGTCCAACATAATCAATTCCAATCTTTAGGCTTATCCATAATACTGCAGTCCACTATCATAATATAGTGAAAACGATTACCAGAGATTTAATACCATCGTTGATCCTTATATATCATAAGATATGTCTTGTTGGTCACATTCCAAACATTCGAAGGCCTTAATCATGTATTCTCTTGAAAAATGAATACCCATTGAACCATAGTGAAAACATGAATGCAGTTAAAAGTTAACACTTTGCACATACCAAAATCCTCAAAATTCAATATACTCAAACCATGATATCTCTTAGTCCTTATATCAATCAGGAGCTCATGATTACAATCAAACATCTCATTATCTTCTTATTCCTTCATTATGCGCATATCATCTACTTTACAAAAATATCTGAATAACATTCCATGGTTACTCGTACCATTCAACATATACATTCAAATACTTTTAGGAAAAACAATAGTGTAACAATCCTTGGATGATTCTTTATTCCATAGTACCATTAACTATACAACATAACTCTCAATAAACATACAATCATTCCACTACCTTCTAAAACAACTGACTGATCTTCAACACTTCTTTCAGCTCATATATCATTTTTAGTCTCCTCATCATCATCCACATAAATACTACCCATATGACCATGCTGATTCTCTTCATGAGATTTTCCATTAGGACATTGGTTTGCATAATGCCCGTACATTCCACATTTAAGACATCTAATCATTGTTTATGTCGTAGCAATACCATTATCCTTGTCCATGGTGTTAACTGAACCTTTTCCTTTGCACTTACTAGTTTTGTGTCCTTCTTTTCCACACCTAAATAATCTTCCAGTTCCTTTGAAACAATCTCCCTAATGCCTCTTCCCACATGATTTACTGAGGGAAATTGAACTTTCTTTCCTCTATGATCATCATGAAACCCTATCTTTATCTTATTATCTGAGTCCGGAAACTTACCAAAGTTGAGATTATTGATCATATTATGAGATTGTTTATTAGGCATAATAACAATGTTTGGACTTCCAGATCCCATTTCATTTGGTTTCTCATGAAGAAAATCATTCCATTGTCCGTCATATCCTCCATTATCATGAATCTTCCAGTTTCCAACCATTTTCTAAAACCCAAAAAGAATAGTGTGAGAGGAAAAAATCATGCTAGGGAAAAAAACATAGTAAATGGGGAGCACCCTCAATATATAACATCTTAGGTTAAATTCTAATATTGTTACCGTAGTTATAGGACTATATCCTATACGTATTCTTATCCATAAGTACATACCTAGACATACCTTATAAATATCTCTAGGGATCCCACTGACTTTTTCGCATCCTAGTTTCCAAAGGTTGACTAAACCTTTCCTCTGATACCAACTGTAGAGACCCTAAGCTTGACATACATGGACATTATATTACTTTTGTGGAATACTTAATACATAATAAAAAAAGACACACAAGGATCGTAATAGTTTAGTGTCTTTTGAAACATGGAACGTAATCTTCTAATCGTGGTGAAAGATCTTCAACATCTCCCATAATGATCTTCCACTTTTTGTTTCCTGACTTATAACCTTTATTTTGATCCTGGGGGAAAATAAAACATAAAAAGGGTGAGCTCAAATTCTCAGTAAGGGTAAACATGGATAAAATAAAACATACCATATACATTGGAACTTAAAAACATGAACATAATGTTTAAACATTAAAATCTTGAGCAATGACATAAAACATGGAAGTATATAAGGAATAGATCATAATGGAACATAAACCATGATAAAATAGCATGGGAATAAAACATGTAATTTTGGAATCCATTAAGCACATGTAATGATTTCCATAGTAGCTAAGGCATTGCTGCCAAGACCATCTTAGTGGACAAAGTCCCATTCTGAATCGAGTTCACTCCTCGTTTTAGTCCTGTAACACTAAACCGGATTAACATACCGTTCCAGCCATGTGTATCTCATGAGATATAAAATCTTTACCCAATGCATTGGAGGGAGATATAGGTCCCACCCATCTGATAATGAAATCATTATTACTTGTGCCACAAAATAAACATACATCATTCATAATAACCCAATAAATAAAATGGGTTTCATAAACATCATCCCATCATCAAATAATCCATATAAAGGAAATGGATATCATTTCATAATAAGAAAAGTGAAACCATGTAAATAATAGAGACATGATACTTGAAACATACAAATATGAAATAATGTCATCTTAGATGAAAAATGGTTTTGATAAAACACTTGAAATGAATTCTTGAGGAAAATATCCTTTTTTTCGTCAAAATCATTTTCTTTTCACAAAATGTCATGAAATTTTAAAAGAAATGGATTTTGCTGAAAATATTCATGAATCTTTTGAAGGAAGCTTCATGAAAATAAGGCTTTAAAACCGTAAAAATCCGTTCGTTCCGTATAAGTTAAAAAAACATTCTTTTCGTATTTTTGTCGGAAAAGTCAAAAAGTACCTCGTAACGTAATCAAAAGAAAGATTCCTTACATACCATGTAGTAAAAGTCAAAAATGGGTAAAAAGGACTTTAAACATACATGAAAACACTTTTATAAAACATGGACATGGATGATAGAAATAACCCCAGTAAATACTTACAAATATGCAATCTCGGATAAAAATGAAATTTGCAAAATTATCCCTTACCTTATGTCCGATATGCTTCGTATGTATCCGAACCTCCTGTATAATGATTTAAATAATTCCATTGACATATTAAAGTATCATATTCATTGTTAGGATATCATATATGGTTCACTTATGACTTTATATTACCCGTTCTTTTGTAAATTCCATGTTAAAGAGTGATTTGGGTAAAATCGTTTCATTTGTCGTCAGTGTCTTGACTTGTAATTATTCATATGATTACATAGATCACGATTTCATAATTCCAGAATATAAAGCATGATTTATATATAATATATATTCAGAATATACATATATATAATAGATCGATAAATGGAAAGAAATACACCGTTCATGGAGACGGTAGGCCGTACGTACGCATGAACGTTGTTTTCGTTTTCTTATTGTGTAGAATGGAATTAAGTAGATGACATACATATATACATAAATACAGTAGCTTTATAATGTCATATATTTCATTATTATTTCTTATATATACTTTATAATCATTCTTAAATGGTTAACATGGAGAATAAATCTCATCGCGTCGTGGAGACGGTAGTCCGTACGTACGCACGAGCGATGATATCGTTTCCATAATTATTGAACTGGAGTGGAGTGGATGATACAATATATCAGAATCAGTATGATGTTATAATAACTATTTATAGTTATTCTTTACACCAATATACCCAACCATGTAAGGTGTTGGTGGAAAAACAGATTACACCACGGTGTTGAGACGGTATTCCGTACATACGCACACGCGGTGATTTTGTTTTCCATAGGATGGATAGAAGGTGAAATGGGGTTGTTTCATATTTATAATAACAAATCAGTATATTAGTGATACTGATGTTATTACTTTATAATGAAACAACTAAAGAAGAAGTTTAATAAGAAAGAAGCTTGAATGAATCGGGAGAAGAAATTACCTCTTCTTCGATACTCCTCTTTGAAACCTCCTCTTAGGGCACTAAGATTGGCCTTTAAAGTAGACCAGAACCTCTAGGATATTTCTAGGGAATTGTAGAAGATAATTTGGCAGGTTTTGGCTGATCTTGAAGGCTCAAATTGGTGTGGGGAGGAGAGGGAGGAGGGACCCTTTTATAAGGGAGGAGAGGGGCACATTTGGAATTCTTAAAAATATTAATTTATAATAAATCTAACCCAACTTAAAAACCTCCAAAAATGACTCATATTAGAATATTAAATGATATAGGGTTGTAATATCATCAAACAATCAAATTTATACAGGTTTGGATCTTATTTTAAACCTTATCATTTTTAATTATCCTTATTTAATCTATTTAAGTTTATTTGTGGTAATAAAATTCTAAATTTTAAATTATAACAAATAATTACTTATTTGTTGTGAATTTTCCATAATTTTTTACTTTATAAAATCATAGACCATATAAATTTAAATTTATAATTTTTAAATATTTTTGTGATTTTTAAACAATTTTATAATATGTTATTTTTATAAAATAACAATAGTGTCAATTTTGACACTATTCATTTATTTGAATTTAAATAAAGTATATACAGAAGATATGTTCGAACTAAAAGCTTTAATAGATTCATAAAATGTCATATGTATCTATAAAATTAGTGGATCACATTTAATAGTTCATATAATATTTATTTTATTATTTTTAAAACCATTTATTTGGTTTGTCTCTTAATAAAATAATTACTACAACATTTTTGTATAATTATTTAATATACTGATTTATTGAATAAAAATTTAAAATAAAATACTATGATAAATATAAATCTACTAAATTTCACAATAATACTTTTACTAGAATTTATCATCTTAAAATAACAATATTTAAATTGTTATATTTATTAAATTATGAAGGTGACAACATTGGCATAAAATAATATAAGTGTCATAATTGGCTGTATAATACTCCAAATGGTCAAATATTCGACCATTGGATGATTATAGTTTAAATGTACATGACCAATAAGTTTTTGTCATGGTTTTGTGCCTTTTATGGTCACTATTAGTTTAATAAAAACCTATATTCTTGATTTTTTACTAGATAATTAATTTCTGCATCACTATTGTGTCACAATTAATGATAATTATTTAATCCCAAAAAATTATAAATAAATTCTCATGATGTAGATAATTTTGTTAGATTTCTGTAGACTATTAATTTTCGAAGTTTCATGAAGTTTATAACTAACTTAAAATTATTATACTTATAGTATTTAAGAGAGTGGCACGTTGTCACTTTCTTTGGTTTTAATAATAATTAAATTATTTTCATGGAAAAAAGTCCATTAGATGAATCTAATCCGACCCTTAGGTGATATGGGTCTACTTTTAGTCATCCAATAGGATTCTTACAAGTGTTAGGGTAATTTTATAATCTTATATTTACCCTTAATTACCCGATTTACCTTTAACTATAGTAAATAAAATTTACCGTAGTTACTATTCACAATGCCCAAAAATAAAAAGTAGCTTATTTACATAATTTTTACCCACTGATTCCAAACATGGAATCCATTTTTCCAAATTCAATACACAAAAGTTGCAGAAATTAAATTAAAATTAATCTCGTTGTCGAAAGAAAACAGGTTTTTCTTTAAAACATTTCAAAAGATTGAATTTATTTAACCTACGAATTCAAGTTAAAATCAATGCTAATGACATAAATTGTATTAAATGGTATGAATATATTCTATTTATACTTTAAAACTATTCAATATTATAATTTAACCACATAAGATATTATGATGAAAAAAGTTGTTTTTAATTAAAATATAGCATGTTTTTACTATTCATTAAAATATGAAAGTCATCAGAATAAAATGAAAAATTTATCCAAAGTAAATTTTTATTTCTTGATTCCAAAGAATAATTTTATTTTGTCAAATGGAACTTATAAACATTTCAAAAACTAGATTTAATGTGGTTGTGCCATTAAAAGGCGGCAAAACTGCATTTTTTGAAAAATACTTATTTTACCTGAAAAATTTATTTTGCTCTTATACCATGTTCTAGAAAATTTATAAGATGAATAATAATGTTATAAAATTAAAAATTTAGTTAATACTATTCATAATGGCTAGTTCATAATAATATTATAATAATATATCGTTGTTTAGTAAAACCCGGTATTGCGTACAACACACGCTATCGAGGAAGGTCACGATTGCATGTAATGCAAGCAAAGTCAAGGTTGCGTGTTGTGAAAGAATCCTTTGTTGTTTCGTATAACAGAATCCAACCATATTTCATTTATACATTGAATATATATATATATATATACTCAATGTTTTATAGAATAACTATTATCAAAATTGTGTGTAACACGATCCAAGAATAGTGTAGCGTAAACTGCAAGCTAAAACGGTGTTGCATATAGCGCAAGGTAATCATGGTGTAGCATACAACACAAGACATTAATGAAATTATAAAAATATTTTTCATAAAATCTCAGGGTGTTACAATTGTTTTATGATAACTCAACCAATGGGATATACTAATCCCAACCACCTTTGAATCCAAGAGAGCAGGATCATAACATATCTCCAAGCGTATGGATAGTTCTTTTAGACTAGCCATCAGTTTGGGGGTGATAGGAAGTGCTGAAATTAAATTTAGTACTCAAAGAATGTTGAATGCTCCTCCAGAATTTGGATGTGAACCTTGGATCACAGCCAGAGAAAATTGAGAGTGAAACACCATGTAGTCTCACCACTTCCATCACATATATCTTTGCAAGTTGTTCAAGTGAGAGATCTTCCCAAATAGCAATAAAATGGGCAGCCTTGGTGAATCGATCAACCACAACCCATATCGCATTGTTTCCCTTCGACGTCTTTGACAGAACAATGAAAAAGTCCATAGTAACATTTTCCCATTTCCATATGGGTGTAGGCAATGCCTGCATCATTCCTTTGGACTTTTGTCACTCAACTTTTAACTTTCAGACATACCAAGAACCTTGATATATATTCTGCAATCTCCTTCTTCATGTTATTCCACCAGAAGTGTTCTCAGATATCATGCTACATCTTGGTACTCCCATGATGGATAAAGAATTTTTAGCTATGTGCACTGTCGAATTGATCCTTCTTTATCCCGGGTGATGAAGGCACACAAATCCGCGTTCCAAACCAAATCACACCATCATCGTCAATATGGAACTCTTGCAGCTTCCCTTCCTTTACTTTATTCACCCTATTTTTTATCTCTACATCATCCATTTGGGCTTCCATAATATTCTCTTGGATGGATGGTTGCGCAATCATTTGGGCGAGGTAGGATGTATCCCCTACCCTTATGATTTCCAAATCCATCCTTTTCATATCTAAGAAGATAGGCTCTTTCTCAATCCGTAACATGAATGGAGTAGCAGGTTATTTTCAGCTTAGAGCATCAGTTGCCTTTTTCACCTTTCCATGATGATAGTGGATAGAGAAATTGTAATCCTTGATTAGCTCTAACCATCTCCTTTGATTCATGTTTATCTCCTTTTGTGTGAATATATACTTTAGGCTCTTGTGGTCGGTGTATATGTCACACTTCTCACCATAAAGGTAGTGCCGCCAGATTTTCAACGCAAACATCATGGCTTCCATCTCTAGATCATGTGTCGGGTAGTTCTTCCCATGGATATTCAACTGCCATGAGGTGTAGACTATCACATTGTCATTTTTCATGAGTAAAAAACGCAAGCATTTCTATTAAGAATCATTGTATATCACAAAAATTTCTCCATTATTCGGTAGTGTGAGTACAGGTGCAGTGATCTGTCTTCTCTTTAGCTCCTTGATGCTTCCCTCACATTCTTCTTTCCAGACATACTTTACCCCTTTCCATGTTAACTTAGTTAGCAGGCTTGACAATCGTGAGAAGTTTCTCACAAAATTTCAGTAGTGCCCATGTAATCAATGAAAACTATGGTTTTCTGTGACACTAGAGAGCCTGGTCCATTCCTCAATGACCTTTTTCTTTTATGTATCCATAGAAATTCTATCACTTGTGATCACATGTCCCATGAACGTGACTTGCTTCATCCAAAAGTCACACTTTCTGATCTTGGCGTACAACTTCTTCTTTATTAATGTCTCCATCACAAGTATTAGATGATCTTAATGTTCCTCCTTTCTCTGGGAGTAGATGATAATATCGTTGATAAACACAACCAAAATTTTTTTTAGGTAATTTATAAAGACTCTATTCATAAAATCCAGGAAGATTATAGGGGAATTAGTAAGTCTGAAGGGAATCATCAAAAACTCATAGTTCCCATACCATTGACGGAAGGTAGTCTTCTGAATATCTTCCTTCTTCACCTTTACCAGATGATATCTAGAATGAAGATACACCTTTGGGAAGTATTGAGCTCCTCTTAACTGGTCTAACAAGTCATCAATCCTTGGGAGAGGATACTTATTCTTTATGGTGATCTTGTTGAGTTCTCAATAATCGACACTCAGCCGCATTGTTCCATCCTTCTTCTTCACAAAGAGCATTGGCATACCCCAAGGTGGTGAACTAGGGAGTATGAACCCATTGTCCAGATGCTCTTGGAGCTGCTTATTTAACTCCTCCACTTCGATAGGGGGCATCCTATAGGGACACTTCAAGATAGGAGTATCTCCAGTTATGAGTTAAATTGAGAACTCTACCTCACGATCTAGGGGAATTCCGTGAAACTCTTCCATAATTACATTGTTGTATTCCCTTACGATGGGAATTTCCTCAAGTTTGACACTCTCCTTTGACTCAACCATTTGGGAAAGGTATGCTTCTTCATAGGGAATCAACACCCACACCATTGAATGATTTTTCAAAGGAGATTCATGATATTACATGCATTTGTAGAGGGGCATGGGATGGTTCGGAATATGAAAATATATTTCCCTTTTCTGGCAGTTGATATGTGCTCTATATAATGAGAGCCAATCCATTCCCCTTATAGAGTCAAATTCCACCAAGAGAAGTATTAGGGGATTTTCTGGAAGATTCTCCACAAATACGCCAATAGGAGAAGAGTCAAACACTTGGGTTTCAATGATTGCACCACTTGGTGTTTTTACAGATATCTCTACTTCGAGGTTTCGAGGATTCTATTTTATAGTTCTATAAAACTTGGAAGAATTAAAAGAATGCATAGAACAAGAATAAAATAAGACATTTTCCATTATTGAGTGAATAGGAAGTGTACCTTGTACAACTTCATTATCACGCTCCACCTCTGTACTAGTAATGACATAAGCCTTCCCTTTTTTCATTTGTCTTTGGTGGATGCTGATACTGATTACCCTCGATAACTCGAGGTTTAGTGCACTGGTTTTCATAGTGCCCTAGCTCCCTATAGTTGTAGAATTGAACCATGAGTGGTTCTCTCCTTTTATTAGAAACATTATCCTTCCTTTTCATGTCTTTTCGACACTATTGAGCATGGTGTCCTTCTTTCTCACACTTGGAGCGCTTCCCCATCCCTTTGAGGTAGTTCCTTTGGTGAAACTTTCCATATTTTTGGCATGTGGGTTGTTGATTTTTCTTCTCACCTTTGTCATTAGATCCACCAGCTTGAAACTCCATCTTTTTCCTTTCTTATCCCCATAGCCATGGGACCATTCTCCAAACTCTATCTCCACTTTTAGAGAACCTTTAACAACTTCTTAATTACTCTAAAATTCTATAATTTCAAGAGCCTTTCGGATGTGTGGTTTTAATTCACTAAAGAATCTATCAATTTTGCTATCATTATTGATAACAAAACCCGAAACGTACCTTGTAAGCCTTGTGAAATTTTATTCATAGGTTATGACAGATTATCATTCTGTTTGCTTAAGCTCTATAAATTCTCTCTCCCTCTTCATACAAAGAGTTCATGGGAAATACTTATTAAGAAACATTATATTAAAGTCTTCCCATTCTGTCTCTTCAATTTCCTCCATTGGCTTGGTGTTCTTTATCAAATCCCACCATTGATTGACTTCTCCATCTAGACGATAAATGGCTAGAGTCACCTTCACTATCTTAGAACAGTGAAGAATAGAAAAGATCTTCTCCATGGAGTTGACCCACTGTTCCGAAACTACTGGATTGGATGGTCCACTAAACGTCGGTTGTCATTGCCGCATAAAACATTCGATAGCAAGTTTTTCCCTTGTTGGTGAAGGAGGACGTTCCAAATTATTTTGGTTATTATTCATAACCTGAGATAATTGGGTATGCATCGCCATGAAGTTTCGAACTCCACCACCCAAATCATTGGGGTTGTTGTTCAGGCAATCGTTGCATTAGCCCTCACACAAGTTGTTGGCCTGGTTTCTCCTCGTTTCCACCATTTTCTAAAATATTAAAGGTTAGAACAAAGCAGAAGTAAACAAGTCATGAATAACTTATTAATTTAAAAACTTTATACCAAAAACATAACATATGTGATCCCTTTGAAAATTTTCTTGTGTGCATTTTTTTACTTATCCTCATGCTAGAGGTTTTTTTAGGGTTCACTAATCCTAATTCCCAAATTAACTAAACCATGCCTCTGATTCCAACTATAGTGACCCGAAGTTTTCTTAATTTACTATTACATAATTTAAAGATAAAAAACATTATATCATTACACATAGAGGATTCAAAGGTTTAGTGTCTTGGGAAAACTATGACAATGCAACATCAAGCATAAACATTTATTTAATTTCCTCTTCTCTAGCTTCTTATTGGCACTTGTCCTCTCCATAGTAAATGTAGACACCTGAGGATATACATGAAAAGGGGTGAGATAAAAGCCAAGTAAGAGGATATATAATAATAATATAGAGTGGTGTGAGCATAAACATGACATAGGGAAAATATCATGAACATTAGAGGAGAATAAATAAAAGACTTGAAATGTGGCAATGCATAAAAATGAAACATCATGTCTTAGTGGTTTACTACCACACATAATTCTGAACCATGATAGCATCTTATTCACACTTCATTTCACATTTAATCATGTGATTCATCACTATACCCAATGCGTTATAGTGGTATATAATTCCAGTCGCACCAGTCACATTGAAACATTCATATTGCACCATATAATTTCGGGCGCACCTGTCACATCATAACAATATCATCATCATTCATTACACATAGAAAACATATCAAAAATTTACATAAATAACCCATGAAATGGAATGGGTTAAATATCATAGTAATACATTCATAATCTTTGGGTTCCCAATAGAAAGAGGAAATAACATACATGTTACAAGATTCGTCCACTTTGAGTGAGAAGTAAAAGGGGTGTTCTTAAAAGATGAGATCTTTTTGAAAACATTTTGTTTGACATTAAAACTACTGAAAAACATTTATATCCCAGAAAAGTAAATACAATGATGAAAAAATTATCTTTAAGGATTAACAACATAAAAAATGGAGTGAAATAGGGATAACCCGAAGGAAGAAAATTGGGTTCGAGATTTCCCCTTACCTTGTATCTGAATGCTTCCTTCTCTTTAATGTCCTGTATAATGACATTATATTCATTAATTAGAAATTACAGAACCTTTTATACATTAATATGGTTCATTATGGTTTCATTATGTCATTTTATGTTCCTTTGGATGACTTATATAGTTTAAAAACATTGTTTGAAGATGTTCGTTTTTATGGTTTTTTTCATGGGTGGTTCACTTGTATTCTTAAATTGTAGTCTGGGTAGAACATGGGTATACATCCAGAACTGATATTACATGTTATTAATTATATTACAGGAGTTTTAATGATTTTTTAATGAATTATATTAGATCCACGTGGATTAATATTTAGATAAAAATTATATGAAAATTTTTTGGGTTAATTTGGGCTGTTTTTTGATCACAACAAACTTGTTTTATTTTATCACTAGAAATATGGTAATAAGTTAGTTAAAAAACATGAAAGTGGATATAATAAAAATAATATATTTGGGATCTACCATAAAAATGGTTTCATGACCAGATCTGAAGGTATAAATGGACGAAGAAAACTTGTCGTTCTTGAAGGTGATAAATTAACACCTCACAAACAACGTTCTCTTTAATAAAATAAAAGGAAGATGGAAAGGGGATTGGATTATATAATATCCCATTAGAACTATTAAATTAAATTATATGTATAATAATGTTGTTACAATACCATTTGTATGAAGATATGTGGGGAGAGATCAAGAAATGAAGTTGAACATGAAAGGAAATTAAAGGAGAAGAGGGAGGGATTTTACCTCTTGAATCAACTTCTTGAAAACCTCCTTAAGGGCCTGAGCATGGTATTTTGATGAGACCAGAAGATTTTGTACGTGGGGTAGGGGATATGAAAGGTGTTTGGGAAGAGTTTATAGAAGTCTTGGAGCTTGATAGGTTTGAGGAAATGAGGGCGTGAAGGGTGGATTTTATAGTGGAGGGGAGAGGGATTTCCTTAATTTAAAATTCATTAGTTTATTATTTCTTCACAAGAAAAGGAATAGTGAGAATTCTATGACCGAGATTAGTAATTTTATCACGTTATCCATAACCTATTGGGCTTAAATCCACATAACATCATCGATGACTCAATTAATCCATTATTTAGCATTTACTGTGAATTATCAGATTCTACTATTCATAAAAAATTCAAGTATTTCAAAAAAATGCCAAAAATTTACCCCAACCATTTTTCGACATTTAGAATCAAAAAATTATGTCCATTTTTCAAAACTAAATTTCTAAATAATATTAATTTAATATTTAATTAAAATCATAATTTACTTAAAAATCAATTTTTTACATTAAAACTGATTTTATAGTGCTTTCAAATATTACGTAGGGTCTTATAAAATTATATAAAAACAACAATAAATAGATTAAATAATTTATGAATATATTTTATGGAAATAAAATTACTTTTAAATTAATTAATTAATTATAATCAATTAATTATGACTTACAAAATACCAAAACGTTTACTAAGGTCAAAATGTCACTTTCTAAGATGTCTAAATTTTATTTAATTATTCATGGATAAGGGTACTCTTATGCTGGATTATTTTCTATTCATATGTGTCAGATTACTATTCATAAGGTTATGTTACTATTCTTAAGGGTACATTACAATTCACCAATAATTACTTTTGTTTCATTAGACTCCAAAAATCATCTTGAACAGAACCGTGTATGTCAGATTTTCTAAATTCCAAACATAGAAGTGAAAAACTTTTTTAAAGGTAACTTATCACATAGTAGTTCGTTATATTTTGTATTCATGTTAGGATATAAATATTAGAAGGGAATTTCCATTGAAAACCATTGGGTTGTTACAATAAATCATTGGAAAAGGAACCATGATGGTTTGTTCGGTTGTAAGTTTATTTCATTAAAGACTATTAATGTGGAATAAATACATGAAATGAGTGAGTTAATAAAAACCTTAAAAATACATTCTATCCCACTTCCACACCTTGTTATGACTTCCCATATGAGGTCAAGGAGGAATAAATACTTTACTTATAAATGAAATTGTTGGGGACACTTTATCATGCAAATCATAATCACCTTACTTTTCAGATATTTGAAAATCATATCCATTTAAAAAATTATTTTTCCAATGAAATGGATCATAATACCTTATTTATATCTCAAAACATGAGTTTAATGAATAACAATGAGATATTTCAATATTCATGACTCCAAATTTTTAAGAAACTAAAGAAAATAATACTTATGATTCATTTGATGTATGCATATAGGGTTGTGGAGAGTACCATGTATATTATTTTCACTCATAATATCCCTAAAATGATAAAATAATACAATTTTATTATCATGGTACATGTTATAGGCCTAAATAAAAATCACATTAGATAGAAGGACCAATAAAATTATCAAAACTCTATGGAAAAAAAGTATATAATACAGAGATAGTCTATTTTTGGTGGGATATTATGTTATGTTGACATTGGTCCATACCTTATGATCCTAAATTGTGAAATATTTTTTCAGGGTTTAATTATTTAAAAATAATATACCCTAGTAAATTATTAAAAAAATAAAAACTATCCTAGGAATTTCATGACTACAAGACCCTAAACACCTAATAAAATGGAAAATAAAATGCCAGGTTGAAAACTCCTAAAATGGAAACCTGAGAAAAAAATCATGTGTCTCTTCACTAATCTTTAATATTAAATATATTATTTATAATTTATAGTGTAAATAAATTAGGAACAAAGATCATATATCCCACTATATATCCCTAATGGAAGTAGATACACACTCACTTGACATCCCTAGTTTATGTAAAAGTCAATGAAATAATGTACCACAACATAACCTCACTAATATATTAAATTCACAATTATGTGATTGTTTATGTACTATAATAATCCTTTATTTCTAATTTTCAATAACAAAAATCATCCATGGAGAGTTTTAATCTTCACCAATCATTCATGAATATCACTAATGAGTTTATAAGTCTTATTAGGTCACATCTTCTTAGAAATCCATACATTCCCCAATTTGGATCCGAAATAATATACCTTAGTCTATCCTACTTTCTATAAGTGATTCTATCCCAAGGAAATGGTTATCACATCCCTTAAAACTTTAATACCACAATACTGGAACCTGGCATTCGAATATGTTTATCACTCATCCGCTGTAATCCTTTATCTTATAATCCCCTGTTATTTGTGCTGCTTGAGTCAAGATTTATCCATTACAAGATCCATGTGGGTTTAATATCCTCAATATAATTCACTCACAGATCATACTCATTAATTAAGTAATCATATGGTAATTAAATATTGAACCATTTTGCAGTCCTAGTCAAATGACCCAAAATTTCATGACACAGTGGTCCAAATTTCATCTTTATAAACTACCTAATTGAAAATAATTATTACATTCCTAGAAAAGAAAATATAAAAAGGTATCATGGAAAAATTTGAGTCTCTTTTTGGTGGATAAATACCTTTAATGATCTAATAAAAAATGTGTAATGGAAATGATAAATTCACAAAACATGTTAGGATAAAAACCCATAAATGGTGGCCTAAGAAAAAGCTATGTCTCTACCAGAAAATCCTTCCCCATATGAAGTATATGAAAAACTTATTGTGATAATACGAAAATTTGAAACCCAAACTGGGAAAAATATACAACCATATAAAAAAATAATTATATACATACAAGACATCCTGTCCTACAATAAATTCATAGCATTTCATATAGTTATACAAACACTTTTAATCATTGAAATCCTTATTATTAATCACCACCGCAATTTTCATAATTACATTGAGTAAAACCCTTAATAAAAATAGACCAACTATGGTGTTTCTATGATTGTAATATTATCAGTACATATGTTTGATCCACTCACAATAATAATTCATTCATCCAAATGGACCAACTCTATTATTTTAGTGATTTTATAGATACATATACCCATCAATGATCCATTTCTAAGAGGAAATAAATTTGAATCCTTAGTGTTGATTACAATGTTTAACTTTTCCCATTATCAATTCAATGTTCCAATGGTTTTAGTTTATATTGTTAATTTTTAGTTATTGATTATCACATGTTATTAATAAGTAATAATTTTTTTAAAATTATTCCCATTGAAGGATTGAAAATTATGAACTAAAATATTCTTCTATAATTGATCAATAATAATAGGAAAATCCATAAGTTAGAATATATATTAATTAAATGTTCTCTATTATAAGAGCCTATTTTTAGAGTTATGAATCTGAATAATAGACTTTCAATCCATATTAATAATATCATTAAATTAACAGTGCTTTTTGGTATCCAATTTCACAAGGGGGGAGAATTTTAATATCAAGAGTTTCCTTTTTTATTTTCTTTGAATGGTATTCCTATAAATTTATGTAGTTCTCTATAATATTTTCCTAATATGTTTCAACCTCCTTTAGTTGATGGATTATATAGGAATCCTCCTAATATGAATTATTTTATAAATTTTACTCCTCAACCATAAAATTAGATTCTTATTGAAGTGATAGAGATTATAGTATATTGTATTTTTTACATCAATTTTTCATAGTTAAGGTATCCCTTGGTTACTCCTCACTATCCTAAGACTGGATAACCACCATTATGTTGGAATAGTGATCCAGATTGTGAATAACCCCAAAACTACGGGAATTTAGTAATTTTGTAGAAGATGTGGATTTACGTTGACCTCATCCTTGGTAGCTTTCGATGTCAACATCCATTTGATTCTTCCTTGATGCTAACATGTTGTCTTATAGTATATTTGGTATTCTGGGTCCAAATAATAGTCATTCCTACAAACAAGAAAATAACCTAGAATGAGGTCATTAATATGGATTAAGTTGGTTCTCTATTATACCATTATCATTTTGTAATGATCCATTGTAATATGATATTATACCTATAGTTATAATATTATAAAAAATAATGACAATATTTTTCATTTGGTGAATTTATATTCTTTATTGTGAATCAATAACACCCACATAATTTTCCTAACATGATGAGATATATGGTGGGAATTATCATAGTGGGGAGAATCACCATGGAATTTTCTCTAGTAGACTTCCCCTCCTTAGATATAATTAAGGAACTAACCATCAATGTAGCCTCTCATATGATAAAAACATCTTCATCAGTGATAACAAGAAGCTCTATTTTGTGTGGGTCACTTGGGTAGGGTGTTGGGATAATATCATGAAACTATAAATAAATGAAAATAACTCTGACCATAGGTAGTAAGGTATCTCCATTGATATCCACAAACAGATCCACCATTAATGATATAAAAACTATTACAAGAACCCCTCATTGGAAATAACATCTATATTAGTAGCTTTAATATGAGCCTCACCTAAGGAACATCTAATAAAATAATTAGTAATTTAATTTGATCACACAAAAAATATTGTAACCATTAATGAATAAACCAAGAAGATACCTTTATATTCAATTAGATATCAATATCACAATCGATATGAAAATAATATATAAAAATATGACCACTCCATTTGGAGGGAATGTGTTTGGCCAGTGTTTTTTCTTCATTAGGGAATTTGATCTCAGATAATGTAGGGTCATACCTTTATTTTTGAAGGATAAAAATTTGTGATGGGAAAAAAATATGATACTTTATATTATTCTTTAAACATTATATAACTCATTTAAGGCAACTAAATCACCTGGGTGTCCTTTTCATGGATATCCCTAGAGGATCCATCAAATACATTCTCATAGGAGTTCACAATTTTGACTACAGGTGAAACATAAAATTGATGTATGAAATATTAAAATTTTGATATTATGGTATATTATATGAATAAATATTATAATGATAAAAATAATAGTATTACAATTTTTAGAATCAACAACAACATCCATGTTTTAAAACTCATACCAGCAGATTAACCATTCGAGGAATCTGTTGACATTCTTGTCTTATACCCAACAACTAAATGCATCCCTTTAAATCATTGGATCATATAATCATTTTGAGTTATCAATATTTATTCCATACATAAATGGAATTATTTTATAAGATTTTTTTGAAGAACCCTTCAAACTTCCTATTTCAGGAGTGTGGATTCCACTCTAATGTTAGGACTATAAGACTCATTGTCATTCCACAGAAACCCTAGTATTAAAAAACATAAGGCCCTAGAGATATATTTTCTTAGGATCAACCAATATATTCATTCCTCATCAAGAAAAATAATATATTTTCTTTACCTTCATCCACATCATGGGGTTTTCATCTTTCTATGAGACCTCTAGTTTTCATCGTCAACTAGATCACCCAAGTTAAACCTATTGAGTAGTTGGTTTATCCTGATAAGATCCAATTTTTTATACTGTTATGGATACCATATTTTAAAATTTAATCCACATGTATTATAAATATGGATGTTGAAAAATGGGTCATGATGGAATTATAAGAATTTGGTCTTGGTTCCGGGCTTGGAGTAAGGGTGTTTTTA
The DNA here is from genome assembly GCA_963277665.1 of Viscum album. Taxonomy (NCBI): domain Eukaryota; kingdom Viridiplantae; phylum Streptophyta; class Magnoliopsida; order Santalales; family Viscaceae; genus Viscum; species Viscum album. Next base: position 1,593,486,106 of record OY728130.1, on the reverse strand, counting down.
AAAATCGCATGAGGAGTATGGTTAGTCCATGGTTTGTAGTTGTTGTTCCCCTCAACCATAACCATGGAAGGGAGGAGTATGTTGTTTAAAACCTTCAAATTTTTGGAACATTACCATTAAAACATAAAAACTAATACATATTCAAGTCACATGGCGTGTGAATGGTTATTCAAATCATGCTCCAATACTGTGTGGTGTGTAGGCATCTATCAAGTATCAAACAACCAGTTTCCAAAAGGATTGTCAAATCAAGTGAGTTAACCTTGCGAGTGGTGTTTAAATGGAAAATAGGTATTCATGGATTTCACCTAGTTTAGAGAACTATTCAACCACTAAAAAATATAGAAATTAGATTTTCCCCATAATTCCATTAAAACTAACTCAGTATTCCCCCTTTACCTGTTTATATTCACTTTTTCTATTGACAACAACACCAAAAAGGTGTTTTTGGTTTATCAATTAAAAAGAAAATGAAAATAATGATTTAAAATTAATTTAAAAATAGTTAGTATACTTCATTTGACAACCTTTTTAATTATTAATGAAATAATTGATGGAATTAATTGACTCATTAAATAGGATGGATACTATACATGGACTATTGATCTCATTCTGTATTTTGATTACATATTGTTCTAGACCACGATTACATTATTAAATAAACAACCTATTTTTGAGTAACACATGGAATTCTAACCTAGAACTCCTTTGGAAGACTCATAGCACATGAGCTGATTCATTGAAGTGACCTACAAGTTAGAAAAAAACATGGCCTCAACTAATGTATAATATTTTGAATTCCTCATCTTTAAACAGATGATTCATTTACATTTTTAGTATTTATAATTCCTTTGATTACCTCTGTGGATTCATGGTTATTCCTATGGTCATGTGATTCCATGAAATACCTACTTTTATTAAAATAAATTTTATCACAAGATTACTTTCTCTTATTTCCTCATGATCAATTTGAAACTTTTATGGGTAAATTTCAATTGTTATTCCCATATATTACACTAATACCCCTTTCCAATCATATATATTAATCACTAAAAGTGATATCAACCCTTAAAGAACAAGGATATAATTAGTCAACTATGAATCCAATGATTATGATAATTAGATACCTTGAAATTGTTTCATTGTTTCATGGATGAAAAATGGTAATATTCTCAAAGACATCCATATTAGGCTGAAGAAGGTACGACCATCCATGTATCAATTTTGGCCTTGAGATCGACATGGCTTATATTTACTTTATTGTTGTAAATTTATGATACAATCAAAATATTAAATTTTATATTCAAAGGATATTAATATATTATACACCATTTTTTGTTTACTCGTATAGTATCCCCATATTATAGAATATATAATAATTTAAATTATACCTTGATGTGCTTGCAATCGTGAGCATAAAAAAACTAGATATACTATTAATTATTATAATTTTAACATGAATTTCATATCCTTTCCATTAAAATTTTCAGTTTGAATAGGAATTACTATATTGTTAAATATAATTTATGCCTATATGAAATAAAACATTATTTATTAATAATTAAAAACTAAACACAAAAATTTCATTAAATTCATTTTATTCTTAAAATATAACTTATAATAAAAAAACCATTTCTATTACTTTCTAAGATAAAAAATAATATTTTAATTTTTACACATTTAAAAAGGTATTTTATAAAATAAAACTAATTTTAGAAATTTTAAAATGAAAATTATTTTAGGGTTATTTTCGGTATTTTTCAGAGAATATTTAATTTCTAGGGAAAAAAGAAGAAATGAAATTTTAAATGAAAACATTATTTTTATATAAAAATTTGAAAAAATATTTATTATTTTGGATTAAATGATAAATTGAATTTATTATAATATATATTATCACATTAATTTAATTGAAATAAATTATTGGGTTGAATTGGGTATAAAAACATTTTAATATTTAAAAGGTAATTTGTCAGGAAAATGACTTTTCAATGCACATTTCTTCTTTAATTTTAAATTTAATTATTCTACTTTTGGGTTTTAAAATTTGAAAAATAGATTCAATTTTTTTCAATTTTATTTAAATATGATCCTTTTATTTTTCAATAGAGTGAATAACAAATCAATTAATTTTTGTTACTATGGTTGAGCGTAAATTAGGTAAATAAGGGTCAAAATAATATGATATGGATTATAAAATTACCTAAAAATTTGTAATAATTTTATTGGATGATTATGTTTTTACCAAAATCATCAATGGGTATAATATATGGCCTATTATATCAACTAGGATAACATTATATCTCTTATAGTATATTATGTTATGAAAACTGAAACTTATCACACTATTGTTTTATTAAGTTTTATATTTTTAATATGTGGTAATATAGAATATATTTTCAACTATAAATATAATTTTCTAATTTAAAATAATTACATTCACCATGTTAAATTATTTTTAATGTTTTTGTGATGAAATAATTACATTAAAGGCTTTCATGACAATGATGCAATAATTATCTAATTAATGAAAAAATCTGTATAATGATTAAAAATAAAATAATAAGAAGCATTAAGTTATATAAAAACATGAATAAAATTTAATATTTGATTAAAAATTTCCCTCAATCATTAATTTTTTGTATTTATGACATAATTTTTTATATTAGTAAGTTTTTATGACCCTTATAGTTTTTTATTTAGTTAAAACTCAACATGTCATACACTTCTTTTTGATAAGTATAATATTTATGACATGGTGTTATTCAAAATAATTCGTTGAATATAAATATTATTTGGAAATATAAAATACAAATCTTAAATATAGTAAATTATTTTCAAATTTCAATGAAGAAAAATTTACCTTTAATGCTTTTATAACAATAATATATTCACAATTTAATTAAAAGAAAAATTAAATTACTATTTTTTTAAATACTATTTTTTATATAAATTCAAATAATTAAACCCTAAAATGAATAATATAAGAAAATATTACATCTTAGAGATTTTTTTATACATTATATTCCAATTATCCATTTTTTGTAATTTATTTGAAGTCAAAATAAATGATTAATGTCAAATTTAAAATTAATTATATTTTATGGAATTAATAATTTGTTTGCCTATTTAAAAATCATAATAATATTAAATAAGTGCAAGGGAATATTATATGGTCCAATATGTTACACCCTATTCTTTTATTGTACATTTTTCAGTCATTGTAACTAGAAAAGAATTATTATAGTTTAATATTATCATAAATTCTGAAATTCCACCTCACCTCAATTCTAATATGGCACTGCATCCATCACTAATTCAAAAATATGTCTTCTATATCTACCAATAAAATAAAAATTCTATAACTAAATTCCTTATCAATTTTTTAGTGGTAATGGTCTCCTAAAAAGAACAACACTATTGTCTTTAAGAAGATATTCACATGATGTTTTCCAAGGAAGATGTATTCAACTTTGCAGACACTTTCAAGTTTATTCCATTTTATTTATCTAATTCATGTATTATTGAAATGATAAAATAATAAATAAATTTTGATATATATAATAATATGTTATTATGACTATGGTAAATCCATATTACACCTTTTAACCATCTTCAAAAAAACTAAAGCATCGTGCATGCATAGGTGCGGCTTACCATCTCTACGTCGTTGTGTAATTTTTTTATCACGACTTTACATGAATGGATATAATGATTAAAATAATTGGAAAAAATATATTTATGAACTTATTACAACTCAATAAATTTAATATTTCATTATATCCCTTAAAATTTCACACTTTAGGGGAATGAGGTCATAGTTCGTACGCATGTATGGCCTACCGCCACCACAATGTGTTGAAATTCTTATTCAATATTAAACATTAAAAATGGTTATAAAATATATTTAATTCTTGAATATGATATTTATGAAATTAATATTATTTAGTGTAAGATTGATATATATACTATAAAAATGAACCAGGACATTCGAGAAATAACGTGAAAGAGAAAACAAGGAAATTAACCCCTAGAATATGGAAAATAATGAAATATTCATAATGAAAATAGGCTAAGATTTTATAAATGGATCATAAAGAAGATTATAAATCTTAATAAATATCTTATAAAAATTATTATTATGTTTTAATGAATTATACATGAGTTTGTACTTTTTTTTAACGATATTGGACATGATGTATGAGTTTCTCATCTCACCTTTATTTTTTTGGGACATATGCTGTATTTACAAATTCTCTCAATTTTGTGGTGTATATTATTCCAATAAATTAAATTAATGAAACACATTATGTAATTTATTGGGACTTATATATAAATTTATGTTTTTTATTTCATGGGGCTTATAACATAGATGATTCCCAAGGAGTAATGGATTATATCATAATCTCATCATCACATTGGCTTATTTAAGTCTATGATGGGGAATATTTAACATCCATGTTCATCTGTTCTAAAATATTTCAAAAAGGTTCTTACTATTCAGCTAAAAAATTTTAATATCATTATTTACTCAAATTTTACTTTAAAAAAATAATGAATCCTCAGGTTGTTTTCAAAACAATTCATGTTTAGAATTTATTAACAAATTCTAAGGAATTTTTTTAATAAATATTTATGACAAGAAAAAAAATCCAGTTTTTCATGACCAATAAACTATTTAATATCTTATTTTATATTATTAAATGTTTATTTAAATTAGACTTATTTAAAAAAATTATTTGAAATATTATTTTTAAAATTTCAATTTCATTATGATAAACAATATATTCCTCATGAATATTTTTAAACATATTTTTATTTATCAATGATATCAACACATTAATTAAATTATTTATCACTAGGGATTTTTTGTATTAATATCATCATTATTACTTCTATCGATTTTTTATGACTATTTTTACTGGGGATGTATTATTTTTATAACATTCATTAAATTACAATGGAATATTAATGATTATGTTTCAAAAATGGGGAAATAATTTAATTTTTATATGATAGTATCATTACAATTGATTATGTTGTTTATATTTGTTCATATCATATTAGGAATGTATTGGATTTAATAAGTGATGGTAGGGGCCCACTATAGCAAATAAATTCATTGAAATTTTCATGTGACCAATCAGTTAGCCAAATATGACGGGGTTCTACCCATAGATTTATACTTTCTAGAGGATAGATCTTGATAGTAACCGTCATAAGTAACGATCTTTATATTTTAAGGGGTTTTACACATTCTTTTAAACTATTTTATCTATATATCTTGATAGAATCTATCATGAAGATATATCTTGATAGTTCATATGTTTGACATTATGCATTCTACCAATATTAATTCAGTTATTGATATTCCGTGTTATTATTCAATTAGTATAATATCCATTATTAATTGTCATTATCATTTGATTATTTATATTTAATTATATGATCATAATTTAATAATTCCATATTAATAAAAATATATTTATTCAAAGTAAAGTGTTTTTGTTATTTACCATGCCATATTATTTATTCCTTATTTACTCAATCCTTCCAATTTTCTCGTACCCTTTCCGAGCATCTGATATAATGTTTTTATTATGATTTTAAATACATAAGATACAAGGATTTGTTATTCTAATTGATATGCATGGATAATATTTGAGAATAATTTAATTCTAAAATATTTTTTTAATTTGTAATGAGAATATAAAATATGTTTCTATTTCACCAATTCTACTTAACTATTTAGTGCTTTAGGATGTGATTCATTGTATCTAGTTATAATGTAATTAATTAACCACCAAATGTGTGTGACTAGGGTCTGGGTTCCTATTGTGGGTATAAAATGACATTTAATAGAATCCTTGGTATCTATATTTTGGAAAACATAGGTTAAAGAATATAACATTATGATTTTCTTGGAGGATATTTCTATGTAAAGGAAAATATTATACAAATTTGGTAATGAATATACAATAACCTAGGATAAATTATATGATTAATAGGTTGAGAATAAGGTGTCATGATTTTGAGAAACAATGAATACTCTTTCGATAAGAGACCAAAATTTAGGATTACTAGGATAATGGATATTGGAATAATATTTAATAATTTATCACTATATATGATTATCAAAATAATCATTAACCATCTCTGAATATCAAATGAAGATAAGGATAGAGTTCATTCGTATAATGGGTGGTGGAATCCATGGGGGAATGATGATCCAGTTTACTGTATGTTGATAATGTGAGAATAATCACCGAAGTGAATGTTATCTCATAATTAAAATATTTTTTTGTTGTGCTAATGATAGAAATAATGAAATTATTTATTACGTAAAAGTGAAATGTTTTTTAATGAAATGTATCTAAATAATGACCATGAGAATTTATATTTGATGGTTTATTGTTTAAATGTTATAATTATAGGATTTATAGAAATTTATCTCCTAGGAATAACGATCATGAAGAGAATCAACACATTTGTATGAGTAATAGTTATATCATTGATGAAAAAGACAAGAAAATTAATATATAAAATGAATTATGTATTAAGAAATAAGTTGATGAGTTATAGTTACTGAATTAGTTGAATTAATAATGTGAATGTGATGGATCCATGAATTATATTATAGATTTATTTTATCAATTTCATTAGTTTATAATAATTAATAAATTTATAAGTATTGTATTGTCGTACATTTTCATTAATGACTTGAGGGAACATGTTAAATGCTACTGATGTCCAGGAAATGTTTTTTATTGGAAATATGTTATTTTTTAAAATACATGATTGTGGTAATATAACCCATAATATATGATTTATGATAAATGTATGTTCATTTTACAGTAGTGGAAAGTGATTTGATGGTTTACTATGGGTTTTCCATATGTTTGGATTATTGGAATGTTTTCAACTACCTGATATTTTATTTTTGGAAGCATTCATGTTCTCATTAAGGATATATAGAATTTTATTCTATTTATAAATTTTCATGAATTTTCAATATTTATAAATATTAATATTTTTTTACCTTTACATTATCACTTACCATTTTTAAGAGTATATTTTTAACTCTTTTTACAATTTGGAATTTCGGAAAATGAATTTTAAAATATAATCCTTTAATTTACAACTTGAAATATCAAATTTCTAGTATTAAATTTATTCATGTTGGGTAGAATGTAACATTATATTATGTTAGAATATATTAAAAATTAACTAATAGTATCTGTTTCATGGAACCCCAATCTTAAATTAACATGATACACTATTAATTGTTATTATTTTAACATGACTGTTATACCCTAGTAATTAAATTAAAGGGTTTGAATATGAATAACTATATTATGGAATATAATTGAATTTATTATTCAATACTTTTTTCACAATAAATTATTAGTAATTAAACACACATTCTTTAGTAATTCCATTATTTATTAAAATATATGTTTTATTCCAAAATAGTTTTTTATTTCTTCCTATGTGAAAATAAATATAATTAATTTCTAAAACATATGGGAAATTTATTTTAAAAAGATAACATTTATTATAAATTAGATTATAAAAACTATAATTTTGGTTTTTCTATATTTTTATAAAACTTTTTAATTTATATAGAATAGTTAAATCTAATGATTTTAATTAAAAATAGTATTTTTATTTCAACCATTGAAAATTTGTATTTTATTTTTGATTAGAAGAAAAATTATTTATATTAAATAATTATTTATCCAATTCTGTTCATTTGAATCAATTTTAGGGTTTAATTTGGTATAAAAACATTTTTATATTTAAAAATTCATTTTAAAGTAAAAATTGTTTTCCTTGTGTTTTCCCACCATAACATTAAGTTTATTTTTTTACATTAAAATTTATTTTATATTGAGTAAATGAATAATTTTTTAGACTAATGAGGAAAAAATTTAGTATGTATATTAATTTTTAAAATTTCTTAAAATATCAAAAATAAACATAATAGTTTCAGTTTCAAGGATATAGTGTAAATCATGTCACTATGGGTAAAATAATATAATAAAAATTATAAAAATTAGCATAACACTTTTACTAATAATAGTTTATGAGTATTTATCGACACAATCATACATAGGTTGAATTTATTACTGTTTTTATACACTGGCTTGAAAATAAATCCCTTATAGTACTATATTTTATGAAAAGTAAATCTTATCGCACTATTGCTTTTATAAGTATATCATTTTTAATATTTTTTTTATCAAAAATATATTTTTGACCAAAAATATTATCTTGGAAGATAAAATATTTATCTTCAACATTGTAATTTTGTTATGTTTTAAGGAAGAAATAATTATCTTAAGGTATTGTAGAACAATGAAGAAATAATATTCTAATTAACGCAATACTCTATAAAATGATTCATATTAAACTGGTCAGAATAATAATACTAAAAAAACAATTGAATCAATTTTATTTTATGGGTAATATATTTATAATCATTTAAGGTTATGATTTATGATATTTTTTTCATTAGGAAGTGGTTATGACCCTTATTGTATTTTCTTTAATTAAAAATCAAAAAAGACATACACTTGTTTTAAATAAGTATAATTTTTATAATATTTTATCATCGAGATGAAATGTTCAACTAAAAATATTATTAGGAAATATAAAATATTAATATATATCATAGTAATTTATTTATAATTTTTAGTGAATAAATAATTTCCTTAAATTCTTACAAAACATTAATATAGAATTAATATAATATTAAAATAATTAAATATTTTAGAAAATATAACATTTAATATAATTTGAATGATTTAATATGAAAAAAATAATTATTTAGATATATATTTCATGTTATAGAAGTATTTGTTAATTATAGACTACTTCACAATTTTTATTAATGTATTTGTATTTAAATTTAATTAATAGTGTCAAATTTTACAATAATGATATTTTGTGGAACTATTATTCGGTTCAATTATTTCAAAATAATAAATATATTAAATATTATCATGAGGATAAAATATGGTCCAAAATTACTTTATACTCTAATTCAAAGCCTTTGTATCTAGAATAGCCTTATTATATTTGTATATTTTGAGGTGTTCTGAAAGTTCCCCATATCTCAATAATAAATGGGAAACCCCTCCATTATTCAAAACATAATTAGGCCTTATAGATCAACTAATACATTCAAATTTCTATTTAAAATTTTTATAAACATGTTCTAAAAGATATGGTATCCTCAGAAGACCTACCCTAGAGTCCTTTAGAATACATCTCAATGATTTTCTGCCGAAGAAGATTTAATCATATTTACCGAATCCTTCAAGTATATTTACTGTCATACATCATGTACATGTTTTTTTTATAAATGATAAAATAATAAATCTATTATAATATATAATCTAAGATATTATTAGGATCATTTTAAAAAATTATTCCACCTTTTATCCATCCTATTCAAATTGAAAGCACTGCGAGTGCGTACATACAACTTACTATCTCAACGCCATGCATTATTTTTCTTTCAGAACTGCTTTACTTAGATGTTTATAAGGATAAAAATAATAGATATATTTTCTATTTATGACATTATAAATAATATTTAAATTTAATATTGCTTTCTCTCCCTTACAATTTCACTCGTTAATGGATTGATATTATCGCTCGTGTGAATGTATGGTCTACCATCTCCAACACAAAGTGCAATTAATATTCCATATTACAAATTGTATAAGATATATAAAATTGTATTTAATTATAAAATATTATATTTATTACACTAATGTCATTTTGGATATGGTTTACTATATCTAATTCAAAATAATTAGGAAATTCTTGACAAAACATGCAAGAGAAACTGAGGTTATTAACTCACTAAAAATGAAATATTATTAATGAAATGGAGGTAATATGTTCTCAAAGGATTTTATATGATAATATAAGTGTTAATAAGATTATTTAATAAATTATTTTCATGTTCAAAATAAGAATACATGTGTTTTCTTATTTTTGATGGATGTCTAACCTGAGGAAAGGGTTTATCATCTCACCTTTATTTAAATAAGACATATTACTTATTCACCACCAATATCCTTTTTATGGGGTATATTATTACAAATAATAACTTTTATTATAAATATTAAAAATTTTACTGGGATCTACATATCCATATTTTATTATTTCATTAATGTGTATTATGATCCAAATGATACCCGCACAGTAAGTGTTTATTTCAAAATATATTCATTATTTGATATTGCTTGTGTCACCACAATAGAATATTATTCATTATTGTTCAGGTGTAAAAAATATATTTCATAAATTTTATCAATATCATCATAAATTATTTTAAAAAATTACCCATATTTTAATTTTATTTTTTAATGATTCATCTGGTCATTTTCAAGACAATGATTATTTCAGTTTTCTCAGAAAAGTGAAAAAAGATATTTGTTTTATCAGGTATGGAATGAACAGAATTTCAAGATACCCCGAGCTTGAAAATATCATAATGATTATTTTTTATGAATAAAATGTTTTTTTTCATATATACTAATTTTAAATTTATTTGTGAAATATTAGTATTAAAACATAAATTTTAATGTGAAAAATGATATTTTACTCAAGAATGTTTTTGAGGATATTTCTATTCATTAATGTCATTATCACTTTAATTTTAATATGAACCACTTGGGAGATTTCATATTAAGGTAATCTATATTCTTTCTTTATATAATTCATGATTAATTAGACTTGGGATGTGCTATTTTGTTACCATTTAATATATTACACACGAGGGTTTATGAATATGTTTATTGAATCTAAAAAGATTTTACATTTCATTCGATAGTATCAATAAAAATTTTTATGTTGTTTATCTTTCATTAATTTCATAACAGTAATTCATTTTACTTAGTAAAATATGGGTCGATCCAACTATATCCGCTTTATTCATTGAATAGTTTCATGGGGAAAATCAGTTAGTCAATTAAAATGGGTTTCAACCCACAATTTAAATTGTCTTGATGATAGATATTGATAGTGACCATATCAATGTTATATCATGATATATTAGGGGTTACTATCTTTATATTTACAATATATATAGGATATATCGTGAAAAATAATATCTTAAAGATATATCATTATAGTTTAGATGTCTGACATTATGCATTCAATCATTATGAATTAAGTCATCCATATTTTATTCAATTATTTGATTAGTATAATATCTATGATTAAGATCTATAATTATTTGATTATTTATATAGAATTATTTTTTCATCGTCCATTCATTCTATATTATGAAACATTTATTTTTTAAATGTCATGTGTTTCTAAAATTTCCATTCCTTGTTTTTTTATTCCATAGTTACTCATAGCCTCCGATGTATGGTTACCCTTATTGAAAATATAAACTCACCGTTTTATATGTTTTTATTTTCTACAAGAAATGAGGATGAGTCTTGGGATTGACATATTGGGATATGATATGATAATAATTAAATTCTTGAATATGTTTTTTTACAAAAATTAATGTGAATGTAAATTATATATCTTGTTTACCAAGAGTACTCAACTATTTGATATTTAGATATATGATTTATTATATCTGGTCCCAATTTAGAAAATAATAACCAACTCTCGGATACTAGGTTTGGGGTCTTTAGACCTTATAATTCATACTCACAGCATATCTAGGTCATAGTTTTGAACGAGAATGGACCTAATGGATATAGTTAAGGATATAGCAAAGCTCCTAGCTATGCATTCTTGATTTGATTTTATAATGGGTGCATAGAAGTATATGGGTACTCCGGTTCTGAAAATTATCTTGGAGAATGTTTTTTTTCTCTTTGGTTCATTTTTTTATAGTGGTACTCTTTTATTCAAATTTTCATGTTTCACTATTCTATATTTTCTATATTCAAGTAATAATTTTAATGTTGTGTTTTTTATTTATAATATCTATTATTGTTATTTGGATGGTTTAGTTTCTGTTGACCAACTAGTATTTTCACTGATTTATTATGTGTTAAGTTTTTTATTCACTCTATTAATGTGGGATTATTGTACCTACCATAAAACTATGAAACACACCAGCTAGTTGGAAGCCTATGTAATGTGATGAGACACACATGTGGAAATTGTATACTTTTGTTTTATTCTTTATGACTACAATATCATCTTGTCATCACAAAGTGGGATCCAAAAAATTTTCTTTTTCAATATGTCATACTATTTGGGGTTGATAGATAGTATACTGGGATATGTAAGAACTTATTAATAAGTAATTATTGGGAGTTGTTAACCCATGTTCAAGGGAAATCCAAGTTACATGGCCAGACATTTTTTTATATATTTCATCAGTTGTAGTTTCACTATTTTTACCATTGGGTGATGTACATGTTTTATGATGAAATGATTATGGACTTTTACCCTTTCACTAATATAGATAGGTATAATTTCCCGATGAATCATTAAATTCATGTAGGTATTTATATGTCATACAGCTTCAATACCATACATATATCAATAATTGATTTCATGTAGCCTATTGGTTCTATCTTTGTAGTTATATATATAATTTAGAATGATTCCTGCGATAATATATTAAACTAATTTATTACTTAAAGTGTATTCATCATCCTAAATGGGTTTTTTCTATATACCTTGATGATGCAACCATATATAACAAATAATGAAATTATTATGCCCTATTACATTAGTTACGTGGGATGAATCCTTCATTTGTTATCATTAAATTAATTCAAATTTTAATTTCTAATATTTATACCTATATAAATTGGAAATGAAGATTAAATTAACTAAACCATTCTATTTGGACCAGTTATATCCTATAACTAGATACAAAAGGTTATTTTGTGTTACAAGAAGTTACAATAGTAACTTATAATGTTTATGTTATTATAACATGTGATGGTAAATAAATCTAACTAAACCATGAATATATGTTCAAAATCACTATATTATGACTCTTAATGGAAATGTTTGTGTATAAATATAGTTTCCAAATATAGATTAAAGATGGTATTCATCTATAAATTGAAATTATATCCCTATATAATGGAACCATTACATTTGAAACATGAAATCATACCCTCCTAACCTGAAATTATAAGTTGTTAGTGGGATTTTGATTCTCTTGTAGTAAGGATATATACCACTCTTATTTTATTCCATGTAATAATTTCTTCGTTATATGAATTCTGAGGATTTTTTTTTTGATTGTAGATACATGTATCCATAATTACCTAATTTTAATATATAGGAAGATGGAGATGACAATTCCCCAAAGGTAATGTGTCTATCTCACCAGTAGATCCACAAGTGGAATCTCCAATACTACCACAAGTTGAAATTGGATTGTGACAGATGATAAAATTTGGGTGTGTTTATTTATAATATTAGATTCTATAAAATAATAATTGGAAATTTCACTGACAATGTAAGAATTTAATAAGAGTTCAAAAAATAGACCTGAGGTAATTTTGTTGGGAATGTAATCCCAGGGATACTCATTCACGGATTAAGGCTATTCAACAAATAATTTATCATCTATAGATTTCTATAGAATGGAGGGTCATACTTGTATGATATTTTCTATAGGGATCTTCAATGTGATTGTTTTATGTTCTTATATAGGGGGATCAACACTTAGGGAATTTCCATGTTGGACATCAAAATTACCTTTTATGATTATATTTTTTAGGAGATGGTGATAATTGATCAAGATATAGTGTTCATGAACCTGTAGTAGGGAATTATTTTTTTCATTGATTTTATATCCCAAATTACTTAGAATTAGTGAATTTAAAAAATTGTTACTTGTGGCGAGTAATATAGAATTATACACATTGTGTATGGGGTTAGGTATCCAATTAGATCTAATGATAATGGATTCGGACATAATTACTTCTCTGAGAAGGTGAACCATGACATTATCTATGAGAATAATATGAGGGAATCAGAATCTACATGGCTTGGTGGATCATCACATAGGCTATCCAGTGCACCATCCAACTACAAGAATCATTTCATTGAGACTATTGGTGAGTTGATTTTTATCATTGGTCACATATAGATAGATATATAGTATATCATTTGTATGGAAGATTGGTTCACATAACTCCCTAATGAATATGAGACCAAGTATATTTTCAACCCTATTAAATAAGAGACCATCTCTAGATATTTTGTTGGAAAATGCCACATGTTCCCAATTGTATAGGATCTTAAATCAGATCCAAACTCCACAGTTGAAAAGGTGGTTCGACACCAGGTTTGGTGTTGGAGTACCACTAAAAGTATTGGTTGAGGTGGTAGAAGAGATCAAGAAATCCAAACTTATTATGTATATCACCAGTATTGTAGGCCTTCTAATAAAGAATAGGTTGTAGTTGTAGTCTATGGATTTTTCTAGTTATAATCCTCTCATCTTTCACATAAGTCCTAGACTAAAGTATCATCCATGATTGAAACATAATCTTTTCACTCATTTATATCTATATCTATAGTGAGTAGTCCTTGAATCAATACTGAATACTTCAATGTGGTGATGTCTCATGACACTCTATTGAGAGTAGTATTAGGAAGAATTCACTATTTGAAGGATGGTACTCGAAATATATTTTTGTTACAGTTTCTGAAGGACCATTTTTATCCATTAGATAATGTGATGTGATGTAATTCATGAGATGGACTAGTTAGTGCCTTATCGATCCAATATCAACTACTATCACTAAAGGGTGACCTTATAATCATCATAGGATGGTATTTATATTTATTATGGATAATTATATGTCCATGAGTGTCGACTTGGACCTAAGAAACATGGAATTGGTAGAGTGTTGGACCGGATTCATTAAATCATCCTTGATGTTTGAGGAGTATGACATGTTTTACATACTCTAGTGGTGGACCAATTCATATATTCCTTTCATGGGGAATTTTATATTTTACATACTACGAGAATTGTAGAGATCAAAATCATTCTTTTTACAAGATCAGAACCTATAAATTTTCATTTATACAGTATTGATCCTACATGGCTTCAAGAACTAAAGAGGCAGTTGGTGGGCATGGATGACAAAGGGTTTATCTAACCCGGTACTTCTTCTTGGTTTTCAACTATTGTTTTCCTAATGAAAGAATATAAATAATTATGTTTATGTTTGAATTACCCATTTTCAAATATTCTTAAAATTAAGAATTGTTACAAAATTTCTCATGCAGATTATCTAATTAATCATCTCATACAAGAAATGGTCTTCTCAAAAGATGACTTGAGATTAATCTATCATTATCCCTGTGATACCCCCAAATATATACCATATACTAATTTTAACGGCATGTATAGATTTTTTGAGTATATTTTTATCTCATTTAGTCTAAAAAATGCTCTAGTGGTATTCATGGATTTGATGAGTTGGGTTTTCCACCCATATTTGTGTTGTTTCATGGATGTTTTGTGGATGGAATCTTGTCTTAATATCAAACTTGATATGATAATTCCAAACCCCTTGAATCACAATGGGTCACCTAAGAAAAAACTATTTATTTACTAAGATCAAAAAATGTGCTTTTTTATAATTAAAGATCGCTTTCTAGGTCATATTACATCAGAATCAAAGGTATTTTTAGAACCATGGTAGGTGAGAGATATTTAGTCTTGGGTTTATATTGAGAATTTTGTTTTGATATTGGATGCTTTATAATGATATCCAGATTCTATCAGAACAATATTATTAACATTCCATGATTATAAACAACACATATAGCGTTGGAAAAAAATGTTTAAATGTTTTCATGGTGTGAAGATTTACATAAGTCCAATCAGAAGTTGAATGGATGGTTAACATCAATTTCAACCCTGTTTTTTTTTCTATTCTTGGAAGAGGCTATTGTGGAGACCCGAAGCTTGACATACATGGACTTTACATTACTTTTGTGGAATACTTAATACATAACAAAAACAGACACACAAGGATCGTAATAGTTTAGTGTCTTTGGAAAATTGGAATATAAACTTCTAATCATGTTGAAAGATCTTCAAAAACTCCCATAATGATCTTCCCCTTTTTGTTTCCTTACCTAGAAACTTTCTTTATTTCCTAGGGAAAATAAAACATAAAAAGGGTGAGCTCAAATGCTCAGTATGGGAAAACATAGAGAACATAAAACAATCCATAAACATTTGAAAGAAAAAACTTGAACATAAAATTTAAACATCAGAATCTTGAGCAAAGACACAAATCGTGGAAGTACGTAAGGCATATATCATAATGGAACATCAATCATGATAACATATAATGGGAATAAAACATGTAATTTTGGAAACCATTCATCACATGTTATGATTTCCATAGTAGCCAAGGAATTGCTACCAAGACCATGTTAGTGGACAAAGTCCCTTTCTGAATCGAGTTCACTCCTCGTTTCAGTCCTGTAACACTGAACCGGATTAACTTACCGTTCCTGCCATGTCTCTCTCATGAGATATAAATCTTTACCCAATGCATTTTAGGGAGATATAGTTCCCACCCATCTCATAATTAAATCATTCTTACTTGTGCCACAAAATAAACATACATCATTCATAATAACCCAATGAATGAAATGGGTTTCAAAAACATAATCCCATCATCACATAATCCATATAAAATAAATGGATATCATTTGATAATAAGAAAAGTCAAACCATGTAAATTATAGAGACATTATACTTGGAAGATACACATATAAAATAATGTCATCTTAGATGGGAAAATGGTTTTGATAAAACACTTGAAATGAATTCTTGAGGAAAATATCCTTTCTTCTTCAAAATCAATTTCTTTTCACAAAACGTCTTGAAAATTTAAATGAAAAAAGATTTTTTTTAAAATAGTCATGAAATATTTTGGAGGAAGATTCCTGAAAATAAGGCTCTATAAAACCGTAAAAATCCTTTCATTCTGTATAAGTTAAAAAAAATCTCCTCATACTTTTTTCGGAAAAGTCAAAAATTACCTCGTAACGTAAACAAAAGAAAGATTCCTTACATACCATGTAGTAAAAGTCAAAATGGTTAAAAAGGACATTAAACATACATAAAAACAATTTTAGAAAACATGGACATGGATAATAACAATAACCCATAAATACTTACGTATAAGCAATCTCGGATAAAAATGAGATTTGAAAAATTATCCCTTACCATTGGTCTGATATGATTCGTACGTATCCAAAAATCTTATATAATGATTTAAATAATGTCACTGAATTATTACATAATCATCTTCATTGTTATGATATTATATATGGTTCATTAATTACTTTATATTACTTGTTATTTTGTAAAATCATGTTAATGTAGCGTTTTGGGTAAAATCGTTTCATTTATGGTCCGTGATTTGACTTGTAATTATTCATATGATTACATAGATCATGATTACTTAATTCCAGAATATAAAACATTATTTATTTATAATATATATTCAGAATATAAAAATATATAATAGATCGATAAATGGAATGAAATACACCGTTCATGGAGACGGTAGGCCGTACGTACGCATGAATGTTGTTTTTGTTTCCTTATTGAGTTGAACGGAATTAAGTAGATGACATACATATATATATACATAAATACAGTAGGTTTATAATGTCATATATTTCATTATTATTTCTTATATATACTTTATAATCATTCTTTAATGGTTAACATGGAGAATGAATCTCATCGCGTCGTGGAGACGGTATTCTATACGTACGCACGAGCGATGAAATCGTTCCCATGATCGTGGAATTTTATTTGAGTGTATGTATACTATTTCAGAATCAATACCACTTTAAAATAATCATATATAGTTATTTATTTGCACCATTATATCCATCCAAGTAAGGTGGTGGTGGAAAATAGATTACACCTCGGCGTGTAGACGGTATTCTATACACACGCACGCGCGGTGATTTTGTTTTCTGTAGGATGGATAGATGGTGAAATAGGGTTGTTTCATTCTTATAATAACATATCAGTATATTATTGATACTGATGTTTTTAATTTATAATGAAACAACTAAATAAGAAGAAGTGGAAGAAGAAATAAAGTTGAAAGATATCGGTAAGGGACATTACCTCTTCTTTGAAGTGCTTCTTTGAGACCTCCTATTAGGGAAGTAAAATTGGTCATTAAAGAATACTAGGAAATCTAGGATGTTTCTAGGGAAGTGGATAAGAGAATTTGGCAGGGTTTGGCCGATCTTGAAGGCTCAAAGTGGTGTGAGGAAGAGAGGGAGGAGGTTCCCTTTTATAAGGGAGGAGAGGGGCACCTTTGGAAAAACTAAAAATCTTATTTTATTATAAAGTCATATTCGGTTTTTCATAGCTCCAAATTGATTTATTTTTAAGATAAGGTGGGTATGGGTCGAAATACTCTCATCCAATATAATTTAGACAAGTTTAGGTATCTATTTTAACCTTATCATTTATATTTAACATTAAGATATATAATTTATCTTTTACTGTGTCTTCTTGTTTTCTTACACTATAAGGTTAATAAACATAATATAACAAGCCAAACGAACCCCAAGTTTTTATTATTAATATATATAACCTTATCTAATTCAGTTTGAAGAACCCTATATTTTTAGGAATAAAATAACAATTAATAATATAATATTTATTTTAAAAACTATTTTATGTCAATTTTGACACTATTTGGTAATTGATTTTTGTGAAAATCATAACAGAAATATTAGTTCTAAAAAAGTTATTTAAATCACTACTAACATGTCATATTAACAAATAAAATTATTGTAATTAAAAAAAAGTGTTAAATTACATTTATTTGGGTATTTATAACATCAATTATGTTAACATTTCATTAATAATATAATTACTACATCATCATTGTGTCATAAATAAATCATATTATTTAAAGTCTAAAAATTAATAATAAAATACCATTATGTAGGAAATATGTTTATATTTCTAATGAATATTTATAGTCTAATTTATCTTATTTATAACCCTATATTAAAAATGATTTACTTACTAAACATTGATTTTTACTATTTTATCCCTTCTTTAAATAAATTAATATTAAATGTCCTAATCTAATCCATGTGGGCCTAAATGGTCATATGTTATTCCTAAGGTTGTTTTTTTTCGAATTACACATATCCAATAGAATTAGTACATGTGTTAGGGTAATAATAATATCATTTGTAACCTTAATTACCCTATTTACTTTTAACCGTGGTAAATAAAAGTAAAAAAGTTACTATTCACCAAAAATTATTTTCATCTCATTGAACTGCATTTTACTTACTGAAATCAACCATGTCTCCCGGATTTTTGAAATTCCATTCACAAAAGAGGTAAAATTAATTTTTATATAAATTTGTAAATTCTCCTAGGAGGTGGGTAAAAGACGGTGAAAAGTTCATTAAAATTTTTATATATCTAAAATTATTATAAAATGACTCCAATGAATTGCATTGAAATTTTACAGGTATTATGTATTAATTTTGACCTAAAATAAATTTAAATAAAATAAATAATTATTTAAATAAAAAGTCAGTTTTTAAATAGTAACCCATTGTTTTCATTATTAATCAAAAATTGAAAGTTTTCATAAAAATACCAAAATTTCACCCTAGGTTAATTTGGATATTCCGAATCCAAAAATTAAGTCCATTTTGAAAAATAAAATTTATAAAATTTTAAAAAGTGATTATTACTATTCATAATGGCTAGTTTTAATAGCATATCGTTGTTTAGTGAAACTCGGTATTGCGTACGACACACGCTATTGAGGAAAGTCGCGATTGCGTGTAATGCAATCCAAGTCAGGGTTGCATGCAGTGCATGACTCTTTTGTTGTTTCGCATAACAAAATCCAACCATATTTCATTAATACATTGAATATATATATATATACTCAATGTTGCTTAGAATAACTACTATCAACCAAACTTAAAATTGTGTGTAACACGATCAAATATTAGTGTTGCATATACTACAAGCTAATAAGGTGTTGCATATAACGAAAGATAATCATGGGTTATAATACAACACAATACATCAAATAAATTAAAAATAATACTTCTCATAAAATCTCAGTGTGTTACATTCTACCCCACTTAAAATGAATTTAGCCCTCGAAATTTGTCGGGGTTATAAATGGTTGACTACTTGAAAGTTTCTTTAATAGAAACCCACATACTAAAACATAATTTTAAAATGTGATGAATGAAACATAACGGTTACCCAAATTAACTCATCACTAGGTTTCCTCATGCGAGAACATAGGTGAAAATATGGATATGGAAGAGAAATCTAAACATCAAGTTCCAATGGAGAGTGGTAGAGAACATGGCTATGAAAAAGCCAACAATCACAAAGACATAGATTTGTGATGATATAAGGTACCATCTAATTCATCGGATATAAGAGAACAATGACAAATTTTTTGGTTTTGAGGATCATTTCTCTAATGTTGAATAATTTTCGAATCAAAAGAAATACTTACTTGATTTTGGTATAATCTCACTGTTGTTCGTGCCTTGAACAATTTCCACTTCTTCTCTTAAAGAAATGAAGTTGAATTTTTCATTCATGAAGTGTTGGCAGATCATGTGATAGAATGATGAGTCATTCTAGCTATTTCAAACAAAAGGTTAGAAAAAGTTATCAAATATACATAAGTCCATCTATGGTGAGGTTAATCAAATACGATTCCAAAAATGAACTTATACTACATATATTATACCGCTTAATAAAATAAAACTAGTTTCTACTAACCAGGAACTTCCTGTAGGCCAGTGGTAGGCGATAAAGGCCAGTCGCACTTCGGTTGTGGGTTCGATTCCCATAGCCTTGTCCGACGCGATGGGTTGTCGTATGTCCTGCATGTTATCCTTTTTCTAAAACTACATTACTATAACATCCCATCAATAATATGGAAAAAGTTATACACTTAAACAATACTAAATTATCTCCATCATAATCCTTTTCAAATATTTAGGGTTTTCCAAAAAACTTATGCCCAAGCTTATAGTGTAAAGAAAACAATTACTATAAATGTCATTTACTGAGCATGTGAATTCCTTGATTTGTCCCCGATATATCTTATTGGTCACATTCCAATCATATGAATATCTTAATCATGTATTCTCTTGAAACATGAATTACTATAGAACCTTGCGAAAACATGAATTCTGTTAAAAGTTAACTCGTTCCACATACAAAAATCCCATATAAAATATATATACTCAAATCATGATATCACTTTGTCCTTTTATCAGCCATGAGCTCATGAATACAATCAAATATCTCATTATCTTATTAACCCTTCATTATGCACATATCATCTACTTTCCAAAAATATCTGAATAACCTTTCATGGTTACCGGTACCATTCATCATACACTTTCAAAACATAAGGAAAGCCAACAGCGTGACAATCGTTAGATGTCTCTTTATTCCATAGTACCACGAGATTACTTATACAACATTACTCTTGATAAACATGTAATCATTACACTACCTTCTTAAACAACTGACTGAGCTTCAATAGTTCTTTCATCTCATATATCATTTTAGTCTCCTCATCATCATCCACTTAAATAATACCCATATGACCATGCTGATTCTCTTCAGGAGATTTTCCCTTACAGCATTGGTTTCCTTAATGCCCGTACATTCCACATTTAAAACATCTTATCATTCTTGATGTCATAGCAATGCCATTATCGTTTTCGATGGTGTTAACTGAACCTTTTCCTTTCCACTTACTAGCTTTGTGTCCTTCTTTTCCACACCCAAAGCATCTTCTCTTCCCACATGATTTACATGAGAGAAATTGAACTTTCTTTCCTCTATGATCATCATGAAACTCCATCTTTCTCTTATTATCTGAGTCGGGAAACTTACCAATGTTGAGATTATTGATCATATTATGAGATTTTTGATTAGGCATAATAACGATGTTTGGACTTCCAAATCCCGTTTTATTTGGTTTCTCATAAAGAATATCATTCCATTGTCCGTCATATCCTCCATTATCATGAATCTTCCTGTTTCCAGCCATTTTCTGAAACCCAAAAAGAATAGTGTGAGAGGAAAAAATCATACTAGGGAAAACAACATAGTAAAGGGATAGTACCCTCAATATCTAACATCATAGGTTAAATTCTAAGATCGTTACCATAGTTCTAGGACTATATCCTATACGTATACTTATCCTTAGGGACATCCCTAAACATACCATAGAAATATATTTAGGGATCTCATAATGTTTTCGCATCCTAGTTTCCAAAGGTTGACTAAACCTCCCTCTGATACAAACTGTAGAGACCCGAAGCTTGACGTACATGGACATTACATTACTTTTGCGGAATACTTAATAAATAACAAAAACAGACACACAAGGATCGTAATAGTTTAGTGTCTTTAGAAACATGGAATATAAACTTTTAATCATGTTGAAAGATCTTCAACAACTCCCATAACGATCTTCCCCTTTTTGTTTCCTTACCTAAAACCTTTCTTTATTTCTTAGGTAAAATAAAACATAAAAAGGGTGAGCTCAAATGCTCAGTAAGGGAAAACATAAATAACATAAAACAATCCATAAACATTTGAAAGAAAAAACTTGAACATGAAATTTAAACATCAAAATCATGAGAAAAGACATAAATCGTGGAAGTACGTAAGGCATATATCACAATGGAACATAAATCATGAAAAAATATAATGGGAATAAAACATGTAATTGTGGAAATCATTCAGCACATGTTATGATTCCCATAGTAGCCAAGGCATTGCCACCAATACTATCTTAGTGGACAAAGTCCCTTTCTAAATCGAGTTCACTCCTCGTTTCAGTCCTGTAACACTGAACCAGATTAACTTACTCTTCCAGCCATGTCTATCTCATGAGATATAAATCTTTACCCAGTGCATTGGAGGGAGATATAGGTCCCACCCATCTCATAATTAAATCATTCTTACTTGTGCCAGAAAATAAACATACATCATTCATAATAACCCAACGAATGAAATGGGTTTCGAAAACATCATCCCATGATAACATAATCTATATAAAATAAATGGATATCCTTTCATAATAATAAAAGAAAACCATGTAAATCATAGAGACATTATACTTGAAACATAAAAATATAAAATAATTTCATCTTAGATGGAAAAATGGTTTTCATAAAACACTTGAAATGAATTCTTGAGGAAAATATCCTTTATTCTTCAAAATCAATTTCTTTTCACAAAATGTCATGAAATTTTAAAAGAAAAAATATTTTGGTTAAATTAGTCATGAAATATTTTGGAGGAAGCATCATGAAAATAAGGCTTTATAAAACCGTAAAAATACTTTCATTCCGTATAAGTTAAAAAAAACATTAACCTCGTGATTTTTTCAGAAAAGTCAAAAAGTACCTTGTAACGTAAACAAAAGAAAGATTCCTTACATACCATGTAGTAAAAGTCAAAATGGGTAAAAAGGACATTAAACATACATAAAAAAACTTTTAGAAAACATGGACATGGATGATAACAATAACCCCAGTAAATACTTATGTATAAGCAATCTCGGATAAAAATGAGATTTGCAAAATTATCCCTTACCTTAGGTCCGATATGCTACGTACGTATCCGAACCTCCTGTATAATGATTTAAATAATGTCACTGAATTATTACATAATCATCTTCGTTGTTATGATATCATATATGTTTCATTTATAACTTTATATTACCTGTTCTTTTGTAAATTCATGTTAATGTAGTGTTTTGGGTAAAATCGTTTCATTTGTGGTCGGTGATTTGACTTGTAATTATTCATATGATCACTTAGATCATGATTACTTAATTCCAGAATATAAAAAATGATTTATATATAATATATATTCAGAATACACATATATATAATAGATCAATAAATTGAAAGAAATACATCGTTCATGGAGATGGTTGGTCGTACGTACGCATGAATGCTATTTTCGTTTCCTTATTGAGTTGAATGGAATTAAGTAGATGACAGACATATATATATACAAAAATCAAGTAGCTTTATAATGTCATATATTTCATTATTATTTATTATATATACTTTATAATCATTCTTTAATGGTTAACATGGAGAATGAATCTCCTCGCATTGTGGAGACGGTATTCCGTACGTACGCATGAGCGATGATATCATTCCCATGATCATGGAATTGTATTGGAGTGTATGTATACTATTTAAAAATCAATACCAATTTATAATAATCATATATAGTTATTTATTTGCACCATTATATCCATCAATGTAAGGTGGTGGTGGAAAATAGATTACACCACACCGTGTAGACGATATTCCGTACGTAGGTAGGCGCGGTGATTTCGTTTTCTGTAGGATGGATAGATGGTGAAATAGGGTTGTTTAATTATTATAATAACATATCAGTATATGAGTGATACTGATGTTATTAATTCAAAATGAAACAACTAAAGAAGAAGAAGTGGAAAAAGAAATAAGTTGAAAGAATCGGTAACGAACATTACCTCTTCTTTGAAGTGCTTTTTTGAGACCTCCTTTTAGATAACTAAAATTGGTCTTTGAAGAAGACCAGAACCTCTAGGATGTTTATAGGGAAGTGGAGAAGATAAATTTTCAGGGTTTGGCCGAGCTTGAAGGCTCAAAGTGGTGTGAGTAAGAGAGGGAGGAGGTTCCCTTTTATAAGGGAGGAGAGGGGCACCTTTGGAAAAACTAAAACTATTATTTTATTATAAAGTCATATTCTATTTTTAATAGCTCAAAATTGATTTATTTCGAAGCTAAGATGGGTATGGGTCGAAATATTCTCATCCAAAATAATTTATACAGGTTTAGATATCTATTTTAACCTTATCATTTAGATTTAACTTTAAGTCAGATAATTTAACTTTTACCGTGTCTTCTTGTTTTCTTACACTATAAGGTTAATAAACATACTATAACAAGCCAAACTAACCCCAAGTTGTTTATTATTAATATATATAACCTTATATATTTTATTTTTCCGAACCTTAGATTTTTAGGAATAAAAAAACAATTATTTATATAATATTTAAAAAAAACTATTTTATGTCAATTTGACACTATTTGGTAATTGATTTTTTTGAAAATCATAACAGATATATTAGTTTAAAAAAGGTTAATTAAGTCAATAATAACATGTAATATTGACATATAAAGTTATTTTAATTCATAAAAAGTCTCAAAGTACATTTATTTGGGTATTTCAAACATCAATTATGTCAATATTTCATTTATAATATAATTACTGCATCATCATTGTGTCATAAATAAATTAAATTATTTAAAGTCTAAAAATTAAAAATAAAATACATTTATGTAGGAAATCGTTTTATATTTCTAATGAATATTTATAGTCGAATTTATCTTATTTATAACCCTATATTAAAAATTATTTACTTATTAAACATTGATTTTAACTTTTTTAACCCTTCTTTATATAAATTAATATTAAATGTCCTAATCTAATCAAAGTGGGCCTAAATGGTCATATGTTTTTCCTAAGGTTGTATTTGGTCGAATTAATCTTATCCAATAGAATTAGGACATGTGTTAGGGTAATAATAATATCATTTTTACCCTTAATTACCCTATTTACTTTTAACCGTGGTAAATAAAAGTAAAAAGTTATTATTCACCAAAAAATATTTTCATCTCATTGAACCACATTTTACTTACTGAAATCAACCGTGTATCTATTATTTTTGAAATAGCATTCAAAAAAGCGGTAAAATTAATTTTTATGTAAATTTGTAAATTCTCCTAGGAGGTGGTTAAAAGACAATGAAAAGTTAAATAAAATTTTTATATATATATAATTATTATAAAATGATTCCAATGAATTGCATTGAACTTTTATAGATATTATGCATTAATTTTGACATAAAATAAATTTAAATAAATTAAATAATTATTTAAATAAAAAGTCGGTTTTTAAATAGTAACCCAGTGTTTTCACTATTCATCAAAAATTGAACGTTTTCAGAAAAATACCAAAATTTCACCCTAGGCTAATTTTGTTATTCCGAATCCAAAAATAAAGTCCATTTTGAAAAATAAAATTTATAAAATTTCAAAAAGTGGTTATTACTATTCATAACGGCTAGTTTTAATAGCATATCGTTGTTTAATAAAACTCGGTATTGCATACAACACACGCTATCAATGAAAGTGGAGATTGTGTGTAATGCAAGCCAAGTTAGGGTTACGTGTAGTGAATGACTCCTTTGTTGTTTTGTATAACAAAATCCAACCATATTTCATTAATACATTGAATATATATATACTCAATGTTGCGTAGAATAACTACTATCAAACAAACTTGAAATTGTGTGTAACACGATCCAAGATTAGTGTTGCATATACTACAAGCTAATACGTTGTTGCGTATAACGCATGATTATTTTGGGCTATCATACAACACAATACATCAAATAAATTAAAAAGAATACTTCTCATAAAATCTCTTGGTGTTACAGCTATATAGTGTATTATGATGTATTTTCTGTCAATATTGGTGTTATTTTATTACAAGGGGAGTGATTTTCGGCCTATAGGGCTTGTTATTTGAGGCCTCATGAGCATAATTACTAGATACAAAGACTCATTTTAGTAGCTATTGTGTATTCCTCACATTGATGGGCACCTTTATTTCTAGGGGTGTTCATTATGGTATATAGAGACTAAAAAGAGTCAAATTCATATTCATTGAGCAAGAAACGAACCTCTAGCAGTGAATAAGGGTTAAATATTTTCATTTTTTCAAGTTTGAGGGTACTTATATACCAGGGGAGCGAAATGTAGTTACTAATTCACTGATCCAAATAACTCAGAATAAAGTTGTTCAAGAAGCTAACAGTAAATAAAGGTT
The DNA here is from genome assembly GCA_963277665.1 of Viscum album. Classification (NCBI taxonomy): domain Eukaryota; kingdom Viridiplantae; phylum Streptophyta; class Magnoliopsida; order Santalales; family Viscaceae; genus Viscum; species Viscum album. Next base: position 1,593,459,150 of record OY728130.1, on the reverse strand, counting down.
GATATATCTTATATTTAAATTTCATGTTAATGTTTTATAGTGAAATATCAATCCTATACTTGTAGATTAAATAGTAAATATATCATTTATAAGTAATAAAATGAGGAGTAAACATTCATATCTAAAACTCTTGGTCCTAAGGGAATGTTTTTTTGGTGTAGTCCAAACTCTGAACTAGGTTGTTGAAAAGGATGAGATCATGAAAATTCATGTGCATGTTTGGTTTCTTATATGAAAGAAAGATGAACTAATATAAGAGTATAATTCCACTAAATTTGATCTATATAATAGAATTAAAATTTCTATAGTTATATCTACGGAATGTATTGGTTTCTTGGGTTAAAATAGAAAATTGTGGTCTCTTTTACACTGTGTTCCACCTATAATGTAGAAAACCAGTGCCACACTAGACAATATAACCATCATAAAGCCCATAGTAGAAATGAGAAAACATCACCTGTATTTCATGATGTGGTTACAAATGCCATCTTTATGAAGGGATTATGTATTGGTAATCATGGAAAATATAATGAACGTCACCCACATCATGCCTATTTCGGAGACCTCATAAGTGGGAGAATTTTTGTATGAGTGATCATATGCCTTCATGGTGTTCCATGAACCATCATATTAGATATAGATTCATAGTTCACATCCAAATTTGAATATGTGTTTCATAAGGTTCTTGTTTTAAAGGTAATTGTGTGTTTAACATATCACCCTCAGACTGATGGTATGTCCAATAACACTATACAGGTACTAGAGGATATTCACATTCTATGTTTCATTTTTTTGGATCGTCGTAAAATCACATTGATTTTTAATAGATTTTTTATTATAATAGTTTCTAAGAAACTATCTAGATAACACCATACAAGGAAATCTATTGTATACCATTCTATTTAACTGTAATCTTGTATGATCTAGTAGAGGAAGTGTTACTGGGACTAATTCTCATTCAGTAGTCATCAGAGTTTGTAAAGTTTATTCAGAAATGTATGGCTATATATCAGTTTAAAAAAAGTTTGATACAAATAATTATACCCAACCACAATATATTGTGGTGGGAGGTCAATTCATTTGGCATGTTTCTCCAATATTGGGTAATCATTAAATTCATAGGAATGTTAAGTTGTTACATAGATTCATGGGAAAATTCGATATCTTGGAGGGAGTTTGGATGGTATAATATTACATTACCCCTCCTTAGAGGTTTATAGCCACTCATTATGTATTATATGATTATCATTTCTATCATTATTACTCCAAACTAGGTGATGTTTGTAATCTGAAAGAGTTTTAGTAGGATGTTGAGTCTTCCATTGAGTTTAATCCATATTATATCATTGATAGTGGCGTGAAGGATATTTATGGTTAGATGGTTGCACTAGATCTTAGGACATGATCACAAGGGATCAAATCCTGAAATACCAATCAATTTAGTATACTTGGAAGTACTAGATACATACAAAAGTTTTACATTACATTATGAAATAAAAAACAACAATATTTTGTCTCCTTTGAACATGTTCATCTCCCTTAGACTATCCCTGTAGGTCCGTCATACTATACTTCTTCACATCCTGGGAAAAATAAAACATAGAAAGGGGTAAGTTCAGATGCTCAGTAAGGATAAAAATATAGTATAAACTATCATAAATATGCATAATCATTTAAGGAAATGTATAAGACTAAAACAAATGCCTTTTAAACATAAAATTCAGCATAATATGGAAAAGATAAATCAAATAATTCCAGTTAGTTATTTACATGGATATTATACTAGTTGAATAATCACATGTAATATCAATATCTAATTACATAATTATGTAAGTCATAAGGCCGGATATCATAACCACATAGTCAAGGTCTCATACCAAGACTACAAAAAAGATTTTTCCAAGGCCTTGTTCCAAGACACTAGTTTGTCTCATGAGACCAACAGATGCATCGAGGATCTATAGCAGGCTCCAACAACCACTTACTAAGTCCAATGCATTCCTCATATTAAAAGGTTGAAACATAACATAAACATTCATATTAAAACTAGCATAAAAAATTTTAATACTTTAACTATAAACTATGAATGGTATAAAAATAACACATCCACAGTCAAACATATCACAAAACATTCAATACAATATGTAATATTTAATCATAATAAATCATCTTCAAACAACAATAATATCCATCAAAGGATGTTGAAATAGATGAAATCAAAACTATTTGAGAGAAATATCACTTTCTATTTTGAACGAATTTAAAAGTCACATAATTTTAAATGAAAACATTTATTTTTAAAATAATCTTATAAGCTCATAATGGAAGCTTCGATGGTGTTATAACGGTTGAAAATAGTTGCACCTGTCGTATAAGTTAAAAAAAAATACCTCAATTTGTCGAGAAGGTATTGAAGTACATTGTTTATAAAGCGACTGAAAGATTTCTTTCAAAAAAATTTAAAAAAATTAAAACAATGGTATAAATATAATTAACCAATAATCTATGATATAGTAGAAATGTTTTGAAATCTGTTTTTAAGAAACAAGGATGTGGATGATAAAGAGGTCTCAGTAGATGGACACGTATAAACAACCTCAAATAATAAAGATATTGAAAAATTAACCTTCACCTTGTACTTTTCTTTGATTGAGGGTATGTTATCCTCCGGTATAATAGCTAAATAATGTTTATTAAATTATAAAAGTACAAAATACATAAATATTATGTGATATATTATATTCTAATATTTCTTTGTTAAAATTATTTTAGTAGTATCATTGTTTCGGGTGTAATCTAATTAGTTTTCCATTATATGCTTGGTTATGTAAGCTATGTTTATTTTAGAAAAGATGTATTTGATTCATATAAATATTGATATTAAGTTATTAAATATTTTTTTAATCATGAAATAAAAATTACTCTTGAATGGTTATGATAGGGAATGTATTTCATCGTATTCATGGAGACAATAATCCGTACGTAAGCATGAGCAACAAGATAATTATATTAATAAGGAAATAAAATGAAATTGGGTGGTATATCATATATACAGAATAATTAACATGTAGTATGTATTATTTACATCAGTTATACTCATTATTATGCCCATAAAAATAATAAAGTGTTTGAATAAAAAACTACACCACGATGTGGAGATAATAAGCCGTATGTACGCACGTATGGTGACTTGTCATTTATAGTATGGATAGAATAATAAATATGGTTTTACCATATTTTAAATAAAATATAATTATCTATAAGGTATTGGAGTTATTATTTTGTTATTGTAACACCCCAAGCTTCCACGGTACGCTTCTCTTTGAATAATACAGTAGCATGTGTTGTACGAAACATCGAGTTCAAACACACACCACAACCAATAAAACTAACAGTTATGATTATTAATACCCACTTTTTGAAATTTTTTCTTTCAAAATACACTTAATTTTTGGATTCGGAATATCAAAATTAGCTTAGGGGGAATTTTTGGTATTATTCTGAAAACATTCAATTTTTTATGAATAGTGAAAAACAATGAGTTATAGTTTAAAACTGAATTTTTATTTAAATAATTATTTAATTTATTTAAATTTATTTTATGTCAAAATAGATACATAATACAAATATTAGTTCAATGTAACTCATTAGAGTAAGTTTATAATAAATTTAGATATATAAAAATTTTACTGAACTTTTCACTATCTTTTACCCACCTCCTAAAAGAATTTGAAAATTCACATAAAACATAATTTTACCGCTTCTTTGAGTGTAATTTTAAAATTCCGAGAGACACGGTTATTATTAAGGAGTAAATTTTGGTTTAATAAGATAAAAATAATTTTTGGGGAATAGTGACTTTTTAAATTTATTTACCACAGTTAAAAGTAAATAGGGTAATTAAGGGTAATAATGATATTATTATTACCATAACATGTGTCCTAATTCTATTGGATAATTATAGTTAGACCAAAAACAACCTTAGTAATAAAATATAAACCTCTTTGGTCAACTTGGATTAGATTAAGAAACTTATTATAATTTTATTTAAAGAAGAGTTAAAAGAGTTAAAATAAAATTTTAATAATTAAAACATTTTTAATATAGGGTTACACATAAGATAAATTCGACTATAAATATTACATAGAAATCCAATAGGATTACCTACATAATGGTATTTTATTTATATTTTTTAGACATTAAATAATTTAATTTCTTAATAACACAATGATGATGCAGTTATTACCTAATTAATACAATATTAAAATAATTGATATTATAAATATCCAAATAAATGTAATTTGAGACTTTTTATGAATTAAACTAATTCTCTAGATTAATATGACATATTAGGGTTGGTTAGATGAGTTTTTTCTGAAGCAATAATTCTGTTTTGAATTTAACAAAAAAAATACCATATAGTGTCAAGATTGAAAAAAAAGAGTTTTAAAAAAAATATTTTATTATTAATTGATATTCTATTCCTAAAAATCTATGGTTCATCCAAAAGACTTATATAATGATATGTGTGTCATTAATGAACCACTTGGGGTTCTCTTGGAAGTATATAGCAATTTTATTAACCATATAATATAATAATACAAAGAGACATGGTAAATGTCAAACTATTTAACTAAGAGTTAAATCTAAAATAAAAACTTAATATAGTGACCTAAACCTGTCTAAAACCTATTCGTTGAGTGGTTTTCTACCCATCCCCACATTGTCTTTTAAATAATATTTTTTGGAGACATTATTAACCAAAAATGATTTTATTATAAAAAATATTTCTACCTTTTCCTATGGTGCCCCTCACTCCTCTTATAAAATGGCACTCCCCCTTCCCACTATTTAACACCTTAAAAGCCATTTGGCTCATCCAACCTCTTCTCAAATACACTTTTAACTATCCTACCTTCATCCTAGATACCTTCCTTTAGTCCGAAAGCCAACTTATGGAGCCCTTTTGATCAAATCAAAAGGAAGAACCCGAAGAAGAGGTAATAATTTCACCACCCTCTTTCAAGTTAGTTTCTTCTTCCACTTCTTCTTTATTTGTTATTTCTATTCTAAAATAACAAATATAGTATCTTATATATACTGTGATGTTATTATAAATATGGTACATCCATATTCATTATTCTATCCATCCTTTGAATGGCATGTCACCATACATGCGTACGTACGGATTACCGTCACCACGTCATGGTGTAATTGTTATTCAATAGATTATTATTTGGATGGGTATAATAATGATTTGTAATTCTTGTAAATATTAAATATAACATTATAATGATTCTGTATATATGATATACCATCCAATTATATATTATTTTTATATCAAAAGAATGATATTCTCACTCTTGCATATGTACGGATTACCGTCTCCATGAACGCGATTAGATTCATTTTATATCGTTTCCATTCAAGACAAATTTTCATTATATGATTAAAAATTACATTTAAAGACATTATATCATTATGGATATGAATATGATACATCCCATAAATAACAAATATGACTCACATAACAGTGAATATAAAGGAAAATGAATCTGTTAACACCCAAAACGATGATAATACAAAGATATTATTAACAAAGAGATGCTAAAAGATCATATATGATATCATATTTATATATATGATTCTTGTATAATTTAATAACAATTATTTCACCATTATACAGGGGGTTAACCTACCCTCGTCGAATGAAAAAGTGCATGGTAAGGGTTAATTTTACAATCTCTTCATTATCTGAAGTTGTTTATACATAATCATCTATTGGGATGTCTTTATCATCCACATCCATGTTTATTAAAAATGTTGTTTTTTAATTTTACTATTTTATTTACTATAGGTTAAATTCATTTATACCCTGGTTTGGCTTTTTATTAGCTTTTTATAACATACTCTTTTCATCATTTTCCGAACAAGGGCCTTTTTAACATTTTCGATAAAATTATGGTAAGAATGTCTTTTTTAACTTATACGGTGGGCACAACTATTTTCTGCTATTATAAAATCACTGAAGCTTCCCTTACATGCTTATAAGAATATTATGAATGTAAATGTTTTCTTTTATAATTATGTGACTTTTAAATGATTTAAAAAAAGAGATATTTCTCTCAAATAGTTTTTATTTCATCTATGTCAACATCCTTTGATGGATTTTAAGCTTATTTGAAGATGATTTATTATGATACAAAACTTCTATATTTTATTGAAGGTTTTGTGATATGTTTTACTGTGGATGTGTTATTTTTATACGATTCATGGTTTATGGATAAATTATTGACATTTCGTATGCTAGTTTTAATATGAATATTTATGTTATGTTTAAACCTATTCATATGAGGAATGAATTGGACTTAGTAAGTGACTGGTGGAGCCTACTATAGTTCCTCGATGCATCGGTAGGTCTCACGAGACAAACTAGTGTCATGGAATAAGGCCTTGACAAAATCTTATTTGTAGTCTTGGCACAAGGCCTTGACTATGTGGTTATGATTGTCTGGAATTATGCATTCCATCATTATGAAAGTGGTTATTGATATTTCATGTGATTATTCGACTAGTAGAATATCCATGTGAATAAGTAAATGGAATTATTTCATTTTATTTTTTCCATGTTATTGTGAAGTTCAAGTTTAAATGTCTTTTGTTTTAGTTATACATTGCCTTAAATATTTATTCTTATTTATTAAAGTATCCTCTATATTGTTATCGATAGTAAGAATCTGAGCTCACCCCTTTCTATGTTTAATTTTTTCCCCAGGATGTGAAGAATAATTTTATGACTGACTTGCTGGGATTGTCTAAGGGCATATGAGTGTGGAATATGGATACTATGTTGTTTTAGTTTTCCATTTTATCATGTAATGAAAGCCTTATGAATGTATCTAGTGTTTCCAAGTCTACTAAACTAATCGGTATTTTGAGACTTGATCTTTTGTGATCAGGAAAATGTTATGTAATAATGCACCGACTCTGGGTAACTATGGTCAGGGAGTTATAGTTGGTGTCAGAGTAGGTTTAGTACAAACCTTGGAAGCTAGATTTAGAAAAACTCTGATTAGATCACATATCCCTAAACAATGCTTTTAGCTAGACTCGAACTAGAATAGGTGCACAACAACGGGCCTTGCTACACTCTTGGTTACGAAACTCCTGGGGGATATGGTTACGATAATTATAATTCTCTTAACAAACCATTATAAAGGGTTTATGAGTATATATTTCCTCAATGATTTTTTTTATGATTATGGATTATATTTATAAACTGTTCAATTTATGTTATGTGTTTCACAAGTTTGGAATTATGTATTTCGATTCATAAACTGATCTAGTTTATGCCATTGTTTAGAAATGATTCCTAGTGGAAGGAATGGAAACCTTATCAATTCATGCACACCATGTAGGTACTGCCTTTATACTCAGGATAATTATAGTGGAGCTGGTTATACAACTGGTGCTGATCAACTTATCACTATACTGGGACAACTCACTCAAGTTATGAATAATAACCTTATCCGTATGGATCACCCTAATCCAAATGTGGAGGATCATTGATAGATCGCTTGATAAGGAAACAACCACCAACATTAAATGGGAGTACAAATCCATTGGTAACTGAGCAATGGGTACGTTCTTTAGAAAAAATATTCCACACCTTAGGGAGTAGTGAAAGTGAAAAAGTTATCTTGGAAATATACCGCCTCACTGGAGATGCTGATCAATGGTGGTCATTGATTCACAACACAAAGGAAGATGATGAAGTATAAAATATGGAATGGTGGTAGTTTAAAGATATTTTCATAGAAAAATACTTTCCTTGTGACCATCGAGTAGAAATGGAAAAGAAATTTCTGAGTCTGAGGAAAAAGGAGGAGGAGAATGTCTCAAAGTATGAGTCTAACTTTATAAGGTTAGAGATCCATGCTGCAGATTATATACATAACCCAAGAAGTAAGATTGATCATTTCTTTTTTGGGTTAGAACCTTTTCCCCATAGAAAATTAGTCTCACAATCCTTCTCGTCATACGAAGATATTGTCTCGTGTTCTATCAAGATATACAAAGAATTTTCTATGTCTTACAACTTTAAAGAAAATCAAGAGAAGAATATATCTACAGATCACTCTGGAAATGGAAATAAGGAGGAGAAGGGAAAAACTGAATATCCATCATGAAATAAATGTGGGAAGAAACACCATGGTATGTCACGAACCAACCCAGGTCGACCATGAACCGGTCACCTGAGATGATCCACGACATGGCCCGAAGGGCATTCCCGATCCCCACGGGCTGGCAACTAGTTCCGAGCATCAAAATTAAGCAGGTGGGAATAATTTGGCCCAAAAGAAATTAAATTAAGAAGTGGAAATGAATAGAACAAATGAAAATAATGAAATAGAAACCAACAACGCCACTAACCTGACCACGACCAAAACTCCACATGACCCCTTCTGTCACCTTCCAATACCACAACCAACATCCCTCAAGGCGAACAACTAAATCTGTAACCTGCAGTGGAACTAAAAACCAGAAAACACTATAAGACTTAGTATTAAAACTCTGTAGGCTTACCCGGTAAATCTATTCCCAAAGCACAACCTTTAAATAAAGAATTTACCAATTTCAGGTTTGATGTAATTATACAAAATATTGGTTTTCACACACACACATTCATTTCTAAAACAAGCATAATTCCATTGCCCTTTTTAATTTAAAAACAATTCTTAATGGTTGAAAGGAACATGTGCATTACATTTTAAAACATTTTTTCAAACAATTAGAAAACCAAACATTAGTTATTATCCAAAAAGGAAACTACACATAACCCACAACACACACCAAGGACAATGGAAAAAGTGGCACACATGGGCCAGCAACCGAACTAGACCTCTCAACCATCCACTATATACAAATAAACACTAATAGAAACATGGGTCGAACCTAGGAGATCGTTAACAATCCAGAACACACTATACATGTGACTCATCCAGAAGGCATGCCCTAACTCGATGACGTCATAATTCCCTAATGCTCGGCATAGCCCTACATGGCCTAACATTGGGGCCCAATCCCAATAGTTTCAATAACTCAGTATTCCACTGCTATGGGGCCACTAGCCATTGCGTATTCTAAACTAGTGAAACAATCATTCTCAGAAGATACACTCACTATGCCAGGTTCCCATGTCAACACATTCAATAAAAAGTGGGTGCGTCCACAATGTAAATTAATCTATCATGATGCACAAACATCACATACTGCTCACGCAATCAACGCACACCAAAGATCACCCCCGAGTGGGTTTTCCAAAACAATCTATCTTATTAAAGTTCTAAATGGGCCTTCACCAATTTTAAAGAAAGACAACATTTCTCGAGAAAACCCAAAACACTTGTTCAAAATAAATCATTTATCATTAAAACTATAACTAAATTTGAAATTCAATGAATTAGGTTTAAAGGCCAAACAGGAATTCATTAAATTTTGGGTGTCCGCTCATCGAGAAAATGTTTCAAGTGTTCGGTATAAAATAAACGGCTCTTTTCACACCAAATAACCATATAAAAATTAATTATATTATATTATTTACAATTTATTAAAATTAATAAAACATCAAGCAATTAATAAATTCTAAATCTAAAGGTAAGTGCAGTGGGGGACCTACCTCGAGTCGCAGCTTGGATACGACGACGTAACAACGCAACGCACCTCACACAGACACACAAGCACGCACAAACCGAAGATCGCGGTAACGCGTGGTTACCCCACCAACGCGCTGAAACCACAAAGATAAATAAAATACATGAACACAGACTTAAAACAATCCAAATGAACAACCAACACAAAAGAACCACCTAGAATTACTTTCAAAACATCACATCAAAACACCTATCAAAACACAACCAAACTCTATATTAGAAACCATCCACGACCTGTAGACACTCCAACCACTTTACAAACATCATACACACCACATGATTAAAGAAATAAAGCATTTGAATAATTTATAAAACACTAAAAAAAGGTGAAACCAAGATTCACCTCAAAACATAATCAGTTTCACATAAGAAAACACTTTAAAATAAAACACGCAACATCATCACACCAAAACATGACTCAAACCTAACAACCAACCCATAAAACAATTTATAAAATAACGCACCCGTATTCACACACAAAACATTGCCGCATTCCATTAATAATTATGTTCCCAACACTTAACCATGTTCACCACATTAAAAAATATATAATTCACACCCAATAAATAGTTGATTTACACTTCTATAAAATAACCAAAACATAACCAAAATGAAAAAGACACCATTTACATTATTCCCTAAAACACTTTAAATTTTATAAAACAATTTTTCCAAAGAGTAACCCAAACAACTTCAAACCATCTAACGCACCCCAAAATAAAAACAAAGAACACAATTGTAGATTTATACAAACTTGAAATCATCAACTCATATTAACCAATTAACATTAAGATGCACGAATCGAGTAAATTAATTGATTAAAGACATGAATGCATCATATGGACATATTCAGAAAGAAAAATTTGCATTCTCCTACCTCAAAGATGAGCATGGATACAACGACGCATCCACAGAAAGACTAAAGACACTCAAAAAACCATTTGCACACCCTATACAACGAGAAAAACTTGAAAAACACATATCACAGTATTATGATTTATCCATAACAAATACAAAAACACCACAGATGAAATAGAAATAATAAATAAATAAATAAATAAATAAAATATTCATTAAATGATTAAATATACCAAAAGGGAAAAAATTTGTCGGCAAGGAGGGATGAATGAGCCGAGGGTGAGGGAACAAGAGGGGAGGAGAAAATGGACAGTGGGGTTGTGCTAGCGAGGAGAGGCCTACTAGACTTGGATGTGGGGGGAGGTGGGATGTGATACAGCGGCCAGATAAGCAGGAGGAGGGTGTGCGGTGGGGCATCGCTCG